>CM042834.1:185180366-186380366 GCA_023653725.1 Bungarus multicinctus
AAAGAAGAAAGAAAGAAAGAAGGAAAGAAGAAAGAAGAAGCAAGAAAGAGAACAAAGAAAGAGAGAAAAAGGAACGAAATAAAGAAAGAAAGAAAAGAAAGAAAGAAAGAAGAAAGAAGAAAGAAAGAAGAAGAAAGAAAGAAAGAAAGAAAGAAAGAAAGAAAGAAAGAAAGAAAGAAAGAAAGAAAGAAAGAAAGAAAGAAAGAAAGAAAGCACCCGGGAAGCCTCTCAGCCGGTCGAGAGCCGAGCTCGGTGCAGAATTGCGCGTGGGTTGTTGGAGCCAGAAACAGGACGTGTGCACCCCCCCCGCCCCAAATCTATCAGAAGTAGGACCAGCCGATCCCTGGGGCTTCGCTGCAATGGAAGCAACCCCTTCCAGGGTTTCCCCCCCCCCACACTCTTTCGCGATCTCCCCTTTCCCAAAACTCCCCCTTTACCTGCTCGCCGGTTTTGATCGAGGCTCTCTTTTGTTTTTGTTTTAGATCCACCGGCGCTAAATGGGTGGGTGGGTGGGGGCTAAGGGGAATGTGATGGTGGTGGGTATAGCGGGGCACCAGCCACCTCAACACTCTTTGCGCGCTCCCCCAACCGTGACTCAAGAAAAGCAGGCGACGGCGAGCCCGACGCGCCTTTATATATAGAAGCCCCGCCGGCGCTGTACAGCGAGGTTATTATCGGTCAACTCCGCTTCCCTTTGCCGCTCCAGCTGCTGCTGCCGCCGCTGCTCTGTTTATGTATTTCAATCAGTCACCGTGAGCACGTGGAGAGGGAGCCCGCCTCTTAAAAGGGCGATGTCACTGGCCTCACTGGGCATCCTGGCTCCTCCATGGGAGGGAGGCTCTACGGTTCCCCCCCCCGGGCCCCCCCTCCCTTCGGAGCGTCTCCGAACCCAGAGCCGAGCAGCTGCTCAGCGTCTCTGCAAAATGCGCCGTCCTTCTGTTCGCTTGGATTACAAGTCCCACCACGTATCTCGGACCCTGCTTGCTGGCAGAGGCCGGGGGGGTGGGGGGGCGCGAAAGGAGGACCGACTGGGCAACCAAGAGCAATGCCGCTGCTTGCCTTTGTACATACTGTACAAACTGAAGCCATACTCTCCATTTTGTGGTGCCCCTTTTGGGCCTGGTGCCCTCAGCACGTGCTTAGTCTGCTTAATGGTTAATACACCACTGTACACAAACACACACACAGTGCGCAGCGGGAAATAAAACTTTTTGAGTGTGGGCCGCAGACCACTCATTCCCCTAAAGTGAAGTTGGCTCAGATGGGACACTACACATTTGGAAAATTCTGAAAAATTTGGAAAAGAACCCAGGAATAGAATTGAGAGGTTGCAACTTTTGCTGGTTTGTATCCCTATATGCTGGATTTCATTTGGTGCAAAGTGAATATTCTTTCTTTTTAGCAGCTGACAAGGGATCAAAAGGGTTTTCTTTGCTTTATTCAAATACACACACACACACACACCTTGATCCAGTTGGAGAGATCTCAGATGGCAAACACATTTCCATACAGTATCACTGCTGTTTCTATTCATAGCTGACTATAGCAGTTTGCAAGTGATTTGGCCTCACTGCTGCTGGCCTCAAATGCAGGGAGTGTGTTGAGATCACCAGGAGCCAATGCCTGCTCCAACTGACTAATCGGAGTACAAATAACCTCATTCAATCAAGGTCCTATTCCCTGAGCTGTCATGGTTCCTAAACAACATGAATCCCTTCTCTCCTGCTTCACACACAAACACCCACATACTTACAAGGACATGGAGCCGTTGATTGATGGATGATATGCCATCAAGACATTGTTGACTCTTAGCAACCACATAGATAGATTTTTCTCTTTAAGTTGGTCTTGCAAACCTTGGGACTGGTGCACCCATTGCCATTGCAACTGAGTCCATCAACCTGCTGAATGTCTTCTTTTCTTTTCTTTCATCTATCTCAGCATTAGCACCTTCTCCAAAAAACTAGGTCTTCACACAATGTGTCCACAGTAGATGAGCTTGGTCATTTGTCCACATCCACGCTTGTGTTCCCCCAATCAATGTTGCTATGATAGCAAGCTATGCAAAACAAATAGGGTTGCATAAGAAAAAAAAAAAAAGAGCCATCCATGGTCTATCTTGCCAACTTCCCGCTGCTGCATATAAGTGTCTGGAAGTGGGCTGATAACCACACTGGCATTTTTGCAATTTTTTTTTACCACACTGTTGTAGTGGGGCAAAATGGGAGATAAGTCTTCAACAATGCAAACAGGCTGAAGAAATTCTACTTCAAAAGGATCCAAGCTGTTCATCCATACTGTTTCAAATGTGTACAGATTTTTGAATATTCTCTTGTTCTTGGTAACTTAGGGAAAACAATGTATTTCTGCATTTTCTTCTTCAAATCAAGTTGTTTTTTTTAAAGTTGCCTTCAAGTAAGTCCTGACTTCTGGCATCTTCCTGGATAAAGTTCCTGCAGGGTTTTAATTTTTTGGCAAGATCTCATAAATGGTTTGCCATTGCCTGCTTCCTAGGGCTGAGAGAAAGGTACTGGCCTTAGGTTACACAACTGGCTTTGTGCCTATGGCAGGACTAGAATTAATCATCTTTCAGTTTCTAGCCTGAGGTCTTAAGCACTCTACTAAACTGTTTCCATATATTTAAAATACCGAGTGTATATTAATTCTAGCTTAGCCACTTCTCAATTTAATATATAGGTAAGCCATACATATATAGTCTTCTGTTGAAAAAGCATTCTAAGGGCTGATCTGATGAAAGTTGAAGAAGGAAATTTCAGTAGGAGGCCTTGACCTTGCTCCTCAAAATGAGCAAGCACCCAAATCTAGACATAATCATCTCCACTATTGTGAGAAGTATTTCTATTTAAATTACAGCAAATATTTCTAAGTAAGAGTTGGTTTAGTGTAGTGGTCATATCATACGATTAGAAACTAGGAGGCTGTGAATTCTACTTATGCCTTAAGCACAAAGCAGTTACTTTCTCTCAGCCCTGGGCAGCAGGCACAGATAAAGCACCTCTGAAAAAACTTGTCAAGAAAATTGCAGGAACTTGTCCAGGTAGACATCAGGAGTCAAGATAGACTCAAAGGGGCCAAAGAAAAAACAAGTCACTGTTATATTTAAAATTAGTATGTATACATTTTAAGTATTTTCTCCTGTACTTTTCCACAATAATGCATTGTTCCATCTTCTTTGTCATCTTCTTCAAATTAACATAGACAATCTTGAATTCAAAGCAGAGAGATAGACTCTCAGCTAGATAATTTAAATAAAAAAGTTCCCATTGCTCAGGCACTTAGTAAACAAATAGCCCTAGATTAGGGCCAAATAATTATTATTGTAATTTACAACCTACCCAGATTCTGCTTTTCTTTCTGGATTTTCTGATGGAGAAATGACTAGTTTATTCAAGAAATATTCACCTCTGAGACAGACTATACAGAGCTAGCTCCTGGCCTTTCAGAAGTTTGTAAAAAAAACTTATCTGTTCCAGAAGACCTTTTCTTCAAAAAAATCTTTTTTTTATCTCACATTTATTAATTTTATAAATAACTCAAGGCAGAAAACATAACTAATACTCTTTCCTCCTCCTATTTTTACAACAACCCTTTTAGTGAGTTGGCCCCATCCAGCTGGATGTTTTCCTAAGGCAGGACTAGAACTCTTAATCTCCTGGTTTCCAGCCTGGTGCCTTAACTATTACATCCAACTAGCTGTAGAGACAAGAATAGCGCCAAGAATGTATTAATTACTTTTCTACAATTAATAGTAATTTTAATTGTAATTATAAGACCAGATTTGTCTTACAGTATAGCACTGTGTATTATTGTAATGGTGGCTGCATTGGCTGTGGTTTTCGCTTTTGTTCATTGTTTCGAATCTGCTGACTGAAGTGTTTTCAAGTGAATAAACAAATAAAGGCACTCCTTCTCCACATAATATGGATAATAGACTTTTCCTTCTTGAAAATAGAAGAGTCCACTAGTGTTTTTGCTTCTGTTTTTCCTTGTGAGAAACAGCCACAGATATATATTTATTATCCCATCATACTATTTAAAATAAGGTGCCTAAAACAAGACTTTTCTTTTGCTCTGATTTATGGATGGACAAGGAAAGAACAAAATTGAAGGATGTAAGAAAGATTGAGAACTTGAACTTTCAATCTATTAGAAACCCTTTTTATAGATAGCTTGAAATTATAAATCTACATGAAACTTTAGTGTATTGAAACATTCTTGTGAATACCACAATTTGGAGACGTGGGCATCCATAATGTCACATGCATCAGGATGTCATCATGCAAATGACATAATTTATGTTCCAATTGCATAATTCAAGCAATGACATCATGACACATGATGCCACTTGCCCCCATCACCCTGATCCCAATATATTTTCACAGCTGGAGGCAAATGACAAAGAAGGAGGCAAAGAGAGAAGGATTAACACTTTCCTTTTTTTATTGCATAAACTTTGACAGATCGTTAAACAGCAATCACAATGCAAAAAAAGCAAAGGAGATAAGCAACTACTAATAAAACATAAGGATAAAATTTATTTCCCCGATTACTAATAACTGCCTAAATATTTGTAGGTTAAACATTGTAGGTTATTGTTAATATCTGTTTAAGTAATTCCATTTATTGTTTTTGAGTGGTCCCTTAATTCCTTCCCTTAAAACTGTATTCCAAGTTTCTGAATGTCTAATTTTGGTCTCCCGATCTTGTATTCACACTTTTGTAGCATTTTTTTTTTTTAACAGATGGTCAAATTGTGAATTTGGAGTCTTCATGATTTGGAGTAACCCTGCCAAAGTTTGGGCACATTAGTACTTTATTTATTTAATTGCGTATTCAATGAATCCTAGCAAATTTAATCAGAAATCTCACTGTACATGGCGAGGGCTTAAAAGAAACATGTTAACAACTTTCTACACATGTCTTTAATATAGAATTCTTTGATACACAACCACACACTCCTCCAAATACCTGAAAATACACCTGAGACTAAAATACAACAAGTGAAATATGAAGATTTGTTAGTACAAGAACAAGGGCTACTTATAATAATGTCAAGAGAAAAAATGCCTGCACAGGGATTTAGATTTTTAATGGTTTTCATATGCACAATTAAGAAAGAAATATAATATACCAGTAGATTAAAAAAAAGTAATTGGAACAACAAAAAAAGAAAATGGGATTTGAAATTGACAAATAATGAACAGGTGATTGCTAGTATTTACAAACTTATGTTGAAATTTGAAATAGAAAAATAAGTTAAAGCAGCTAAGCATTTTGACTATAATAACTGGACCAATGGGAAAGTATGTGGTTAAAAGGACTATGGCTTACATTGTGTTATAATTTAAGAGAGAATGTTTGCAAAATAATGTAATGTGGAGTGAAATTATCCAAGATATATTAAGGTACTTCTAATCAATTTTGGAAATGTGGAACACATGAACGATAATTTTACCATGCATGGTGGACTTCTGAAAAAGCAATAAATAAATAATATAAAATGGGTACAAATTCATATAACACTAAAAAACCTTTAAGGTTAAAATTGAGATGAAACCAGACCTTTTTCTTTTTTACTGTGATTTGTGGATAATGAATCAGAAAAGACCTATGGAAGATGGGCTTTGTTTATAATAACTGTAGTGAGACTAGCATATGCACCAAGATGGAAAAATATTGAAATATTCACAATGGAGGAATGGATTGCAAAGAGAATGGAATTTGTGAAAATGGCAAAATTGACCTGTTTGATCAGACATCATAAGATAACAAGTAAAAATCTCTTATGGACTTTTTGCTGAAGCTGAAAAAATATGAACTGGTGATTTATGAATTTGCTGATTAAAAAAGATTGAACATAAGAAGGGAATGGTGATGTAAATTTAAAAGAAGGAGGAGATATAAATTTGGTTTATAACTGATGTAAAAAAAGATTGGATGTCACATATATTTCCTATATTATTTTCCTTCTTTTTTCTTTTCTTTAATCTTACTTTATGTCATTTTATGTTTATCTTTTACTTCTCTGAAAATCTTGAATAAAAATATTTTTTAAAATAAAAATGGATACATTGGGCTGATGTCATGATAACTAAGATTAAATTGTCTGCCACGTCACTGAGCTAATATTTTGGCTCCAGAGAATCTTTTTGAAAACCTTCCTATTTCCTAACACTTCCAATACAGACAGATAATTCTGTATCAAATCAGATCTTTTGTTGTTGCTGTTGAGGCTAATAAAATTATCTCTGCATGAACCACTGTTCTTGTAATCAAAAGACAAGCACAGTGAGTTACAGATATTTTTCTTTCGGTTTAGAAACTGCTCGGTTGTATTTAAAATGAAAAGTAGCATGTAAATTCAATCTATGTCTAGAAGTAGAAGGACTAGGGGTGACATGATAGCAGTGTTCCAATATCTAAGGGGTCGCCACAAAGAAGATGGGTTCAACCTATTCTCCAAGGGGAAATTTCCTGACAGAACAATTAATCAGTGGAACGACTCACCTCCAGAAGTTGTGGGTGTTCCAACACTGAAGGTTTTTAAGAAGACATTGGACAACCTTGTCTGAAATCATGTAGGTTTTCCTTCTTGAGCAGGGGGTCCAAGAAGACCTCCAAGGTCCCTTACAACTCTTGTTATTCCGTTATTCTGTGCTGTTAAGTTCAGGATTCCATCCCTGTTGTTTCTAATCAACAAGGCTTAGGTTCAGAGATAATATCCTCCAACATTGGAAGAGCAAGGGGAGGATTCAAGTTCTCCATCCTTTGTCTAAAAATTATCCTTACCTTTGTAGGACTAATCTGTGCTTACATTTTTAATTCTAAGCTATGCAAGCATCCCTCAAATGTTTGTTCTGTTTGTTCTCATTGAATCTGTGAGCAAAGGCCCCCCATTTAAAAATATTGGAACTTGGATTAGACTCTTTAACACTTAACCATCAGCAGGAGAGATTTCATTGAAAAAGTTCTTGGTCACGAGATGAGATTCATTGCATTAGAGACCTTGAGATTACTGAACAAAAGAGAGACTTTAGCTATCGCTTCAGCCTGATTGCCTTCTCAAGATAGTTTTCAGGGGGGGGGACACACCCATAATTGCAGACGGAGCTGTGATTAGTCTGTAGTCAGAACATGCATTCATCATGGCATCCAGTACAACAGTGAAGAACTACAAGATTGCTCCCTAATGTTTGCCTTGGAGGGGTCATTTTTTACATAATCAAACACCCTATTCTGTGCCATCTCTAAAAGTAGAAAGTTTAAAGTTGCTACATACTGTAAGAAATATGCTTGAAATGAATGAAATGCCACAAAGCCTAATCAGGTTTGCACAACCCAAAATTTGAATAAGAACAATATTGGTCTGGATTGTTCAGCATGTAAAATAACCAAGGGTATTTGTTTGTCTGTGATTTGTGTAGATATGCATGGGCACCTGCCCTGAAATTATTAATTTACGAACTCCAGTTACACTGACATTGGAAATATGGCAGAACAATCACATGCAGCAGCATTTCCGTGGGATAAACAAGTCCTAACTGTCTACCGAGAAATGGGCAGTGATGAAGTTTCCTTATATTCTAGTGACTTGTTGTGGGGGACAGCGTTGACTCCTGGTAACTGCCTGCAAGTCCCTGTGTCAGCGTACCTAGTGACACATCCAAAGAAACCAGAACCCCAAGGCAGGAATGTTCCTCAGAGAACGTGTTTATTGGAGACATCATATTGGCACAGCCAGTGAAAACCAACTCCAAAGTTTTACTGCAATTCCCATGTAATTAAAAGAGCAAAACTTTCCCTCTTCAGGTGTCATAGGCAGGAGTGGACTTCAAAATTTTTAGCAAAGGATTCTCTGCCCGGTTGCTGGGTGGGTGTGGCCATGGTGGGTGTGGCCTAGTCAGCCTCCTGGACCATGGCAGGGGGGCTGTTTTCACCCTCTCCGCGCTCCGAAGGCTTTCCTCAAGCCTCCAGGAGGCCGAAAACAGCCTCCCCAAGCTCTGGACGCTCTCTGGAAGCCAGAAACAGGCCCAACTTCTGGTCTTCCCAAACTTCCAAGAGGCCCATTTTTCGCCCTCCCTGAGCCTCCACTCGTGCCTTGTACTTACCTGCATCCAAAACAGGCCACGTGGGGACTCCTGGGAGAGAAGAGGTGGGCAGGGTCAGCCTGGAGTTGGATTTGGGGGTTCTCTGATCTGCCCAGAATCTTAGCTAGGGGCTCTCCTGAACCCCTGCAAACCCCAGCAGCCCACCCCTGGTCATAGGTCACATTGTCCAATCAAATCAGCTGGAGACTCCTTCGACTGCTTTGGCCTCCTCCTACTGCCATTTATTAGAATGACTTTGGTTCCCATGGTAGAGTTTTTTATTTTATCTATGAGACGGTCTAACTATTTCCTCCTCATCCTCCCCCCATAGTGCATGGCAACTATGAAACAGTATAAGATGGTTTCAGCCTGGTTTGATTCTGAGTTGACACCCTGCAGTTTTCTTGCCAAGTTCTTCAGAAGTGAATAGAATAGAATAGAATAGAATAGAATAGAATAGAATAGAATAGAATAGAATAGAATAGAATAGAATAGAACACTTTATTGACCAAGTGTGATTCGACACACAAGGAATTTGTCTTGGTATAAATACTCTCAGTATACATACAGAAAAGATACATTCGTTAAGAATCAAGAATCATAACGTACAACACTTAATGATAGTCATAGGATACAATCAACAATCAAATCATACTAGGAAACAGTCAATATAAATCGTAAGGATACAAGCAACAAAGTTACAGTCCTACAATCACAAGTGGGAGGGGATGGGTGATAAGGAGTGATGAGAAGATTAACAGTAATAGTAGTGCAGACTTCGTAATAGTTGAACAGGGTTGAGGGAATTATTTGTTTAGCAGAGTGATGGCTTTCGGGAAAAAACTGTTCTTGTGTCTAGTTGTTCTGGTGTGCAGTGCTCTATAGCATCGTTTTGAGGGAAGGAGTTGAAACAGTTTATGTCCAGGACGTTAGGGGTCTGTAAATATTTTCAGAGCCCTCTTTTTGACTCGTGCAGTATACAGATCCTCAACTGAAGGCAGGTTGGTAGTAATTGTGTTTTCTGTAGTCCTAATTATCCTCTGAGGTCTGTGTCTGTCCTGTTGGGTTGCAGAATCAAACCAGACAATTATAGAGGTACAGATGATAGACTCAGTAATTCCTCTGTAGAACTGGATCAGCAGCTCCTTGGGTAGTTTGAGCTTTCTGGGTTGGTTTGCCATTGCTTCCTTCCTAGGACTGAGAGAGAGAGTACCTGGTTCACAGTCCCTCAGTTGACTTATGCCTAAAGCAGGACTACAGTTTACAGTCTTCCAGTTGCTATCCTATTGTTTTAACCTCTACAACCAAACTGGCTTTATCGACCCAAAATCCCTGAGCTGAATGAAGGTGCATTCAGGCCAAGGTCTCGGAGCCAAATAAGAAATATAATAAGGAAATACAAAATATGTCAAAATGAGGTATTGTTTTCCTTTAAATTAACTCAGCAGAACTTCAGACAGTAGAAGCAACTTACTACAGGCAGAATGGATGCTGAGATTCAACGAAAGCTGGTAGGCATCCTATCATTTTTTTTTATCTTCATAGAGAGAAAAATGGATTTTCCATACATAAAACGGAAAGCCAAATGTTAAAAGTTTTATTGGAGAAAGAACAGTATTTATTAGTGACTGAAAAGCCCATATGGTTTTTTTGCTTAAAAAAAGGGGGTGGGAATGAATTTAATGATTTATGGGTTGGATGATTAGAAAGGGTAGATTGCAGAAAGAAGGAAATGATGTTGTAACTTTAGACATGGTAAAATATAACTGTATTTGTAACAGCTGTTAAGAAAACCGGAAGATGCTTATTTATAACCTTTCCTTTTTTTTCCCCTCTTACTTTTTCTGCACCTTTTTACTTGCTTATTATTTTTCTTTCCTTACTTTTTCTTTTCAAAATTTGTATTTTTATTCTTTCAAAAATCCCCTTAATAAAAATTATATATGGGGAGGGAAGGGAAGGAATGCTCTAGAAAGGTTGGAGGGAAGAAAAGTCAGGGCAAACTATGCCATTTCTTTATTTATGCATAACTATACTTGGAGCCAATTCTGCCCACTTTTTGAATTCAAAGACTATGAGTTTCTTCACAAAAAGTTTGTGCTGCTTCTAAACATCAAGCTGCCTGGTTTGAGGCTTCCAATATCATCTTGCCTATCTACCTTCAGAAAAAAAAGGGACCTTGCAAGAAAAATAAATGGGAAATACCTTGAACAGGTTCGCCCAGTTTAATCTGGAGCAAGTTTAGAAGCAGCTTAAATCATGTGGAAGTTTCTGGGGTTTAATTGACCTAATTTTGCAGGATTGTTGCCTCAGAACTTCAGGTTCGGGGAAAAAAAACCTGGAATCTTAACAGGCCTCGCTGCTCTGTTATTCTCTTTTAATTATGTCTCCTTGGTTGCCATGGCGACTGTTTGGCCCTGCAGTGCTCCAGATTCATAAGGCTACTCAACTGTTGTGGAGTGATCAGAGTTGCACAAAGCTGGCATGTTTTCGGGAGTAGGAAGCCCTGTCACTGTTTTCCTCCCTTAAAAAGCTGCCCGATTCCTGAAATAACTACCGGCCGCTCATTCTCAGCTTTGCATCTTGAGGCTCCAAGCAGCAGATCTTTGAATCCCAAATTAAGCCTCATTGAGTGACTTTTCTTCTTTTCCTTCTTCAGGCAGGTCTGTGCATGATGTGCTCAAAAAAGTCAAGACAGCAGCCACAATGGTACTAATAAAGCTACAAGTGGTTTTTTTTATTATTATTATGTAACTTCAATTGCATCACCATGGCTGCTGGTTGGACTGAGCGGCAATTAACCGCAACTTGACCACTGCAACTACACTTGACATGGGGTTATCCTTGCAAAGTGTTCAGAAATTGTAATTGGTACAAAACGTTGCAGCTCAGTGCAAGATATAGCAATCATGGGATGTCTATTGTGAAGGATTTGCTCTGGTCACCAGTTGCCAGATGCTGATGTTGTATTTTAAAGCCCTAAATAGCTTGCTACAGGCGTGGTTCACCTTTCGGCTTGCCTTGGCTGTACTGAGTTAAGAGGAATTGTCATGGGCTGCATCTAAGATATATAATGACTCAGGTTGACTCAGCCTTCCATCCTTCTGAGGTTGGTAAAATGAGGACCCAGATTGTTGGGGGAAATATGCTGACTCTGTAAACTGCTTAGAAAGGCCTGTAAACAGGGGTGGGATTCTACTGGTTTGGACCGGTTCTATAGAACCGGTTGTTATGATTCTGCGCAGTTTAGAAAACTGGCAAATCATACCTCTGGCTGGTCCCGCCCCTCTCCGCCCACCCCTCCTCTCCCAGTCAGTCCTTATCGCACATGCATGACATTGCGCATGCCCGACATTGCTGATTGCATTCTCTCCCACCCATCAAGGTAAGGTATTTCTTTTCCCCCCTTCCTGACGATCAGCTGTTCCGATGATCAGCTATGCTGGGATCCCCCTAGCTGTCTTACTGCTTCACCTAGGAGGCTTCCCTGAGGTCCAGGAGGCCCAAAAACAGAGCACACAGCCTCCCTGCACTCCGTTTTTTTGCCTTCCTGGGCCTCAGGGAAGCCTTCTGGGAGCAAAAACTCGGTGGTGCAGTGGTTAGAGTGCATTACTGCAAGCTACTCCTACTGCAATTTGACAGATTGAATCCCACCAGCCTTCCATCCTTCCGAGGTGGGTAAAATGAGGACCCAGATTGTTGGGGGCAATATGCTAATTCTGTAAACCGCTTAGAGAAGGCTGGAAAGTACTATAAAGCGATATATAAGTCTAAGTGCTATTGCTATTGCTAAAAAGGCCCTCCCAGAGGGCTTCCCTGAGGCCCAGGAGGCCCAAAAACCAGAGGGGGGGCTGAGAAAAAAAAGAAGCCACACCACCCAGTCACATGGCCATGTCTACTTAGCCACGCCCACAGAACCAGTTGTTAAAAAATTTGAATCCCACTCCTGGCTGTAAAGCACTGTGAAGCGATATAGAAGCCTACGTGCTATTGCTATATAATTAATGAATATAAATTACATAATAATGATAAAAGTTTAAAATCTTACTAACAGTCCAGGGCTGCATGTGGGTTGAACATACTTGGTTAAGCCTTATTACTTATGTATTTAGGATAGCTGCCAATCTCATAAAAACAGCATAACAAAAATTATCTGTGTCTCCCAGAACAAAGCTGCCAAGTTATATCTGTTGAAAAGGCTCTTCGGCAGCTGGCAGAAGCTCATCATTTGGGTATACAGGTAGTCCTCGACTTACAATTGTTCATTTAGTGACTGTTCAAAGTTACAACGGCACTGATAAAAGTGAGATGGCCATTTTTCACTGTCGTGACCTTTGTAACATCCCCATGATCATGTGATCAAATGTCAAATGCTTGGCAACTAGTTCATACTTATGACCGTTGCTGTGTCCCAAGGTCAAGTGATCACCTTTTGCAAACTTTTGACAAGCAAAGTCAATGGGGAATTCAGATTCATTTAGCAACCAGGTTGCTAACTTATTAATTGCAGTGATTCACTTAACAACTATGGCAAGAAAGGTCGTGAAATGGGGCAAAACTCACTTAACAAATGTCTCACTTAACAACATAAATTGCAGGCTCAATTGTGGACATAAGGCAAGAACTATATGTACAGAAAAAAACTTTTAACAAGCAAAGTCAATGGGGAATTCAGATGCATTTAATAACCAGGTTGCTAACTTATTAATTGCAGTAATTTACTTAACAACTATGGCAAGAAAGGTTGTGAAATGGGGCAAAACTCACTTAACAAATGTCTCACTTAACAACATAAATTGCAGGCTCAATTGTGGACATAAGGCAAGGACTATATGTACAGAAAAAAACTTCTTCTGTGTGACCCCTACGCAATGTAGCGATGTATTTAGGAATATGGTAAGATACGTCTCTTTTGCCAAGCTTTTAATTGTTAATTATTTGAATGACTGGCTTTAATTTTAGTTCTGCTTTTATTTGGTGTTTTACTTTGGGTATTTGCTACTGTTGTAAGCAGCCTTGAGAATTAGGATAAACAGGAAGGGGAATTACATTTAGTAATAAATTAAAATATAACAAATTATTTGAGCAGTTTGAGAAAAGTCTAATTTTCTGCTGTGAATACACATATTGCAAATAGGATCCCTGCCCCATCAATAAGCATTTACAAGCACTTTTCCTCTTTGCTCGCAGTTCAGAGCTATTGCCCTTTTTATAAAAAAAAGATGGCATTCAAATCCTTTACAGGCAAGAACTGTACTGGGAAATGTAGGCCTTGGTTGTTGTTGAATTTTTATAATCACCTTGAAAGTGACTTCATCTGTTTGTGAACTGCAATTCCTTTATCCTAACATGCAAGCTATTGTCTCTGGCTAACAAAGAAATCATTTATATGAAGCTTCATTTTGGAAAATGACTAGTTAGAAATGGCCTGGGCCACTTGCCAAGAGCAAATATTGTGTGCTTACACTGCTTTTGGAAGGGAATACCAATAGATTTCTTGCAGGATGTGAATGCCAATATGTTTTTTTTTTTTTTACAATGCAAGAGTTACATTAAAACCGGAACTCAAATGGAGGGATTAAATATCCAGGCTTTTAATATCCTAAATTCATCCTGTATGGTTATAACTCATTAGCAAAACTAAGTAAAACTCATCTCACCAACTTTCCACAGACTGGGACACTTCATATTTATGCTTCCCACATTTATTGAAGACCTAAAGACTTGACAACTTGAGTCCCTGGTTCAGCACAAATTTAGAATGCTAAGTTAGATAAATTCATTGCAAATTCACAAGCCTACCTCTGCAAAAGTTGGAAAAGTGGAAGATTGTGTTTTAAAATTTATCATATTTAGAGGCAGCCAATCTGCCTCATAGGATGATTCTATGAACTGAACTTGAAGAAAGGCAAAGTCAATGGGAAAATGACACTTAAAAAAACAACAACTGGAATCTTGATATGGATGTTTTGTCTCTTTTTCCTACTTTTTATGTACTGTATACAAAAATACATAGCCGTAGCCACACTCACACTTGGTTTTGCATAGCCTGTGGGAGGTGTTTGGGTGGCAATGATTAGCATAAAGCACTTCAGCACTTACTTATAACAATAAACAAAATAAAAAAGTGAGGTAACTTTTAATATATGCTAGTTCTCGTATACACACAAGAGATGCTCACTCCTAAAGTAGATTATAGTAGTCTCAAACTGTATAGAGCTTTAAATAAGGTTGAAAACATCATTATGGTTCAAAGTCAATAGGGTGCAGTGATGAAGGCATTTGACTAGGATGAGGAAGACTGATTGATGTTCACCACTGAAGTTCACCAGGTGACTTTGAGTGAGTTCATCTTTCTTAGCCCCGTCTCATAATATTATTGTGGAAAATATTGGTGGAAGAATACACTGTCAAGGAGTTAAATCCAAATATCCTGTTTTGAAGCCTTGAGGAATGGTGAAATATAAAACCAATCAAATAAATTTAATAAATAAAATTGGAGCCAATTGCTTTATAGTTGCTGAGGTAACATACCTTGTTCCTGTCAAAACTGTTGGCTCTTCATTATAAGGTAATTTTAATTTCAGAATGTTCTCTAATTTGTGTTCATGTGTAATGCAACGTATGCTTAACAGAAGAGACGTCTATTTTTTTTTTATAAATTATGATAACCTATTTCTGTAAATAGGAGATAAGCGGTGCATGCCACAGATATAATTTGTGCCTTGAAACACTAAGATAGATCTAACAGTAGATCTGATTCTTCATAGAAAAGAAGACCTCAACAGAATGAGCTGAATGACAGCTTTGGCATCAAATGATTTTCACTTCATGATTGTTTCAGATTACAACATTTGAGTTCTGACATTCACCATATTTTTGAATATTCATTGCAGCATCATGGCCCTACCCTTCACCACTATTGAATTAAGACCACTCTGCACCTTTCCTTGCATCAGCAGAAAACTATATTAGCATGAAATTTGTTATCCCCATTATCAGTCCCAATTGCCAATCTATATTACCGCTCTAATTTCTCTCCAAGATTAATGACAAAGCCTAATACCTTGTTTCCCCAAAAATACGACTTATCCTGAAAACAAGCTCTAGCCTGATTTTCACACCTGCACCTAACATAAGCCCTAACCCCCCAAAAACACCCTATTTAAATCCCGCCCACCTTCTGGTTGTAGAAAGTGGGGCGAGGCACAGGGATAAAAATCAAGCTAGAGTAGGGTTGTGAGGGGGTGGAGCTGCCCCACGCGCCCCGCATCCACTGACCTTAGGACCCTCGCACCACTTACCTTAAGACCATCTCCCACGCCCCGACACCTGTTGCACCACTGCCCAACTTCTACTGCAGCTACTTGTGGCCACTCACAATCAGATGTACATGGCACATCGCACCAGTGCCACACTTCCTGCAGGACTTTCTTAAAGATCCATCTCATCCTGGGCATCCTTTTGTTGAACTATTACCATCTGGCAGACGGTACAGAATAATAAATACAAGGACAAATAAGCTGAAAAACAGCTTCTATTCCAGGGCAGTAGCTCTCTTGAATTCTATTGTATAGTGCAGTGTTAGTGTGATGTTGGGGTTTTCAATTCAATGTGTGGAGTGTGAAGGACGTGTGTTTGTGTTTATTTTCATGGACATGATGTGCACTGAAGATGGTGTTTGATTTCGTTGTATGAGGTGCAATGACAATAAAGTAAACTAAGCTTTAAGAACTAAGGATACTGCGTGGCTTGTTATACTGGTGCTGCTGCTCACGCACGCAACAGCACAACACGCCATGAGCCTTCTGTCACAAGCTTCTTGGATGAGAAGTGAAACGTCTTCAAGGAAAAACAAAGGAAGTCCAGTTGCCTTTTGAAAAAGCACTTTTGGTACAACAACGACCTGGATGACAGAGAATCTCCATAGACATGTATCTGAAGTACTGCAAAAAAGCCAACATAAGTTTTAGTGCTTGATTTCCTGACAGTGTAGTTAGGATTTCCAAATAACTGTGTACCCTAAATTGCTAAACCTATAATGGGGGTTTAGTTGATGCTGTCACTTATTTTCTGAACATATGTAAATGAGTTTAGCCCTTTGGTTTTAGTTCATATTTCCACTCTTCTGGTGGAAGTGTTGGTAGCAATGTTACATTCGGAATTGAAGATTCAAGATAGAATTGTTCCTTTTTTAATTGTCTAACTCCTGTCTGCTCTGTTTACCTTTTTATTAGGGGAAAATATAACTCAATTGATTGTGAAAAAAACAACTTGGAATTGTTCGTATTGTGTTTGTTGGTTTACTTCTTTAGTTTATTTATTAATTTAGGTCATTACTTCCTTTGCTGTATTCCACCAATTAACCATGGATTCTTCTCTGCTGCAATGATTCTTGGACCCCTACTAAGAAATATACTTTTGTACTGTGTTCATTAAACATAACAACAAAAGCTTGAAAATTTGGTCATTGCCTCTGCAACTTGCACATCTTGAAGATAAGTCACCTGTGGAGTATGTGGCTGTAGGTAGGTATTTTAGTCCACTTTCCTACATACTATTTCAGGACATTAAACAAGAAACAGTTTTGCTGTAATGTTACTCCTTTTAAACATTAAAACTGGCAAACTAGGAGATTGCATATGTATGCCTGAAACTCTATTTATTAAGATGTGTATAACTTGAAATCAAAGGGAACAACTCAGAGATTATCCAGAAACTTTATATTTGCTCTTTGATCAGAGTTTTTCAACACATTTCATCAACACATTTCCTTCCGGAATAGCAACTTCCCAAGAATTATTTTTAAGTCAGATTGAAAAGGAACTTGAGATGCTTAAAGAAACATCTTTGGTCATGAACTCGGGATTCATTTCAAGACATATGCAAAGTACCTCTTTCCCTCAGCCGATTTTTAAATATGAACACTTGTGGCCAGGCAAGGACATTTCATTAAAAGGGACAGCTACAAAATTGAGAGTTGCTGTTTAATCACACCTCTTCCCTGTCCCAGATTAGTAATGTCTGATTCAATTTACTGGATTCTTGATAGCATAAAGTTATTTTCAATTCTGAAATAATTGGCAAATTCTGAAATTGTGGAAAGGACGGAGAGAGACTGTCAAAGACGCTAAGATTTTGATGTCAGAAAAAGTACAAATTATCCAGTATTTTGCTGAAGGAAGAGTGTGGAGAGAAATGTGCAGTTGAGCCATTGCCATGCGTTTAATATAACGTGCAAATTGTTACAGAGAAAAATAGGTGCATTATAAAACCTTGACAAACTTTCTGATGCTCTCCATATTGTGGAATATAAAGAAATTCCCTTGGACAGTCCCATTTGTAGTTCGAGAGATGCTTTTTGCTCTGACCTTGCTCTTGATGCACTGAGTGATCACTTCTGAAGAGTGATTTCTTTCCAGCTTTAAAGAACACAAAAGTTAATTCCAGCCTCATAGTGTTGAATATTGCCATGGTCGTTTATACTTGATTGCATCCCTACCCAACTACTATAATGTGTTATCTGTGAAACCGTTCTTAAAAAGGATCTAGTAGTTGCAAGTGATATACAACACAGTGACTGACAGAACAGAATATTTGTAGCTCGAAGTTGAACTGGTGCCCTCTGAGCTTGGTTATTTTACTGTCATGCTGATGTTGCCTAGTTTGGTAATGAAATATCTGCAAGAAAACAACCAAGTTCAGAGTGCACCAGGGACCCCGCAGACACAGGTTGTAAATGGGAACCATATGCTTTGACCATCTCATTCCTATTAAGATCCACTGACTACCATTTTGTTTACATACCCAATTCAAGTTGCTGCTCCTATTAATTCTTAAAATACACAAAGGACTTTAAGATGGACCTTAAGGTTCATCTCCCATATATTCTTCCTACATGCTTTAGTTGTAATTAGCCTTAACACAGTATTGATTTAGGTGGTATAAGAAGCCTGGCTCTTTCAGTGGATTGCTTAAACATTTGACAAAGCAGGGATGGGATTCTCCAGGTTTAACAACCAGTTTGGTAATTGCGTACTTCGTGTGCGCGTGCATCACACTCGAATCACATAGCTGAGAAGCAGCAATCCACTGTGCCGCGCTAATCAGCTGAGGCGATATAGGTAGGTAAAGCGCAAGCACAGGTGGGCAGGCCCACAAACCGGTTCGCTGCCAGCTGATTTTTGGAGCAAGGGGTTTGGCCAAACCGGTCCGAATCAGTAGAATCCCATCCCTGGTGTAATGGCTTTTTAAAATGCTTCCATGATGAAATATCCCTTTGTTCTTTTCAGTTATTATTTTGCTAATTAATTTAGATTTTTAGCATGGTGGCATAATTATGGCACCAGTAATAATTAGAATTTTAGATTTTAATATGAATCATATGAATTGGAAACTTTTAATCATTCCAGTGGAAGCATTTTCAGAGTCACAAATACACTACCTGGTTGGGGAGGTGGATGGATTTTTTTGATTTGTTTGTGTCTGTATTTTACTTATAAAAGAGTGCAGGCTTCGATCCACAAAACTTTTCTTAGAAATGATAAATTCTTAGAAATGAGGGGCTGCTACAAAGAAGAGGGGGGGGGGGAGTCAACTTATTTTCCAAAGCACCAAAAGCAAGACAAGAAACAATGGATGGAAATTAATCAAGAAGAGAAGCAATCTGGAATTAAGAAGGAACTTCCTAACAGTGAGAACAATTAACCAGTGGAACAGCTGGCCTTCAGAAGTTGTGAGCGCTTCATCACTGGAGCTTTTAAGAAGAGATTGGACAGCCACTTGTCTGCAATGGCATAGGGTCTCCTGCTTGTGCAGGGGGTTGGACTAGAAGACCTCCAAGGTCCCTTCCATCTCTATTCTGATTGAAATAATTTGAGGAGTGAAACTGAAAAAGGTATGCAATTGAATTTTTATCTAAAGCTCACTGGGAGAAAGCAAGCAAGCAGGGAAGACAAACATGACTTAAAACTGCACACATAACAAAGCTATGATTTCCTGTAAAAGGAATAGTTGAGGTTTTACAGCAGGCACCACTTCACTCGCACTGTGAGGATCTGACCGATAGTAACCTCAGATACACAAAGAAATAGACTCAGCAAGAATTGAAAACATGCTCTGGCGCTGCCAACATTCAACACGATCAAGTGTGGGGGTTCTTTCAGCGGAAAGAATGCAAAATATAACCTTTTAGGAGAATGAAATGGGGGGGGGATGGTGAGAGAATGTATGAGATGACAAAAATAAGAACAAAAGAACAAACTTAAAAAAAAAAACCCTCTGTGTTATTCCACATTACTGTTTACCATCGTACAATCACACACACACACACACACACACACACACACACACACAAACACACCAGTTTTATTTTTCTTGCAATGCGAATGGAAATGGTTAGAAGAATAACTGAAACTTGATCTCCTTTAGGAAAGAAAGGTTCTGTTTCTTTTCATTTAACAAAATCCAGGGCCTCAAAACCATGCATTTGATCTAGATTTTGAAATAGGATGCAATATCGAACATACTTTTTGAATCAGGATTTTATGAGTCTGGAAGGGTCAAAATGCTTTTTTCTTTTTCTTTTTCTTGGCTTTGCTGCAACTGTCTTTCACGACAGTTCTATGCTCATTTACCCAGGAAATAACTCCCTGAACAGTATCAAACTAAATTTGCAGTAAACATCTCACTTATTGTTATATACCTCATTAATTTGAAGTGGAAGTCTGCAAGTACACTGACTTGAAAGGAAATTACACTTAGATAAGAAAACATGTAATAAAAAAAATTAGGACAGAATATTAATTTTAAAAATACATAAATATATTTTCATCCAACCTTATTTCCAGGAGCTTAAAGGTGTGTACAGATAATTCCCTACATTTAAGTTTCTTTACAACATGCCTGTGCAAAAGTAGGTCTAAACCACAGTGACTGATCAAAGGAATATTGAAGGAGACACCCAGTTCAAAGGAGGATACTGTAATATTCTTATTTCTTTAATAGTTACATTTTATTTTTAATTCATTAATTTCCAACTATTTTAATCCTGATTTTAAGAAAGAACAGTAATGGGAAAACTTTTCTGATAAGGATTTTCTAAAAACGAAATCTGTAAAGAGTCATGATTTTACACAACTAAGAAAGGGAAAGAATTTAATTCTATATCTGATCATATAATATTTCATTTAAGGAGATAATAAAACATACTGAGAGATTAGAAACAATATGTTTTAAAGGTGCTTTTAATAATGTTACTTAAATAGTTAAAAAGGCTTAAAATATGTTTTATAAATCTTACTGTATTAATTTTTCTTTTATAATTAACTCCTAAGGCTATAGTTATTTATGAAGTTCCCTGTCACCCTTTAATAGAATAGAATAGAATAGAATTCTTTATTGGCCAAGTGTGATTGGACACACAAGGAATTTGTCTTGGTGTAAATACTCTCAGTATACCTTGCCACGTGTCATTTAGGTTATAACCCTAAAGCGGGGGTGCCAAACTTGGCAACTTTTAAGACTTGCAGACTTCAAATCTGAAGTCCACAAGTCTTAAAGTTGCCAAATTTGGAGACCTCTGCCCTAAGGCAATGAAACAAGCCCCACTGAATTCAGTGGTTCTTGCTTCTGAATGGAGATGAAGAAAAAATTGTACTAGTTTACTCATGCACCAAAAATTATTAAATTACCATTCTAAGCATTTCAAAATGGATGCAACAGAAGGTTTTGGATCCCTATTTAACCAGGGGGGATTTTTTTTTAAGCCTGCCCCCTTTTCTGTTTATTAGCAATTTAAACAACAAATATAAAACCAGTTGAACATTACTTCCAGTTCTCTGCACTAATGGCTGCAGTGAAGCAAGGAGAAAGTTATACATGTTGGTGTATCTCATACAAGCCCTCCTTGTACTTTCCTGCCTAGCGAAAAATGTGAGTAGGTTGGCCATGGAACCATTGCCTTTTCAATAGTGACTACTAAGGTTGTATAGTTTTTATTTATTTATTTATTTTATTGAATGTAGCTTTCCAATTCATCTTTAGAAAAACACAGGCCCAGCTACTGCTTTTGGTGGTGGTTTCATTCTGCTAGATTGTCACTATTGCTTTCCATTTTTCTTTTCCTGAGTTTTGTTTCCTTGATGTTAACACTACAAATCACTGTGTGTTCTTTGCAGAAAGGCACGTCTTAACAACAACAGCCTACAGAGAAGGTTGGTTGCGGATGTCCTTGACAATAAAGTCTTAGAAATTGCATCTACACTATTCCTTTGTGCCCACCTGAGACCAGACCTGCGTCTGTATGTTTTCATGTTGTCCTCGGGTTGCTTTGGCAGCTGAGCTGATTAATTTCCAACTCAGCTACAACCCAGCAGGAACCACTCCAGCAACGATGATGAATTTGGAGTTGCCCTAACTTCTGCCCTTTCCTCTCGCCACATCACCAGTTCACCAGGCTGTTTCAATTGAATCAGGTGGGCAAAAGCAGCTTTATATGACAGCCATCCATCTTTAAAAAAAAAATAATCCCCAAAACCAATACAGGGAGTCCTCGATTTACAATAGTTCATTTAGCAACCGTTCAAAGTTACAACTCAGGGACACGGTGGCTCAGTGGCTAAAACTCTTGAGATTGTCAATCAGAAAGGTTGGCAGTTCAGTGGCTCGAATCCCTAGCAATGCCTAACGGAGTGAGCTCCTGTTACTTGTCCCAGCTTCTGCCAACCTAACAGTTCAAAAGCATGTAAAAATGCAAGTAGAAAAATAGGGACCATTTTGGTGGGAAAGGTAGCAGCAGTGAGAAAACGTTGTGGGTCAAAGTTAATCAGTTTCTGAGGGTTTAGAGCAGGGATGTCCAACCTTGACAACTTTTAAGACTTGTGGGCTTCAGCTCCCTGGCTGGCTGGGGGAATTCTGGGAGTTGGAAGTCCACATGTTTTAAAGTTGCCAAAGTTAGATGGCCCTGGTTTAGAAAAATGTCCCCAAGATTGAAAGGTGGCTAGGATGGAGGAGAATCTAATTGCCAATGAAGTCATCGTCATTAGGGGTTATAGCAGAGGCAAACTCATGTCGTCACGTGACATATTGAGACTTTTTTCCCCTTTGCTAAACCAGGTGTGAGTGTGGCCACCACGTGAGGCATCCGGCCTGCAGGCTGTGAATTTGACAGCCCTGGGTTATAGGGTTATTTAGAAAAGTAAACAGAAAAAAAGGAGGATGGAGAGGTGGCTCTTGTAGTCTTCAGATGTAAGGGAGGAAATGGTGGACCTCTTGATGCCGCTGAACTGCAATTCCCAGGATCCTTCATTGATTGATACTGCTGAGGATCCTGGGAGTTAAAGTTCAACCAAATCCAGAGCACCAAGGTTTCTCTCCTCAATCTATATATATATATGGAAGTGATATATATCACTCATGCATCATCACAAAATCTCCAGAATCGTAAAGCCTACAAACTTGAAAATTGTCACGTATGTGCCTCTTGGCTTCTAGGTGCTTGCTAAGAAAGGATTTTTCAAAATGACCATCAGAGCATTAGTATTTCCTATATTATTATTAGCACGCTCTGATGCTAAGGAGTTCTACTCCCCGTCCCCACCTGAAAAGAAATCTCTTCCAAATGCAAAACACAAGCAGAAGAGAGGAGTTTCAGTTTTAGTTTCACAGCACCAAGCAGCTTTAGTACAGAACAGTTGAGCTAAGTCACGCCCAGGCTCCTTGCTGTCTCCTTCTTGCTCACACAGCAAATACTGTTTCAGTTTCCAAACAGCCCTCAACTCTCTCTCACACTGACAGAATGCTGGCAGAGGCAGTTTTCCCCCTTTATTTTCCTCCCCAAAAACTAAGCCCGACCACATAGTTTCGTAGCCAAGCACGGGTATCGAGCTAGTAGACTTATAACGCTGACCCCAAGCCAAATGATTGCGAGTGTGTGTGTGTGTGTTGAATTCTAGGCATTGTAAGCCAACTTATTTGGAAGGGACCAACGTTGATTTGGGAGCAAGGAGTTAGGGGCTCAGTTTAAAGATATTTCTATTCTGGCCTTTTATCCCCCAAAGCTGTAGGGTCTCCCGCTTGAACTGGGGGGAGCGGGGGGTTGGACTAGATGATCTACAAGGTCCCTTCCTACTCTGATTATCTGCTATCTTAAAGCATCCCATGAGAACAATAGCATGCTTTCATCCGTGTTTCCCAGAAACGAGCCTGGAGAGAAACAAAGGCTGGGTTCTTCACAATAGGCTGGACTGCCAAAAGAGGGTCCTCCCATGCCACGGTCGTGTCTAGCATAGCCAGACCCTGACGGAGGCAAGTCGGCGGACCGTCCTCAGGAAAAACAACAACAACAACAATAAAACGTGGCTTTAGCTGCAGGGCCAGGACACCTCGAAGCCCTCGGGGTTGTTTTAATTAATTTAAACCATCCTTTTTTTTTTTTTTTGTCAGCGGTCCAGATCTAAAAGGCCGCGCTGGTGGGATGAGGCTGCAAAGCAGAGAACATGACAGGCATCCCTTGTGACTCCGCGTTGTTGCTTTTCCGACGATATGATTATTTAGCGGGGAGGGAAGCGGGTGGGAGAAGAACGGAGAGGGTTGCGGCGCAGGCGCAGTGCGTTTGAACGCGAGTTACCTCTTCTTTGTCAAGCGAGCCGAGGCAAAAGTAGGTGAAAGTTAACCCGGGTGTCGTTGCTCTCCCGGGCACCCGACGCATGCGCGGCGAGGCTCCCCAGGAAAGGGCCGAAAGGCTCCGCGTGAGCCTCCGCTGAAATGCTGGATGGATTTCGCTTTGGATAGAAGGTTCTCTGACCCGCGACATGGTCAGGAGCGGAGCATGGGGACACGCGCACCCACGGGGAACCACGAATCCACGATTCCCCGTGGTTACCCACGATGAAACGGCCGGGGGGCGATGGGGGGGAAGCGAAAAAGCAGCAGCTCGGCGCGTTGATAAAGAGAGAGGACTCTTCTGGGCTGTTGCCCCCGCATCTTTCAGCAGAAACGGGCTTTTTTAAATATATATATACATTTTATTTGGGTTTTCACAAAGAGATACAAATAAAACATCTTTTTTTGAGAACAGCATGATCCCGAGTTATCTCTTCATACTGACACAAACTCAATTTCATATTCATCTTTATGTTCTATTCCATATCTCATTACTACTTTAAAATTTTCTCCATAATTTTTCTCCTCCCGTGGTTTTCTCCACTTTATTTTTAATTATCTCATATCTAGATTCAATTATGTATCTTTTTCTAAGTTTCAATGTCTTCCTAATCATATTTATACTTTAGTCTGTCCTGTTTCAATTTCATATGGTCTTTTCTCATTAAACAAATTTTCCCCTGTAGTTAGTACTTGGAGTATGACACCTTTATATCTTTTAATTTTATTCATTCAACTCTTATTTCAGCTTCAATTTATGGCTTTAGAATTATGACATTCAATACAGTACATAACTTCCAATCGAATTCTTGCAGAAACAGGCTTTTATAGAGTTTTACCTTCTGCATTTGAGGAGTATAGTAGTGGCTCTTTTTAGAGGCATTCCTTGACTTACAGCAGTTCATTTTAGTGACCGTTCAAAGTTAAACAACGGCACTGTAAAAAAAAAGTGTCTCATGACCATTTTTCACATCACCATTGCAGCATCCCCGATGTGGTCATGGGATCGAAATTTTGGATGCTTGGCAACTGGTTCATATTTGTGAGGGTTGCATTGGTCATGCGAACAGCTTTTGCGACCCTCTGACAAGCAAAGTCAATGGGGAAGCCAGATTCACTTAACAACCAGGTTACTAACTGAACAGCTGCAATGATTCCCTTGACAGCTATGGCTAGAAAGATGGTTAAAAAGGGGCAAAACTCACTTAACAAATGTCTCACTGAACAACATAAATTTTGGGGTCAATTATGGCCATAAGTGAAGGACTGCCTGCATCGTAAGATATTTTCAATTATTCCTTTACAGTAACTGTCAGCCTCACACCTTCCATAGAGTTTGGATATTGTAGTACAAGTTGTGGCAGGCCGAAGGGTACCTATGTGAGTGGGTTTAGCACAGCAGAGTAATTTTAAAAAGAGACGGAAGAGATACAGCTGCTCAGGTTTGTTTTTGCCAATGTAACATTAAGGAGCTTGTGTTACTTGCACTGAGGCTGCAGGTCCCAACATTTTCACTAAGATCCACCTCTAAGATGAGTGTTAAAGCAACCGCCAGATACCAAAACCAGATAGATAGTTCGTCTCTTGCAAAATTTCTAAAACCATGCATGCAATCATAAACTACTTTCAATCAAAGATGTCCAATTTTGTTTTCTTTTTTATTTGGGTTCCTTTTTAAGTTGCTACCTGGCCAACAGAAAAGAAGTAAAACCTCTGGAATAATAAGCAACACTGTATTTCCAAAGCTATTTTAGGTTTTTAAAGGTCAGCACAAGCACCTTAAACTTTACTTGGTAAGCAACTGTCAACTAGCAAAGATTACTTAGTTATTGGTGTAATGTAATGTAATCTGTGTACTACATAGCAGCTGTTTTCCATCAGCTGTAATTTCTGCATCCTTTTTAATGGTAGAACTGTGCAGAGTGCAGTAAAAATGAGATTAATCAATGCATGGATTACGATCAAGAAGGGATACGGATGGCACATTCCCAGACTGGAAGCCTGTTGGGGTGTGTGGGATGTGGGATTTGCCAGTCCCCAACATCAGTTTCCTATTACCATAGAAGCAACACTATCACCATGTATGTACTTAATTTCAGCTTGTTCTCTCTCTCATCCAGCCTTCTAAACTACAGTATATAACAGTTGCTTCCATTAAATTAGATAATAAGGAATAATATGAGGTGACCAGGATGTTGATGGCACTCACTTTAACATTCTAAGTAACCTCTCCTAGCAGATTCATTTATATGTTGAACAGCATAAGAAACAAGATGGAAACTTTTGGTTACCATATCTCACTGGCATAGTTATTAAACCATGTTCCCCCATTGCCATTATCTGCATATAACCAGACAAGAGACTGGAACTACTTTAAAATAGTCCTTCTGTAGCTCAATCTTGCCACACAATTCAGATGGATACCATATTGGTGATGACCATAAAACCCAGGAGAACTAAAAGAACCACATACCCTCCATGAAGTATGACCTCATTATCCCTTGAGATGACCCAAACGGTTTCAATATATCCTAACTGTAAATCGGAATGAAACTTATGTAAAGATCAGGACCACTGAAATGCACCTGGGAATTTGGGGCCATGACTTTTTTGATCACGTTTCTTAGTAATAGAATATTTGAGACTGGCCCATAATTATATGGATCTCCTAGGCTGAGGGTTGATTTCTTCGGTAAAAGTCATTATTCCTTTATGGCAGGAGTGTCAAACTCAGGGCCTGAGGGCTGGATGTGTCATGTGCTGGCCACGCCTACCCCTGGTTTAGTGAAGGGGGAAAAAGTCACCATATGTCACATGACGATGTGAGTTCGACACCCCTGCTTTAAGGGGTGGGGTGAGGATATTCCTCTCACAAGGAAATATTGGATACCAGATAGTGAGAATGGCAGCATATAAATTTAATAAATATTTATCTTTCTTCTAAACTGTAAGACTAGTCTTGCCTTGCTGAATAAGCTAGGAAAGTCAACAGTTGGATAAACAAACAATGACCTCCATCTCTTCCCCACCTCTGTTCACATCTTCGAAGTCTACAAACTGAAAAAGAATCTAAAATAACAAGACAAGCCATGGTCAAAGCTAATCTTTTATGATGGCCTTAATTCTGAAATCTGGACTGAGGCAAATCCAACAACAGCAATAGAAATCTCTTACAATCAGCCACCCACTGTTTTGGCTTTGTATCTCCAAAAACTTAGTGGAGAAAATACATCAGATGCATTGGCATGACACACTGTAATTACCCAATTAACATCCAATAATATTAATCACTGTACTAATAGTCTAATAAATGATAGTTAATCATCATGGTGGTAACTGTTGCCTCCTATTTCTAAGGCAAAGTAATCCAAAATCCTTGCATTGGACGCAATTGTTTTTCAGATGTATTTGCTTTTGTAGGCATCTATGATAGCCCACTTGGTGAAGGGAAGGCTATTCTTCACTCAGTCTATTTGTCTTCATTCCAATAAATCCTCCTGTATCCACCCAAAAGCAGGAACAACAAACTGCAATCTTTCCAGTGCCCCACTTCATTTTCCTTGGCAACTAATAGCTGCTTCAGGATGTTAGATCAGTATTTGGATAACATATCAAGCCATGATTATGAGCTGACTACAGTGCCATAACTAGTTAGTTGTGGCTACTAAGGATCTCTTCCTTGATCGCAATCAGGCTTATTGTCAGTTATTTCATAGAATTTTGCAAGAGGATAGCATTGCAAAATGAGTCTCATGGTCTCAGAAACATAACAACCTTTGCTGTTCTACTCATCTTAAGTATGTAGGGCAGGTTGATACATGCCTATTACTTGATTTCTTCTTAGCTAAATAACAAAGAATTGCCCTTTTCTCACATAATTTATTCCACGTTCCAGCACGTTATGAGCCATTTTATTGGGAGCCAGGACAGGTAAAACAACTTTTCCATGTCCATCCATTTTGCTTATTTAATTTATTTAATTGAAGCTGATTAATACATATCTCTTAAAGTCTAAAAGACAGAGACAAGCCTAAGTGTTTTTCAATATTAATCAAAAACAATGTGAACTAGAGGCCAAAAATATATCCCTTTATCATTTTCATTCTCTTCTACTCTTTTATTTGGTACAAAA
Source organism: Bungarus multicinctus (assembly GCA_023653725.1). Taxonomy (NCBI): domain Eukaryota; kingdom Metazoa; phylum Chordata; class Lepidosauria; order Squamata; family Elapidae; genus Bungarus; species Bungarus multicinctus. The sequence continues at coordinate 185,208,270 of CM042834.1, forward strand.
GGTGAATGACTCCTTATAACCCTAAATTATTTCAGCACAAAGCAATTTAGCCATGGACTGCACAAAGCAGAAGTCCAAAAGAAGAAGAAGAAAGGCTAGCATATTAAAACACAGTATATTTTAAAGATTAGAACAACTCAAAAGTAGTTCAAAACCAGTTCTCCTTTAAGGAAAGTAAAACCTGTACCTGTTTTAAGAAGTAATATTTGGGGGACAAAATCCAAATAATTGACATATTGCCAAAATTTGCATTCTGTATGCAGTGTGCACCAATGCTGTTTGATGTCTCCAAAATGACACTCTTACTTCATGCAAGTGATTGTATACATGTGTAATAATACTGATGTTTACCTTATTCCATTGTTCAACTGTTAGCATTCCCCACCCAATTGCCAGGAAACAGCTGAGTTGGAAACAGCTGGATTTTGGGAGGGCAATGGCACTTTATATTGCACAGCTCAGGAGGGATGAAAAAGTATATGTAGACCTCTCACATCCTGGACATAAACTCAACTTCCCTTGGGATAGCACTATAGGGCACTGTATGCCAAAACAACTAAACACTGCTGGACAATTAATTCTCTCAGTGCTATCTAATGTCTATTAATCCATGTAGTGTGGCATTATAATTTATCCTTATTATCTTTACTCCCCTTTTACTGCTATTTTTTATTCTGTTGCTTTGCATGTACACCAAGTGCTCTTGTACCAAAGTCATTCTTAGTGTGTCTAATCTCATTTGGCCAAATAAAGTATTCAGTTCAGTTCAATTATGTATATACTTTATAAACAGCAGTCATGTTTGTTATTTGTACCCCTTCCTACTGCTATCAGAATACAGATAAAATGATCTACCACAGAAAAGCTAACGTATAATTGTTGAAACAAATTTCCAAGCACAGCAAATATTTGTTGCATGGATTAATTAATATTCAATTATTTCAATGTAAACCTTTGTTTATTTACTTACAATAATGGGTGAAGTACTCTCGTTAGTAGGCTAGCCAGGACTTGCTGTACCTCAAATCCTCCTAAACCTTACAGAATTTCAGGGAGTAGTAAGACATTTGTACTAGCTATTGATGATCCAAAGCCTATCTTCAAATTTCCCCAAGGTTTTCTTCCCTGTGAAAGAGTTTTCTTTTTTCTCCCACATTGCTTTCTTTTATATACTCATTCTCAAGGTGTTTTCAAATTTCTCTTAATAAGGTTAACACCCTTATGATTAAAAAAAAAACAAAACACTGGCTGAAGTGTTTTTTTCCCTTTTCCACTGAATCTCATCTCTCCATACACTCTCTGCAGCTGGTTTATGTCAGAGTACATTGTATGAAACAAAAGCTTGTAATTAAGTAAACTGTGGGCTTTGAGCACAAGCCATAAACTCAACTTTATATAGAGTGCTTAGGCCAAGATTTATCAAGTCAAATATTTATTGTGTATTTTGATTGGAACCAGTTTCGCCTTAAATTTCACTGTAAGGAGTTTATTTATAGACACCTCAAGACAAAAAAAAGTAAAACTCTTTCCTGGACCTTAGAGCGCAGGCAGGGAATGGCAACTTAATATTTTTTTTTTAATGTGGCAAAATTAACTCTTCCTACATTAGCATATCAGGCTGGGCTGCATTCTTTCTTAGTGCAAAAAGTTTTGTTTTGTTTTTTAATACAAAGAAGCACTTGGTGACACTATTCCCCATCTGCTCTTCTCTTCAAGGAACTTAGGCCAAAGCTTCTACTGTAGTTGCTTCCTGCTTCACAGCCCTGGGAGTGAAGTTGTTGCCTAATTGTAGCAGTTATTGCAATGGAAGGGGGCACTGATTAAGTTTTGGGAAGCAATTCTATTTAAGTTTAATTTTGTTTCCCTCTTGTCTGCTTATTGGGATCCAGCTTCCAGCATAGCAGTCGAAAGACTGATTATAACTTTGGACCTAAAAAAGATTGCATACCATCCAGAGCAGAGGACATGCTGAATGAGAACGTCCTTCTCAATCATCCAGGTCATGTTAGTCCCAAAGGTGCTTTTCCAAAAGGCAACTAGGCTTTCTTGGTTTTTTTTTTCCTTGAAAACATTTTGCTTCTCATCCAAGAAACTGGGCTGAAGAAGCTTTTTTGGATAAGAAATGAAATGTTTTCAAGGAAAAAAAAAACCCAAGAAAGTCCAGCTGTGTTTTGGAAAGGCTCCCTCTGGACCTCTGTGAATGAAGCAATGCTGTACTGTATTATGGGACATTGTATTTACAAGGTCTTAATCAAGCCAGATAAAAAGTAAGAGTCTTGAGACGAGTCTGGTCTCTGCAGGAACAATGCACAAGGGTCAACCACTTCTCCCATCCCAAAACGAGTAACTTACAATGCACGGAGAGAAGGATGAGATTTAAGATTTCAATCTTTGAGCAGCTATAGATCGATGGCTTAAGTCTTAAAATTTGATGTGTCCTTGAGTTGTCTGCCAATATTTTAATTTCAGTATCAGTCTGGAAAAGGCAGATACCGTAGTATTTTTAAAAATCAGATAGCTTAGGGATAACTCACTGGCTTAGCGGTCAGATATTTTTTAATGGGATTGTTCTGAACATTTACAATGTTTTTGCATTACCAGAAATTATTATTATTTGCTGTTGTCATTTTTCTTTAAAATATTTACTTTTTAAAGAAAGAGATTAGATAGTTGAATGCTCAGATGTGCAAGCAGTTGAACTGCATTTACTTTTAGAACCTGAAACAAATTGTTGCCTTCTGCTTTTGAAATGAAAGCCACAAATGATAATATTCAATCCTTTAATTTACATCTTAAATATTTCATTGACTCTACAGCTGCTGCTGCCTTAGCCATTAGGAAAGTCTGTTTCTGAACAATGTTGGTGGCCAAAATAGCAAGATTATTATAGGAAAAAGAAAGGTTCTTGGGTGGCAGATTTGAAATAACATCGTTTCCTCAAAGCAAATTCAACAACAAAATACATCCACGCCCTGTAGGAAAGAGAGAGAGAGAAAAACAGAAAGATATGTACAATTGATAATGTTGGATTTAGAAGCTAAGCAGGATCAGATGTGATTAGTGCTTGGATGGGAGGCTCTGGGGTACCAAGCTGAAAGTCTAATTAAAAAGCTGAAAAACCTTCCAGAAAGAAGCAACAGCAGTCCATCTTTCTATTAGGTAGATTCCTGTGGGAAAGATCTGGCCAAAAGAGATTCAAGAAACACTTCACAATATCAATGCAAACACATGCATACAGTGTCTATAAAAAACCCCCAACAAAGAGGCAGTGATAGTAGCAACATCAGGAGAAAATACACAGAAAATACACATATCAATTAAATGCATAAAATATCAAAAAGATTAAACCTTACCACACATTGTCAGTGAAGGGGAAGCATGAAATACTATTCATCTTTCAAGAAAGGGAAAGTATAGTAAAACACACAGGGGCATGATCCTAGCTGGACAGCAGGTCTCTTCCAGGGGCCATCTCATCCGAGTCATGGCATCATCTGTCGTAGGAAAATTTCAATAAAGAGGAACACAGATGGACCACAAACAATAATTCGGTAAGATCTGAGATTTATTTCACGAGCAATTTGGAACATGGCCATCATCATAACACAACTTACAGCAGTGGTGGCTAACCTTTTGGGCTCCTGTATCGAAAATTGCGCTCGCGTGCCAGCACCCAGAAGGCAATGTGCATGGGCCCCCCACACCCCCTGCGCATGTGTGCATGACCTCACCCCCCCACCCCACTGCCCCCTTACCTGCACTGGGCATGCATGTGCCTCCCAGATGTTTTTTGGCTTGTTTGAGGCCTTTTTTTTGCCTCTCAGAGGCTCGAGGGAAGCCTCTGCAGCCTTTGGAGGCCAAAACATGGGCCTGTTTTGTCATTTCCGGTATTTCTGGAAATACAGGAAGCGATGAAACAGACCTGTTTTTCAGCCTCCAAAGACTGCAGAGGCTTCCCTTGAACCTCTGAGAGGCAGATAAAGGGCCTCAAACAGGCTGAAAATCAACGGGGAGGCGCGCACATGCGCAGTGAGGTAAATTTGGCTGGGGTTCGTGTGCCATCACAGACTCCCTGGAGGATCGGCCCTCCCACCCACCCTGCAGGCCTCAGCTGGTATGGGGAAAGCTGCAGGTACCCTACTGAATGGAAGAACAGAATTTTGCATAAGAATTCAGTGAGGTGTTCAGTTCACTTCTAACATAGTTTCCTGGGCTCAGAATTCTTCAGGACATATGGTTCCTGGCTCTGGCTGATGGCTGTTGGAATGATTATCCAAGGCAAAGCCTGAGGTTTGCCTCAGATCTGAGATCACAATGCACCAAGAGGTTTCTCTGCAAAAGCCAGGCAGAAGTGATTCTCAGTGGATTTGTCTTCTGTTAATTAGCAGGGAAGCAGCTACTTCAGATACCAAAGTGTCACGCTCCCACTGGTCACCAATTAATTAAAATCATGCTTCCAACAGTTAATTATAAACAACTGCATGATGGCTTTTTGTGAGAATATGCCAGTGTTGCCAATCTTAATAGATGTTCCTTTCTGTGTTTTTATAAGAGCTGCGGCAAGCACCCTATCCTATAGGACAAATCCATTTGCAACATTCCTCTGAATCAAACTTATAAGATAGTGTCTTTATCTGCAACAAAACCAAACCAGTAGAACCAGCTTTGTCTAGTGGTTAAGGGACCAGGCGCTTTAACCACTAGAAAATGGGAGACTGTGAGTTCTAGTCCGACCTTAGCTATGAAAGCCAGCTGGGTGACTTTGGACCAATCTCTCTCAGCCCAATTCATCTCACAAAGTGGATGTTGGGCACGGTGGTGGTGGGGAATAGGAGGAGGAAGGTGTGTTGGATATGTTTTCTGGCTTGAGTTAATGTGTAAAAATAAGAGTGGAGGATTATATCTCTCAATGAAATAAAGAGATCGTATGGAATCTTTTACTTGGTATGTACAATAGAGTATCTCCTAGCAAACACAGATGGAAACCATGGGAAAAACCACACACCCGATAAGTTCAGATTTTTCAAGAAGGGAAAGCTATCTACTCAACATCTTATGAAATTCAGATCCATATTTTTTATGATCCCTTAAAGCAACGGTCGCCAACAGGTGGGCCGTGGCCCACTGGTGGGCCATGAGAAAATTTTGGTGGGCCACAGAGAAATCTCAGAGCACCCCCACAAAGCAATTAATCCAGGCTGCGCAGAAACACAAGGCTGCGCCGCCCACATGGCCCGCCGGAACCCTTCCCGCCCACTCATTCCTTACCTGGTAAACTTGCCTGCTAAATTGCTATTTTTCCTTTTTCCAACCATCATCTGTTCTGCTGTGCCGGGAGATTTAGATTAGCTAGGAAGCAGGAAATGGTTGGATCTCTTGCTTTCTAGCTAGTCTTTAGATCTTTGGCTCAGCATAGCCTAACCTCCCTTAGGACTGAAGGTTTGCTTCCAAGCAAATTCAGTGCAGACTCACAGAAAGCAAATTTGAGAGACTGAGCTAGCCGATGGCAGATAGATAGATCACTGAATGATTCTGTGAGCAACTCAATCTGCCTGCTTTGCCTGATTTTGGGTAAAAGTTGCTCTTTTTTTATAAAAAATTCAATATTTATATAAATATTTATAATATTTACATACAAGCCATGCCCAGCCAGTCACATGACCACCAAGCCACACCCACAAATTAGGCCATGCCCACAGAACCAGTTAGTGGTCCCTGGGATCTAAAATTATGAGTTTGGTGGTCCCTGAGGTCCAGAATGTTGGCGACCCCTGTCTTAAAGCTTTTCATTTCCCGACATTCAGTCAGAGCCAGCAACATTAATCAAAGTCTGACAGCATAGAGGCTTTTGATGGCAGTGCCATTTAAGTTTACTCCACCACACCCAGGGTTGAATTAATAAACAGAAATGAGCCATGCCACTGATAATTTATCAGCTAGCCTCCAGCCAAGGCTCTCCCAATGCATATAAGCCTATGTCTTTATTAAATAATTCCTGCCATTTTTCTTTTTTGCCATTTCGCTCTGCAATAGCAATTAGACTTACATATCACTTCATAGCCTTTACAGCGCTCTCCAAGCGGTTTACAGAATCAGCACATTGCCCCCAACAATCTGGGTCCTCGGAAAGATGGAAGGCTGATTCAACTTTGAGTCGGTCAGGATCGAACTCCTGGCAGTGAGCAGAGTCAGTCTGCAATACTGTATTCTAAACCACTGCACTGCACGGCTCTTGCATCCACCTGACACACATACTCACCCTCCATCCCTAATTACTATACACATTAATATATTTTATCCAATAGCTAGTTTATTAGGCAAGAAAAGAATAAAGGTGGCAACCTATGGTTAATGAGCCAAAGACTGCATTTCTCCAAGTTGAAATTCAAACATCTGCAGTTTTTGATTTATCATCATTTCAATTCTTAAAACTTGGAAAACTCACAGCTGAATGTTTGAACTGAGCCTCTTAAAACACAGATTCCTTTTTGCACTGATCATTAGATGAAAGGATCTGTCATGGATATAAACTGTCCCTTGGGACTGCTTCAGAGTTAGGAACCATCACACCATGTGGAAACCACTAATGGTGCTGCATTCCTTGAGATGTTGATTTTATTGATCCGCAGGTTTCTGTTAATTTCTCATCGTATCTTTTTTTCTGTCTCAATACAATAGTCCTTGACTTGCAACCACAACTGAAATCAGAATTTCCATTGTTAAGCAAGGCTAAGTGAGTCATGCCCAAGTTTACAACCTCTTTTTTGCCATGGCTGTTAAATCACTTAAAATTGTTAAATTAATTGCACAGTTGTTAACCAATTCTGGCTTTCCCCGTTGACTTTACTGGGAAGCCAGCTGGGAAAGTTGCAAATGGTGTTCACTTCACCTCATGACACTGCAGCTGTCTTAAATGCATGCCATTTGCCAAGCATCCATATTTTGATCACATGAATGTGGAGATGCAGCAGTGGTTATAAGTGCAAATAGCAGTTGTAAACAGAGGTGGGATTCAAATTTTTTAACAACTGGTTCTGTGGGCATGGCTTGGTGGTCATGTGACTGGGTGGACATGGCTTGGTGGTGATGTTATTGGCTGGGTGTGGCCAACTCAATATCACTCACATCGAGGCACGCATCTCCTCACCTGGCCTTTCACGACTGTGGGGATGCTGCAACAGTCATAAGTGTAAAAAATGGTCATAAGTCACTTTTTCCAATGCCATTGTAACTTTGAATGATCACTCCACACAAGCAAAGTACCAGCAAAGGAGGAGAAAAAAACTCGAGAAGTCCCAGAGACAGGAAGTCTAGTCTTGCCAAGAATGTAATAAGGGTTAATGCAGAGGCAGTTTCTGTAAGCAACACCAGAATGTTTCCTTCCTGCCTTCCTTACAGGATTAGGCCAGTAATTTCTTCTAACAACCGGTTCTCCGAACTGCTTAGAATGTTAACAACCAGTTCTAGCAAATAGGTGTGAACTGGTAGAATCCCACCCCTGGTTGTAAATCAATATTTCCAGTGCCATTGTAACTTTGAACAATCACGAAGCAAATCACTGAATGAAGAACTACCTTTAATTGAATTTGGCCCCCCAAAAGATGCTGGTATTTTCCAATTTTATTTTCTTCTTTCTTTTCATCAGTCATTCATGAATATATTGATTCTAAACAGCCCCAAAGTGTTTTGATTGTTTCTAATATATAACTTGTTAATTTTGCAGGTTTCTGTTAATTCTTCATACCCTTTTTCTGTCTCAATAGTTAAATTTGGTCCAAAGAAAAATGCTAATATTGTTCTCATTTTCTTCTTTCTTTTTTTGGTAGAATTTATCTCATTCTAGAATGCCAAATTGATTCTAAACAGTCCCAAAGAATTATTATGAGTTCCAGTGTATTACTTGTTGCATAGCTAATTTCAAAAAGAAGAAAGAAAACTGGGAAAGAAACAAGGGAAAAGACAGTGATGCTTTTTGGAAAGAGTATGTATTCTGTTTCAAGTAATTCCAGCACACCATAATATTTCATCTGGTCAATAAACTTCTCCTTTAGGAAAACTTTCTCAATAATTATGAGGAGATAAAATTCCATTACTAGTGAAATATTGGAAGGGAATATGACATTGTTGACATAACTATTCAGTTCTAATTCTGAACAAAATATTTCAAAACATAAGAGATCAGAAAAATTTGTCATTAAACTACATTTGCTGTGCTTGATTTTAACATTATTGTTTGCTGGCCTAACTACATACTGTATTTTCTCTTGGCTCAGTAAAATGAGCAGCATTATTTAGGAAGTGACACTAATTCTGATGTGACCATCAGAATTAGGCTAACATTGAAAAATGCCTACCAATTTGAAAGCATCTTTTCCAGAAAGAAGCTGAAGGATTTCAGGGAAGGATAATACTGTGGATAAGTGGAATTCTTGAAGAAAAGCATCACATGTGCCTATCTATCCCTTCTTCTCATTCTTCCCTTCTCCCGTGAGGTACCTTAAATAGGTACTTGATTACAATAGTGGGCATGTACTCAATAGGAAATGTTTCTTTTCCTTCTTCAGTATTGATATAGGACTTTTCTAAAGAAGTTGTATTTGTAGAATATCTGGTAGATAGGCTTTCTAAAGGTGCAGAGATACACAATGTGTGTGTGTGTGTGTGTGTGTAAAATAGTAAACCACCTATTAACAGATCGGAATGTTATTGTCCTTATGAAAACATAAATGGGAGCTAAATGCCACAGTGCTTTTTGACAACTTGCATAGCAGGGTGAACAGCTTAAAATGAGTGCCTGTGTATAAAATTAACTAGCATGGCTTCACCTGTTTACCCAAGCGTGCCAGATACTCCCAGAGACACACAGCTTAGCCAGAATTTTAGCATGTCACCCTGTAAATGAAAACATAATAACATATCTTCTCCAAAAAGCCTCTAATTGTCATAGTCTCAATGCACTAGAAGTTTTTTTTTTTAAAGTCTAACTGCTGGGATTAATCTGCATATATATTGACAAGTATAGATCAATCTTTTGCTCTTGCAAGAGGTGACTACTGTTAAAAGGTTTGAAAAATTCAAGTTGGCAATCTAACGGACTCTCCAGAACAATTGACATCAATTTTAATGAATGCAGAAAATAATGCTATAGACAGATAACTTGATACCCATGCTTTGCTACGAAACTATGTGGTCGGGCTTAGTTTTTGGGGAGGAAAATAAGGGGAAAAAATTCTGCCTCTGCCTATCAGCATCCATCGGTATTCATCTGGCTAGCATCCTGTCAGTGTGTGAGAGAGTTGAGGGCTGTTTCGAAACTGAAACAGTATTTGCTATGTGAGCAAGAAAGAGACAGCAAAGAGCCTGGATGTGGCTTAGCTCAACTGTTCTGTACTAAAGCTGTTTGGTGCTGTGAAACTAAAACTGAAACTCCTCTCCTCTGCTTGTGTTTTGCATTTGGAACAGATTTCTTTTCAGGTGGGGACGGGGAGTAGAACTCCTTAGCATCAGAGCGTATTAATAATAATATAGGAAATACTAATGCTCTGATGGTCACTTCGAAACATCCTTTCTTAGCAAGCACCTAAAAGCCAAGAAGAACATACGTGCCAAATTTCAAGTTTGTTGGCTTTACGGTTCTGGAGTTTTTGTGATGATGCAGTGGTATTTCGTTTTGATAGATGATAGATAGATAGATAGATAGATAGATAGATAGATAGATAGATAGATAGATAGATAGATAGATAGATAGATGATTTCCCAATGCTAAAATGGTGCAAAATGATGAATGCAAAATAAAACAATTACTCAAATAATACCATCTGAGTCACTCAGAATCTAATGGTGGTAGATATATTGCAATTATTCCCTTCCAACTGAATCAACTCCCACATACCAGTAACCTATTAGCACAACAAGAATGAAGAATCTAATATAGGCTAATCTTCTCCTTGGTTTCTTTTAATTTTCAGGGATCTCTTCATAACACAGGGAACATTCAAATGTTATTTTTTTAATGCCTTGCAGCTACTTCCCACAAAACAATACAAAAACAATTCCTTTCCCCAAGATAGGAACAAGGTTTTCTTTAAGAGCTGCTGAAGGCTTGTTGTTTTCCTTTTTGTGAAAACATGATTTATTTGTGTGTGTGTGTGTAAGGAGGAGATTCTGATGGTCAGCCATCTCAAAAGCAGTTTTTACTCCAGAGGTCTCCAAACTTGGCAACTTTAAGACTTGTGGACTTCAACTCTCAGAATTCTCCAGCCAGCTGATCGAACCCTAACCCTAATCCAGCTGGCTGGAGAATTCTGGGAGTTGGAAGTCCACAAGTCTTAAAGTTGCCAAGTTTGGGGACCCCTGTTCTACTCCATCCGATTTCCAAGTGCCATGAAAGTTATGAACAATTCAACCATCTGTGCATTTAATTAACATTGTTGTTAAGATCTGATGAGGAAATGAGATTCCTTCAGATATTACCTGATTACTAATAACCAACCCTATGAAGATTACCAAACTTAGGTTGTTCAACCAGTTACAGGTTCAAATGTTGAACCATTTATTATTAATTCTGTACAGATAGTTCTCAACGTACAATAGTTCATTTAGTGATTGTTCGAAGCTACAATGGCATTGAAAATGACTTATAACCATTTTCCCCACTTATGACTACTGCAGCATCCCCATGGACACAGGATCAAAATTCAGACTCTTGGCAGCTGATTCATATTTATGAGGGTTGCAGTGTCCCAGGCTCATGTGATCATCTTTTACAACTTTTTAAGCTAGATTCACTTAACCATGTTGCTAACTTAACTGCAGTGATTCACTTAACAACCACAGGTCATAAAATGGGGCAAAATTAACTTAACAACTGTCATACTTAGCAACTGAAATCTTGGTTCAATTATGGTTGTAAGTCAAGGACTGCCTGTATTAATAGACCAGCCGAGTCCTTTCCAGTTGTGATGGATTACGAAGCATACAACTCCCAGCTTGTAGGGCAGACATGCAAAGATAAGCATGCGTGCGTGTATGCATGTTTGTTTTGATACACATAAAGAGAGACATTTTGACAATCCCACTTTTTTTTGCCGTGCCTGAAAAGAATAGAAAGATGTTACACATTTTTTCTAGGAAGTGATGTTGAAAACTGGGCCCTGAACTCTGTCAATTTTCTATTTTCCCTATTTCTCCCCCATATAGTTCATTGTAACCTGACTTCTTCAGCAGAAAGAGAAGGGAAATATGCTTTTCAGGAACACTGTTTGCATGCCAATCCAGACTTCAGTTCACAGATTCACAAATCTATATTCCCATACAACAGGGGTGTCAAAACTTGTGCCCCGTGGGCCGGATGCGTCATATGCTGGCGCCGCCCCTCCCCGGTTCAGCAAAGGGAGGCAAAGTCCGGATACATTACGTGATGCTGCGAGTTTGACACCCCTGCCATGGATGGCGTTGGATCATATATAAACTAAGACTATCCCAATCTTTTCATCTGGAGATTGAACATGCCTGATCGCTTTAAAACAAAGGAAGAACAGAACTGCAGAGAAGTTGATGGACAGTCCTATAGTACTCAAAAACGTACAGTAGGTTACTGATTTTTCTTGGCTAAGTTGTGCTATATTCCTGTGTAAGTGATGAAATTGGATATAAATTTAGTTTGTATTTATATTACAGGGATGTTCATGAAGATGTAGCTATTCTTTTGCTTGTAGAATCTTCTCGTGAGCTATGATAATATTTCAAACTTTCTCCATATCTTTATCCCAGTCTCTTTACAAACACTGAGAACTTTCTTTTTGTAGCCAACTGTTGCCATCTTATGGTCTATTTGGAGAACTATATTTTATTTTGGATTTTCCTTTTTCTTTTTTTTAAATTAAACTGGCACTGTGTTTCCCATGACCTGGAGAGACCTGCAGTTTGTGTAACACTGAATGTCTCTATTTAATATTTACACTTAAAGGGTATTTTTTCCATAAGAATTTTTAATTTTTGCCATTTTTTTCCTACTAAAGTTTGATTTTGCTCATCTCCTGTGAGATTGGCTTATTTGCATAGGTGGACAGAAGGGCTGAATTATCTAGACATGCCTTTCTATGTGACAAGGTCAAGGGATAGCAGCTAAGAAATTTTGTCTTTGATCTTTCAATTTCCAGAATTGTACAGAGTGTGAGATTCCGATCTCTCTCAGATACCAGAGTTGGGGATGGAACTGAGGCACTTTGTGGAAGATTGGTGGCAACAGGAATAACCTAGTGGTTACCCTAAAGCAAGAATTAGGATCAGAATACGATCCAAAAAACTTCTGGGAGGGAAAGTTTAGTTCCTCCAGCCTTCTAACCTATGTGTTCCAGCTATCTGCTCCAGGCCTATTCAAAACTCACTTGTTGGAAATGGTTGAAACAATCCTTCAACAAATCCATGGCTGTACTACCCATGGTAAGGAGCACTCCATTTGAAAGGGCTGGATGATAATTGTGGACTAGGTAATATATTCCCTTTGTTACTAACTGAGATCAGCAGGAAGCCACAACTTGTGTGTCTAAGTATGCTGTTGCCAGTAGGACTTTGTATCATGACATTTAAATTCCATGTTTTTGTGATACTTGTAGCGAGTGGAGAGTAAAGTAGATGATCTTGATGGAGATAAGCCAGATCCATTCCCAAAACCACGAGGTGAGAAGTATAACTCAAACCCAATTTTTCTGTTAACTTCATTACTTGAAAAAGTGGTTGATGGGCAATTGATAGCCTGGTTAAATATACCAGGGGAATACCTGGATCAACAGGTGATTAAATGTGAACAAGCCACCAGTCTGACCAAAGGTGACTGGAAGCTCTGAACCATATATCTTAGTTAGATGTACATTTTTAATTTCAGCAAATAGCAGCACTTGGCTGATCTGACCTTTAAAATTAAGAGTTGAGCTTAATTGGCAAGGCTGTGCATGCTTTGAAAATGATCCAGAACAAGCAGTTCAGACTTTATGAAGCACTGCTCTCTGTTCAGACAAGCAGCTTATCAATTTTCAGGACTTTGTGTAAAAAAAATAAATGGGCACAGCTACTTTTTAACAGTCACATTAACTTTAACAAGCTGACTCTTGAAAGGAACCACAACTTTTTTTCAGGTTTACATAAAAGCCTGAACAATAATGAGTTGTCTGGTGCTTTTGTGAGGTTTGGAAGCCACTGCAACTCATGAAATAGTGAAGATGATACATGGGTGTATCGCACATACCTAAAAGTACCCACTTTGGCTGCATTCTAGACCAGTTTATGGTTCTGGATATTCCTTCAGGGAAACCCTATATAAAGGCTCATTTGGGATTTATTTACACAATAGATCAACAAGGTCTCCAACTTTCTCCCACCAGCGAAAACCAGTGGGCTCCTCAACCATTCACAAGCTTTAAGAGGAGGGAGGGAGGATATAAACATTCAGACAAACATGCCATCTTTTATATTTCTTTGGGCCATTTGCCTCCTCTTTCTTCAAATTGGGTCACATCAAAAAGCAAAGCAAGCAAGCAAACAAAAATCAATGGAAATAAATAGTTAAGAATAAAGTTAGGAAGTTAATTCTGGAACTACAGCCCCTCAGCTACAGAACAGTTATGTTTGTGTTAGCACACTGAACTTGCTTACCATATTTCAGTCTAATATGTATAATCTCCGTTGAATTCTGGGCCTGATCAATTGATTATCCATGTACTGGAGAAGCCCAGAAAATATGGCTTGAATAAATCATGTTTCAGATTAACTATGGATAGTGCTATCATGGAAGCATAATTTTAGGCAACACTGTAGCAAGACCAGTGGTGGTATTCAGCTGGTGGTCGCACCGGTTCGGGCGAAACGGTAGCAAGGATTTGGCATGGGTCGCCGAACCAGTAGTAACTTCTAGCTGGCCACGCTCCCGACAGAGTTGCCTGTCGCTCACTTGCCCCGCCCACCCGATGCTCACTCACCCCACTTGCCTGACATTAGCCCGCCCAATCACTCCTTAAGATATTTCTTTTTTTTTCTCCCCTCCCAACCATCAGCTATTCCTATGATAGCTGCATCGGGATTCCCCTCACTTATTTATTGCTTCGCCCAGGATGCTTCCCTGAGGCCCAGGAAGGCAAAAACAAAACAAAACACTTCCGACCCCCCTCCATTTTTTGCCTTCCTGGGCTCCAGGAGGCCCCAAACGAAGCGTGGGACAGTGCTACGTTCTTCCTTCTTGAGCCCCAGGGAAGCCTTCTGGGAGTTTTCTGCCTTCCTGAGACCTAGGGAAGCCTTCTGGGAGCAAAAACACCACCCAGGAGGCTTCCCTGAGGCCCAGAAGGCCCAAAAAAATGGGAGGATTGTTGTTGCTGTAAAAAGCAACAAAAAACAAAAACCAGGTCCACTAGTCACATGGCCACACTCCCCTAGCCACACCCACAGAACCAGTAATAAAATTTTATTTTATGACCATTTTTCACACTTGCAATAGTTACAGTATCCCTATGGTCATGTGATCAAAATTCAGATGCTTGCAGCTGGGTCATATTTTTGCAGACTTTTGACAAACAAAGTCAATGGGGAAGCCAGATTCACTTAACAACTGTGTTAAGTTAATTTTATAACTGCAGCAATTCACTTAACAACCTTGGCAAGAAAGCTTGTAAAATGGGGGGGGGGACTCACTTCACAACTGTCTCACTTAGCAACAGAAATTTCAGGCTCAAATGTTGTCATGACTCAAGGACAAAATACAAAGAAAAATGAAAATTATGGGACAATAGTGGTGGAAAAAAAGAAGTAAAAGAAAAGCATTGACTTCCTACTCCTTTTATAATAATATAATAATATCCAAACTCAACTTTTTACTTTTACATAATAATAAGTACTAGCTGTTTCTATAACAACAAACCTATCTAATCAGAAAAACTCAAAATCAAAGTTTCATTGTTTCCAGCTCAAGCAAAGTCCTGGATCTCACCCAATCCTGATTTTTTTAAAAACAAAAAACCTTTGATATGGAGAAATCCTCCAGGTGCTCAAGGCATATATCTGCCTTCTGAAAGATTTGGGTGTCCCGCAAAAACCTGCAAATCAAAATATTGACTACAGAAAAGTACAAGTAACAAGGAAACAATAATATTAGATGCAAAAACAGTACTATATTGTTTGCATTTGTTGCTTGTCATGTTCCATTTTTTAAAAAATCTACTTTGCAG
The DNA here is from genome assembly GCA_023653725.1 of Bungarus multicinctus. Classification (NCBI taxonomy): domain Eukaryota; kingdom Metazoa; phylum Chordata; class Lepidosauria; order Squamata; family Elapidae; genus Bungarus; species Bungarus multicinctus. The sequence continues at coordinate 185,223,485 of CM042834.1, forward strand.
TCTTAACATATCATTCAAAGTCTAAAGGGAGTCTTCAGTCTGTAGAAAATTATATATCCCCTGGGCTAAAAACATAGCTAAAGGGACCAATTGAAAAGTTGGCAACTCAACTCATTTTCCAGAAGTCTTTTTCACAAGATGCATTTCTTGTATATGCATATTACCTCATTAATGGGATTTGGGGGATGGTCACAAAGATGTCATGATTTATTAGTAATCAGCTCACAGCTCTGTCCATCCTTAGTTGCAGCAGGAAAGGGGAAAACAGAAAAGCAATTTTTCAAGTAGTTTGAAGAAAATAACACACAGTCATGGAAAATTAGACACTATAGTATGTTGGTGAAGGGTGCAATTTATTAGAAATACACTCTACTGTCACTTCACTCCAGAGGATTTTTTTTTTTTTTTTTTGCAGTTCTACAAGGAGATTTTTTTTACCATCCTTCCAAGATCGTCTCTGCAAAACAGACAAAGACATGCCCTGAGTATGTATGTTTTGAAGTTTGGTTACCAGCGGGGCCTTAATATTGTATACGTTTTACTGTTTGTTTATTTACACACAGACCCAGACGAGCACAGAGCCCTGTTAAAAGCAGCCAAGCCAGGCCAAACTTCCACACATCTTAATCAATGTCAGTGTTTGCCATATTTTTTCCCTTCTTTGAAAACAATCAAAGGACCCATTATGTGTGAGGGGGAAAGGGGGAAAACTAAGGCGATAAGGAAAATCTATCATTTATTTTTACAGCTGCTGAATGGCACTAGAAAAATCAAGCGGCGGTTTGAAATTTACCAGAAAAAAATGTGGTTGGCTCAGAATTTCTAGCCCCATCATTATCAGCTTAATTGGAGGTTTGACGGCAATCTAGTTTTACTATGCCTATGTATAATGCATTTATGTGTACAGTAAATGTATACGTACGTAGATATATAATTTTGAATGAGGGCAACTAGAATAGTGCTTAGCAGCACTGCTTTGAAATGAAGAATAGGTTCCCCTCGCACATAGGCACTAGTCGTTTCCGGCTCTAGGGGCCGGTGCTCATCTCCGTTACAAAGCCAAAGACCCAGAGCTGTCCAAAGACATCTCCCGTGGTCATGTTGCCGGCATGACTAAACACCGAAGGCTCACAGAACGCTGTCACCTTCCCACCAAAGTGGTCCCTATTTTTCTACTTGCATTTTTACATGCTTTCGAACTGCTAGGTTGGCAGAAGCTAGGACAAGTAACGGGAGCTCATTCCATTACGTGGTGCTAGGGATTCGAATCACCGAACTGCTGACCTTTCTGATCGACAAGCTCAGTGTCTTAGCCACTGAGCCACCGCATCCTTTCAAAATGAAGAATAACAGTCTTTAAATACATTTTTATTAAAAAAAATTAAACAAGGGGATTTGTTCTCTGACATAAAGAGGAAAAGAAAAAGACATCAAAGAAAAAGCAAAAGGGCCAAAGAAAATAAGGAAAGTCAAAAATATATTTAAAAAGAAAAGGGTGACTTCCAATATTCTTCATAGCAAATATATTTTAACCACTCTCTCTAAAGTTACATAGTATTACTCTCCTATCTATATCCTGTCTAGCCATCAAAAGCATACATTTTCATTTTTATGTAAAAAGGTCCAAAATAGGATTCCAGTTACCAATAAAGTAGAAGCATAATAGTCTTGAAATATTGGGAGAGAAGATGAGCTGATTACTAGTGTATGGATTGGATGAATGGAGCAAATCCTGAAGTGCTTACACTGCTTAAAGGTGGATTAACAGGAATTGTTTTGTTAGCTTAAAGCAGAGGTCACCAACTGGTGTTCGACAGACAGAGAAAATTTTGGTGGTCCACAGCGAATCCGTGTCTGCAATAGGGGTGATACAGGGCCACTTCGCTCCTGCACTAAGGCTCCGGTGACCAGGGTGGGCCCAGCCAGGAATGGGATTTGAGGGCTTGCTGAGCCCTGCAGAGTCTTAGCTAGGGGGTCGCCTGAGCCCCTGCAAGCCCCCAGCAGCCCACCCCTGCTCCCATCCCACATGAAAATACTTTAGAAATGCCCGTTTCCTCTTAAACCGACAATGGTCATAGGTGTCACCTGGTCAAAATCCAAATGCATGGCAACCGGCCTGTATTTCAGACAACTGCGGTGTCCTGGGATCTTTGTGATCATTTTCTGCAATCTTCTAACAAGCAAAGTCAATGGGGTGGCCAGATTCACTTTGCAACTCTTTTACTAACTTAACAACTGCAGTGATTCATTTAACAACTGTGGCAAGAAAGGCCATAAAATGGAGCAAAACTCATTTAATAATTGGCTCGCTTAGCAATGGAAACTTTGGGCTCAGTTGTAGTTGTAAGTTGAGGACTACCTGTATATTCATAAGCACTCCTCCAACTTTTCCCTAGGATCTTGTGAAATTGGTTGGATCAATAGGAAGGACCAGTGCTGGGCTGCACCTGGCTTAACAAGTGGTTTGGTGAGCACACGCGCGCAGCGTTCAAAAACCACCCATTTTAAGCTTAAAAACTTACCTTCTATGAGGCGCGGCAATCCGCTGTGCTGCACAAACCAGCTGAGCAGACAGGGCCAACTGCTCACCGGAACTACCGGTTCGCTAGAATCGGTCCAAACTGGTAGCCGCCCACCACCGGGAAGGACTGGCTCAATGTCATCCAGGAAGCAACCATGATTTGACAATGGACTTCAGCCTGGGTCGCTCCACTTCCAGTCCTGTATCTTAAGTATTATACTACCCTGGCTTTTAACATAGACAGCTTTATTTGATGAGGCTTTTTAAATGGAGGGATGGAGAAGCTTGAAAAGCAAAAAAATATATACTTTTTGAATTCTTTTTGATGCTGCTCTCTAAAATTGTTTTGAAACTTTCTGCAATATACTGTATTTTTGAACTGTAAGACGCCCCTGACCATAAGACACCCCTAGGTTTAGAAGAGGAAAACAGGCAATGACCAAGACAGACAAGGCGGGGCTCAGTACTGTAAAAGGACCCCGCCACCATGTCCCGTATTTTGCACTCCATAAGACGCACAGACATTTCCACCCACCTTTGGGGAGAAAGGAGTGCATCTTATGGAGCGAAAAATGCGGAAGGTGCCTGTTTTTTCATGACTTATTTTATATGGGGTTGTGTTTTTATTTAATTAAGGCCTGATCTGATCCAAATTGGTCTGAATGTTGACAAGAAGCAAATATTTAACATACTACGATGTTGAAGTATTTTTAATCTATCTCCCATGCAACCTGTATTTACATAACTAACCTGTCTTCTCCTCCCTTTGTTGGTTCTGCTGTTGTTGTTCAGTCATTCAATTGTGACTGACACTTCATGACCTGCTGAATATCAATTTGCCAGGCCTGTTAGCCAGTGAGTACTAAAAATACAGCAGCTCAACATTTATGCAGCTAAATTAAGATTGCTAAGGGGAAAAAAAAAAAGCCTGCATACAGCTTTCTCTCTTTTATCTTTTCTTGCCTAGGCCACCATCCATCAACCATTCTCCATCTGGCGCCTCCTGGATATATTGGGTGACAATCATCACATCCCCAGATAATTTCACCAAAGGCACAATGTTGCTAGAAGATGCCAGCTGGATACCATATTTGCATACTTGCACTATGCTTGCTGCTGTTTTTATTGGGATTTTTTTAAAAAGTTCTTCAAAACATACTTTGACAAACAATCCAGTGTTAGAGACCACATGCTCTTTTCTTCCCCGTATAAACGATTTCAAGCTTAATCCTCACCTTAGCAACCCATTTGAGAGACATGACCCAGAGGCTTTTCACACAGGAAGTCCTTTGCTGTATGTGAACCATTTTTAATTGCATGGAAATGAACCTGCCGGAAGGATAACAGCATTCTTCACTCCTCGAGCGTCCCTCTTTCCCCCAAACTTCTTTTTTTTTTTTAAATCCCTCTGAGTAACTTCAATCTTCTCAGCTCTAAAGTTGGCATAAATTTACTATTTGGGGTCTCATGGCCTTGAATTTCAGTAATATCTTCACACTTCTCCTTCCCCCTTCCCTGCTGCTAGTGCCAAGCATTGGAGATTAGTCATTGTGGTTCACTGAATTGCAGTCCAAGTTACTAAAGACAAAGTATGTCAATCCAAGACTGCAACACACTAACTTGGAGCTGATTGACTCAGAGTTCCTTGAATTAACTCAATGGACCTGGATCCGCATGACTCAGTAGCCATAAATTCATCACATGCACTGGGTTCACCAGTCATATTTGACTAAAATGTGATTGGGAATACAGGAAGTAAACTACTTAGACAAACACAAGTCTGCAATTACAACGTTTCACTGATAAGTGTATTAATACTGCTGTTTAAGAACCACTGAGTTAAATGAAAGTACATGGCTATCCATGACTATATTATTACTTATTACTTACGACTGATCACATAGTCAGCCAGGTGTCCAGACTGGGTTTAACATTTTTGTCCAAATATTGTCCTTCCCAAGCACCTGAAATAGGTGTTAAAGGTATTACAGGATGCAAGCTGCTTATTTTTATATAAACCTATATGCTTATATAGGTTTATATGTTCAAAGTAAAGTTTTATTTTACAATTGACTGATGGTGAATTTATCAATGCCGATGATGTTCAAGTAGTGCTCCAGGTGTTTTGGAATTGCACCTCGGGCTCCTATTACTATTGGTATTATTTTTGCTTTCCTTTGCCGCAGTCATTCTATTCGCAGGTCTTTTCATTTTGTGGTTTTCTCCAGTTATTGCTCTTCCATTCTGCCATCTCCAGAAATTGCAATGTCCACTTTCCAGATTTTGTTTTTGGTCTTATCGGCAATTGTTAAATCTGGAGTGTTATTTAGCATTTATTTATTTTTATTTAATTAAACTTTTATACCGCTCCCTCTCCCAAAAAGGGACTCGGGGCGGTGTACAGCCTACTAAAAACATACAATAAATACCCAATAAATACAATTAAAATAAATTAAACCAAATTGATCCGGCTGTCTATCCCAAAAATTCAGTTAAAAGTTAAAAGCTAATAAAACCCCAATTAAAATTAAGTTAAAACCAAAATACAGTTACTGGGCCAGGCCAGCCTGTTTAAAAAATAGGGTTTTCACTGCGCGCCGGAAGGTCAGAATATCCGTCATAGCCCGTATCTCCGGGGGGAGATCATTCCATAGGGAGGGGGCTCCCACAGAGAAAGCCCGAACCCTCGGGGCCGTCAACCGACAACGGCCGGGCGGCGGTACCCCAAGGAGGGCAACCCTGTGGGAGTGTACTGGGCGGCGGGAGGTTGATGATGGCAGCAGGCGGTCCCGTAAGTACCCAGGTCCCGAGCCATGGAGCACTTTAAATACTGTCAGTACCACCTTGAATCGAATCTGGAAGGCCACAGGAAGCCAGTGCAGCCTGCGGAGAAGCAGTGTAACGTGGGAGCTCCGAGGAGCACCCACAATCACCCGCGCGGCTGCATTCTGGACTAACTGCAGCCTCCGGAGACTCTTCAAGGGGAGCCCCATGTAGAGAGCATTGCAATAATCCAGGCGGGAGATGACGAGGGCGGAAGTGACTGTGCGAAGTGCGCCCAGATCCAGAAAAGACAATAAGACAATAGGTTAGAATTCTGTTCTGTTTGAACTCTAAAGTCCCACCCCACTTTATCTTCTTCATCTTCTGCTGCTTTGTGATCCTATCTATCCTTGCTTAGAGGCAAATGATATTTCTTGCAGATATTCTGATACGCCTTTGTTACTACTTTGTCATGCTGTTGTTTTGTAGTCAGTTTACTTGCTATTATTATTCTTATCATCTGTTCACAACAATGTGAAATCACAACTGCCAGTTCTTTAGTTGATGTTGGCCTTCATATGTATTGAGTTTTTCCCAAGAACCTAGGAAACCTTAATGCAAGGTGTGTCAAACTCACATCATCACGTGATGTAGCATGACTTTTTCCCCTTTGCTAAACTGGACGTGGGGATGGCCAGCTGTGATGCATCCGGCCCGCGGATTGCGAGTTTGACAGCCCTGCCTTAATGTATCAGTATTACATATTACGTATCTGATATTAGCATGGTTGAGAAAGTCCAGAAATATTTCACAAGAAGAGTTCTCCACTCCTCTACTCATTGCAGAATACCTTATGCCACCAGACTCGAAATTCTAGACCTAGAAAACCTAGAACTACGCCACCTTCAGTCCGATCTAAGTATAGTATATAAAATCAAACATTGCAATGTCCTACCTGTCAATGAATACTTCAGCTTCAACCATAACAACACAAGAGCACACAATAGATACAAACTCAAGGTTAACCGTATCAAACTTGATTGCAGGAAATACGACTTCAGCAACAAAGTGGTCAATGTCTGGAATACTCTACCTGACTCCGTGGTTTCTTCCCCAAACCCCAAAAACTTTAACCTTAGACTGTCTACTATTAACCTCACCCCTTTCCTAAGAGGTCTGTAAGGGATGTACATAAGCGCACCAATGTGCCTACCGTCCCTATCCTATTGTTTCTTTTATTTTTCTTATGTGTACCCATTTCATGTATTCATAACTACGTATATAATTATACCTATTATCTTGTAAGCGATTGACAAATCAAATAAATAAAATAAAAATAAATAACATAAATAAAAATAATAAATGTATGGATCCAACAAGTGTATCCTTTTCTATCATTATTACTAGTATTATTTTCACACAGTCTAAATAGTCCAAATAGTTCTCACTAGATTTGCTTCTGTTGGTTTGGTACTTTTGATTGGTTAGTTATCCTCTTCCTCCCCGTCTTCATCATCATGATTCAGAGGCCACCCAACACCTTAAATTTTATGCTTACAACATAAAAAAATAAAACAAATTTTTCCCCGTACGTATCAGGGGGAAAAAAAACATATTGTCAATTAAATAGAATTCTACTAGGCTGCAGCTTTTACCAGGGCCAGGAGAACAGCTGGGTTTTCAGATTCCATCATCATCAGAGTAGAAGCCATGCTAATATCTGCAGAGCTGCTGTTCCAGAAGGCGGATATGGCACACTTCCAGGGACCTGATAGATGACATTATTGAATCAAAGGAACCCAAAGCATACCCACCCAGATCATACATGATGGTGCTGTAATGATACAACATATTTTTCTATATCAAACATAAGCATCTTAAATGGCACATCTTTCTGTTGTCTGTCTGTCTGCTTAGATTTCAGTGCCTTCAATTCAGTGTTGACTCCTGGTGATTGCCAGGACCAGTGCCTCTGGTTTTCCATTGCCTTCCTCCTAGGGCTGAGAGAGAGGGACTGGCCCAAGGCAGGGATGGGCTTCAAAAATGTTAGCAAAGGGTTCTCTGCTCGGTTGCTGGGTGGGCATGGCCATGGTGGGCGTGGCCTAGTCGGCCTCCTGCACCACAGCGGGGAGGGGCTTCTTTGCCCTCCCCGGGCTCCAGAGGCTTTCCTTGAACCTCTGGGAGGATGAAAAACAGCCTTCCTGGGCTCCAGAGGCTCTCTGGAAGCCAGAAATGGGCCCATTACTCGATCTTCCGGGAGGCCCGTTTTCACCTTCCCCGAGCATTCACATGTGCCCTGCACTTACCTGAAAAACGGGCCACGTGGGGACTCCTGGGAGGGGTGGGGTGGGTGGGGTGGGGCGGGGCCAGCCAGGAGTGGGATTTGGGGGTTCTCTGAACTGCACAGAATCTTAGCTAGGGGCTCTGCTGAACCCCTGGCAGCCCACCCTTGGCCCAAGGTCATCCAGCTGGCTTTGTGTCTAAGGCTGGAGTAGAATTCATGCCTTCCTGTTTCTACCCTGGTGCCTTAACCAGTGCCCCAAAGTGCATCTCCTTAACAATATCTATACTTGTATGTATGTATGTATGTATGTATGTGTGTATGTGTGTGTATATGTGTATGTATATGTATATATATATTAAATCAAATACTTTTGGCTGTGAAATTCAATGTGCCCCCAAATATTTCTTTGGATAAAAAGTTGGGTCTCTATTATTCACAAAGAAGCTGTTTAACAAAGAAGCTGGATTGGAATAATGTGTAGACTGCTGGTAGTTCCACTAGAGGTCAGACATCATACAATCAATATGAAAAAGACTTGGGTAAATGATTGATAGAGATTCATATAAATATACACCTATGATCCAGGGCAGAAGTGACTTTTTATTCTAACTATTTATTGTTTTCATTAAACTATGCAAAAATGTTTCATTCTTGAGCTATCTATTCTAATGCTCTAACACTTTTCTACTTTGTCAAAAAAAAAACACCACACACATACATCCCGGTGAAATTCAATATTGTATTTTCTGATGTTATGATTGGTGTGGTCCCTGCAGCCCTCAAACATCCTCCTCCTTATCATATAACCCCATCTATAAATAATGTTGCCTTATTCTACAGCGGAAAAAGAGATGAGGCTGTATATCTTTATGTTCATAGAGATGCATGCATTCTACTCTTTACTCTCCCAGCATTCTCACTGCCCATACCATCAGCCAGAAGATCAAGAATAGTCAGAGCCAAGTCATGTTAGATGGTGCCAAGTCTTTCATTAAAAAAATAAATAAATTAAAAAGCACCCCTGCTGAGCACAGCTATGCTTTCAAAGACTGAGCCAGTATAGCTGAACTGCAGGATGAGAAAATTTAATTTTTGCTTCAGAAAATGGAACTCAGCTAGAGACATGATTTCCTGTACAGTGTTTTATTCTTTGTCCGAGTCTTTTGTCCCAAACAGTAGAAGAATGGCTTTTTTGGGGGTCCACCATGACTTGATCATTGCTCATCTTAATTGCTTCCTCCGTCGCCAACCTCTTTCCACCAATAAACATCTCCACTGGATGCTCAAATCCTGGAATTAATTTTATTTACTTTACATTGGCTGCTGATTTAGTGGCTTTGTTATCAGTCACATTCATTTGCCTGGTTTTTTACCACCTGTCTCTTCTGCTCTGCCTTAGTGTCAGTCTTTATCTCTGAAATCGCAGGAGAAAAAAGAAAAGAGAGGAGAACAGACAGAGAGAAATAGCTTTGTCAACGCTACGGTTCCCCCCTCCCAGTCCTACAGTTATCTATTTGCTCTTAGTGAATGCTTTTTTTAATGAAATATCAACACTCAGTAACCTCAAACCTCTGTTTTCTTAAGACACATGGCTGTTTCTCTGACATCTCGTATAAACCGACAAACATAAACAATCTCAGATACAGATTAAAAGAGTTGGAAAGTACCTTGGAGGTCATCTAGTCCAATCCCCCACCCACCCAAACAGGAGACCCTACACCGTTTCTGATAGATGGCAGTCCAATCTCTTCTTGAAAGCTTCCAGTGATGAAGTTCTGAAAACTTCTGGAGGCAAGCTGTTCCGTTAGTTGATTGTTCTCACCAGTGGTGGAATTCGATTTTTTTGACTACCGGTTCTGTGGGCATGGCTTGGTGGACGTGCCAGGGGAAGGATACTGTAAAATCTCCAGTCAGAGGCGGGATTTGCCGGTTCTCTGAACTATTCAAAATGTCTGCTACCGGTTCTCCAGAACTGATCAGAACCTGCTGAATACCACCTCTGGTTCTCACTGTCAGAAAATTTCTCCTTATTTCCAGATTTCTCCATATTCCAGATCTGTGGATGGTTCTACTCTATCGGCTTCCACAGGCCAAAAGCCACCCTTAAACTTTCAAAAGTAGGTGAGAGCCAAAGGAAAGCAATCAATTTATTTTAAAGTAACGATGAATTACATATTTACTGTTGAATTACATTAAAAATTGATCAGCGGGTGCAAACTTTGGGTGGTTTCCGAAGGCCTCAAGGGATCCTGGAGCTTCTAATTGCTCACCACAGGAATAGGACATTATATAGACAGCCTGATGATCAAAAATTCAATCCTGACTCTAGTAAGGATGGGGTAAAGCTAAGGACTACATTAGTTGGGAATAATCTGTCACATTCTATCTCTCTCCTCCTTTCTTCTCCCTGGTGGGTTGCTAGGAAAAGGACACATTGTCCTTCTACCAGGTCTGCATTTACTGCTGTTCCAAAAAGGTTTTTTTTCTGCATTGTTAAAGCCGCTTCATATAGTTCGTTGGACAAGAAGTTCTTGGGTTTTTTTTAAGAGAAGAAAACTGCGATAGAATTCTTGTAGTTGGAGGAGAACAACCCGGTTCAGTGTTCTGTATGTAGTCGTGCAATGTCCCAGCTATATTCAATCACAGCACTGCCTGTACATTGTATAGTATACAATCATTGTAGGGTATACAGCCATGTTCCCAGTGCTCTGCAACCTTCCTGGCTTTGCTTTCTTCAGTTAAATTCTGCAGGCTAATCTTATCAGGAAAGGCCTCCCATAAAGCTTTTTCCTATTAAGAAGAGCAGACAGGGAGGCTGGAAATACGCAACAAAGAAAACAATACAGGTAGTCCTTGACTTACAACTACTGCCCACACTTCTGTGGCTAAGAGAGACATTCGTTAAGTGAGTTTTGCCCCATTTTATGACCTTTCTTGCCACCACTCTTACGTCAATCACGGCAGTCGTTAAGTTAGTAAGACCATTGTTAAGTGAATCTGGCTTCCCCTATTGGCTTTGCTTCTCAGAAGGTCATAAAAGAGGATCTCCTGACTCCGGGACAGTGCAACCAACATAAGTATGAGTCAGTTACCAGGCATATGAATTTTGATTACTGTGGCTATGGAGATGCCATAGTGGTAAAAAAATGGTCATAAGTCACTTTTTTTCAGTGCCACAGGTAACTTCAAACAGTCAATAAATGAACTGTTGTTATAAGTCGAGGACTACCTATATCTGAATCCTCAGTCACCTTGCAAAAACAGCCACCAACAGACACTGCACATCCTGTGAGAATGAATTGGTTTGATTGGTTGAGAGACCAGGCAAACAGATGACCCTTCCATAGGGAACTGAAGGCTAAAACCAGTGGTGGGATTCAAAAATTTTTACTACTGGTTCTGTGGGCATGGCAGGGGAAGGTTACTGTAAAATCCCATTCCCTCCACACCCCACTAACCTGCTTTCCAGCTATGTTCTCCTGAGCTGGGCAACAAACAAAGACCCAGCTGATCAGCTGGGACTCAGGAGGCAGAGAATAGATGAGGGAGGGTCCAGTCAGAGGTGGTATTTGCTGATTCTCCGAACTACTCAAAATTTCCATTACCGGTTCTCCAGAATTGGTCAGAACCTGCTGAATACCACCTCTGGCTAAAACATACAAAGAAGTCCCTTCCATAAAAGTTCCGAGTAAAACCCTTCAAAATGCAGACCTCAGAGTTACAGCTGTTAAAGCTGCAGTTCCTGTAAAGGTAACCTTACTGGCAGAAGCAGCATTCATTTTTTCTCCTCTCCTCTCCTCTCCTCTCCTCTCCTCTCCTCTCCTCTCCTCTCTCTCTTTCTTTTAAAAGAAAAACCCTAAAGGATGTTGTCACACTTGCATAAATTCATGCTGGCACTAGATAATGATCTCCTACAAACAGTTTATTCACAGTGATTGGACGACCACCCATTTGTTATGGGAGTTCCTCTGAGAGAAAAATTCAAAAACAGATTTAGCAGCAAAGCAATTCCTAGCATGAAAATTAAGCAAGATAGAAAATGTCAATCGCCAAATTGTTCTGTTAAAGACGCGGAAGCTGGGGTGGTTCCAAAAGTGGCACTTTTGGCTTGTATGCAATGTCACAAGTGTTTCTAGATGTCTGTGGACTTTGGGATGAACACCCTTCGAACAATGCGGGAGAGAATGATTTCCAGAGAAAAATTGTAGACTACAGGAACCATTCGCGCCTCAGTTTGAGATGCAGGCAACACAGACTCATCCCCAACAGCCTGTGACTGTCTTCAACAGTGAAGGGACACAGGGCAGAAAACATTCTGGAGCCAAGAAGGCTCCACATCCATTTGCACTATTCAGGGTGACCCTGAGGACACAGATAAATCTCCAAGTGGCCTCAATGACTCTCTAAAAGGATGCAAATGACCAGCTGTCTGCAAGGAAGATAAATCCTTCCATTTCCCACCATCCAGTCAGAGCTGAAGAAACTTCTTGGATGAGAAGCAAAATGTCTTTTTGAAAAAACAAGAAAGTCCAGTTGTCTCCTGAAAAAGCACCTTTTTGGAGAAGCGCTTCTAGAGTTAGTCTGAAATTCACGAGTAGATTAATTCTGAGGTTTCTGGCATCAGTTGCTTAAAGATTAATCTCAGGGAAATTGGAAAAAAAAAGATTATGATGGAAACAATACATATATATTTTTTTGACATGATTACAGGTGTTTGCCTCGCAAGAACGAACAAGGCAAGCTTGCCTGATAGAATTTTCAGCAGATCTTGTAAAATTTATGAGCGACTTGAATACACGTTTTTCAATAAGTGTTTTGAAGGCAAAAGAGGTTATAAATATTGCAACTGCAGCTGGCTACTGATTTACGACAGAGCTACAGCTACCTTTGCCAGAACTATTTGATGTCAGCTAAGATTTTGCAAAGCAGGAGTTCTGCCAATTCTGAGAGCTTAAAATCCAGGGGGCAAAAAAGCAGAAGGCTGATTGTGTGACGCTCCAATCAATAGGCCAGAGCCTTAGAGCCAGAAGACTGCTATGAAAATGAGAGGAAAAAAGCGGGAGGAAAAGGACTAAGCTATTATTACTACAACAGTAGGCAAGCCACAAAGTGATTTGCTTCAGGTGAGAAATTGGAGATGGGCTGGCACAATCATCAAATTGTTCACTTTTGGGTAGAACAGCCCTACGGGTGGAATTGTCTGGGTTTTCAAGGTTTGGCACGTGAAACAAAAAGGCAAGATTCACATTGAGCCAAGATTTTTTTTTTAAAAAAAAAAGATTGCTAAACCATAATGGGATTAGTTCATATAAATCAGGGGTGTCAAACTGGCAGCCTGCAGGCTGGATACGTCATACACAGGCCATGCCCACCCCAGCTCCACGAAGGGGAAAAACGTCATGAAATGTCATGTGACGGCAACGTGATGCAGCGAGTTTGACACCCGTGACATAACTAATATGCTACCCCAGTGTTTCTTAACTGTGGCAATGTTAAGATGTGTGGACTTCAACTCCCAGAATTCCCCAGCCAGCATGGATGGCTGGGGAATCCTGGGAGTTGAAGACCACAACATCCTGAAGTTGCCAAAATTGAGAAACATTGTGCTAAGCCACCAATTGTCATTTCCAAGCTCCAATGGTACCAATCACATAACATACTCAGCTACAGTCAAACCAACCTCATTATAGCCTGGCATGGCACATGAAACTGATTTTTAATTTATACAAATCTTAAAATCGTGTGCCTTAGGAAAATCCCTTCCACCAGATCTCCCTCTGATCAGTAGAGTTGAACTCTGAGTGAGTCTCAAAGAAGTGTTTATGTATCCAATATTTTTTTTAATCTGTTCTGATGCTTCCAACCACCACCATAAAGGTAACCTGAATTTCAGTCTGGGTATATCTGAGTTTCAGTCTTCTTCCCTCTGTCTCACGGGATCCCAGTGTGACAGTGCTTGTGATCAATTTAAAAATAATAATGATTATTGTTTTCTGAACTGCTTGTGTTGCCAGCTGATTAAGAATGTATAGGATGGGTGCCACAGCAAGAGGACATGAAGGGTTATGCCAGGGCTGAAACAAAGAACATCATGTTTATTTAAATTGTGCCATTAATTACTTACAGCCTGGGGAAGTTGGCACCTCTATTTGTCATAGAACAGCGGTTGCCAACCAGTGGGCTAAAATTTTGGTGGGCTGCAGAGAAATCTCACCCCCAGAACAACCCCCTCAAAGCAATTAATCCAGATTGCGCAAAAACACAAGACTGCACCACCCACATAGCCCCGGGAAGCCTCCCCGCCCACTCACTCTTTACCCGGCAAACTTGCCTGCTAAATTGCTATTTTTCCTTTTTCCGACCATCATCTGTTCTGCTCTGCTGGGAGATTTAGATTAGCTAGGAAGCAGGAAATGGTTGGATTTCTTGCTTTTTAGCTAATCTTTAGATCTGAGCCGAACCTCCCTTAGGACTGAAGGTTTGCCTGCAAGCAAATTCAGTGCAGACTCACAGCAAGCAAATTTGAGAGACTGAGCTAGCCGAAGGCAGATAGATAGATCACTGAATGATTCTGTGAGCAACTCAATCTGCCTGCTTTGCCTGATTTTGTGTAAAAGTTGCTCCTTTTTATAAAAAAAATCAATATTTACATGCATGGTGTGTTGTAAGTTAATTTTGTGAGTTTGCTTGCTAGCAAATTTTATAAGTTTGCTTGCAAGCAAATTTTATTGACAGACTGAGCTAGCTAGTGGCAGATAAATAGATCTCTGAATGAATCTGTGATTCTGTGAGCAACTCAATCTGCCTGCTTTGCCTGATTTTGGGTAAAAGTTGCTCTTTTTTTATAAAAAAAAATCAATATTTATATATTTATATTTACATACAAGCCATGCCCAGCCAGTCACATGACCACCAAGCCACACCCACAAATAGGCCACGCCCACAGAACCAGTTAGTGGTCCCTGGAATCTAAAATTATGAATTTGGTGGTCCCTGAAGTCCAAAAGGTTGGCGACCCCTGTCATAGAGCCTGAGTAGTGTGGATGGAACTCTGGAATTTGGGCTTCAGAATTTTATTTACCTCAAAACAACAAGAACAACAACAAAAGGCTGCTTTTGTTGGGCAGGTTTTCGAACCTAATTCCCAGGATCGGTCACAAGCAAGGGAAAATTAGATGTTAATGAGGATTAAGTGTCTGCCAGACACTGGACGCTGCCACGAAAGAGGGAAATAATGACTTGATTGGCGTTAAAGCTGAAACTTTATTATCTCACAGCTCACTGGTAAGGAGTAAATAGGAAGTGCTAGCTTGTTGAAGCAGCCTCTCTTTCAGGTGTTAATTGAAAAATGCAGGTCAGTCACAGGACAGTTCTGATTAACACTGAGCATGCAAAGAAGTGACTTCACTCTTGAAGAAGATATTGGAAGATCACTTTTCCATCTAAGCAGGTGTTAACATTTTATTAGAAAGAGAAAAGCCACTGGACTGACTGGACTGTAATGCAATGGAATGGAACAGAATGGGATGGACTAGAAAGGAAAGGAAAGGAAAGGAAAGGAAAGGAAAGGAAAGGAACGTAAGGGAACGTAAGGGAACGTAAGGGAACGTAAGGGAACGGAAGGGAACGTAAGGGAACGGAATGGAATACAAGCTCTTAAACTCTGATCAGCTGCAGTCTACAAGTAGTTATTGACTTATAACCATTCATTTAGTGCCCGTTCAAAGTTACAATGTTACTGAAAAAAAAGTGATTTAAAACCAATTCTTGCACTTTACAATTGTAGCAACAAGCCCACAGTCATGTGATCAAAATTCAGATGCTTGACCGTTGAAGAGGAAAAAAGGACTTTGGGAGAATATCTGAAGGACAGTCAGGAAGATGCACTAAAGTTACTTATCATGAAGACTTACTGAAAATGAAAGAGATCAAACTAGCCTATAAGAAAGACCAAATAAAGTATAGAAAATAAACAAGGCAAGGCAAAATATTGTATTAAAAAAATAAACAAGCAGGCAAAGCAGATAACAAGATCTGGTAATGAGCAGCAGGAAAGCTGAAGACATAGACAGAGGGGCTAATTCTGTTTGCATGAGACCAAATGTATACAAAGCCAGAATTTAGACCACAGCAACAGATAACAAATGCTGTCCCTGCAAAGAACCTGAAGCAATAGTGGGCCATCTAGCTATCTGCTTGCAAGAAGATCACACAGACTGATTACAAACAACAGGATGACAGTAGCAATAAAATAAAATAAAATGGTGCATTGGGATATCTGCAAGAAATTGTACTTGCCTGCAAGCAAGAACTGGTGGGAACATAAAGTAATAAAAAATGAAGAATTAAAGTATTTTGGGATTTTAGACTTCAATCAGACAAGCATCTACTTTAATATGATTAAACAACACCTGCCTGTCCCAACACCTGCCTGATCCTACGTGGACAAAAATGCGAGATCAAATATAAACATCTGGCTGACTGTGCAACCAACAATAATTTATTAAATTTACATGCCACCCAACTTCCTGCAACTCTACGTAGTTTCCAGGTCTGCAAAACACTGAGCCATCACAGTGGTTTGCACAGTACAGTAGGCTAAAGTATGATTAGCCTAGCTGTGGTTTAACTATTCATTATATCTCTTAAGAAAAACAATTACTTTTTCCAGTACTCTTTAACAAGAGTACCTTGTTAAAAGACACACAATTTGTCACATTTCATAGCCTGCACTGGGCACATCAATGTCCTGCTGAGATTGACTCTCTAATCCTTTTTCAATAATTTATTTCAGCCTAAACCTAGAACCAAAATTGTAAAAAAGATCAGATGTAAAATAATTACTAAAACAATCACAGCAAACACAGAAAAAACAAAATAAAGACTAAGGACCCCAGAGGCTTAAGTGTCCAACTTGTAACCAACAGCATGAATGGCAAAATACAAAATATCCACATTTGTCGGCAACCAAACCCTAATTTGCCACTGTACGAGTGTTACTGTTTGCTGACTGGTTGCTTGGATCAATGATCCAATGTTCTTTTACAACACTGAAATAGAAAATGATATTACACTTTTAGAGCCCTCCCACTTAACACAGCAGAAGGCAAGTCTTGGCACCTTAACAAAATAAGAGCTTTTCTCAACACAAATGGGAACAAATTGGTAAATTGTTTTCCTGGCTGTGATGAAACTATCATTATTTATCAGGGTTCTGAATTAATATTTGTCACTAACGTAAATCGTGCCACACAAAAATACGTCTGAGTCTATTTTTAAAATTTCTACTTTAGCATATGACATTTTTGGCTGGAGAAAAAAACGATTTGAAGAAAAGCCATACCAAAGGATTGAGATTTCTGGAAACAAATGGTGAATCTGGGGAAATCGATTATAGTAGTTTTGTTGACAAATTCTCAAGAGTTTGCCTTTTAGCACATGGTTAAAAGCCACTGGTTAAATACATATGTTTTTTTCATTTTTCTACTGGTAACATTCCTATATTACTTTAAGTGAATCTGAGGGTATTTGAGGGCAGGGGACTTATACCATTGCAGACTTAGTTCTATCCACTTCAAAACAAAACAAAACCAAACAATGCAATGGCAAGAAATCTACTGTCTCTGCTACTACAGATAGTCCCGACTTATGATCGCAAGTGAGCCCCAAATTTCTATTGCTAAACTATACACTTGTTCAGTGAAGTTGCCCCATTTTATGACATTTCTTGCCACAGTAGTTATCACTGTGAATCACTGTAGTTGTTAATGAGTAACATGGTTGTTAAGTGAATCAGGCTTCCCCCTTGACTTGGTTATCAGAAGGTTGCAAGAAGTGATCACATGACCCCAGGACACTGCAAGCCTCCTAAATATGAGTCAGTTGCCAAGGGTCAGGACATGATCTTCTTTGAGACGGACAATAAAAGTGTTGCTTCACTTCCTGATTTATGTGCCTTCCTAGCCATTCATGATCCTCATCTATTAGGTTTCCTTAAAGCAGACGAGAACCTGGCTAATACTTCACACAGACTCAATGCAACACTCCTAGAACTAAATCTTTATTATAGCTCAAGAACAGCAGCCATTACAAAGATTTTATATGTCTTGGCCATTAAGGGTGATCCCCAAAAATATATCTCCAGGTACCGATCCAATGGCCTCCCACCTTTTCTAGTCCTTCGTTGGTCACAACCCCTTGTAAGTAGTAGGTATCTGTTTACATTCCCTATACTCCTGTTCTGACCATCTCTAGACCCTAACAAGCCATTACACGGGCTCCAAATGGAATAATTCACTTGATTAACTCGGAGGTTGAACAATGCTTTTGGCTACATCAGGGCCAAGTGCACTTCTAGTATGGATATGAGGAATTGAAGGCCACAGATAGATGATAACTAGTGAGCCAGGCTGTGAATTTCCAATTTCTTTGGAGTTGGGGAGGTGAGTGATCTGGGTTGTTCTTTTGTTTTTGTTTAAAGAAAACAATGTTAAACCAGTTTGGGGGCATATACTACAGATTTTGAGTGCTTCTTATAAAAATGATGTGAAACCACTTGAATTATGTCAACTGTCCACCCAAATATAGCACAGTCATAGAGTTCTCCAGAAGGGATTCAGAATTAATTTTCGGTTGGGCTATAGGTTGCCTAGCCATGATGTATGCAGATAAAACCAGAAACCAGAGTTAAAATTTCAGAAATGGGGGGAACCACAGAAGGAGCCTAGCTCTCTTCGCTATGCATTTGAAAGTGTATGAAGGGATGATTTTTAGAGAAATCAGGAAATGGAGGTTTATTTTTTTACCTGTATAAAACGTTGCCTTAAACCTCAACAGTTTCAAATCACTCCTTAGTCAGGAACTGTTGCACTGTTCTGCTTTGCACACCTCCAGCAATACTCTCCTTCCGAGTAGTTATTTTACATTTTTCCTCATCAATCATCATTAGTGCCATGCTGCTGTATATTAGATCTCTTTTTAGAGCATTTACGCTCTCTTATTAGTGTTAACTATTCTGCAAGCAAGCAGCAGGATTTTTGCTATCTGATTTAGGACAGCAAAAAATGTTGATGATCTGGGTTGCTTCATCTATGGTGGAAGAGGTGGGAAGAAAGAATATGCAGCGACACCCAAAGTGACAGTAAAGTCAGGTGTGGGCTTGATGTTGTCACATTTAAATACTTGTTTTGTCCCTCCCCCTTTTTTTTTGAATCCATCTAAAGATCTCTGGCTCCTGAATCTTAAGCAGAATGCTAGACGTGTCTCACGTTATTTTTGTTCCCCTGGACTCGTACCATAAATGAATTTATTTATTTATTTACACATTTATATACCGCCCTTCTCCCGAAGGACTCAGGGCGGTGTACAGCCAACTATAACACATTACACTTTACAAAAGTTAAAAAAAAGATTAAATATCTTAAGGCTGCCACTAAAATTTATACCCAACCCCAATAAATTACAGCAAAAACCCCGAATTTAAAACCCCGAAATTTAAAACCCCAATATCTAAAATTACACTTTAAAACTCCCATTTAAAATCAGTCCAGGCCGGCCTGCTCAAAGAGCCAAGTTTTCAGCGCATGTCTGAATGCTCTCAGGTCGGCAGTCTTATGTAGCTCAGGAGGCAATCCATTCCAGAGGGTGGGTGCCCCCACAGAGAAGGCCCTGTTCCTCAGGGTCACCAGGCGGCACATAGATGCCATCCGGACTCGAAGGAGGCCCTCCCTGTGGGAGCGCACAGGTCGGTGGAAGACTACCGGCAGAATGCGGTCTTGCAGATAGCCTGGTCCAATGCCATGGATTGCTTTAAAGGTCAAAACCAGAACCTTAAAGCGAACCTGGAAGGCCACCGGCAACCAATGCAACTCGCACAGGAGAGGCGTCACATGGAAGTTTCTTGACGCCCCCATAACCACCCGCGCAGCCGCATTTTGCACCAGTTGAAGCCTCCATGCAGAGAGCGTTACAACAGTCCAGGCAGGAGGTCATGAGGGCATGAGTGACCGTGCGTAAGGCATCCCAATCCAGAAAGGGCCGCAACTGGCGAATCAGGCAAACCTGATAAAAAGCCCCCTGGAGACGGCCGTAATATGATCTTCTAAAGACAGCTGTGCATCCAGGAGGACGCCCAAATTGCGAGCCCTCTCTGTGGGGGGTAAGATCTCTCTCCCAATAGCCAGCGACGCAGTCAGCTGACTATATCGGAGTGCTGGAAACCACAGCCACTCAGTCTTGGAAGGGTTGAGCTGGAGCCTGTTCCCGCCCATCCAAATCCGCACGGCCTCCAGGCACCGGGACATAGCCTCCACAGCATCGTTGGGGTGGCTTGGGGTGGAGATGTAAAGCTGAGTATCATCAGCATAGAGATGACACTGCACCCCAAAACCACGGATGATCTCCCCCAGTGGCTTCACATAAATGTTGAACAAAAGAGGGGAGAGGACTGACCCCTGAGGCACCCCACAAATGAGGGGCCTAGGGGTGGACCTCTCCCCCCCGTCAACACAAATTGCGAGCGGTTAGAGAGGAAGGAGGAGAACCATCGTAAGACGGTTCCTCCAATTCCTAACCACTCCAACTGCCGCAATAGGATACTATGGTCGATAGTATCAAAAGCTGCCGAGAGATCTAACAGGACCAGGACAGAGGAATAACCCCTGTCACGGGCCCTCCAAAGATCATCGACCAACACGACCAATGCTGTTTCAATACTATGCCCGGGCCTGAAGCCCGATTGGAAAGGATCAAGGTAAGCCGCTTCCTCCAGGTACTGAGGGAGCTGACGCGCCACTATACTCTCAACAACCTTCGCCACAAAGGGAAGGTTGGAGACTGGACGATAGTTATTTAAAACAGCCGGGTCCAGGGCAGGCTTCTTGAGGAGGGGTCGCACCAGTGCCATTTTCAAGGCAGTAGGAAGTGATCCCTCTCTCAATGAAGCGTTGACAATCCCCTGGAGCTAGCCTCGTGTCATCTCCCTGGAGGTCAAAACCAACCAGGAGGGACACGAGTCCAACAAACATGTGGTGGTATTCAGCCCCACCAGCAACCTGTCCACACCCTCAGCGGTCACAGGATCAAACTCCTCCCAGATAACAGTCTCAAGACTTGCCCCGGACACCTCCCCCGGGACTATCCAAGTGGAGTCCAGCCCGCCCCGAATCTGAGCGATTTTATCGTACAGAAATCGGGAAAACTCCTCTGCCCTGCCCTGCAAGAGGTCCTTCTGTGCTCTTGGCTCAATCAGGGAGCGGGTCACTCTAAACAGAGTGGCAGGCCGATTTTCTGCCGACACAATAAGGGCGGAGAAATGCGAACGCTTCTCCGCCTCTATCGCCACAAGGTAGGTCCTCACCTGCGTCCGGTCGGATTCGGCGCCTCCAAACACTCTTCAGACATCTTTTCCGGCACTTCATCTCCCTCAGCTCCTCCATAAACCATGGAGCTGGATGGGATCTGTGCCGGGTCAGAGGTTGCAAAGGCACAACTCGGTCCAGAGCCTCAGCGGCCAACCTGTCCCAGGTGGCCACCAAGTCTCCAGCCGAGTTATGAGCCAGAGTCTCGGGAAATGGCCCAAGCTCCATCTGGAACCGCTCAGGGTCCATCAGGTGCCTGGGGCGGAACCATCTGCATGGCTCTGCCTCCCTGCAGTGGGGGGTGGCGGCACAGAAGTCAAGCCTAAGAAGAGAATGATCTGACCATGACAAGGGTTTCATAACTAAGTCCCCAAAACTACAGTCATTCCACCACTGACCAGAGACAAAAATCAGGTCCAGCATGTGTGTCCCCATGTAAGTGGAGCCAGAAGCTAATTGTCAGGTCCATGGCCATCATGGAAGCCATGAACTCCCGAGCCACCCCAGAGGTTTCCCCCGAGCGAAGGCAGGTTGAAATCCCCCATGACTAAAAGCCTAGGGGTCTCAACCGCCAGCCTGGCTATCACCTCGAGGAGCCCGGGCAGGGCCGATGATACGTGGCAGGGAGCCAGGTACGTTATCAAAAGACCCATCTGAATCCCCTGACCCCACTTCACAAAGAGAGACTCAACCAGCTGTCTGAGGAACAGTGGCCTCTCTAGGACAAAGGACTTCTCTAATAATCACCGCCACCCCACCACCCCTTCCCTGAGACCTTGAATGAATGAAAAGTATGAGAGTGATGGTGTGATGCTTTGCCCTTTGATGTTTCTCAAGAACAAATTTCCAGCCCATGGGCCGGATGCATCACACGCTGGCCACACCCTCGCCTGGTTTAGTGAAAGGGGAAAAAGTCCCGATACCTCATGTGACACCATGACAACATGAGTTTGACACCTTTGCTCCAGAACAAATAATGTGGTGTGGTGAAGGCCTCAGAACATCTGATCCGAAACATGGAGGATACATCAGGACATATTCTGGTGGACACAAAGCAAACATAGAATTATAACTTCCAACCCTCCGCTTCATGTTCTTAGTCAGCAGAATTTCAACTTATGAATCAGAGGTGGGATTCAAATTTCTTAACAACTGGTTATGTGGGTGTGGCCTAATTTGTGGGTGTGGTTTGGTAATCATGTGACTGGCTGGGAGTGGCTTGCTGGCTGGGCATGGCTTGATGGTCATGTGACTGGCTAGGCATGGCTTGTATGCAGGGGTGGGTTTCTACCAGTTTGCACCTATTCGCTAGAACCAGTTGTTAACATTCTAAGTTCGGAGAACCAGTTATTAGAAGAAATTACTGGCCTAATCCTGTAAGGAAGGCAGGAAGGAAACATTCTGGTGTTGCTTACAGAAACTGCCTCTCTGTTAACCTTTATTACATTCTTGGCAGGACTAGACTTCCTGTCTCAGGAATGTCTCTGGAGTTTTTTTCCCCTCCTTTGCTGGTACTTTGCTTGTGTGGAAGTGACCATTCAAAGTTACAATGGCACTGAAAAAAGTAACTTATGACCATTTTTCACACTTACGACTGTTGTAGCATCCCCACAGTCATGAGAGGCCAGGCGAGGAGATGCGTGCCTCGATGTGAGTGATATTGAGTTGGCCACGCCCAGCCAATAACATGACCATCAAGCCACACCCACCAACTAAGCCACACCCACAGAACCAATTGTTAAACAATTTGAATCCCACCCCTGCTTGTATGTATTGTAAATATTATAAATATTTTTGTAACTATTGAATTTTTTTTTTTTTTAAAGAGCATCTTTTACCGCAAATCAGGCAAAGCAGGCAGGCAGGCAGATTGAGTTGCTCACAGAATCACAGATTCATTCAGAGATTTATCTTTCTGCCATCGGCTACCTGAGTCTGTCACATAAAATTTGCTTGCAAGCAATATGAATGTGCATTTTAAAAAAAATAATACAGCCTCTCTGATAACATGATTATCTATATTGCCAAATGTTCAGCTTGGTTTGCTTTTGAATATCCATTTGGTGAGGAGATGTCTGTAATTAGTCATGTTTAGATCCTCACTATGAAAAGCTTTGCCTGATTTGTGCACATCAAGCTATCATTAAACCCACTGAAGAAAGATAGCTTATTCAGCAACTGTGATCTTCACTGCTCAGTTGATTCTGCTCAGTCTTTATAAATTATAGAAGATAATAATTTGGAATAAGCTCTATTACTGTAGATGATTCAGATACTCTTTTCAGCTCCTGAATAGGGCTCCTCTTGCCATTATTGCTGACATTTTTTCCCTCTTTTCCTGGGATTTCTTTGCTAGAAGCAGCAAATAGAAATGTAGCTAGCGAAGCTTTTTTTATTACTAAGATAAGTAGAAAGGAAAGCTTCGTCTTAGTCTCAAGTTTATGTTGTTGGCAGCTCTTAAACATACAGGAGAACATTCAGAAAGGTAGTAAAGACCTCGGATCAGAATGAAGACAAATGGGCGCCATCTTCACCAAATTAAAAAGCAGATTAAATCAGCACAGAATCAAAGTCTTTACTAAATTACTATATATTCAGTTTGTAATTGCCGAATATCAGCTGCACTCCCAAGATATGCCTAGAGTTAATTGAATGGTTAACTCATTTAATTTAATGTATACATTTGGCACGATACCCTCAACTATACATGACCTGCCCTGGCCAGATTCAGACAATATGTTAATTAATGCATGATTGGCTGAGTTGTTCCATGCATTACATGAACACAGTAGTTGGGTATTTAGTCCAAGGGGTGGGGGGAGAACTGCAAAGATTATCAAATTAGACATTATCTACTTCTAGGTGAATAGAATGAGCCTAGGAATTTAGAATAGATTCCCTTTGTCTGAAGTGCTGTAGGGTTTCCTGCCTTAGTAGGGGGTTGGAGTAGAAGACCTCCAAGATTCCCTCCAACTCTGTTATTCTATTCCCTGTTAATCTTCTATAGGACTCTCACAACCAACACTATTTTATCAATCTGATGGATATGTGCCCATTGATGTTAAGGTGACTGGCTCCATATTTGCTGGAATGTTTGCATCACATAATCAGATTGCAATATCAAGTTCTAGTGTAGATGCCTCAATCCTACAGTGCCAGGTACTTTGCAGGAACTTACCGATGGGTGTTCATTTCCCAACCTTTCTCATTTCTTTTCTTGGAGTACATATTATTTTGCTCAGGTTGCTTTTGTTGTTGTTTTGATAGAGCAATTGTATGTATCTTGGCTTCTATCTTTCAGGCGTATGCGCATCCTCAATGCCACCCCACTATTCATGGTCCTCTCCACATGGCTTTATAACAGCTTTGGAAGCCCAATCAATTTACCCATGCTGTGTGGCTGTAGTATTATTATGCTTATCTTCTTTACTACCACTTATTGGCATGATGATGATGATGATAATGATTGCTCTCTTGCTTTACATGTACATTGAGAACGTCTGCACCAGAGACAAATTCTTTGTGTGTCTAATCACACTTGGCCAAATAAAGTATTCTATCTAATTACTTCTCCAAGCAGTTGAAGCTGGACAAAGTGTTGAGAATTTAATTTTTGGATGGTGTACCATTTGCATTCTGATCACTTTAAGCAATATTGTTTCTCATATACAGTAAATGCAGGCATAATTTGCTTGACAAAGCTTAGTAGAATTACCTGACCCCATCATGCACCTCTCCTTATGACTTACCTAAATCTAATCATATTGCATAATCTTGGGTGAGACTGCTGACATTAGTTTGTGATTGTGTCCTCTCTAAATTATGAAACCATAACAAGGAACTAGTAATGGTAGCTTCCATGGTATCTATGACATATATAGGTTTCTGAAGGAGGGGAGGGGATAAAGGAAATAAATCAGCACCTATGTCATGTAAATATAGGCCCATGGCAAGAAAACTCTTATTTCTTGAACTCCTCTCAGGGGAACAATTTTGGTGGTACCCATAACCGGCTATAGTTATCTAAACCATGTGATTGCTTTATGATCATATTTGGCAGGTATCTACAAGCTGTCTTTGTAAGGAACATCTATAGTCAGAAGAAGGATTTCATGCATGGCTTCCCAATGGATCTGGAATTGTATACTGAATATATGGATGTATATCTATGTGTACCATAACATCACTTGCAATCTGGTGAGCCATGGTGGCACAGTGATTAGAATGCAGTATTGCAGGCTAACTCCCACAACAGCCTGGATTTTGATCTCGACCGGCTCAAGGTTGACTCAGCTTTCCATTCTTCCAGGATCAGTAAAATGAGGACCCCAGATTGTTGGGAATAATATGCTGATTCTATAAACCGCTTAGAGAGGGTTGTAAACAGTGGAGGGATTCAAATTTTTTTTACTACCAGTTCTGTGGGCGTGGCTTGGTTACTGCAAAATCTCCATTCCCTCCCCCACTAACCTGCTTTCCAGCTCCGTTCTCCTGTGCAGGGCAACCAAAGAAGATCCCAGCCGATCAGCTGGGACTCGGGAGGCAGAAAATAGATGGGGGCGGGGCCAATCAGAGGTGGGTATTTGCCAGTTCTCAGAACTACTCAAAATTTCCGCTACCGGTTCTCCAGAACTGGTCAGAACCTGCTGAATACCACCTCTGGCTGTAAAGCACTATGGAGCAATATATAAGTGCTATTGCTGCTTGTTAGTTGCAGGGATTTTTAATGAGTAATGAGCAATCCTATGGAGAAAGGAACAAAAGGCGGGGACATCCATGTTTTCCAGTTCAGAAGGATATCCTGAAGAAGAATTTGCCAGAAGGAGCATCTTGTTTGCAGAAGTTTCTCTCGTTTGCTCAACTGATCTGGCAATTTGTTAAAGTGCCAATGAAGTCATCCAACCCACACATTAGATGAAAGATGCATCATCTGCAGCTGATGGGAAATTATGTTTGTCTCTTTTTTTTTGTTTATTCTAGTTGCGCAGCAAATACATTTCCTTTTGTCTTATGCTGGGATTTTCTAAGACTCCTAGGGGAGAGCAAGCATATTGGTAAAGAGGGCACAGCTGTGCCCACTTTACAAGGACATGGAGAACATTGTAACATTTGGGGGGATCTTTCTGGAAACCGGAGTACCTAGGTTAAAATGATTTGTTTCTGCAATTACAACCCTGGCTGCTTTCCAGACAGTGGCTAGGGCACAAAAATGTTTCTTCCATTCAGCTGGGAGTTCCTTGAACTGCTATTCTGCAATATACCAGACCCCTTTTTAAAACATCAATCAAGAGGACTGTGCAATAGGCACTATTCCCATCTGTACCAAATATAAGATGATCCATTCCTTTAAAAATGAAAGAGGTACAATCCAGGCAGTTATCTACAGGTAGTCCTCGACTTCCATCTGCTTGCTTAGTGACCGTTCAAAATTATAACGGCGCTGAAAAGGTGTCTTATGACCATTTTTCACACTTATGACCGATGCAGCATCCCTATCGTCACGTGATTTACATTGGACGCTTGAAAACTGATTCACATTTATGATAGTTACAATGTCCTGGGGTCGTGTGATCACTTTTTGCAACCTTCTGAGAAACAAAGTCAATGGGGAAACTGGATTCACTTAACAGCTGTGTTAGTGATTCCACAACTGCAGAGATTCCCTTAACAAATGTAGCAAGAAAAGTCATAAAATGGGGCAAAACTCACTTAGTAAATTTCTCACTTAGCAACATAAATGTTGGGCTCAATTGTGGTCATATGGTGAGGACTAACAGTATACCTTTCACCATTGGTTGATTGGAATGACAGATGCAGCAGCATCCCATAGAGTATCTGTTCAGAAGTAACTCCAAATTGGTCAGATTTATACATTGTGCTAAGTTAGATTTATTTAGCTATGGTTTGTAGAATAAAGAATAATTGACTGGATTCATACGACACATGAAGTCTGAAGCGAATAAAACACACATTGCTTAATGGAAAGGTTCCCAAAACTTTATGGTACCATAATATGATGACTTTTATGGATAGAATTGATTTAATTGGTGTTTAAACTGGATTTTAATTATAGCTTAATCTTAATTTAATTTAATTTAAACACTTTTAATTATAGCTTAATCTATATATCATTTAAATTTGGGTGTCAGGGAACCTGGAATGAATTTTTACTACAGGAGGATATGTAGTAAAGGAGATACATATTTATACAGGGGATAATGAAATTAATATCTAATGCTTGTGACCCAACTAGCTTTTAATGTATTTTCCCCTGTACTTTTCATAGTGTGATGAAGTTTTGGATAATGAGGAAATAAGGAAACAACGCTTTCATTTTCTTTTGTGGCAAGGTGCCTAGCCCCTGATATAGATATTGTATGATGGGAGACATGGATAGTTTTCCCGCAAAGGATCAACATGGCTTCAAAAGAAAAGAAAAGTGAAGAAGACTGTATGAAGGAAGGAATTAAAGGGCTGGAAGAAAACTGAGTGGGTGAAGAGACCAGCTGTTTCATCTTCATTTATCAGTGAATGAAAAAGCAATTTTCTCATTGCAACTTGGCAGACCTACAAGTAGCAACAGCAGCTTGTTAAAAGTAGAGGGAACAGTATGTACAAATATTTCACAAAGGACAAATTCAAGCAGTAATTACAAATCCTTTATTTCACCAGTTGTGGAAAAATTATATTATAAAATGAGATGTTGCAATAAATTAAGCTCTAATTATTAGGGTTGCATATGCTTGACTACTTACGGGCCAGACTTGTAGCATAGGGTTTACTTTTAAGAGTGAGGAAACTACTTGTATTACAAGTCCTTGACAGCATCTTGCAGATGGTCAAAATAGTATGTATTGGGGAAAACCTATGAAAATGGGGGTGAGAAAAGAAAGAAACTACCTCAAATTAATAATTATTTTTTTAAAAAATTCCAAGTTAAATCAGGAAAAACTGTGGTGCCATCTTTCTTGAGAAAGTCATCCTGTAATAACATTTTATTTCTTAAATGCAGCTACTTTGAGTTAGATACAGAACTCTTTAATGATTTTGTTGCTATAGTACATGTAAAACAGTGTGTTGTCATTATTTGTGAAATGGAAATTTACAGTGAGTACTCATTAACGTGCTTTAAAAAATCTGCTATGATTGAATTTCTGACATTGAAGGAGTCTCTTCAATTTAAATTGGTAAGCTACCCAGAGTCACTTGATTGAGTTGGGTGGATATGGTTATTGAATAAATAAATAAGTAAATAAATAAAATTCACTACCACATCCAGGTTGTCTATAGTATTAACTTTATTGAAATGAGTACTAGTGTATTGCTGGGCCCCAAAATCTAAAGATGGTAAACCAGGAAATGTTGATTGTGTCTTCATTAAGTGGGTGGGCTATGATAGCAACCAAGGAATTTCCCATAAGAAAGATCATGAACTGACAGGATGATCACTGGATCACTCAGAGGGAAATTACTGTCAAGTTTAGCATTTCATGGGAATGTGTGAGTCACATTACTGATGTTATTTAACATTGCAGTTAAAATGGGGCACAATGGAGTCCTCACATGCTGTTTAAGGGTTGAAATGTGTCTGTAATTCTTGTCATGTGGTGAGGAATTTATTCACAGTAGTGTGATAGGTAATGAAACATGGACTCAATATTGTGATGGAAAAAAGAAGGATCATTCCATGGAATATTATCACAAAATTTAACATGACTGGGGAGAGGGAGTCAAATCAAAGCCCAGGGTATGGTAGGAAAATTCCATGTTTATGGTTTCTTGGGGCATAGATGAAGCTTGCACTGCTTGCAACTCGGAAAACTACAACGCAACATTTGAAGCCCTGAAACAATGATTAAGTGGTGTTTGGAAACATAAGCAGGAAATGTTGCCATGTGACACTGTTAGGCTTCACACAAGTTACCCAAGAAGCAACTACAAAGTTGGATCGCATGACTTTCCTTATTCTCCATTTAGTCCAGACTTGGATGCCATGCAAAATTCCCCCTTTTTCCAAAATTGAAGGAATAGTTTCAGAGGCATCCATTTGTCTCCGTGGGAGAAGTTCAAATTGACTGGTTCTGCTTGGTATGACTAGACACTGACTGATTCTCCAAACAGTGAGGAAAATGAAGAGCAACCTTAAAACAAGATGATGTCCTCTTAGGCTCAGTAGTGAGGTTTTTCTGTTTGTTTATTGTGAAAAAGGTTAGCTGAAAGAGGTTGATGTTCATGCTTGTTGAGATAGTTTGTCAGCTGCTCTAGGCAAAGCAAGAAGAAAAATATGGATGGATTAGCAGCCCCGGAAGATGATGGAGACTGAATGCATCCCCATGCAATGATCAAGCAGGCAAGTTCAGTTCCTTCCATCTGTTTTTCTTATATTTAAGCAAAAGACAGAACCGGCAATAAATAAATAAATAAATAAATAAATCAGGATTTATTTTTTGTAAAGGGGAAAATAATGTTTTTAAACCATTTGGAAGAATTTATATGGCATCCTAGTTAGCAAGCTCAGATGAGAGACTTGAGATGTCAAATGGTTTAATGTCAATTCTTTTAGAGAAGCACAGAGGAGAAATTACTTTTTAAAAATTATATTTATTAAGGATTTTTTTCCATAGAATAACAGTCAAATTGAAAAGAAAAGAAACAAGAAAATGCAAGAAACAAAAAACATTAGAAGAAATATATAAATGACTTCCAAATTTATTGTCAACAAGTAATTACAATTTTACTGTCCCTTCACCCTCTTAGATGCTATACAAGACCCTTCAGACCAATAAATCATCATCTTTTTTCTTTTAGTAAAAAGTCCATCTGTTTCCCATCTTTCAATTAAGTTGTTTTTTCTCTGATCAAACAGGTCAGTTGTGCCATTTCTGCAAATTTTGACATATTCACAACCTATCCCTTATTATTCTTCCATCATTGTGCATACAATAGTCTTGATACAGTTATCATATTTTAAAAAATCAATCTACCATGAATATTTTCTTATTCATTGTCCATAAGCCTCAATAAAAAGGCTGCACAGAGGAAAAATTACAGGCACATTTGGTTAAGATGTTTGAAACATTCTCTGACTTCCTTCCTAAAGTAATTTGTTTCTACCTGTTTATTACCTAGTAGGGCTTCCTTTGCCAGATTAATGAATTGTGATGTAAAATGTTTTATTTTTCAGGCTTTTTAATTAAATATTTGGGCAACAGCAATTTTCTTCTGCCTTTCTAGCAAGAAACAGGATTGGGTGATGGTGCTATAAACCAAGCCCTGCAATTAAGCCATTAATAGAATGGCTTGTAGCAGCCACTGTGGTAGCTACTTTGAAATTTAATCCTAAATATAGTTAAATAAGGGAGATTTCAATCATAAAAATAATTTTTGGGGAAGGAAGTTCAATCTTTTTTTTCTAGATAAATCCCTACTTCACAGTTGTTCTGATTAGTGACGAGAGTAGAAAGAACAACCACTCCCATGGTTTTATCAACTAATCAATTTTATTATCATATAATATTTCATGAATTCTATCAGCTTAGTAACATGAATTATATTAATTCTTATGAGAGAGATTTTCTACTTCCATACTGTTTGTGTTAGAGAGGAAAGGGAAGGGGAGAATAATCAGGGTTGCTTTTAAAAATGGGAGCTATAAAAATTACTTAGATACTGCTCATAAATTAAATTATACTCTAATATATATTCTTGCTTGCCCTATGCAGTAAACCCAACAACGAATCTTCTAGCCGCTCAAAGAACAGTAATTCCCTTATTGCATGAGATTTATAGATTCAAGGTTTATTAGTGTTTCTGAAATGTTGCAGTTTGGAAGAACAAAAAAAAAAACAAAATAGGAAGGGGGAATGTTAAAATTAGAAATAAAATACAGATTTGCTTTGGAGTTGATGGCTAAATAAATAGAAACCACTTAAGTGGAAAGAGTTGAACCAATAGAATAGAAGGCTGAAGATCTCAAACATTCCCTCCCATTCAGGGGTGGGATTCAAATTTTTTAACAACTGGTTCTGTGGGCATGGCTTAGTTGTTGGGCATGGCTTGGTGGTCATGTGACTGGCTGGACATGGCCAATTCAACATCACTCACATCGTGGCACACATTTCCTCGCCTGGCCTCTTGTGACTGTGGGGATGCTGCAACAGTCGTAAGTGTGAAAAAGGGTCATAGGTCACTTTTTTCAGTGCCATTGTAACTTTGAATGGTCACACCACACAAGCAAAGTACCAGCAAAGGAGGGGAGAAAAACTCCAGAGAAGTTCCAGAGACAGGAAGTCTAGTCCTGCCAAGAATGTTAATAAGGGTTAATGGAGAGGCAGTTTCTGTAAGCAACACCAGAATGTTTCTTTCCTGCCTTCCTTACAGGATTAGGCCTGTAATTTCTTCTAACAACCGGTTCTCCGAACTGTTTAGAATGTTAACAACCGGTTCTAGCGAATAGGTGCGAACTGGTAGAATCCCACCCCTGCTCCCATTGGTAGAAGATGACCAGGTTGAGCCTGAGGGAGGGGTCAAACGCATCATCAGTCATGAGTCTCTGAGAACCCACTTTGAATTTCCTCCTATTCTTAATTCCTGTTAATTTCCTTTGACCTTTAGTAGTTCAGATTCTTGTATCAGCTTACAATAAATCTTTGTAACACCTTTGAACTGTCTGGATTTCCCGATTTCCCTGGTGCTTGATACCATCAGTCCTATACGCTTTCACATTCTTGTCTTGCTTTTTGAGTTGTGATAACTTGGCATGACCCATTGTCACTACTTACGTGAGTCATTTGCCATTTACTCCCTATATTGGGGCATGAAAGAGATTGGATTCTCACAACCTCACCACCTTTCTGGCAATAAAAAGATAAAAAACACAACATTTAAATAATTTAGTATTATTTAACACTGGATCAGCATTTAGATGTGTGACTTAGAGAATTAATCTTTTCCTCCCCATCACCTGTGGGAGATAAAAAAAATCTCAAAGGAAATAAACAAAATCAAGCATGTTAAAAAGTGCAGTAAATAAAATAATAAAATAGGTAAGTTCTGAAAAATATGAAATAAAATATAGTAGTTCCAAGCAGACCAGAAATGATGCTGGTTCCTTCAAAAGAATACAGTCCAATATACAAATTGCTGAAAGATTATAATAAAATCAATATGTTCCTGCTCAGCCTGGAGAAAGGGAAAAAAATGAAATTCACTAGCTAGGAACCCTGGTGGCTCAGTGGTTAGAATGCAGTATTACAGGCAAACTCTGCCCACAGTCTGGAGTACAATCCTGACAGGGCTCAAAGTTGACTCAGCCTTCCATCTTTCCAAGTTGGTAAAATGAGACCCAGATAGTTGGGGACAATAGGCTGACATTGTAAACTGCTTAGAGAGAGTGCTGTAAAGTACTGTGGGGAGGTGTACATATACTCCTTAACTTGATGGCCACAACTGAGCCCAATATTTCTGTTAGTAAGTGAGACAGTTGTTAAGTAAGTTTTGCCCCATTTCATGGCCTTTCTTGCCATAGTTGTAAATCACTGCAGTTATCAAGTGAGCAACACAGCTGTTAAGTGAAGCTGGCTTCCCTCATGACTTTGCTTGTCAGAAGGTTGCAAAAGGGAATCCACATGACCCCTGGACACTGCAATTCTCATAAATATAAACCAGTTGCCAAGCAGCTGGATTTTGATCACATGACCATGGGGATGCTGCAAAGGTCATCAGTGTAAAACACAGTCATAAGTCAACACTTTTCAGTGCTGTTGTAACTTTGGTCACTAAATGAACTGTTGTAAGTTAAGGACTAGCTGTATAAGTCTAAAATGAAGTCTGTCTAAATGCTATTATGCAGAGAAACAATAATTTTAAAAAAATCAGATGGTTTAACGTCACACAGAATAAAGAAGGAAGCGATCTAACACAAACACTTTTTCTACAGCAAAACCCCCTTGCTTTCTTTTACTCAGTCTTCCCTTTTTCCTGGAAATTTCAACTTTAATCTGAGATTCCAAGAACAATGACACCTCTTTTCAACAGCAACTTCTCTATTTTTAGAGGACCAAGAAAGGAAGGAAGTTGTGTTCCAAGAAGGGAAGGAAGTTGGAGTACTATGTCTTGGTGCCCATGTGATAAAGAATGGGTTTCCCTTGGGAAGGTTTGCTGTGGATGTCTGTGACAGTTTGAGCCTTGAAAGTTGAGGGGATCGTTACAACAGCCACAGCTTTTGACAGGGATGAAACTATGTGGTATACTGAGAAGCCTTAAATTATATATAGTCAAAGGAAAATATAATGAGCTTGGTGTCCTATATTTCAGGGATTTGGGAAGCTAACCAGTTTTCTACATCTTTTCTCATGTAATATTTGTAATACATGGTAGGAGGTGGAAAGTCTAGATATATGTATAAAACTTTCAGTCTCCAAAGTTGTTTAGTTCTCCCTTCCTACCACACCAATTTGGTCATTCTCTAGAGACAGAATTTTCTGTAAAGGTATATTTCTACATCTTTCTGATTTCTGGCACTTGTCATTTCTAATGTTATTAGTGTCTGTAATTTTGTTTGCAGATTGGTTTGCCTAACAAATGACATCACAACAGATGATGTATATAGGAAGGTGATTCACTTAACAACTGTGGCAAGAAAAGCCATACAATGGGACAAAATTAAGTTAAAAACTGTCTTCCTTAGCATCAGAAATTTTGGGCTCAATTGCGGTTGTAAGTAGAAGACTACCTTTACAAATGAGGTTGAGTAGTTTAGCTGGGAAAAATCACTGCTTCACTTATTGGAGAGTTGATCCTCATCAGAATAAATTATGTTCAGTGAGGCAACCTTGAGATCAAATACAACTACACATGAAGTAGCTAAAATATTATCCATTCTCTTTCTACCATGGAACATCTGATTGGCTTCCTGTAAACATCATTTGAAAAGCTTTTTTTAATTCATCAAACAAAACCCACAAATTTTGCTAGCTTATGTGAGACAAAAATCTTGGCTCTCGTCTGATAAATGTATTTAAAAAGACCTACAGAGTCGAGGATTACTGCATCTTGAGGATTAATTCTTTTAAAAGGAGCATCTATGTGAAGCTCTCCGTATAAATCACTTGAACTTTCAGTGCAACTAATAAACAAAGAAGTGACTTCATCAAGAGAAGGCACTTATGTCACAAAACTAAAGAAGGCTAAATATTGTTTTTCCTCAATATTGCCCTCTGTTGAGATTGTTGAATTTGGTGTGATAAATGTTAACTTTCTATGATGTTAAGAACATCAAGTGGTACATGGTGTCCCTTCACAACTGCTTGTTCCCTAAGAAAACAAATGACAGTTCCCTTTAGTGTCATCCCTTTTTTAAAAGACTTTGTCTCTGAGATTTATTGCAAGAGCTTAGTAAGAGATTTGTAGCAAAGCTGCACTCAGCCTTTAGGCTTGCATACCCATTCAGTGTCACAGCCATAATTCTCCTAGAGTGGAATGACAGAAGATCACAGTGGCTAATAATGTATTATGATGATACTGTCTGGGCAAGAAAGATTGCACTCCATTTGCAGCATCTCATTTAGATTGCAATAAACTTTTCTTGCAGACCAAAAACAAATGTATTTTTCTAGTCGCAAACATTGATACTGAGTAAATTAAGCAAAAGCAAGGAAATATTAATAATAATAATCCCCCAATCAGGGACTGCCTTGATGCGGTTGGGGGCAAATAACTGCCATAACCAGAGGTGGGGTTCTACTGGTTCTATCCGGTTCTATAGAACCCCTTGTTAACTTTCTAAGCAGTACGGAGTACCAGTAGTTAGAAACTATCTCCTTTTGTTTTTTTCCACCCTTATTACATTCTTGGCAGACAGCCTAGACTTCCTGTCTCTGGAGCTTTTGGGTCTTGGCTTTCTTAAAGGGGAAGGGTTGTTTTAAGATTTTTACATTGCTCTTGGGAGAAAATATTTCCCTGCACTTTGAAGAAATAATTGAATAATGAAGCAAAGCTTTTAGTGACAGGGAACCAAGATGAGTGACATTCAGCAAGGCTTCTTGGCTAGCTAGAAAGATTGACATTCAAACATGAGTTTACATGCCCTTTCTGAGTTTTGGTCTAAAACTGTTTTTTGGTGAAGGTTAATTATGTGCTTGGTGAAGTTTAATACTGTGTTTATTGATGGGATAATTTTCCCTATTCAGCTTCAACAAGCAACAGCTACTGTTGGGATTTAATTATTTGTATTGTGTTTGAATTTTTTCTTGCCTCGTGGTTTCTTTTTCTATCAGGGGAGGGGGTCTTCCTTCATTGCTTTAGTACTATCTGGCAGTGT
This sequence comes from Bungarus multicinctus, assembly GCA_023653725.1. Classification (NCBI taxonomy): domain Eukaryota; kingdom Metazoa; phylum Chordata; class Lepidosauria; order Squamata; family Elapidae; genus Bungarus; species Bungarus multicinctus. Next base: position 185,258,731 of record CM042834.1, read on the forward strand.
CCTTTTGGGGTATACTTCCAAGAGGCAGGATGCAAGCTTAGCACAGATTTTTTTTACTGCCTTTCTTGGGGGGGGGGGGGGGGCATGTGACCTTTCCTTAAATCTGGATGATTTCCTTAGGATATCTTGTGAGGTAATTGAGACCAGCTGGTATTTTTAAGTGGTGCAAATGGATCTAAGGATTGCTTTTCCTGGGTGTGTTTTTTCTGGAGATCTTAAATGACTTCCCTGCTAAAGGGTTTCACTTTATGAGCAAGAGTTGGCTGCTTGATAGTTATCAATGCATTTTAACTATTTTCATTCCTCAAGGTGCTCTGGCACCCTGCCTGATTTGTAACTCCGGCTTGCAGGTATTTTTAATCTAATGATTGGTATTTAGGGCAGTTTTTTGCAAGCAAAGAAGCTTTTTGTATTTTTGTACAGGTAATCCTTGACTTACAACAGTTCATTTAGTGACCATTCAAAGTTACAATGGCACTGAAAAAAGTGACTTATGACCATTTCTCACACTTGTGACTGTTGCAGCATCCCCACTGTCATGAGAAGCCAAGTGAGGAGAAGTTCCCCTAGACATGAGTGATGTCGAGTTGGTCATGCCCACCCAGTCACATGACCAAGCCATACCCATCAACTAAGCCATACCCATAGAACCAGTTGTTAAAAAAACTGAATCCCACCCCTAGCCATAACCAAGAAAAATCAGAAGATCCAAGGCTCAAACTGCAAATTATAGGCAGAATCTCTTGAATTTCAATCCAATCAAGAATGCTTTGACCAATCCATCAATGAAGAGACTGCTGTAAATCAGTCAACACCTGTCAAAGAAGGAACAGTCCTGTTTTGGACATAGATATGGGACAAACCAAAAAAATACAATCAGAATGCAGCTTGGCTAAAGGAAGTGAAAATGAATAAAAACGAAGCTGAAATAACTAGTAATAACAGCAGAAACAGCAGAAGAGCAAGATTCATATAAGTATACATGTATAAGTATATGGGTAGTCCTCAATTTATAACCACAATTGAGCCCAAAATTTCTGTTGTTAAGTGAAACATTTCTTAAGTGAATCTTGCCCCATTTTATGACTTTCTTACCACAGTTATTAAGTGAACCACTCCAGTTGTTAAGTTACTATTACAATTGTTAAGCAAATCTGGCTTCCCTGTTGACTTTGCTTGTCAGAAGGTCACAAAAGTTGATCACATGACCCCAGGACACTACACCCATTATAAATATGAGTAAGTTGCCAAGTGTCTGAGTTTTGATCACATGACCATGAGAATGCTACAAATGTTGTAAGTGTGAAAAATTGTCATGAGTTACTTTTTTCAGTGATGTTGTAAATCACTTTGAATGGTCACTAAATGAACTATCTTAAGTTGAGGACTACCTGTGTAAGTATATGTAATATATGTGTATGCATATGCATGTGTGTGTATCTATCAAATACAAGCATGAATTGTTGATATGACACATCTAAGTCTTTACCTGGAACATTGGCTTTGTTTTACTACGCACATATATACCATGTTTTTCACACTATTAAGACACATTCCCCCCCCCCCCCCAAAAAAAAAAAAAGTGAGTGGAAATGTCTGTACGTCTTATAGAGCAAATGTTGCCAAAGCCCCCACAAATTGCTGGGAGGCAGAGGCCTCCCAGCAATTTGCTCCTTGCAGCAAACAGCCTGGTCAGCTTCAGCACAGCCTGATTTAGCATGAGAAGCTGATTGGCAGTTGGATCGACCTCCCAGAATACTGCCAATCAGCTGTTCCAGGCTGTGGGGATCACTGCTGCCTATCACCACCTTCGTGTGCCCCATTTTCGGCTTCCACCTGCCATATTTTCAGCCTGTTCCAGGTGGCAGGGATCACCGCCGCTCGTTGCCACCAGGAGCAGGCCGAAAACGGGACACACACACAGGCCGAAAATGGGGCACGCAGAAGCCAAAAATGGGATGCAAGGAGGCAGAGATGGGCAATGGCAATCCCCACAGACTGGAACAGCTGATCAGCGGTATTCTGGGAGGCTGATCCAACCGCCAATCAGCTGCTTGTGCTAAATCAGGCTGTGCTGAAGCTGACCAGGCTGTTTGTTGTTTGCTGCAAGGAGCAAATTGCTGGGATGTAGAGGCAGATTTTTTTTTCTTGTTTTCCTCCCCAAAAGCTAGGTGCATCTTATGGTCTGGAGCAGAGGTCTCCAACCTTGGCAACTTTAAGACTTGTGGACTTCAACTCCCAGAATTCTCTAGCTAGCATAAGCTGACTGGAGAATTCTGGGAGTTGAAGTCCACAAGTCTTAAAGTTGCCAAGGTTGGAGACCTCTGGTCTGGAGCATCTTATAGTGCAAAAAATATGGTACTTTTTATATCTATTAAATCTATCTACATAGGTAGAATGTGGCTGGCGGATTTTTAGCACCAAAGAATTCTTGCTTATAACCAGCAAGCCAACAGTGAAAGATCTTGCTGGGACACAGCTAGCAGAAAGGTTGTCTTATTCTTACTTGATTTTGCTAAGGTACTTTAGTTAAAAGAACCTGGCAAACACTGTGATATTAGGATACTTGAGTCCACGGTGTTTCACACAGCAGTGATGTATTGGGTATCAGGTGTTGCCTTTTCAAGCTCTCAGGAAAAAAAATGCTCTCATTATAGCTTTAACTGAGCTAATTGTAACATGTAGATCATGTGCACCTTTCAGATCATTTATAGTAAGTCTGTGGGATGAGTAATGAATAAAGGTTGCCTGGGAATAATTGCTGTGCTCTGTGCTCAGATCACACCTTCTTATTTGGCCATACTTCAATAGCTATCGAAGTCTCTAAACATCTAATCTGCTGAGACCCAATCCCAAGTTGAAGGAAAGCAGAAAATACTTTGTCAGTTATGCCTACTACAAGTTGTTCACAAATTAAAATAAATCCAAGACATATGAATATTGTCATAGGATTTTATTTCTCTTTTCTCCTTTGTCCCATTATACAGAATTCTTAAAGGCTTTTTTGGGGGGTAGATCCAGTGAAACATTATTTTCTATAATTCTCTTGGTCTGTCAGATGTAAATCCATGTTCAATACCATTTCCATCAGATAAAATTTCTTCTACATCCAACATGTCTTCAGTAACATCTTTTGGATCTAGTTCATCCATAGTGGTAGACACCCTTTTCTGGCATTGTTGACAATGTTTCTATTATTTTCTGATTCCATTCTTCAAAAATCTCCTTTAGTATTTTTATTGTATTACCCATCTTGCAGGCCTATATATCTTTCTTCCACCTAAAATCATTAGTCCCTCCTTACTGTCCAGTTTTTGAAATCATGAATTTATTTATTTATGCTGTGTCTTGTAAAAACCAAAGCAGGAACGATTTCCCATTTACTCTTTGTAACTCATTCCAAAATCTTATTGTAATAGTTTCAATATTCTAATTTTATCTGGACCTAGTCCAACCATAACTTTCTAAAATCAAAATCTTTAGCTTTTTGCTGCTTATTTCGGGTTGTTTAACTTCTTCGCAATTGCATTTTGACTTTTATATGCCGGTTCATAGTGCTTTACTGCCCTTTCTAAGCAGTTTACAGAGTCAGCATATGCCGCCAACAATTTGGTCTTCATTTTACCAACCTTGGAAGGGCGGAAAGCTGAGTCAACCTTGAGCCAGTCGGGATTGAACTCCTAGCAGTTGGCAAAGTTAATCTGTAATGCTGAATTGCAACCACTGTGCCACCACAGCTCTTAAATGTATAATTAAAAGTTTTATTTTGTTCAGAGGCAGACTCTCCTGAAGTTTTCAAATTTGTCATTCTTCAAGTCTCTTAATAGCTTAGAAATAGTTAATGAGCAATTTCCTAAAGTGACTAGAAAGTGAGTTTTGCAAATTTAAAATGTCCTTTAAAAGTCTCCATTGCAGTTGTGAACAAAATGGTTAACCCCATTCCCTCCTAGCACTCAAACCCATAGAAAAGCACTGTTCTATGATCTCATGGGGAATAGTCATTTGGAGCACAAGTGGGCAATCTCCCTTCCTCTTCTTATCTGGAGAGATCCCAGTCTTCTCACTAGTTTGTTGGTTTTTTGCTATGGTCATTGGCTTTCTTTCATAGAACTATCTTCAGTTCACCATAATATCCCTTGAAACCATACATTGGTAATATTCTGGATGTATAAGCCTTTATAACATTATCCTCCCTCATAGTTTGCTTAAAGAAATATTAGTTCATTCTATATCTTTGTGCATGGTCCTGTAGGAACCTGTAGCACTTCCTGAAGAGGGGTGGGATCCAAAAACATTTACTACCGGTTCTGTGGGCGTGGCCATGTGACTGGGTGGGGGTGGCTTTTTTTCTTGCAGCCCTCACCCGTTTTTGGGAGCTTCCTCTGGGACTCTGGAAGGCAAAAATGGAGGGGGGCGGGGCTGAGCTCCTCCCTCCATTTTTTGCCTTCCTGGGCCTCAGCAAGGGGAATCCCGGCACAGCTGATCTTATCTACAGCTGATTGTCGGGAGGGGAAAAAAAAGAAATACTTTAGGCGAATGTCAGGCAGGCAGGCGGGGTGAGCAAGCATCGGGCAGGAGGGCGACGGGGTGGGGGCTGTGGCCAGCCAGAACTTACTACCGGTTCGGAGACCCACACCAAATTCTTGCTATACCACCACTTTCCCTCTTCTAGAAAAATGAAATATCCTGGGAAATATTAAAAAGGCAGAATATTCCCTCTAAAAAAAGAGTAGAAACTCAGAAGTAGAAACTCACCTCAGAAGTAGAAACTCACCCTCACCTTTGTTAATGGGTGGGCCATTAAGGCCTTGGGCCAGAATACTTTACATAACAAAGATCTCCAGGTAAAGCTATAGCAATTGCCAAAAGCCTCTTTCAGTGCATCATCACCCAACCAAGTCTGGAACTCAGGATAGCTTATAGAGTTGCCCCTGCATGGCTTCATGGGAGTCTGACAACCAATCAGAATACAAGCTCCAATTCAAATCCCAACAAAGGTTATAAAACCCAGGCACTCTTAGCACCTCATGCTCTTCCTTGATCTCTTCCTTCACCTTGAAGCATGTGATCATCCTTCCTTCTTACTCTGGAGCTGCAAGCCATGTGGTCCTGTCCACCATTAAACCTTCCAAACAGCCTCCATGTTTCCAGTATTTTTTTCCCCACATGGAACTGAACCCAGAAGGATAATTCTTCCAACAATCCTTTCCAATAACAAAAAGCACTTTTTATATATTTTTTCACATGGGATTTATAACTTGTTGCTTTATTGACCCCATTTTCCCATTCATAATAGACTACAGGCAGTCCGGATTTACAACAGTTCATTAAGTGACTGTTCAGAGTTACAACGGCACTGAGAAAATTGACTTGCAATCATTTTTCACAGTTATGACCTTTGCAGCATCCACACGATCATGGGATCAAAATTCAGATGCTTGGCATCTGGTTCATGTTTATGACCGTTGCTGTGACCCAAGGTCATGTGATCGTTTTGCAACCTTCTGACAAACAAAGTCAAAGGGGAAGCCAGTTTCACTTAACAACTGTGTTACTAACTTATCAACTGCAGTGATTCACTTAACAACTGAGGCAAGATTGTAAAATGGGGCAAAACTCACTTAACAAATGTCTCACTCAATAACAGAAATTTTGGGCTCAATTGTGGTCGTACGTACCAGTTGTAACCGGATATGAACCACTGTGTGTCACCCATTTTTTGGACACTCTCCTGCAGTTTTGGTAAAAACTATATTGTATTTTGTATTTTGTGCAACCTTTGGAAATAAAGATGCCCTGTATCCCTCTTCATATTTTTGAACACAGGAACAACATATTCTTTCAAAATAACACAATGTATTAACCAGTGCAAATATTTAGTAAGCCAAGCATGGAGAAATGCTCTTGGACCAATATTGCCATGCCTGAAGTCATAATGTTCTGAAACAGTCCAGTTTTGTTTACCTTTTGACATATTCCATTGGTGAAGTCTTGGCCTGACAACTTCAGGTCAAATCCTCTGCTGAAAAGCCTTGAGCCATCCGGATTTATTAAGTATCCTTGATTGTAAAATTGACTTTTGAGATAGAGCGCTAGGTGAATTATTATATTAAGAACTGATTCTAATTGTATTGTAAAACTGAGTTACGCCATTTCTTTTTTGCCATTTGGATTTAAACCATGAGCTGCTTAACTAACTCTTAACATGATTACATATCTGAACACTAAACCGTTTTCCATTGTTTGAAAAGCAAGGCACTCCTTTTTTAAAAAAAAAAAATATAAATGAGAGATTTAGGGAAAATTATCCATTTAAAATGAGCCAGTTTATGTTATGTACTTACGTAACAATTCTGATGGCCTTCTTCAGATTCTCGTTTAGGATAGCAGCAAATATGTGAGAAAGCTTTTTTCTCTTGGCTTTCCACCCACAGTTTTCCATTTGTCTTCTTCCTTCTAGATTAAAAATATCTGGGCAGTGGTTGAAGACACAGGAGGGAGATATTTACTCCCTCCTACTCTGCACAACACCGATCACACTTAAAGCATGGAAGGCTATCATCCTAAGTGTTGGTTTCATTGGTTTCTTAATATATCACACCAAGTAATTTATCTGAATTGTTTTTTGTTAGGGAAACCCCCCCCCCCTCCAGAAACAAATGAATTTGGCTTATTTAGGTTGATAGGATTAGAGAAAACAAAAATAAGGAGGCAATATTTTCAAGCATGTTAATGTATGCTTGAATATACATTTCATAAAGGGAGCGTGAGAACTGCCTTCTCTTGTCTCCGATACAGAAGGCAAAGCACTTTGCATACCTTAAATTTACCATGTTATTTGCAATGCAAGCAGGTATGTTTAAAAAAAAAAAGTCAGAACTTGTTTTTCTACCAATTTTGCAACAAGGTGCTAGAGCTAATTCTGGGGAGGTGAAGCGGTTTGCTGTTAGCACCAAAGGCTTTTTTCCCTCCGTGATTCATCCATCACATGCAAATCTGTTCTATTTAAGATGACTGTGAACTGAACCAATCATCTTATCATCAGGCAGTCCTATACAGTACTTCCAACTAGCCTCTTATTTATAGAATGGCTATAATGATAACCAAACGGGTTCTGAATATTTGTATGCCCATTGCTGATAGTTTTGGTTGTGCTGACTTAAAACAAGATGCACTGACTTGTATTCTAGACTGGCTGGACTTTCATAGGCCATTAAACACCTTCTGAGTCATGCAAGTAACAGGTAGGAGGGATCTAGCTCTGCAGAACCTGGAGGAGATCCAAGAGAAAAGGGAGTGTTGTTTTGCCTACTATTGTGACTCCTACCGATGTCTTGAAAAATAGGGCTGGGTTGATTTAGTGCTCAAAGCTCATCCTTTCGATGAGAAGTGGAGCAGCATCCTGGCTTAGACGCAGGCTTCCAGGCATTACCAGCTGCTCTGCAAATGCTCTTTCTTTCACCCTAGCTGGGAATTTACAGGAGCCTTGAAGGTGATAGAACTACAGATCTGACTTCATTATTTTATGAATATGAAATCCCAGCATGGGAACAAAGTAAGATTTAAAGCTGCAGTCATAAATATATTTACTAAGGAAAAAGCCCCGGGAAATACAGGGGAACTCATTTCTGAGAAAATATGCACAGTCGTAAGTCTTCTGACTGTCATAAGTGCTTTTCCTCCCAGCACTCTTTAAGGTAGCTTCCCTAAAGCCAAACGGAAAGAATACAGCAATCTTCTAATGATGTGTGGTTTGACAGCCCCTGAATTAATGTTGATTGATTTATTTGTTTGCAAATTTTACACGGCAGCCTATATTATATAAAACTACCCTAGGCAGCTTACAAATACACCATAAAAATACAGGATTAAGACTCATAACGCACCACCACCAGTGTTACTATATTACCCTCTCAAGAAAAACACCAAGCAATGCTAGGCTCCTGTCCGGTGTCTGAGGGAGAAGCCAGGTCTCAACAACCTTCCGACCTTAACCGCCAGAAAGGTAGGTATTCTTTAGTTTGAGAATGTAATTTAATTGCCCTCAAAATGCAGATCAGGGGGATCTTCTAAGTAGAACAAATGGCTGTTACAGGAGTTCAAATTTGTATGCGGCAACCACTGGCATACAGTATATAAATTGACCACTAGAAGCAAGAAATATAGAAACAGAGCTTAACAGGCTGTTTACTTTGGTGTGAAGAGGCCTGAAAGGAGGTCATGAATCATCCTGAACACACCCCTGGCCTGCTCCAAAGTTAACCTCCAACTTCACATCAAAAATGTTTGCAACTTCTACTGACATAAGAGGAGCTTTGAGGTCATTTCCAGCACTTTATTTCATTCTGGTACATTCTGGTATAGCCTATACTCCACCAGTCACTGGCCATTTATCTTCATGGCCATTTTGTCTTGCTTTATTTGCTTTTTTGTAATGTGCCTGTTTGTTTGACTGATATTCTCATGGTTTTCATCCTTTCTCTCTTTTCCTTTCATTTTGACCCTATACAGTTCAGGTTATTTATCTAACTCATTTTCCCTCCATAAAGGAAAATATCTTTCAAGCTCTTGACTAGAAATAAATAATATGTTTTTCTTATCAAGTCTTTCCTATTTTTCCTGTTATTTTTTTTAAAAAAATCTTTAAGAATATTCATCTTTATTACATTTTTTGTGAGGGCCACAGTTTCAAGAATATTTTTTTAGAAAAGTTTAGTCCAAAAGTTAGTATTTCTCATCCATGCATTTTTTCCACTGTATTGAAATTAGTTTCTGCTATCCATCGGCAAGAAAGCTGCCTCCAAATTGGAGAAAATTATTTTTGGGTGAACAAATGCAGCATGTTGTCTTAGCTCAACCACAAATCTTTTGAAGTTGAATTTTGCAAATTATGTAATATTGACTTAAAGGAATTGGTTGGAATAACATGTAGCACTCTCACAGAAATGGCATAACCTGTGAATAAAAGGGAAAGTGCAATGAAAGTTTAGGAGCCTGCTGAGCAGTATTTCTCCTCTCAATCCTTTTGGACTTCAATCCTTATCCTTTGTAGCCACTGACAAAGAAATGAAGAATTTATAGTCCAAACATCTGGATAACACCAGGTTGCCTACTTACATCTTAAATACCTATGCCATAGTACTAAAAGACCAGATTTTGATGCTGAAAACTATTTATTCTTTAAATTTTTTGTGTTTAATTGGGTGACCTTTAGACCTTTCTATTCATTTCTGAACGAGTTCATTCAGAATGGAATAGCGACTTTGTAATGCCTCACTAACAGGCTATTTTGAACCTTTATCAGTTGCTATATGACCAGTTCTGAGGAAATATGATTACATGAGAAAGCAGAAAAAGGAAACAAAAAGGAGAAACATAATTCTATTGTTACAAAGCATTAATCATACAGCAGTATACTTGTAAAAGTGTCAAATACTACATATTTGAGAACAAGTCTGAGAGATGTTAATTCAGGGGTGAAAACTCACTTCTGAGTGTTGCTGAGCTACAACTCCGATTATACCCTGCTATTGTACAACCACTAGAAGACTCATCTATGGTAATATAGACCAATGTATTAAAAAAAAACCCTACTTTATTCAAATTGGGTTATTCTTAACCTCTATCGATCTAACTACCTACCTGATTGTAACAATCATGTTCTTTCCTTTTTTGAATCCTGTCATTCCAGAACTATTTGTTTTCCAGGCAATCTTTACAATTATCTTATTGCAACTGACTTGTGCATGCAAATGAAGTGCATACATGTTCTTCCCATTTATGCTTCATTTCTATCTCACCCTATTGGTCTCAGTCACATACTAGACATACTCCCCATAGGAGAGGCTCTATCATCTTGCTATACTTTTGATTCTTTTCTTGGTAATAATCTTTTAATTTAATAATATTAATAATAGCTTATCTTTATTTTATTGTAAATTCGTTGTTGTGAGCCATCCAATCATCTAGTCAGGCATGCAAGTTTAGTCCTCCTCTTCTTAACCAGAACATTCTTAGCAAAATGAAAAGAAACATGGTATATTATACATGTGAAATAGCTACTGTTTTAATTTACCAGAAACAGTAACTCTCTCTCCTTTCCAAACTTGGTCACTGGACGAATTGCTATATTTTGCTGTATATTCGTGTACGTGCAGCTATTCTTGCTTGTTCGGTTATTCTGCAGCTTTTCCGAGTAGCAACAAAGGGTGACATAAAGGTCATCATATGATCAAAACATACAGATCTTTATGAAGGACAGGAAAAGACAAGCAAGCGCCCAAGGTCACTCGGGGATTTAAACGAATAACAACCGTCAATAGAACAAGCCCAGGCTATCTATTCAGAAATAAATTCTATTGATTTGCCTGTGTTTAACTCGTTGATAAACGGAGAAACGGTTGCAGTTTAAATAAAATTTCTAAGTTTATGCCCTAATTACTTCGCCCTAACCTTCTCCATGGCGGAGAGGTAAAAAAAAAAAAGGAAACACAAAAGAGAGGTACTACTAACGAAATACAAACCGGAAGCGAGTCGGGCTCTTTTAAAGGGGGGGTGGGGACAGCATCAGGGAAGATTTCCCTGACGGAGGTGCCAGCGAGCCCATCGCCTGAACCGCAGTGATTTCAGCGGGCAGGTCGGCGTCGGTCCTGGAGCTCCTCCTAATTCAGCTCGACCGTCTCCCGCGACGCCGGCAGCGTCGTTCCTGGTTTGTTTCTAGGTCGCGCGGCAGCCTGGTTGGTGGAGCCCGAGCGAAGCGCCATCTCAGCGAGCCGGTTGCCTGCTGGGGGGAGGGGGGAGGAGGGCTGCTCCTCCTCCTCCTCTCCTTCCCCCGCCCCATCCCTAGCCCCGCCCTCGGAGGCGCCGCGCGGCGCTGCCGTTGGGATGCGGGTGGAGGGGTGAGGGACGAGGAGCCGTCGTTGCTGTCGTCGCCGCCGCCTCAGAGAAAGGGGATTGAGGCGCCGCTGCAGATCCGGCGGTTCGAGCTCACGAGCGGCCCCTCCGGCGGCGCAAGCAGCCCTTCTTCGTTCCCCTCCCTTCCCTTCCTTCCTTTCCTCCCGTCGCCTCGCTGCCGCCGTTGCCCTGGGGCCGGGCGGGCGACCGGGAGACCTCGGCGCTTGGATGCCTGGAGCTCGCGACAGAGACCTAGCCCCGAGCCCGCCATGGGCTGCTGTGGGAGCGCCGCCTCGCAGGTAAGCGCGGGAGAGTGGCTCTCTTTACAGACAACCCCCCTCCCCCTTTATCACAGCCCTGGCATCCTCCCCCCCCCCACTCAGGGGGCTTCTCCCTCCGACGTTGCTGTTTTCTTGGGGGGGGGGGGTGAGACCTCGTTTACCTCCCGGCCGAATCTACTCCCCCCCCCCCTTTCCATGGCTGGTTTTGTTTATCCGGATTTCTTTCTCTTCTTCCCCGCCTTTCCTTCCGACGGGCAGCCAGTAACTTATTGCGACCTAAAAGTAAATTGTTTTGGAAAAAGTGCCCTGGACTTCCTGAATTGCCGTCCCCTTTCCTTATCTGCTCTCCTTTCACGTTTGCTTCTCTTCTCTGAGCCGCTTCCCGGGGTTGCAAATCCGGAATCGAGCACAAGATATGAATCGGATTGCTACCACCGCGGCTGCTACCTTCGTTTTATTTGATAAAGGTAGGCTCTGCTTGAAAACGGTGTGACCAAATATATATATTTGCCACATATTAAAGAAAACGCCAGGAAAGCATTTGTCTCGCAGAGCCTTTGGGGTTCTTTTTTTTAAAAAACAAAACAAAATCTAATAATTAGTAAGAGGAAGATGACAGCTGTCTGATTTCTTCGGCATCCTCCCCATCTTCCGGTGTTGGCTTTTGGTATCCTTCTCTCTGCTCAGTTCTTTGTCCTTCATTGAACCAGAACCTGAACTTTTATTGGCCTGTTGCTAGCTTCTTCCACATTTGGTTTTCCTCTGGGTGTGGAATCTTAGAACATCTTTTGCTCTTTGGAAAGCCTCTGGTTTGAAATGCCTTATTTTGCATATGCATATCTTTTGTTTTCCTCCTTCCCAATCTTCTGCTTCTAGTTTGCTTTTTATATTATTGTTTAGTAATGACCTAATCTTTGATTTGGTATCATTTCTTCAAGTCTTAGAGATCAATTCATAACTATCTTTTCTCTAATTTGGGCAAATCTACTTCCAAATCTGTCTCTCATCAATATCCTACAATTCCTTTAAATTCAACATGTCTGGTGTGATATGACCATTTTATCTTTGCAAAAGTGTCTGATCAGTAGGTTTACAGCTGTAACCCAGTGAGGATTACCTACATCCAGGTAAAATATTGCAGTTCCTGTATCATATTGCTTTCTTCCAATATCCAGTTGTCTTATCTTTTATATGCAATTTAAAAACTCAGGAATGGCTATCCTAATAATCTCTGTGTGTATGATTTTTGTAATAGTTATCCACACAGAATAAAGATGGAAGTCATAACACATTGATTTGATTCATTTGTGTGTGGTTAGGGGAGGGGCCATTCATAGTTTTATTTTGATTCATTATGAGGATGGATTTTTTTGAAATTGGAAGACTTGAAGCCCTCAATCATTAACGTTTTCTTGCTAGAAGTAGAATTGTTCCAACTTCAAAATACTGAAAACTGTCCATTTTGTGTTCAAAATACTTTCTCACTCATCAGGATGCTTATAAAATGTAACATTTGAAAAAGTTCAAAACAAATATTTTACACATGCCTATTTTTAATTTGGATTAGAATTTATGGGCACAAGTTGTTAGAAAGGCATTAACGAGCTTTCCAGAAGGAGTAATCTCAAGTGAAATAATTATCTTTGCAGTTACGTTCTCTTGAGTCTTCCAGGTATTTTTGTACTGTTACACAATGTTTTACTGAGCTATGGGAAATTTTCTTTCTCCAATGATAGGCATAGTTAATTCATTTCAGACCACTTTCTCTGTTTTTCTGTGCCTAAAAAGCTGTTTGTCAGTGTTCTATCTCTCCCACTATCGTTTTTCATTTATTCTTTCTTCAAAGGCTGTAGAGAGAAACTTCAATCCAAACATGGAACTGATAGTTTATTACATAATTACACTTCATGTATTTGGGTGTGGTTGAAAACTACATGTAGTAGATATTCCACATTCCAAATTTTGGGATATTAGTTGTAAACCAGCATTGTGATTACTATCTTGTCTTCTGATCTATGTGTTGATTCTTATTTGAATGGAAGATGTGAGGGGGAGAAATCAGATAATCTCTGAAGATGAAGTCAAGCCATTGTGTTGATCATAGAGTACTCTATCCTTCTTGCTAATTTAAACCTCTTGTTTTAATACATGAACAAATGAGAACTAGTCGGTAATTTTTGAGCTTGGTACCAAATGTCTTTTATTTCTTCTTTGTCAAAATGCCTGTTTTGCTATCATTTGTTTGATTTTTCTGAAACAAACTGCTTGCATTAGTGTCCATTACATAGTGTTCATGTACTTCAATAATGAGATTGTGCATTCTGTGGTTTTGGATTTTGCAGTTCTGTAAATAGTCATGCCATGTGGCAGCAGTAGATAATGAGTCATTAGATGGGATTTTGGTTCAATTCCCCTCCATAACTCTGTTCTGAGATGACTGAAAAACAGCAATGGCTTAGTTAGCTTTAACAAATTCTTGATGAGTGCTGACTTAAAGCATAGCATCAATTGTTCAGACTGTGTATTATTTTTTCTACTCCCCTCCCCCCAATTCTTTACCTCCTTGTCAACACATTGAATTTTCTTTTCTTGTGGAGCTTTCATTTCAGGTTGAATTGGTTCTCTGTCTTTTGACCTATTTGCCAGTGTCACTTCTGTCAAATTGTTAGATTTTTCTTACTTAGACCATCACTATTGTAAAGAAAAACAGTGATCTATTCTGTGCATTCACTAATAATAACAGCATCTAGTTCAATCTTTGTGCTTATTGCAAAGCTTTCTGCAGGTAGCATATACTACATCAATTCTTCTTGAACCTTTTGTTCATATGTTCTGTCTCCAAATGATTTTTTTTTCTTTATGCTTCACTCCTTTAGTGTTCCATATATATTGTATGTATCTTGAATACAAAGAGCATAAAGGATTTTTCAAAATATCCTTATCCTGATTTATATTTAAATATTTAAACTATTATCTACACCTGAATTTAATGGGAAATTATTAGAAAAATTGCCCCTGCATTTAGAACAATATTCATATAGATTTCTAATCTGTGTCTTTTCATGTAAAGCATTTTAATAATTGTCTCAACATACTGTTTTTATCTCTTTTTTTCCTAATATTTTAAACTTCATCCTAAAATGAAAGGGAAGGTTCAAGCCTGTGTGAAAGCAACAATCTTCATTCTCACAGTATGTTTAATTGTTAGGTGGAAAACTCAATGTATAAATTAATTTAGTCACTGAAGCATACTTGAAATCCTTAAAGGAGTAAGGTATAACAATAAATCTTATTCTTATTCCCTGATGAACAGGTATTTGATTGTTGGCTTTTTGGAGAATGGGACAAAAATTATATGAAACAGAAAAGTCCCTAATTTTGTGGGCCCCATGAGAGCATTTGTATGTGTAGTGCATGACACTTTCTCAAAATTGCATTTCAAGTGCCACCAATTGATAGCATTATAGTACAGGCCATGCTTGAAGCTGCCATGTTTTGCAACATGGAAGCTTGCCACTTATTGCAGTTGTTCTGGTTGCTCTGGTTTAATTGATTAAAAAATCAGGAAGAATGGAGTGTTTAATTGTGCTAAGGAACATGTCTATAAATATATTGTTATCCCCCAATATCACATTGGACACTCAGATAATAATTTATTATCATTGCCTAACAATTGGGATACTATTTGACTTAAGTTAACTACTTTAAGAAAGCCTGTTTGGTGTAGTGGTTACATCCCTAGGCTAGAAACTGGGAGAGCAGGAGTTCTATTCCTGCCTAAGGCACAAAGCCAGCTGGGTGACTTTGGTCCAATCACTTTCTCTTAGGCCTAGGAAGGTAACCATGGTAAACCATTTCTAAAGTACGTTGCTGAAGAAATTGTGGGGACTTACCTAGGCAGTCTCTGAGAATCGCATATGATTGATTGGAAGCAAAAAAAAAAAAATCCTAACTGAAGTCATGTAGAGCTTAAATTTATTTTTTTCTATAAATCCCAACTATTGGTGTGTTTTTAATTTAAAAGTGGGGTGCATATTTAATATAACTTTAATAGTTGCACACTTTTCTGAAGTCCTTGACTGACATCTTTCAGCATAGGGCTATTAGGAGCAGTGGAGAAACTAATTTATATTATTTTAATATCTAAAGCTATTTCCTGCAGAGAAAAACAGTATAAAGTTTTAGTGTAATTTGCAAATTGAAGATGTTTTTCCTATTCTAATACCCTGGAAACTTCCTTTACTGGAGGAATGAAATGCACACATGTGTGAGCATATATACAGTATGTATATTCTGCTATTCGGTTCTTATTGTATTCTTTACTACTAATCAATATTATTTAGTTTACTCTGCCAACTATTTATTTGACTACTGCCACTTCTCATTTAGGACTAAAGATGGTGGAAACAGTGCAGTATATGCAGGTCTAAGGATGCCAATAAATTAGTTGAAAGTGATGCAGAAATTGCCTCATGGTACAAATGGAAATGTATATTGACTTAGGTTATTTTTCAAGCAAGTAAAAAAAATATTGTTGTCTTACCAGAGAATGACAATATACAGAATGTGGAATCTGTTGAACATTTGGGAAAGTATCTAACAAAGACTTGCTACATGAGCTTGGTGGTATTACATTTACTCAAAAGAATTTTTCCATACATAAATAACAAACCTATACAAACCATAGCTATCCAGGATACATGGCTAGCAATAAGATAATTGAATTTTTATTTTCAGAAATAAAATTTTCATGGAAAGCTTATGAAATGTCTGGATTTCCAATAGAAAGTATGCACATTTATTGGTTTACTTATTCTTTTTCCATTTTTGCTAGGAAGTTGCAGGGTCCAATTTTTGATTCCAAACTTAGAAATAAAACTGAACATGCAGAATTAATATTATAATAACTATATAGCAATGCTTCTTCTGTAAGCTATTATCAGCAAGTATATTAGCTATATAATACAACATATGTCTGACTATTTTGTAAATCAGTAAGGATTTCTGATGCCTAATTATTTAATAATGGCTGTAGCAGATGACCCCGTCTATCATTATATTAAACCTGAAAAAGGCTTGAGGTAAGCAAAATGTAGTTGCTTTTTTGTGATAAATGCATTTTGCTCAGAAAATGAATGCTGCATTTTAGAATTCTTAAACTGAAAATGTATAGAATCTGTGGATAATTCTTGATATTTTAAAGTAAAACACAGATCCCATGTAGAGGTAAAACAAAAGATGTCCTTGAATGTTGCTCAAGCTTTTTGAAGAAAAGGCTGGATATAAATCTAATAAATAGTGTTTCTAAAGTCTACCCATAATTAGTCTAGACAATGAATATGTACAAAGGGTATTCAAAATTATAGAAATTTAATGTATTTGTATTGAAAGTGTTATACTGTTTCAAAAGCTGATAGGATTTAATATAGTTTTCTCACACCATTTTTCTGAGAGACTTAGATTTATATTATGTATATTTATATTTACAATACAATTTTTTTCAGCTAAACAGTTCAACTTTGGATCTCTTACTGTAAAGCTTTCACCCATTGATTCTTGTCTTTTCTTCCAGTATTCTGGAAAATAAATCATCTCCTCTGACCTATTCGTGTATTGGAAGATTTCTATCATGTCTCTCCTCAGCCTTAACTTCCTTAGGCTAAGCATACCTAAATCCTGCAAACTGTTTTTTTCTGGGATTTAGCCTCCAAGACCTTTACCATATTTGTTGCTCTTCTCTTCTCTCTTTCCAGTTCCTCAGTGTCCTTTTTTGAATTAAGGAGACAAGAACTGTATTCAATGTGTGGTCTGAACCAGTGCAGCCACAGAATGATTTTATCATTTTCCAATATCTTGATGTTATAAGCCACTAGGAGTTGCTTGGCTCTTACCTGATTCATTTTTTAATTTTTAAAAAATTATTTATATCCCACCATTGTTGTTGTTATTATTTATTAAATATGAAACTCAGTCAATTGAACAGTTAAAAATGTATCACAAATATAACTGACTGGCACTGATGGTTTATATAGGTTGCTGCCAACATCCTAGGTATTGACCAAGTATCTTCTTAAAATGTATGATGTTCTGAATAGCACAGTTTTTTGTAGTTCCGCTGATGTTATTAAAGAAAGCTGTAATTATTTGATGTATTTTGTAAAATTATTACATTAAATTTAATTATTTTTATATTTAATAATTTAATTATTGCATTAAATTATAATTAAATAATAAATTATTATTATTATTTTACAAATAACTCAAGGATATGAATTTATTCAACATAACTTCCTCGTCATATTTTCCCCTCAACAACAACCCTATAATGTGGGTTAGGCTGAGAGAGAGTGACTTGGCCCCAGGTTGGCTTTCATGGTAAAGGCAGGACTTGAACTCACGATCTCTTGCTTTCTAGCCCATGCCTTAACCACTGGACCAAACACAATTGGGACTTTCACAGATACGACTGGTAGTCTAAATCTAAAATTGTATTTAAAAAGAGGTGTCTAAAATTGCCCCAACTACAAATGGAACTAGAAAATATTTCTTGAGGATAAAATAAAAGTCTACACTGTGTTAAACTATCTTACAACATTCACAGCAGGAATATAATAAATTAAGAATGTGTGTTGTAAATTCAAGTATAATTTTTCATATTAATATTCAGTTGTTAAATATGTGATTTCCCCCCTTATATGTGTATAAATAAGATTTAAAGACACATAAAACAGGGGAGCCATCAGAGCTAATAAAGTTTTCTTTCTGGATCCTTGTTATCCAAATACAAAGATGAATCTAATTCTGATAACTGCGAGACTGGACTTTGTAATGCACTGCAACAGAGCAAAACACAAGCATTTGTCCATTTATTTGGAGTGGCTGTTTCCTTATGTGAAAAGAGAGGTATGAATGGCTTTGATTTAACTTCTAATAGCCATGTCATAAAATAGTAGAAGATATTAATAGAAATAATAGTCTACTATTAGTGGACAGCTATCTTAAAGCTAAATAATAACTTTAAAATATGTAAAATACTTAACCCAGTCAGAGCACTTTTTCTAAAACACTACTAAGCAAGTCATTATAGGTTCAGATTGCTGTCTTTTTTGATAGTATTATTTACAACCTCCTAGCCTTAAATAGTAGTTCTTATCCATTATTAAACATTTTGATGGACTGTATATGTTTTTCTATATGAAACCTACCCCAGATTTATATTTCCTTTACTTATTAGTTACTTCTATAGTGTAATCCATGTTTCTAAATTAGAAAGATAGATTCCGTTTGTAAATTAATCCAGTAAGTCTGTGCGACTACTTAGGATGATATTTAATCCTTAGTTTTTAGAGAAAATTATTTGTGTTGCAGATACAGAACATTGTTTTATAAATGTTAACTGGCTGCTAAAATTGTTTTTGAAATAATCCAGAAACATTAAAATGCACTATAAATAAAGCACATAAACTGATATATTTTGATTGTATAGAAACTTAAGTCTCCCTCCTCATTATTTGATTCATACATTGTCCTGGTCATAATTCTCTTTGAAGTCAGTGAGACTTATTTCTGAACAATCAATTTTAAGAGATATGTGACATAAAATGAATTACACATACCCGGACATTCATTTGCTCTTTCATCACTCACCTGAAAAAAACCAAAAAGAATAATAAATGTTGAATAATAAATAAATATGGATGGATTTGTGAGTTGTAGAAACTGATTTTATATATGCTGACCTAGAACTTTTTAAATGTTGAAGATATACTTTCCATTAATTACAAATTTTAGCATAAATCTCCAATAAAGAGATAATCAAGGGAGAGACAGTTTGATCTAGTGCAGGGATCTGCAACCTTAAACACTCAAAGAGCCATTTGGACCTGTTTAAACCTGGAAAAAAACCACCAGGAGCCACAAAACCTGGGTGGGCGTGGCCAATGATGCCACTCATTTCCATCCAGTCCCATGACCCCTAGCCACGCCTACTCAGCCACAAAACCTTTCTCTCTCTCTATGTCTCTGTATCTCTCTGCCTTTCTTCCTTTCTGTATCTGTCTCTCTTTCCCCCTCTCTGTATCATTCTCTTTGTATCTCTCTTTCCCTCTCTGTATCTCTCTCCCCTTCTTTCTCTCCCTATCTTCCCCTCCCTCTGCATCTTCCCCCTCTTTCTGTATCTCTCTTCCCCCTCTCCCTTTCTGTATATCTCTATCTCTGCCCCTCTCTCTGTGTGTCTGTCTCCCTGCCCTCTGTATCTCTCTCTTTGTATCTTTCTCTCCCCCTTTCCCTTTCCCCCCTCTCTCTATGTCTCTCTTTCTCTCCGCTGGGCCAAGCCAGCAAGCTCTCTTGGAGCTCTTGGCTATTTCTTCTTCGGGTGACCCTCCTCCTCCTCCTCTTCTCGTGACCCCCTGGCTGGCTGTGGTGGGGCCGGGAGGGTTCACATGAGCAGGGAGACCCTCCTTAAGAGAGCAACCGACTGCCCCACGTTAACTTTTTCTGCGCTTTGGTGCTTGCTTGAGGAGGGTCTCTCCACAGATGTGCATCCTCCTGGCCCCAAAACAGCAGCCCAGAGGGGCGCGAGAGGAGGAGGGGGAGGGTCACCAAAGCCTTAGTGCAGAAGCGGTGGCCCTGTACTGCCTTTGCGCTACATTTGCCCGTAAGGCAGCCTTCGCTTCCTGCAACTTTAGGCTGGAGCTCATGCTGTCTACGCTTGACCAAAGAGTTGCTGGAGAGGGCGGATGACGACATGGCAAGGTGGTGACCGGAGGCTTAGTGCGGGAGAGAAGCTGTGTCCCATTAAGATCCTCCTTAAGCAAGCGGCTACCCTCCCTATATGTACTTTTGCTGCGCTTTGGCGCTTACCTAGGGAGGGTCTTCCCATGCATGCGCAGCCTCCCAGCCCTGCCAGAACCCCAGGTCACAAGGGGAAGGGGGAGAGGGGAAGCCTCTGCTGTGGCTGGCAATCATTTCTCAGCCAGCCTGGATTTCCAGAAAGAAAAAATAATAGGAATAGCCAAGAGTCCCAAAGAGAGCTTGCTGGCTTGTCCCAGCCATGGCTTTCCAAGAGAGGAGATGAGACATAGACAGAAAGCGCAAGAGAGATACACTCATACACAGAGAGAGAGAGACATAGAGAGTGGGGAAAACTGGCTGACGGGCAAGAATCTTTGGAGCCTTCTCCGAGCCTGACCCCCAGGGTGGGTGAGCGAGGTTTGGCCAGCCCAGCCCACTTTTTCTGCTGTCCTGAGCTTCTTAAAGCCGCAGGGGGTGCTGCGGGCCCATTGCCCTTTCCATCATCCCCTCCTCCCAGATCCCATTCCCACCCCACCAGCCCCCATATTAGCGAGGCCGGCATCTATTGCAAGGCACCCCCAGTACCAACAAGGGCCGGAAGGCACACCCAGCACCAACAAGCAACAAGAATGAGGCTCCGGAGAATCATCCCCGGCTGCTTCTCCATCCCCTGCGATCGCCCTTCTCAGGCCAGAGAGAAGGCGAGGGGCAGGGCCAGCCAGTGATGGAACTAGGAGCATCAGCACAGGGCTTAAAGACCCGCACGTGGCTCCGGAGCCGTGGGTTGCCGACACCCAATCTAGTGGTTAAGGTATCAGGTTAGAAAGCATGAGATTGTGAGTTCAAATACCACCTTAGTCACAAAAACCAACTTGGGCCAGTAACTCTTGCTCAGCCCAACCCACCTCACAGGGTTGTTGTGTGGAAAATAGGACGAAGATGGGTTTGACATGTATGTTGTCTTGAGTTAGGTAGGATATCAAAACAAATAAAATAAGCACTTTTCGTGTATTTATATAACCAAATGGTAGACAAATACTGTCTTCTGGAGTTCACAGAATTCTTTCTAGTGTAACAATGAAAAGATTGTTATTGCCATTTCTTCAGTAACTATAGAAAATTAGACATAGGAAACAAACTTTTTTTCCTATTTGTGACCTGAGTTGGTCACATAGAGCTGTCCATGCAGGGAAAGTTGTTGATTGCCCCTTCAACTGCTTTGGTATTATTTCTACTGTGTCTGTTTGTATTATAGACATGATACTCAGCTGCCAAACTTGTTGTTTAAGTAAAATTTCTTGTTGCCAGTGACGACCAGAAAACAATTAAAGTAAGGGATTGAATTAATCTGATTTTGTTACCAAAATTAACATAGTACTTGACATATTGGAAATATTCCAGTAAAGAAGTAACAGAGTGACAAACAGAAAAGAAGACATTTGAGATTTTAAAAAATTGGACATGTGTCAAAGTCTAGAAGAGATAATGGGTTAGCATTTTTCAAAAAGTGGAAAAAATATTAAAAAAGAGAAAGAATGTTCACCTTAACCAGTGATAACAACAAAAATAGTTCTTTGGAGCAACTTTATTCTGTCTGCCTTAAATTAAAACCCTATAGTCTTGTCAGGAACAAGACTATTTAGTTGTTTTGTAGAGAACATGTTTAACGTTAAATATTAATATTCTGCAGTACATTTCATCTCAACCTCTACTTCAACTATATACTGTACATTATCTTCCCAATATTCCAAAAGCAGCATAAAATTTCTTGGGTTTATTCACTGCACTAAGTTATAATGAGTTCTTTAGTTTTTTATTTAGTATATTCTATTATCCTAACCAATTTGATTGAATAGTTTGCACAGAGATGTGCAAAATGGAGCAGTTTGGAATATCATCTTCCTTCCCAATCTTAGCATTACTGGATGGTTCATTCATTTCCATGTATAAATGTTTCTGAAGAGGAAATATTTCATATTTTGGACATTATTAGGTCCAATAGTTGCTCTGTTTTGCATATTTTATTCATGAAGCACTGTACAGTTTTTTTTTTCTTTTAATGACCCTGCAATCCCTTGCTTTGGGGTGGCATCAGAGCTGAATATTTACTGGCCAGATGCCCTTCTGGATACCTATGCAGAGTTTGCAGGAGACAGTTATAAATAGTAAATGTTGCATGGCGCAATGGTAAAGACATCAAGCTAGAAACTGGGAGACCATGAATTCCAGTTCTGCACAAAGTCTGATAGGTGACCTTGAGCCAATCATTCTCCTGGGAAAGAGGCATGGGCTGTTCTGAGGAATCTTGCTTAAAAATCATAGCCAGATACTCCCAAGAATCAGACACAATTGAACTGAAGATTTTTTAAAAAACCCATCTTTGGGGAATTGAAGTTCAACTAGCTGAAGTTCTCTGTGGACACTTTATAGGGATGTGCATGAAAAAGGGAGGTGGCGGGAAAGTATTTTGTTTCAAACCCAAATAAATACATTTGAGAGTTTTGGCAACTGGAACATGTAGGTTGTTCTTGGGGAAATCAAGATTCCATGTATTCTTGTGAGGCAAACAGGGTCTCACCCCTTATTTTCTCCTCTTTCTCTGCTGATCTTTGCAGCGCCTTAATTATCCTTTCTTCCTGAGCTACTGACCATGTCCTTGTCTTCAAGCAAGCATAACCAGCTTGCCTTCCCCACATCATCCCACTGCCTGTCTTTGCTTACCCCAAGGATACCAGTGGCAACAGCTAATAGCGGTAAGGAAAGGAAAGCACTGAGAGGATTACAGATGGGTAGGCTGATTAGATATGCTGCACTTGAAGCGAAAGACAGTGTCATTATCATCATCATCAACAGCAACAGGAACAGCAGTAATTAATTTGGCTTCAAATGCAGCATATCCAATTTGTCCTTTCCTGTCTGTCCATCCCCCCAAATACTTTCCTTTTCCTGCCTCTTTGCTGCTGCCTTCAGTGTCCATAGTTCAGCCGTGGCATATCCAGGTAGCCCTTCCGCCCAGCACCTTCCTTTTATTTTACCCTTCTCTCTCATCTAAAGATGATGTCTTTAGTTTTACACTTTTTCTTTCTTTTTCACAAAAATCTTCTGCTTGACATGGAAACATGGAAGTTTTACATATCCCTTGCTTCTATTAATAGGTAACTAAATAGATGGGGAAACTTCAGATTAGCTATTAAGGTGATACGTTATTACTTTATCAATCTCTTATTACTATAATTTCAAATTTTTAAATTGTGGAGCATGCTCTGCAATAGAATATAGTTTTCTATAAAGTTTAATTGGGTTAGATAAAATTTATATTGGATGATGATGAAGGATTTGTCACAACTAATTATCATGATGTGAACATATTGACTATATATGATACTTTGTAATCTACAGAGTACATAGTAAATATTAGGGCTGTGCAATATTTGGAATTAGATTCTCTGTAATTGTTTTAAAAGTTTCTAATAACCCAAATCTTTCACATAACCACACTTTCTAAACAGAGCTGTGTCTTTTCTTGGAATTATATGTTTACTATCCATGGAGACTTCTGTTCGCTAAATCTTATTAAAACAGTCAAAAGCACTGAATATGTTTAGCCAAAAGATGTCTCTGTAAATACTTGAAGTTTTGTCATACATTAGAGATTTTGGATTGGTTCTCCAAAGCTCCAGAGGATAGAACCAACTGGTGGAAACTTTTCAGAGGGAGATCCAAACTAAGGTAGAATTTCTTGGTTGTGAAAGCTGTTAAGCATTAAAATAACCCGTTATGGGGGATCCATCACTGGATATTTTCAACCATTTTTAGATAACCATTTTTGTCTTGTTCTAAAAGTTAAGTTCCAAATAAAATAGTTCCAGAATTCAATATAATCACAGAATCCTTTTGTATGAATTCACAAATAGTTACTTAAGGAGTGAATATTTTAGATCCATGATGGTGAACCTATGGCATGCGTGCCGGAAGTGGCATGCAGAGCCATTACTGCTGGCATATGAGATATGAGCCCTTGCTCAGAGCAGGTCTAATGCACATGCGTGCCACCTGCCCGACAGTTGATTGATGGGCATGCACAGAGACACATGGTGTGCATGGGGGGTCACATGCTCATGTGCAGGGGGCATGGTCCCCCATGTGCATTTTCTTCTGGGTGCGCGGTGCAATTTTCGGCACAGGAGCCCCTAAAGTTAGCCACCACTGTTTTAGATGTATGAAAAGTTTCGTACGCTGAGAGTTAATTCATTCTGAGGCTTCCATTCTAGGTCTTCTGAAAAGAGATTGAAAGGACTAAAATGTTCAGCTATGAAAAAAAAATGCTTCTGATACTGCCGGCATATCTCCTATTAATTTGATAGTGCCGGAATATGTCCTATATCCGTGATGGTGAACCTATGACACGTGTACTGGAAGTGGCACTTTGGGAAAGTAAAGCTTTCTGATGTGCCTGTGAGGGCGGCACCTCGCAGCGGCGGCGGCACGTTGGGAAACTCTACTTTCCCATCGTGCCGCCGCTGCCTGCCCTGGGCTTCCTCAACCCTGCCCTGTACCAGCTCCAGGAAAGAGGGAACAGCACCACCCTCTATGATGTGAGTGTCCCGGGAGGGGGGGAAGCTTAGGAGGCTGATCCCTGGCAGGAGGGTCAGCCTGTGAACTTGCTGTCAGGCACAGCAACTACAAAAAGGAGTGGGCTTGGCTGAGCGGGATCCTGGATATTGGGCATGTGGTCAAAGCCCCCCTTCCTCTGCTTCCCCCAGGTGATCCATGTATGTCATTGACTGTTGCACCGGAGCAGTGCAAGGGGCTCAGTGGGGTGAGCCTGTGGAGCTGGTGCCTTGAATGCCCCCCTGCCACCTCTCAGTGCCCCCTGCCAGCCTCCTTGCCTCTTAGTGTCCCCCAAGGCATCCCACCACTCCCCAGGGGGCGGTACCACCCACTTTGGGAACCACTGCTCTAGAGGTTCATTTTAAGAGGCTTATCTTAAACTTTCCTTGGTTCCCAGAGCATATGCGTGTTCCTAATATCTTCTAGGTTTATGTCTTGTAGGGCTGATCTGACAGTTTTATTATTTTTAACTCCCTGGGAAAGTAATTAGGGAAGAGGGATTTCCTTTGTTTTACTTCTTGAAAGGAACGCCATGTTTTCTCTTACATAGAACTACAGATCGCCCATTTATACTGTATAGTACTGTCCCAAAGATAACAAATATATGGACTGATTGCACTTAGGTTTTCTGTAGCTTTTCATTCAGACAGAAATAAGTTTCTATTTAAGCTCTCTAATCTCGGGTACCGCACATTTGTGTAGAATCTTTAAATGAAAAAACTATAATATAGTGTTTGTCTTCTTTTTTTGTGTTTCCGTTCTAGCCACTTGCTTGCATTATTTGTAGCTAAGTATCTCTGTCTTCCACATTGCTTTTATTTCATGACTATAAACCGCTTAGAGAGGGCTGTAAAGCACTATAAAGTGGTATATAAGTCTAAGTGCTATTGCTATAAAGCAATCTCTTATTCAAAATACAATTATAGGGTAAAAACTTCCATTTCCTTTGGATAAATATAATACTGTTATTCTTTGATGGGATCATGTTTTGCTTTGACAGTGTAATAAAATGTTATATGAATTCGTTTTGCCAATAATATTTCCCACAGAATAGCACAGCAGAATCTAAAGGTTTTTATCAAAGGAAAATAATTAAAAATATGCAATATGCAGCACTGTCATGACAGTAGGCATCTGAGCTGAAAAGAGAAATAAAACTTTTAATTTTGAATATAGGAATTCATCCTAATTTATTGAAAATTACTAAAAAAATAAAATTGTTGTAAATCCAGTGGCAGAACCTGCAGTAATTTATAACTGGAGAAAACATTTATAACTGGAGAAAAGAGAAGTAAAAATGTGTTTGGAATAAAGAAAACTATCAGGTTTGAAAAATCTTGTAAATAACAAGTTTTAGACAGAAATAAATGGGGAAGTACAAAGAAAATTCTAAAAGAAAAATAACGAAGATAGGCATGGTTTTTGTCACATCTGTAATTTTGTTACTTGTGATCTGAGCCAGCAGGGTTTCCAGCGGAAGTCAAAAAATTCAAGACAGAGGTTGTGGCTGAATGATCAAAGCCTCGCCACTTTTGCACATTCATCAACTTTGCTACAAAAATGCAACTTTGTACAAAAGGGCAGTGCTTCAGTCCTGCTGTTGCGGCCACCCTCTAGATTTTTGTCACCAGCACCTTATGGATGCTACTAATATGAGCATTCTTCTAGCAATGAAAGGTGAACTGTGTAGTAGATACATCGTTTCAATTGTCCTATGTTGAAGGTGGATAAAAGGAAAATCTAATGGCTCACAGTATATCAGCAAGGGTTTCTGCCTTTCTTTTTAACTTGCTTTCTCTCAACAATATGACAGGATTAGCAACTTTAAAAAATTCTTAGATTACTACAGTTCTAAATTGCATTTCTGAAGATATGGATTTGGGCAAAACAGCAGATGCTCATGTAAAGAAACCCTGAACTCTTAATTATTTCTGTCTCAAAGATATTCCCAGGTTCTGAAATTTTTTAATACTTCTCATGTCAGGTGCTAGTTCGTAGATACCAGTGTTCTAAACACACACACACACAGCTTGAGATTTTCTTGGTCTTTGGCCTTTGTATTTCATTTTATGTGAATATATTGTTGTGCTAAACAGATTTTTGTCATTAATTATTTTGTTAACTTGATTAGATTCTCTTACATATTTTGGAAATTAAGGCTAAAGTAATCCATTCCTGCATCCCCAATTCACTCTGCTTCTTCCATAGAAGTACGGAATGGCAGGGAATGTGAAGAAAAAGATAAAGATAATAACAAGGGAACATGAATGAGAGAGGGAACAATTGTCTTGGCTCCAACTGATACTTTTATCTCCACAAATTTTACAGTTGAATGTGGTTCTTGGGATGAAAGAGTAATCAAACAGAAAACATTGAAGAAGCTGCAAGTATAAACATGTACAGTAGTTACTGAGTATATTTGCATCAAATTTAAATTTTTTTGTATCCGACATTTTTAGTAGATAGGACTACATCAGTTTGCATATTTTAGTAATAGTGCTTCTAACAGAAAATAATTACACTATGGCAACTAGTTGGGGAAACTATCATGCTTATTCATGTTTTTATGCAGAGTGGGAAAGCGGAAATTCATTTAGGCTGCAGGCCAGGGTTGTCAGCTGCCGTTTTTACGGTGTTCTGTAGTAATGGGGCAAAATGAGCTACTGCCAGACTGCAGAGCAAGTAATAATAACATTTAGATTAAAACTATGTGATGCTCATAAATGAAATGTTAAAGGTACTTAGGTTTGCATAATTGCAAGAGTAAAAATACTATACATGCTTATCACACAGGTGATATCATTTGAGCTCCTTAGTATCTTAAAGAAAAAGTTGTTAAATAAATTGGAAGAGCAATATTATCTATAGGTTTAATCATAAAGATGGCTATAAATGTAAGATGATATACAACATTGAAATTCTAGGTGAAGATAGTACAACTTGTTTTCATCTGACTTTTTAATTGTTTTCCTTTTTTGAAGATGACATTGTCTATTATCTAATCATAATAAAGCTGCTACAGTGATTGGACTTATTTATCACTTAGCCTCTGGATTCTTGTCCATTTTTTCAACTATCTTTTTTTAAAAGCCTATCATGATAGTATTTGCAGTGGAATGCACTACAAAAAAGAAAAGACTACATGTTTATATCAAGAGAGCCAGCTTGGTGCAATGTACTAGGCTAAAACCTGGATGACTTTTGAGTTCTAGTCCATCCTTAGGCACAAAGTCAATTGGGTGGCCTTGAGCCAGTGTCACAGACATTCATCCTAGGAAGGAGGTAAGGGCAAACCACTTTGGGTGGGGGGGAGGATTTTCCCAAAAAACTGAAGGGACTTGTTCAGGCAATAGTCAGGTGTTGAAAATATCCCAACCCTGTTTTTTGTCCTCCCTGTTTAATAATAATAATAATAATAATAATAATAATAATAATAGTAATATTTATTTATATACCGCTCCTCTCCCAAAGGACTCGGAGCGGTGCACAGCCATACAATTAAAACAATAAATATGTAAAAGTTAAAACTAAATTAAACTAAAGGCCCTGGCTGAAAACAATTAAAACCCCTCCCTAAAACCCTAAAATTTAATATAAAAATTAAAATACCCAAATCTAAAATCAGCCCAAGCTGGCCTGGTCAAAGAGCCAGGTTTTCAAGGCAAGCCTGAAGGTCCCCAGATCCGTGGCTGTACGTAAGTCCGGAGGCAACCCATTCCAGAGGGCAGACGCCCCCACAGAGAAGGCCCTATTCCTCGGGGTCACCAGCCGGCACATAGATGCCGATGGGACCCGCAAGAGACCCTCCCTGTGGGAGCGCACCGGACGGTGAGAGGAAAATGGCAGAATGCAGTCTTGTAAATATCTTGGTCCAATGCCATGGAGCGTTTTAAAAGTTAACACTAAAATCTTAAAGCGCACCCGAGAGGCCACTGGCAACCAATGCAGCTCGCGCAAGAGGGGCGTCACATGAGAGAAACTTGACGCCCCCATAACCACCCACGCGGCCGCATTCTGTACCAGTTGAAGCCTCCGGATGCTCCCATTCGGGAGCCTTATGTAGAGGGTGTTACAGTAGTCCAGTTGGGAAGCATCCCAATCCAGAAAGGGCCGCATCTGGCGGATCAGGCGAACCTGATGAAACCCCCCCTGGAGACGGCCGCAATGTAGTCTTCCAAAGACAGCCGTACATCTAGGAGGACACCCAGATTGCGAGCCCTCTCTGAAGGGGGCAAAATCTCACCCCCAATAGCCAGCGATGGAACTACCTGGCTATATCGGGACGCTGGAAACCACAGCCACTCAGTCTTGGAAGGGTTGAGTCGGAGCCTGTTCCCGCCCATCCAGTTCCGCACGGCCTCCAGACAACAGGACATGACCTCCATGACATCGTTGGGGTAGCTTGGGGTAGAGATGTACAGCTGAGTATCATCAGCGTACAGATGACACTTCACTCCAAAGCCACGGATGATCTCCCCCAGTGGCTTCACATAAATGTTGAACAGGAGAGGAGAGAGGACCGACCCCTGAGGCACCCCACAATCGAGGAGCCTAGAGGTGGATCTCTTCCCCCCCCGCCAACACAAATTGCAGGCGGTCGGAGAGGAAGGAGGCGAACCACCGCAACACGGTGCCCCCAACCCCCAACTCCCCCAAGCGTCGCAATAGGATACTATGGTCGATAGTATCAAAAGCCGCTGATAGGTCTAATAGGACCAGGACAGAGGAATAACTCCTGTCACGGGCCCTCCAGAGATCATCAACCAACGCGACCAATGCCGTTTCAGTACTATGTCCGGGCCTGAAGCCTGATTGGAAGGGATCCAGGTACGTATCTTCATCCAGGTACTGGGGAAGCTGACCTGCCACCACACTCTCAACAACCTTCGCCACGAAGGGAAAGTTGGAGACAGGACGATAGTTGTTCAAAAGAGTTGGGTCCAGGGAGGGCTTCTTAAGGAGGGGTTGCACCACTGCCGTTTTCAAGGCAGTGGGCAGCAAGCCCTCCATCAAAGAGGCGTTAACAATTCCCTGGAGCCAACTCCACGTCACCTCTCTGGTGGTAGAGACCAGCCAGGAGTGGCAAGGGTCCAATAAACATACGGTGACATTCAGCCGCCCCAGCAACCTGTCTATACCCTCGGCGGTCACAGGGTCGAACTCGTCCCAGATAACCATCTCAAGACTCGCCACGGTCAACTCCCCCGGGACCTCCCAACTAGAGTCCAACCCGGCCTGAATCTGAGCGATTTTATCGTGCAGAAATCATGAAAACTCCTCCACCCTTCCCTGCAAGAGATCCTCCCGCACTCCTGGCCCAAGCAGGGAGCGGGTCACTCTAAACAGGGCAGCGGGTCGATTTTCTGCCGATGCAGTAAGGGCGGAGAAGTGAGAATGCTTCGCCGCCTCTATCGCCACTAGGTAGGTCCTAATATAGGACCTAACCTGTCGGACTCGGCACGACTGGCCCTCCAGACGACTTTTCCGGCATTTCATCTCCCTCAGCTCCTCCGAAAACCACGGAGCCGAGTGAGATCTCTGCCGGGTCAGAGGTCGCAAAGGCACAACTCGGTCCAGAGCCTCAGCAGCCAGCCTATCCCAGGCGGCTACCAAGTCTGTGGCTGAGTTATGGGCCAGAGTTTCAGGTAATGGCCCAAGCTCCGTCTGGAACCGTTCAGGATCCATCAGGCATCTGGGGCGGAACCATCTCCTCGGCTCCGCCTCCCTGCGGTGCGGATTGGTGGTACAGAAGTCTAGTCTAAGGAGAGAATGATCAGACCATGACAAAGGTTTAACAGCTATATCCCCTAGCCGATCATTCAACCACGGTCCAGAGACGAAAATCAGGTCCAGCGTGTGTCCTCCCGTGTCAGTGGGTCCAGAAACTAATTGGGTCAGATCCAAGGCCGTCATGGAGGCCAAGAACACTTGGGCCACCCCAGAGGATTCACCGAGTGAAGGCAGGTTGAAGTCACCCATAACTAACAATCTGGGTGTCTCCACTGCCAGCTCGGCTATTACCCTGAGAAGCCCGGGCAGGGCGGATGATACGTAGCAGGGAGCCAGGTATGTTATCAAGAGACCCATCTGCCCACCCTGACCCCACTTCACAAAGAGGGACTCACAGCCAGCCATCTGAAGTACAGTGGCCTCCCTAGGACAGAGATCTTCCCTAATAATTACTGCGACACCACCACCCCTACCCTGAGCCCTCGGCCAATGAAATGCTTGGAAACCTGGTGGGCACATCGTTACCAGGGGGAGACCCCCCTCTGGGCCCAACCAGGTTTAGGTGACCCCTGCCAGGTCCACGCCCTCATCCTGAATCAGATCAAAAATCAGGGGGGCCTTATTTATAACGGACCTGGCATTGCATAACATCAGCCGGGTGCTCAGGGCCTGAGACTCTGCACAACCAGGCCTGTAAGACGGGTCGAGAGGGTCAGAGTGTGTTACCGCTTGGAGATAGTGGGCACGCGATCCCCTAACCTGGTATGGCCCTCTACCCCTGCCATATCTGCCCCTCCCACTTACGGTGCCAATAAGGCCCACCCTCAGTCGTTCTGACCCTAGTCGCCTCCCCAACCCCCGGTTCCCCGGGTCCCCCCAGGCGTGCTCACCGGCTTGGCTGACCCCAAACCACTAATCCCACTAAAAATCTATCCCTCACTCTCCTCCCCACCTCCCTCCCCAAATCCGTAGCATCCCTTCCTAACCCCATTAAAAATCAAAAAATAAAAGAAACCAATTGAGTACCCCTCCCCCTCTCCAAATGTTTCATAGAATGGCCATGCCACCTCTGGATCCCAAGACCCGTCCTTGAGGTGGACTTTCGACAGTCCCATCGGCCATGTTAGGGAGAGGGGCACCCTCTCTAGGGCATAGAGTTCGGCTCGTGAATACTTCAGTGGGCCAACTGGTCCCGCCTCAGATGTTCGATGTCGGGTCCAGCCGGCTCCAGATAAGACTTGCCGGCCTCCCCCAGTCCTCCCCCACCACTGCCACCGGTGGGGGGAACCAAGGGGAACAAAGAGTCCATCCGCAGCCGTCGTCACCGCTGCCGTTCGATCCTGCCATGGCCACCCAGCATAGATGCCGTCGCCGCTTTCGCCGGCCCTGTAGTCCCGACAGCCCCTCTGATCGGTTCCAGGTGAAACTCGCCGGTCTCCCCCAGTCCTCCCCCACCTCTGCCACCGGTGGGGGGACCCAGGGGGAACGAAGGGACCATCCATGGCCGTCATCACCGCCGCTGCCCGCTGCCACTGGAGCCGTTCAACACCGCTGTCCTCGGTCCAGCAGCCCCGATGGCCCTTCCAGCCGGCTCCAGGCGAGGCACCCCCAAGCTCCCCTGGATCTCCCCCACCTCTGCCACCGGTGGGGGGACCCAGGGGGAACAAAGAAATCCTCCTCGTCTGTCGATACTGCCGCTGCCGCCCGATACCCTCGTGGCCGACCAACGCCGCCACGGCCGCCGCTCTCGTCGCCCCTCCAGCTGGCCCCAGGCAGGCTTCCTGACTTCCCCTGGGCCCCCCCCCACCTCTGCCACCAGCGGGGGGGAAACCCAGGTTGAACGATGGCTCCATCCAACAGCCGCCATCCCCGTCGTGGCCCGAAACCGCCGTGTCAACATCGCCGCCGCCCTGGCCGCCGTTCTTGTCGCCCCCGGGCCCCCCCCCACCTCTGCCACCGGCGGGGGGGGGAACCCCGGGGAAACGGGGTTAAGTTAAGACTTAACAATATTAAGATCTTGACATTGAGCAGAGTAATAGAGTCTACAATGACAGAGAAATAATAAAAGACAAATAAAGAATGCTAACATATTACAATCTTAGAGGATCTGCTTCTACAACAGGAATTTGAATGGGGGCTATTTCTTTTCCTAATTCTTCCCATGCCAGTATTCAGCCTCATATTGTGAGCTATTTTGTAGCTTATTCTTGTTCTTTAAATTTAGTTCTCTTATGCATGAGTAGGGTCATTTTACCTAAATAAACAGAATATTGGAAATGGTGGGAACAGTTGCAATTAGAATCATTACCCTTTGTTAGATTTCAAAATGCTAAGACCAAGAATTCTGTGACAAAGTGGATGCTCTTTATTGTCCATACCAGTGGATTATGATGGATATGAAATTTAAGCTAGTAATGCACATTGGTAGCTACAAACTTTGGTTTACATCACACAAAGTAGTCCTCATAATGGAGCACAGGTAGTACAACTATAATGGATCTCAACATTTCTATTATTAAGCAAGACAATTGTTAAATGAGTTGTGTCCCATTTTAATTTTTCCCAACTTATTAAGCGAATCACTGCAGTTGTAATCTTGTGGCATAAATAGACATTGATCACCTCTGTGATTGAAGAAGAAACTTGTTTTTTATTTCCTTTTGTTTTTATACAAAACTTGGAAAGGTTAAATAAGTAAATTTTGTTTATTGTAGAAAAGTCTTGACAATATATTCAGTACTTTGATGATTAGGAAGCTGTGTTCAGTTTATGTGTTTCTTTGATATCTTACAGAGAGTTTAATGTATACGTATATATGAATAATGGAACACAGATGATGATAATGGAGAGTTTAATGTATACGTATATATGAATAATGGAACACAGATGATCATGGAAATGAAAGTGTCTTAAAAGTAACTTCCACATGTTTATAACTTCGGGCAGAAAGATAAAGAAGTCTGGAGTGGTTGAAATGAATATTAATTCTAATTCAGCTATTTATTGGTTGACAGAATTTAATGAATTTTGGGGGATTCATCTACGGTGGTGCAAATGGGGTGGTTTTCTTTTTGAAACTTGAACCATTTGCATTCATTATTGTATTATATACATAATAAACAAAAATATAGTAGCTACTTTTAATTAATGAAACCTAGCGGAGCTAGAGTCAAACAGTGGGAAGTCTTCAGTAGTCTATAGTAATCATTTGTATTCCCAGGGGCCAAAGTATTATATTCGTGTTTTGTTCCAGATTTTCATAACCATTTTCTTCATATTCCTTTTTCTTCTTGTCTCAATTCCAAACTTACAGAGTTCCAAACGAGAGTGGAAGCCTCTGGAGGATCGCAGCTGCACAGATATCCCATGGCTTTTGCTGTTCATTCTATTTTGCATTGGCATGGTATGTAACAAAAGACATATCTAAAGAAACATTCTTTTCTCCCCCCACCCCAGGAACTGGATTATGATTTCACAACTTGTCAGAAGATTCATTTATTTTTATATATGTGCTGTATTAAGCAGCCAAGTTAAAATACTAAATTGACACTTTTCAGCACATTGGTGAGATGAATATATCTTATCTATATGTTAGTATTCGAGTTAAGATTTACTTTCTGTAGACCATGTGTCTCTAATCATTTTTGTCCATCCCATGAGGACCAGCAGAGGAGACAGCTTCAGTTCGCTTTGGTGAAGTGTCATCTTATGCAGGGAATAGCATCCTTTTGTTACTATAACTGATTTGTGGAACAGCATCTCCTCTGAGATCAGATAGGTCTGGGCCACTTTTTTCATACATACACTACATATTAAAACAACAGCAAAATCACCAACAAAACACTTCTGTGTTTTAGTTTTTCTTGCTGATTTTGCCATTGTTTCAGCACAATATGTTCATCACCCAGAATCACATAACTAGCAGGCAGTCTTGCAAAATGAATAACTAAATAAATTAGGAATAAATTGGTAGCCCCAATCTAAGTTACTGTGGCATGAGCTAATAGCCCTATTTCTTTCAGATATATTCAGCTTTAGTTTTTTTATTTGAAAGATCTTGAATAAATTCTATTATAGCATAGAATTCCTTAGAGTATAGATAGTGACGGTCAGATCCTTATCAACAATAAAGTTTTGCATCATGTGATTAATCAAATGCATTTCTAGTCAGTGTTGCCATCTGAGCTTCTGCATAATACTTTGATTCAAAAGCATATTTAAATTTCAAGACGATAAATAAAGAAGTGATAACCTGGACTTATAAATCCATTGTAGCTATGATTCCAGTTCATGGTTCCAGTGCATGATTTCTCTTGGATGCTAATTTTACAGCATGCATCTCATACGTATAGTGATGTATCATGTTGTACACACCTGATTTTCCTATTTTCTCTGGCCTATCATGCTTTTACCTTTAAAATAATTATTGTATTTCAAAGGAAAGAGAATGAAACTGGAATAGAAAAAGGGAATGAAGTTTTATATGGCAATCTAACAGGAAGACATAGTTTTGGAAATAGCATTTCTCTTACAGCATGGCACTGAAAGCTTTCTCAATTTATTTCTTCCAGGGTTTTATTTGTGGCTTTTCAATAGCTACTGGAGCAGCTGCAAGATTGGTTTCAGGATATGATAGTTACGGAAATATCTGTGGACAGAAGAATGTAAAAATAGAGGGAATAGAGAACAGTGGCCAAGATCTTACAGAAAAAAAGTAAGTATATAATCTAAGGAGTACTATTTCAAATTTTTTCTTAATTCTTTCTTGGAGATTGCCTGGGTAAGTATTGCAGTTTTCTTGGCAAGTTTTTTCAGAACTGGTATGCCTTAGCTTCCTTCCTTGAGCTGAGGGGAAGTGATTAGCCCAAGGTCACCCAACTGACTTTGTGCCTAAGGCAGGACTAAAAATTATAGTCTTCCAGTTTCTAGTCTGATGTTATTTTGGTTCACAAGATTAAATAAACAATAAGTAAAACAATAACATTTTATTATAAGTTTAGACCCTGCCGTTCTAATCAAGTAATCTCTTTCCCAGACATTTTCTATATTTGGAGGCTTGTGCATACTTTTGTGCAAATAACATCCATTCCTATGAATCATTTGAAATTAGAATCTCTTTGCTGCTTTCACACAAGTTATTTCTTATCAAATATACTTGAGTGCTTTTTTTGTTTGACCTGCTCACAAGATGATGCACTTTTGTTTGCAGACAGATATGTTTTATTAAAACTATGGCAGTATTAATGTTACACTACCCAAAAGAATCATAGAAATTGTTTTTGAAAATATTGAAAATTCACTGTTTCTCACATCTTTACTCTACATAAGTTGTCATGGCATTAGATGCCCTAAGAAATTTTCCAGGCATATCTGATGCAAGATCAGACTATTTGCATTCAAAGAAATTTTGAAAAGTGTAAGTGGACCTCTAGAGAACAATATTTAATTATGACTAAGGGATATTTCCACTGTAAATATCAGGGACAGCTAATTGAAAATTAAGTCCAAAGAAAGATTGGTGATTGAAATCAAAGCAGACCCAGAATACTCTGTTTCTAATATTTTAAAAATTAGAACTTAGTAGCAACCTATACAGATACTCTATGCCTTGAATTTAGCATAATGAATGAATGGCATCCTGACTTATCAACAGTAATAATAATGACAAAAGATATAAGGGAGGATAGTTAAAGAGTCAGGCACTTTAAACAAATAGCACTGAAGTGATTTGTGTGCTCGCACAAATGATTAGTTTTGCATCATGTTAATAAAAGTTTGTGAAAGTGATGGTACAGGAGAGGAAGGTCTGACATCGGAGTTGAGTTATCACTGAGTTGGGCTGATATTTCATCACTTTGTGGCTATAAGAATTGATGAAACATGGATCTTCTGGAGTAGTCTCTGAGTTGATTGGAAATATAAAGCTGCTAGGATCACCAAAGGAGCAGTGGCTTTGGTGAACAGGAACAACAATCAGCTGTTTGGCACTGGTTAAACTATTATCTTGGTATTGTTGCTCAGCTGATGAGGATTTGGCAGGCAAGGAGATGTCAGTGGAACTGCATTATGTTCTTTGTGATTGTGGGAAAGACAACGACAGTGAAATATTCCTAGACTGGCCTTGTGATACCGTAGTTGGTTTGGACTTGTTTTTGATGAGTGTTGATCATTTTTGTGGTCACCCATTCCCCCTTGGGTGAAAAAGGGAGAAAAGTGCATGCCAGCTTATATTACCCCATGAAGATTGTTATTTTGTTCACCTCTGATTACTTGGGTCAGTGTGGCACAGCTAGGAGGACTGGTTTCACTTAATTTTTGATGAGGTATAGATATGGTTATGGCACAGAGTATAGGTTGCTGATTAAAATGAAGGAAATGGAATCCTGGAAAAAAGTACCCTTGACATCTGACCATTAAGCTAATTGAATTGTTGCTGTGTTATGGACCCTCAGAGAAAGGGTAGGGGTGAGTGGAGGTTGGTGATTTGGGGAGAAGGGGCAGGAAAATGGTAGGTGATAATATTGTGGTAGTGATAGACAGAGGGAGATATGGTATGCTACTAAACCCCACAATGGTAAAAGACAAATGCAAAAAAAAAAAAAGACAGTGTTACTCGTTTACAATAGTTTGTGTATCTTTAAAAAGTCTACAAGGCAAGTTAGTGTTCTGAATGCATATGCATTTGTGTGTAGGCCTCAAAGCAAAATGAGGAATGAAAATTCTTCGCAGATTCCACAGTGTTAGCCGCTATGCATCCATGGTACAAAACTGCATGTTCATTTCACATCTTTCAAATAGATACTTATGATGACAATGTTTGAATAGAAGAGATTTTATTTATCTTCAAGAAGGAAAAGAGGCTTGTTGTATTTTAAAGTACAGTAAGTCTTTATCATTCTATTCATCCACTTGTTATATAGACCAAATTGTTCTAAGTCCCTCTAGCGCTCTCTGCAAGATATACTTCTGTTTCTTGAAAAAAAAAATCTTAGTTTTGCTTTTTTCCTAATATGGCTGTAAAAGATTCTTTTAAAAAAACTAAAGATTTGTAATAAACATTTAGGGAAAAAAGGAAGGGGGTATGAAATAATTATGTGTACAATTCGTGAACCTGTGCTAAAACCATCTGCTATCTTGGCTGCTGAACAGATGGAGAAATTTTTGTGGCAATCTCAGGGAAATGAAAAAAAAATGTGGAATGTAATAATAGTTACACTACATTACAGCAATACTATTCATGAGCCAAGATAGAATTCTAACTTTCTATACTTCAAAATGTGACAGATGCATTGTAGGATGTAAGAAACAAAGCACTGAACAACCAGTTACAATATTCTGTATCATATAACGGTATATTTTGTAGTTATCCCCAAAGAGCTATTGTTACAAGGAGAGCATTCAGTTCATATGGAACAGAAATCCAAACTCTTGAATTAATTCCTATATTTTGTTTTCTTAAAATTTCCATTTTCTTGAAAAGTTTAATTAACAAATTAATAATGTGTGTTTGTGGGAGGATGACTTGGTCTAATGATACATTGATAACCTTAATTAATCAACAGGAGCCAAATCACTTAGTTTTTAGGCTGAGATTTTATCTGCCTTGTCTTTTCTGCATCTTCAAAGCCTGCTGAAAATCAAAATTGTGAACATTGTATTTACACCTGTGAGCTGAACGACACACAGTGTCCTTTATCATTTGAATCCAGTGCTAAGTTCATTGAGTGCAGAAGCAATGTCCATTAGTGAAGGACTGGATAGTAGAAGAAGAAAACTGGTTTCCACTATAATGGGGTAGTTTATTCATATCAAAGTAAAAAAGCTCATCTATGGAAAGTTTGAAAATATGTTCAAAATATTTTTAACCCAAAATTTTCTCAATATTTTCAACTTTGGCATCTCAGTTTCTAAACACAGAGAGATACTTGTCCTTCATAACAACCCCATAGATGTGCCCATAGTTAGGCCTTTGCCCCAAAAGTCCTGCTCACCAGTGGTGGGATTCAAAAATTTTTACTACCAGTTCTGTGGGTGTGATTTGGTGGGTGTGGTATGGCTTGCTGGGTGTGGCTTGGTGGGCGTGGCAGGGGAGGAGTACTGTAAAATCTCCATTCCAATCCCACTCCAGGGGAAGGATACTGTAAAGTCTCCATTCTCTTCCCACCCACTAACCTGATTTCCAGCTCCGTTCTCCTGTGCAGGGCAACAAAAGAAGACCCAGCCGATCAGTTGGGACTTGGGAGGCAGGGAATAGATGGGGGTGGGGCCAGTCAGAGGTGGTATTCTGAACTACTCAAAATTGCAGAACTGGTGAGAACCTGCTGAATACCACCTCTGCTGCTCACCCTAAAACAGCTCTGTCAACCAGCTCTCTATTGATGCAATGAGAGCAAAAAAAAAAAAAAAAGCTTACATTTTGCTTCCCTTATTGCCATAAGGTAATCCTTAGAAAGGCTCTTACCTCTGTTTAGACAGGTTTACTCTGCATACATAATAGATACAATCTTGGCTTGCTCATCCACAATTAAATCATGGATAAGGAGAGTGTTATTATAGTTCCATGATGGTGAACCTCTGGCACGTACAGCCCTTTCAGTGGGCACGCACATCATCGCCAGCTGGTCTTCTGATTTCTGGTGCGCCAGCTAGCTGGTCTTCGCAGGCACTAGAGTGCTGGAAAACAGGCCAAAAAATGCCCCCCAAACAGGCTGTTTAGGGGCCATTTCCGGGCCTTTTTCAGGCCATTTTCAGGCTGTTTTTGGACCAAAAATGGCCCAAAAAACACCTGAAAATGGCCCAAAACACTCCTGAAAATGCCCCAGAAAATGCTGCCCAAAACAGCCTGAATATAGCCAAAACCAGCCTGTTTTTCAGGCCATTTTTGGTGCGAAAAACAGCCTGAAAACACTCCCAAAACAGCCTGAAAATGGCCAAAATCCAGGCCATTTACAAGGAGAGGTCTTCAGTTTTCTAGCGCTCCAGCATGCGCACATGCATGCATATGCATGTGCATTCCGGTTTGGGAATTTCCTTCCCCTCCTCTTGGGAATTGTTTGCAGTTGTACTTTAATGTCTTCATTAGGCTAGTTTCCCTTTCCAATGGATCCTACTGTTCTTATTAAACCTACGTTTTAGAAGTCCATGTTACAGTATGTTTGACTTTGCTCAATTTTTATGAAGAAAATGAAGAAAGTCAATGTTATGTCATTTTCCGCAACATTTTTGCTGCTTCTACTTTCTTAAATATCTTGCTTTTTTCTATATGTTGTGCAAGAAATAGACAAAAGTTATGACTGTGACTTTTATTTGCTGTTTTTGAGTATTCTTTGAAAATACGTATCCTAATCTTTATGGTCCTTTGTAAAGTAGGTCAAAAGAAAATGCAAAAAGATTGGTTGATGGATGAAAGGATATTATTTCAGGCATTAATGGCAATAGTAATACTAATAATGGGTGGGTAAAGTAACTAATATACCATCCTGTGATTATTTCATGTTCTTTCTATGTAATGCTACATATATAGCATAAATCAATATAACATACTACATTCTGAAATAGCTAGAAAA
Source organism: Bungarus multicinctus (assembly GCA_023653725.1). Lineage (NCBI taxonomy): Eukaryota > Metazoa > Chordata > Lepidosauria > Squamata > Elapidae > Bungarus > Bungarus multicinctus. The sequence goes on from CM042834.1 coordinate 185,298,605, forward strand.
ATGCAGGTGTGATATCACTGATCCTAAGAGCCCTAATTTCTGCATTGAGATCACTTGGTTTTTTTTGGTTTCCAGATTTGTTGAGGATAGCAAAATTGCCAGTGGAAAAGTTTCTAAGGTGAGCAGTTTGGGAACTCTTATTTCATCTTAGAGGACTACTTCATGATGCTGATCACAGCTAAATAATTAATTTTCTGCAACTGTTACATTACCCCAAATCATTCATCATAATGACTTCCAAAAAAATATTATTGGCTTTCAAGACCTTTGTCAGGGATGCTTCTCAGAGTTCCCCTTTCAGACAAACACAAGAAAGAAGTCTTCTGAATTGTATGTCAAGCATGTCTGCAAGCCCCAAAACCTCAACCTATAAATAGATTGTGGACAATACAGGTAGTCCTCAACTTACAACTATTAGTTTAACGACTGTTCAAAATTAAAATGACACTGAAAGAAGTTATTTATGACCAGACTTGCAGCATCCCCATGGTTGACATTTGGAAACTGGCATTTATTTACAATAGTTATGGCCTCCTGGGATCATGTGATCGCCATTTGCAATCTTTCCAGCCAGCTTCTGACAAACAAAGGTGATATGGGGAGTTGGATTTGGTTAATGGCCACTTGGTTCACTTAACAACTGCAAAGATTTGCTTAACAAAGGATATGAAAGGAGCAGCCATTGCTAGGTGTCCCTGGGCAATGGTGATGTCACCAGCTAATTCTTTCAACCCAGAAGCGCCTCAGAGCTTCCAACATGAGTGCAATGTGAATGATAATTGGAATACTATATATATTATGAATTTAAAGATCACATTCAGAATATAGTAGGCTCTTAGTTTCTCAAAATCTATGAACAAAGATAAGCAATATTTTTGTTGTGAAGGTTACATTTAAAAAAGAACGTTGCTCCTTAACTCAAAGTGCATTATAGTGATCTAACTTGATAGTACAGAACTTTTGTTAAAGTTGGTAAATCCGATGGGATGGTAATATATAGTATGATTATTCTGCAGCCTTTGATGTGAAAATTGCATTATGTTCAAAAGTGGATATTGTGAAGCTTCCAGAAGTTAACATGTTGAGACCATTCTCTAACAGTGGATATATTGCTATATTTCTGAATGAGATAAAATAAATACATACTTTAACAGACTTTCTTTCAGTGGTTATTTACTTGTTCCCTGAATTTAGCTCTTATTGAATTCAGGAAAATACAAGGTATTTAGCAAAAATATAGCCAACTTAAGATTGTACTTGGGCAACCAAACTTTGTAGTTCATTACCTAGAAATGCATTTTAGGAATGGTATTAGTCAGATGTAACTAGAACAAATGCTGACTATTCTATCTGGGTAGATGTCACATGAATTGCTAATGGTTTTCTTTGTGGTGATTCCATAATACTAAATATAGATATTTAACATCCATCATCATTATAGAGCGGCACCACTGTAATCTTAAATAAAAGTGTATAATTAAATAAATGCTATATTACATAGTACATTTACTTCTACAGAAATAAAGTTTATTTACTAGTAGATTTACTTTTTATTGATTGAAAATTCTGTTTTAGGTTCTGTATCTAAATCAACGTGTATGTGCATTTTTTCCTTAAGGTTTGTGTTTTTTCTGGAGCCATGCAATGTAGATTTAGTACGTCGGAAGATCAAGTCCATTGCTCTTTGTGTATCAGCATGCCCAAGTAGTGAGTTGAAAACTCTGGCTGATGTTCAGAAATTTGCAGATATTAACGGTAAGATGAATACAATTTTATTTCTCATTTTACTAAAGTATTATTTGGAAATAATTAATAACATATCAAAAAGCAACCATCATGCATTGTATTTAAACAGATTGTAAAATGGGACAAAACTCACTTAACAACAGTCTCATTTAGCAACATAAATTTTTAGAATAGAATAGAATTCTTTATTGGCCAAGTGTGATTGGACACACAAGGAATTTTTCTTGGTGCAAATGCTCTCAGTATACATAAAAGAAAAGATACGTTCGTCAAAAGTCAAGAATCATCAGGTACATCATTTAATGATAGTCATAGGGTACAATAGCAATTAAATCATACTAGGAAGCAGTCAATATAAATCATAAGGATACAAGCAACAAAGTTACAGTCATATAGTCACAAGTGGGAGGGGATGGGTGATAAGGAGTGATGAGAAGATTAATAGGAATAGTAGTGCACACTTTGTAAATAGTTGGACAGTGTTGGGGGAATTATTTGTTTAGCAGAATGATTGCTTTCGGGGAAAAACTGTTCTTGTGTCTAGATGTTCTGGTGTGCAGTGCTCTATAGCAGTGGTTCTTAACCTGAGCGATATTGCCCCCCATGGGGCAATTTTGTTTTTCAGGGGGGCGATAGAACGAAAAGGGGCAACGCGGGGGCAAAGGAATGGAAGGGGGGGGCGATATGGGGGCGATGGAGCAAGAAGTTTTGGGGACACTTTTGAGACTTTTTTCGTACAATGAACTGCTGTATATCTGTCGGACAAAAACATCAGATCGCTCACTATTAGTGGATTGAACTGTGTTTTAAAATGTTCCTCCAGCTAGCTTCAGTACAGAATGCCATACATATGTGAATACACATCGCTCATCTTCATGTTGCGTTGCACAGCAGCCTCTATCACTCTACCCATTAAACTTGTCGCTCTGATTTTTGTTGCTTTCCTTCTGTAAAAATTGTTATAGTGTGCATGAATATATATTTTCCTCGAATCTTAATTTAGTTTCAGAGTTTTCATCTTGAAATTCTTAGTTCCTGCATTGCGGTTTGTTCTTGTGCCCTTTTTATATTTCTTTTTGCATCTTAAAATTCATTTGTAATTAAATCATTAAATGTTACTGTTTTTTTCGGGCATTTCATTTTTTTGCAATTGAATTTTGTTTTCAGTGGTCATTGCATTTAAGTGCCTTGAATAAATAAGATAATAATGAAATACATGTATCACGAAGTTTGGGAGTAAAGTGATGGATGGCATCAGAATTTTTCACACAGTTGAGATATGGGGAAAAGACTGGAAATAAATTATTTGCATCGATATGTCCTGATGACAATTTTAAAGAAAACAAAAAACCTGTTTGCATAAATTGAAGAATTATTTCCCTGTGTTGTGATTGAGAGGTTCTGTTGGGGGAGAGGGACGATGATAACTTCCTCAGTGGCTCAAAGGGGCAATTCTTTCAAAAAAGTTAAGAACCACTGCTCTATAGCATTATCTTGAGGGAAGGAATTGAAACAGCTTATGTCCGGGATGTGAGGGGTCTGTAAATATTTTCACAGCCCTCTTTTTGACTCGTGCAGTATACAGGTCCTCGATTGAAGGCAGGTGGGTAGTAATTGTTTTTTCTGCAATCCTAATTATCCTCTGAAGTGTGTGCCTGTCCTGTTGGGTTGCAGAACCAAACCAGACAGTTATAGAGGTGCAGATGATAGACTCAATTATTTCTCTGTAGATCTGTATCAGCAGCTCCTTGGGCAGTTTGAGCTTTCTCCTCATTGTTGCTGCAAGAGCCCAGGATGGATTAGACTCCTCCTAATGACATCATCAAGCTGAGTCTGTCTTGTATAAAAGGAGTAGCCTGTGGGAGTCTCCCCAGCTATGACTAAGCTCCTTTTGATGACAATTAAGCTGGTGTCTCTGAAAGCAGTTTAGTCAGCAGCAAAGTCGGAATGTCAAAAAACCTCCGGTGCAGCTGTACCTTCAGGAGAGCGGGGCTCCGCTCTCCTGCAACGCTGACGACTTGATATTCCAATCCAAGGGGAGGCTGTAAGTAAGGGAGAAGCCCTCGACCCTCCCCTACAGCTCTCCCATTGCGAATTAGGCCACCACGATTGTAAAAATCGGATTGGCGATAACTACGCCTCACAGCTGATCGCAAAACTGGTTTTTCCCTTTCTTGCCGATTTTGCCGCTTGGGGCTGTTTCCAACCTAGGGAGCGAAAACCAGCCATCGTAGCCTGCAGATCGTGTGAGGGGCCATTTTAAAAGCTTCTTCTTCAAACGCACATGGCAGGCAGCCATTTTAGGTGGCCTCATTTACCAATGGCCTGCTCCTGTCCCCAAAAGGGTCCTAATTAAGGCTACTGTATAGGCAGGGTCGGTCCCAGCACCTCTTGTGCTTGCTTATGCCAACTATGGATCAAGACAAGATGCACTCAGAGCTTTTGAGCCTGGATACCCAGGGCCTCCAGACTGCCAAAAGAAAAAGGAGACAACGCTTTCAATCTGTACAAAGGAAGGTAGCAGCCAAGATCAGGGCCAAAGCCTTGGACCACAAGAAAACATCCCAGGCCGAATTAAAAGCAGAGAAACGAAGACATGTGGCCTTAGAGAGACAGTTCAATAAGACTAGTGAGCAAATGAGCAACTGCAACAGGCTTCCCAGCCAGCCAATGCTCTGATGGTTCAGGCAGGTACTTCCAGGGGGGTGGGGGAAACTCCAGCCCCTCTTGGTCACCTCCAATCTTGGTCCCCATGATAGGCGGTTTTACAACGTGGGCCCTTCCCTAGCTACTGCTCTTGCAGTTCTCTCGGTAGATGCCCCGGTCGTGGCTTCCTTCTCCTCGGGCACTCCAACTGAGTCTAAGGACGTACTAAAGGCAGAAGACAAGTGCTCCGAACAAACATTAAAGTGTAAACATCAAGCCTTTGCTTGGGCCGTCTGGGCCTCGACTGCTGCATCATTTTTCATGAAGTCTTCTATCCGCTGGCTGCCCCAACTACAAGACCACATACCCTCATCAGCCTTTAGATCGCATCAAGATCTCAATAAGATTATAGCAGCAGCGGAGTTCACGGTGGACGCTACCCTTAACGCCGCCAAGTTTTCCTCCAGGGCCATGGCCTCATCTGTGGCAGCGAGGTGATCTCCTCTCTTCCACTGATCTTACGGAAGCCTACCTCCACATTCCCATTCTGGCCTCATCATTTCCAGTTTCTCCATTTCTGTTACCGGAATTCTCACTATCAATATTGAGCCCTTCCCTTCGGGCTCTCGTCGGCTCCAAGGGTCTTCACTAGTGACATTGATGGCTTCGCTCCGGTCTGTTCCTGTGAGGATCCAACGTTACTTGGATGACATTTTGATACTGTCATCCTCTATCCACTCTGCCCATCAAGATCTACAAATCACTCTCTGTTGTCTTCAGTACCACGGCTTTTCTATCAACTCCAGGAAGAGCCATCTCTTCCCCACAACCAGACTGCTCCATCTGGGAGCTGTCATCAACACAACTCTGTGCCAAGTTTTTCTGTCTCCAGATCGGGGGAAGAGCCTTACCGAGATCATTCAACAGGTTCAACATCAACACACTGTCTCACTGTCACTGTTGTCCAAACTATTAAGGAAAATGATCTCATGCATCGGCATCGTTCTGTGGGCATGGCTACATTCCCAAGCTCTACAATGGTTCCTGCTCCCCTTTCAACAAGCAGGAACCAGCCACACATCTGTTAGTGTCCAGCTCACTCCACAGACCCATCACTCCTTCAAGTGGTGGCTCTCCCCAGCCCTTTGGAAGGGACTCCTGTTTAAGGAACTGGACAGACTGCTCATCACCACTGATGCAAGTCTCCTGGGTTGGGGGGTCCACATGGATGAGCACATAGCTCAAGGGATTTGGTCCTGGATGGACAGGACCAGCCCTATAAACTGGCTGGAACTCAGAGCCATATTTCTAGCACAGAAACATTTTAGGGACAAGATAGCTGGATCCCATGTAGTAGTGTTGATGGACAATATGGCTGCAAAGGCACACATCAACAGGCAAGGGGAAACAAGATCCAGGGCCCTTATGAGGGAAGCCGAATGGTTGGGACAGTGGGTGGAGGGACACCTGCTGTCTATTACAGCATCTCAGGAATTAACAACTCCCAAGCCGATTGGCTGAGCAGGAACCTAGTCGACCATGCAGTATGGTCTCTTCACCAGTCCATATTCAAGGATTTCTCCCTCAGGTTCAGGGCCCTGGAGGTAGACCTCTTCGCCTCTCTCCAAAACGCTCAAGTAAACAGGTTCTTCACCAAGTTTCCTTGTCAGGGAGCAGAGGGGACCAATGCTCTTGGGAGCAGATGGCCCACTGGTCTCCTCTATGCCTTTCCCCCCTCTTCCCATCATTCCAGCGGTCATTCGGAAGATGTTGGAGGAATGGGCAGAGCTGATTCTCCTGGTCCCCCATTGGCCCAGGAGACCCTGGTTTGCAGACCTGGTGAACCTGTCAATAGCCACTCCCTAGGGGATCCCAGACCACAAGATCTCCCATCATCAGGGAGCCCTGCTTCACCTGGATCCTCACTGGTTTAAACTGACCATGTGACGATTGAGCGGCAACTGTTAAGGGAGGCTAATCTCCCAGAGAGGGTCATCCTTACTATCCAGGCATCTCATAAACCATCTACGATGTGCATCTTCGATGCTACCTGGAAGGTTTTTTGTCATTGGTGTCAAAAAGGGTCCCAGCCCAACATCGGCTGAGGTAGCAGAGGTCCTTTGTTTCCTTCAAGACTGCCTAGAGAAGGGTCTTGCACCTTACACCTTACGTCGTCAGGTAGCAGCTCTTTCTTCAGTCCTCTCCAGGGGCTCATTTCCTTCCTTGTCTCACCATCCTTCAGTCCGGAGATTTCCAAAACTGGCTTCCAACCTCCGCCCTCCTATTGTACACAGGTTTCCATCCTGGGACCTTCACAAGGTGCTCCAGGCTCTAACAGAACCTCCCTTCAAACCCTTCATAAAGATGTCCCTTCAATTCTTAACCCTGAAGGTGGCTTTCCTAGTAGCTACTACATCAGCTAGAAGGGTGTCAGAGTTGGCTGCTCTCTCAATTAGGCAGGATCTCTGCACCTTTCACGACAACAGAGTTGTTTTCCATCTAAACCCTACCTTCATACCTAAGATTAATACCCTGTTCCACAGATCCCAGGACATAGTGTTACCTGATTTTTGCCCCCTTCCCTACCACGACCTAGAGCACAAGTGGCACACCCTAGACGTTAGAAGGGCGCTTAGAATTTACCCCAAACACATCTTGACGTTTAGAAAGACGGAGGCCATGTTTGTGTCCTTTTCCCCTTCCCATTGGGGAAACAAGGCTTCACCTCCCCCCTTGGGAGGGGCAGTGCTAATTGTACAGGTATCAGATGTGATTCTGCCTAGCTTCACCTGCTGCTTCCTGTCTGTTAGGAAGTTTATGATCCACTTACAAGTGTGTTCAGGTACCGCTAATTGGTTTAATTTAGTTAGAAGAATGTCTGGAATGATGGTATTGAATGCTAAAATGAAGTCTACAAAGAGGACCCTTGCGTAGATATTTGGAGATTCAAGGTGATGTAGGATGTAATGCAGAGCCATATTAACAGCATCATCTGTTGATCTATTTGCTCGGTATGCAAACTGCATGAGATCAATTGTGATTGTAAATTGAGAATTATCTATAAACAACATTTTCCTTCCCTCTCCTTTTTCTTTCCATCTTTTCTGAAATAGTTGATTGAATTACTTTCTTTTTACATTACTAGGTACCAGAAGTATATGTTATGCATAAACACTGATAATTCTGATATATTTTGATATATATGTATAGACTGTTCCTAAATTGCAAATATGTTTGGAGAAAAATGCTTCTGAAAATTTATTTATTCAAAACAAATATACTAAAAGAGTTAATAGGACTAATAGAACAGGGGTGTTAAACTCGCAGCATCATGTTGTCATCATATAACATCTCATGACTTTTCTCCTGTTTGCTAAATTGGGGGTGGGCATGGCCAGCATGTGACACATGTGGCCCGTGGGCCACGAGTTTGATATCCTTTTATAGAGGAATAGGAATCTTATGTGGCATTCTCCAATGCATCATACTGCACTTGAATGAGAGCTGACAGTGTGAAAAGCTTTCTGCACGTAAAGTGCCAGATGCTAAGAAGAATTCTAGTCAGATTTATATTCCAGAATGCTGGTTTTCAGTCTAAGAAAGTTTTTAGAAGTTATCAATAGAATATTAAGTGACGCATTAAACGTACATTTTAATAGATGTGAGTCAGTATGGTTTGATGTTTATGCCAGTTTGACAAAAATGTGCCCTAAATGATATCAGGTGAGAGGAAGATGACACCATAGCATTATATGCAAACACCATAGCATTATATGCAAACTGTGGTATATTTTGTAATATTTTAGATAAAATATAAATCTGGAAAAATGTTACCTTTAATGTTGCTTATAGAAATGGAAACAGTTTGGCCTCTTCAGGTAAACTTAAGGAGATTAAACAAGCTTTGTTTTTAACCCTATTCCAATAACAATATTCATTGAATTTAAAATAATACTAATGCTAGAGTTTGATAGTTTACATTTGTCATAGTTTTAAAAGGTATTTTGTGTATCTCTGAACTTTAATTCTGTTGCGCCATCCCATCAAATCTTTTAAATTAGCATCATCTTCTTAATCCAGAGCATTAGATTTTATCCGAAAAGACAGCTCTAATCTCTTTTCACTTTATACAACCTAGAGGACAGCTGCTTGTCCTCAAAGTAAGTATATTAGATACTAAACAGAAGAACAAAATGGTAATAGTAAGAAAAAAGAAAGATATTGTTGTTGTTGTTGTTGTTGTTATTATTATTATTATTATTATTATTATTGGAAAAGATTCCTTAGTTGAATTTTTATTACACATTTTAAAGATGATACATAAACAAATAAAAAAGATTAATGAATAAATAAGGAATTAAAATATTATAAATATGATAATTTTATAGCATAGTTAATTATGAATAATTGAATATATATCAAGATTAAAAATTGTTATTAAGCTCTAAGCTAAATATGAATATCAAAAACCATGGTCAATACAGTATATAATTCAAGATTATGTGCTACAGTGAATTCAATCCATGTTGCTAAGAATCTGCTCTAATTATCTTGTAAATTTAATTATCTGGTAAAAGTTATATATGGATTCTGTTTATTGAAAATTCCAAATTTTTATGGGTATTGATTGATTGCTTGGATTTATAGGGCTTCCCGGTTCAACAAGTGTAGATGTACAATAAGAAACACCAATAAATCAAAATAATCACATAATATTAAAAACATATGCAAGATATAAAATGAATGTGACCAAACATGCAAATGGAACAATCAGGAGGAGACTTCTGATAGCCATATCTATCTGCCTCAGTTTATCTTCCCAATAAGCAACTGATTTGGAAGGTCATTTAAAAGCAATTAATTAGGGTACCTTGATAAAGTGGGATCTCCCTAGGAAAAGAGGAGAGCCTTGAGACCCATCTTACATTCCTTTTTATAGTTAACGCAACAAAGAAAATGCAAAAAGTTGATTGGACGGGATAAAAGTAACCTCCCCTTTGCATAGGAAATCAATTACATGTTAAATATTTGCATCCCATAATATCACACATATTCATTAAAATGTGGTCTGATGTCAAAAAGTTTGCTTGGAATTTATGAAGAGACACATCAAACTTCCGTTTGCTCTAACAGACTTTTTTTTTTAATCAGGAGATAGTCTCCAGCCAGTTTATCTTTCCAGTTTAGGAATGTTAAAAACTATCAATCAATCCATACAGCAATAAGATAAAACGTTTTCCTACATTCCAGTCTCTAATGAGCCATAGCAATGTTTTAAAAGAGAGAAAAATAGGTTAAATTAAAAGACAAAGTAACTATCTTAGATAACAAGTTATAAAATCCATGTCATGTGTCCCTCACTTCTCTCAACTGGGGAAAAAGTCAGGTTGTGATGCATGGATTTTGCACAACTCATACAATGTAATTGAGGAATGGTTTCCAATTTGAATTGAATTCTATATCAGGTTTACTTTTAAGATTCTAAATACTGAAGCATACTCCCTCAACTTAGCTGTTCTTCCAATATTTATTTATTTATTTTATTTATAAAATTTTTATACCGCCCTTCTCCCTAGGGACTCAGGGCGGTGTACAGCCAATCCAAAACCCCGACAATGATACAAAAGTTAAAAAGAGATTAAATTGAATATTTGGCCGAATATAAAAGCCCACCCCACCCCCTTAAAACCCCCAAATTAAAATTACTAAAAAGCAATGGAGACAAATTAAAACCCTCTCTCAGCCCAGGCCGGCCTGCTCGAAAAGCCAGGTCTTCAATATGAGGATCAATCAACCTTTCCAATAAGAAGCATGATTGTAATATCTGTGCAGCAATTTGCAAACTAGCCTAATTCAGCATGAAGGAATTCAGTTTGAAGGACTATATAGTTTTGTAAAATATAGTAAGAATATCACAAGTTGAAATAGCAACTTAACTCAAAAACAAAAGTCTTGCCTTGCTGGGTAAAATTCTGTATATCAGCAAGCCTATTCCTATTTGAAATTAGTTAGATTTTTGCTGTGTGTGTATGCATGTGTGCACGCACGTACGCATACATGTACATATATATTCCAATTTTGATCTCAAAATCTTGTATTTGGTACATTTTCTCTTTTTCAGTATTATGGTGAATTGATTCTTGCCATTGTCAGCGTATATTTTTATTGGTTAAGATATTTTTCATGTATACTTTTTGGAATCATTCTTAGTAAATATATTTGCAGTTTTAATTCAGATATTTTCAAAATTCACAACATGTCTGTAGTATAGCCTAAGATTAGGGAAAGCTGATTTGCTTTCTTTTGAGATTTGTAAAATTATCTTTGAATCTTACTCTTACCATAGTTTCCTCAATAGTTAATTAAATTAAATCAATTATTCTTTATCAGTCCTACAAATTTCTGCTATACTGCCCCAGGTTGTTAAAGGTCTTTTTGTGCATCTAAAATTATTACTGCTATATTCTGTTTCTTATTATTCTCCGTTATCTTGCATATTTTCAAAGAATACAGTTCCTTGAAAAATTATGCAACTATTATTTCTGATTATTTATTTCCCACGATTATTATTTTTATAAATAATTCAAGGTGGCAACCATACAGGAGCCTCTGTGGCACAGTGCACATACACAGTGCAGTACTGCAAGCTACTTCTGCAGCCAGCTGCCTACAATTTGGCAGTTCAAATCCCACCAGGCTCCAGGTTGACTCAGCCTTCCATCCTTCCGAGGTGGGTAAAATGAGGACCCAGATTGTTGGGGGGCAATAATGCTGATTCTGTAAACCGCTTAGAGAGGGCTGGAAAGCACTATAAAGCGGTACGTAAGTCTAAGTGCTATTGCTATTATTTTGTGAGTTGGGCTGAGAGAGAGTGACTGGCTCCAAAACATATAAAAAGTATGTATGTAACAGTTTATTCCCTTTCTCTTGCTGTTATCGTCTTTCTCTCTTTTTTCTGAGTTGCTATACCAAAGGTTTTCTTAGTTTGTTTGTCTTTCCCAAATGATTTTGATGTTTACTTTTTTGTGAATTTTTTTCACAAAAATTATAATTTTTGTTATAATAACATTTTGTTATAATGTTATAATTTTATTTAGCTTTGTTTAACTCCCTCAGTGCTTGTCTTCTTGGATTGGTTTTGTGGACCTGTCCTGGTTCTTTTATTTTTCTTTCAGTTGTGATTTCCATTTTCATATAAAGAAGCTTTGGTTTGTAGTCCTTGCAGTTATTTCTTTTGTCCCCAACAGTCTTCCAATTCTCCATGTATTCTTAATGTTTAGGTTTTAGGACTTAGTTCTTAGGACTTTTGCAAGGAATATGAATTGTCTCCTTTTTAAAAAAAATTCTAGGGAAAACATTTTCAAATATTTGCATTTGCTTCCCTTCTACAGTTGACTGTGTCTCAATCTGCTGTTTTAGAATAGCATCTCTCCTTCATTTCTGCAAAAACTTTAGGAGGTTATCCCAAGAGACTTCTTTGTGCAAATATAAAATTTATTCTGAAAAATTATTTAATACGTCGAAAGTCTTTGCTTTTGCTGAATTTTTAATATTTCTACTGTTTTTCTCTATTTTTGCCCTCTTCACTCTCTTATCCCGTGTCTTGACATTATTTGTTTCTTTTCTCTTTCTTTGCAGGTAGTAAACATATTTTCCATAGACAATGTTTTCTTGTTCTACTGTTGTAACCAACCATTGCTTCTTTCTAATTATTCCATTTTATAATAAATCATGAATCTATGCCTTTTGTAATATTTCTCCTGTTGTTATCTTCTTGTCACATTCTTAACTTACTTTTTAGCTTTCTGTCTGTGTACCACTCCATCAATTTCTGCAAGTTTTTCTAAAACTCTATCTTGTGTGTAAATTCTGTTGGATTAGGGTTGGGTTAATCCTTAAATCCATTTAATCTTTAATTGGAATGTGTCAATTTAATACATGTTATTTGGAGCCATCTAGTGAAATTTCTTCTTATATTTTGCAATAGAAAAAATGAGCTGAGAAGTGATTCAAGGTCAGCCTCCAGCCAAACAGTTTCCCCCAGTGTTGTTGTAATTCTGTATGAATCACAAGTATGTACAGTGGATTTTAGTTAAACCCCACAACTTGTTCCATTAAGATGTTAGTAATTCAAGTACAGATCTTAACTCAGATCTATCTGCTATATAAGGTCAACAGAATCTGTTGTTTTATTATTGAATCATACCCTTTCTCCCTTTCTTCTCTTCCACCTCAGCTCAGGAATCATTTGGAATGTGGTCAAAATTATAATTATAAAATCCAGTATAAGAAAGTAGTTGTAATTGTATGATCCAGAAGAGTGGAACAATGCAGAGAAACAATAATTTAATGGTTGGATCTTTGATAGTTTTGCCAAATGTTTCCGTCAAGCAAAAAAACTAAGGGAAGTTAGCCATGGTTAACTTTGAACAACTGCATCTGTGTGGCTGCTAGATGGTAAAAATGTGACCTTGATGAAGGTATCCCAAGTATCCCCAACCTTGTTTTCTTAAATTAACTTGTGGCTTAAATACTTAAATAATAATCCTCAGGTTGAATCTAAGAGGACCTGAACCTTGAAATTCCATAATCTATCTTATTGCCAAAGGAAGAATGAATGACCAAGGTTAAGCCTTGAAATATAGAAAATTACATTGGGAAATGTAATTTATACAGTGAGAATCATAAAGAATGGTCTTGTGAAAGAATATGATTTAATAACTTCATACATTTATATTAAATAATGTAAAGGAATAAAAATAAGAAAGTATTAAAAATAAGTGAAATTCAATATCTCAGATATATTTTGTTCCAAATATACAAAGGCATTATGAATAGTCAATCTAGATCATGTTTATTCATGATCACAATTGGAGTTAAATTTGTATTTATTAGTTGAGAATGCTTTCTAAGACTGATATCAAATGAAAAATGTTATTTCCCTTCAGATTCTGTAGCAATCTCTTGCTTCAGAAATCTGTTGAACACCTATATCTTCCTACAGGCCCTCTCTAGATAAAAATTGAATGAATATATTTTTGTTTCTCCCAATTTTTATTAAAACATCTGCCTTCATTTTTAGTATGTATGTTGATTGAATTGTTTTTATTTTTCATTTTACTCTTTTTAAACCAGTTCAGATTGCTTTTTAGGAAGCAGTAGAATTGCATATTAAATCTATCTTATTCATCCATCCATCCATCCATCCATCCATCTGACTTGTTTGCCATCCATCTCACTTTGAGGTGACTAAATAATAATAAAACAGAATACCTTGTAAAATTGCAATAACAATAGCACTCAAGTAACATCAAGTATGATTTATCCTAATTTATTCAGCAACCAGAGAAGATATCAAATTCTTGTATAAGAAAATAAGATGAGAGAAATATTTATGATATATGTATAAAACATAAGATCATATACATACAATATCTTATAATAGATCTATCTATTAATTTCTTTTAATCTTTTCATTTTTTCTGATAATATGAGCAAAAGGTTCTAGACCAAATCAAAAGGAAAAGAGAGGGTATATTTCAATATAACTTCTAAAATGCAAAATCCATAATTTGTAATCATTTGTGATCTAGAAGCTAGATAAATCATATCTTGAAGATATAAAACGTTGAAAGAATTCATAAATCAAAAAGCACTTCATAAAGTTCCACCAACCCATAACTAAAGTTTCCTCAGCTTCCCACATATAAAAGCTGCAGAATTCCACCAATCTGTAGTTCGTGATTGCATCAGTTAGAAATCCAATATTAATAGAACTGTGATAGCCCCATGTAAATCCAGCTAGAGCTAGATGCATTATGTTCAAAGCAACAACTCTTATGTACTGACCAGTGGTACCTTTTAGTATTCATGTTTATCAAATAATTTATATTTGGAACACAGAATACGATCCACTTTGGGATGAATCAGGATATAAATTCATTAAAAAATAGAGAGTAAGTTTCAGAAAAGAGTTACTTATAACAAACCAGCTCATGGAGGCAACACATTTCATCTTCAATTCTAGGTAGGTCATGTATGAAGCAAGTAATTTTAACAATGTACAAAGGAAATGAGGAATGGGAAAACAGCATAGGACTGGTGGTCGAAATTTCTGTGGAAAATTGGCTTCATAAAAGTCTTAAATATTTGCTATATGAAGCCAAATATTACTACTTCAGTTGAAAGGCAGATTTGAAATTTATATATAGTGTTTTGGTTTTATATTATATATTTGAGTAGGTTTTTGACTGGATACTTTTGGAGTGACCTTTGCAGTGTAGAATTATCTGCAGCTGACATAAGTGAATGTCATATCCACTTTTATAGACAATATAAAATGGGTTGGAAAAAACCTCTGAAATAACCTTTTGTGCCTGACTTTTGGAAGTGAGAGTTCTTTATTCATGAATTGTGTTTACATTGCTGTCTTTTAAAAAACTGGTAGTCAAAAAGTAAAACAAAGAAAATATTCATTTTTATAAAGTTCAAAACAATTTTTGAAATGACTGTTAACTTACCAATGAAATTTCCACTGATTATAGCTATCATTTTTCCATAGTAAAGTGTTATTGTGAACCTGCAATGGAAAGCTTATGTTTTGGTTTGCTCACTTCAGAACAGCAAGGTTTAAATGATATATAGATTTGCAACCTTTTGGCTAAGAACAAGTATGCTATCATTTGGAAATAAACAATGACCATGGAATGAATTCTACTGGAGATTTATCTTGAAAGAATGATTGCAAAAAGTTACTGTTCGGAGATTCATTTAAAAATTATTCTATATCAATGTTAGTTTTTAAGCTCCTTAGGGCTCATTTGAAGTTACTAACATAATACCTGTCTTCTCATGACATGCAGAGTTCCATAGATATTGTGTCGTTTGTGTTGTATATTCTTCAATATGTCCTAAACACACTTGTAAATCTTTTTTTTTTTTTTTTGTAAAGAATGCAATGGTTCAAAAAAAAAAAAGGGGATGGAAACTTTGGGCTTGATTGTTCTTGCTGGTTGGAAACATAAACTATTGGGGTGGGGGAAGTACTGATAGGTTTGTTAGAGAAAAGAAAGTTCAGTTATCTCTAAATATGGGGGGGAAAGTGTACCAGCCTGAGCTGAGGGTGGATGATTTAGTTCTGTGTTTCCAAGAATTAGAATTGTCTTAAAATTAGCAGTTTCCTTAAACCTATAAGAATAACAGAAGGAAAGCTATTAAGATATGCAGGGCTAACAAAAGTTCTGATGGGATATGAGTTCTCTGACAAATTAAATATTGTTCTTCTAACAATCTTCCTTACAAAATAAAAAATAAATAAAAGACATCAGCTTGGGAAAGTCTACTGCATCCATTGAATTTTTGAATGTAGTATGATTTTACATGGATAATAAATGGTGCCAAGAAAAAGAGGTTCATGAAGTGAGAAACAGATGTATGTGTACATTTTCAATAATCAAGCTAAAAGTTAAACGCTACATAAATAAGTTACTTAGTTTAGTTTAGACTAGATGATAATGTTCAGGAGAAAAATGTTGGTTTACTTCCAAAAGTTGTAGCAGAAGAGACAAGTAGAAAAAGGCAATATTCCAGAATCACAGAATTTCTCATTGGTTTGATATGTTAAAACAAGACAGGCCTTGATTATTGAAAATGTACATATACATCTGTTTCTCATTTCATGAACCTCTTTTTCTTGGCACAATTTATTATCCATGTAAAATCAAACTAAATTTGAAAATAATTTTTCCACCTACCCATTCACTTGTCACATTCCTATTATGTTAATCATAGGAGGGCTGCTTGTATGGCTTTCTGAAAGGTGACTGTTCCTTATGGTAGTTGTAAAATGAGTAATGAATAATCCATTTTGTGTAAAGATCTCCCATTTTTTTGGATGATACAGTTGATCCTTGAAAGGAACTATGCTGTGCTTTAAACTAGACTGCTGCAAGGAGCTGTCCTCATGGCGATCCTGTTCCAGATAGTTCTTAAAGTTATTGTTGTCATTATTTGAATATAAATTAAATTAAATACAGATTTGAATATGTAGTTATTTGAGACTAGTCTAATTATTTCTAAAAACACTGCATTTCCTTATTTACCTAAGTACAACATCGCTTCAGAAAATCTATTGTACATGGCATTTTCTATTACAGCATGGAATACTGTAATCAATGTTGCATTTCTTGTGTTAATGTGATGTGTTATATCACTATTCATCAAGTAATGTTCTGTTTTGTTTTTTATGTTTTAAACAGGTTCTGCTTTATGTAGTTACGAGTTAAAGCCATCTGAATACACTACACATGTAAACACTGCTAAGCTTTGTCCCAAGCTCCCAGTTCCAGAGAGGTAAACAAACTACTCAATGTGTTACTTTGTGACAAAATTCTATGTATTAGTGTATGTGTATTATTGTAAAATTTAATCACCAGATAATTTCTACAGACAATTCAGGATGGCACTCTATGTTAGTTGTAAAGAATTCCTTCCAACTAGTACATAATGCAAAGTATTCCATTCTGTATTTCATATATTTCAAATCCGGTATTGAAAAAGTATTGGAAAAAATTTTTGGTTTCCCTGTTATCATTTAACGTTCTGGCATATCTTGGGTTGAGTTGAATGCGTGTGCATGAGATTCCCCTCCCCCCCTCCCTTTTTTTTTAGTCAGTTGTGATTTTGTGGTTACATTTCATTCAGTGGCACTTGATGATTTACTTGGAAACTCTTCTTCCTCAGTGTGTCAGTGAAGACTCAGTTATCCAAGCCAAAGGCATCTAAAGTTGAATTATGACAACTGGACCAAAATTTGTTACACTGAGATGTTTTGCTTCCCATCCAGGAAGCATCATTGGTCAAAAAGAAAAAAGGTTAGGCAGAGAGTCAGAGACCTTTGCCATGTATTGGGGTAGAGTATGTATAGATGCAAGTAGTGTGATATTTGTAACTGACAGATGGAAATGTTGTCAATGCACAGATTTTCTAGGTGCCATCTAAGATTTTTTGGTATGGCGCCAAGTATGCTGATAACCACTGGGGCCACTATGGCTAATTTATGCTGTAAACTTTCAACTTTCAGATCTTGGTATTTTGTGATTTTATCCAATTTTTTTCTATTTTGCCACCTCTATGATCCATATTTTTTCTTTTCAGTCACAGTTAAATTTGGTGCCTTATGAGCCAAGATTTTTATCAGTTTGTTTTTGGAAATTTCACAATATTTTAACCTCCTTTATGTTTAATCTTTCTGATTTAATCCCTGGTAGGAAATATCATTTTAAATTCAGAGTTATCTTCCTAACCTGCAGAGGAAGTTTCCCCCACACCATATTCCATATATTGTAACTCTTAAAACAGAATTTCCATTTTAAAGTTGGAATTATTTGAGAGGAAAAGAGTTTCGCTTTTTTAAAGGGAATATGTATATAGATATTTTCTTAGTAAGGATCTCTGCTTGGCAAAGCCAATATAACTTTTTGACTGGGTTTCTTCACATTCTGACTGAAATGTGAAGTGGAAACAGAAAAAATTCTGTCATTTGTCGATTTTTCATTTAATTAGACTTAAAAAAATGAGATTTATGTTTTTTCTTTCCATGCTAAGACTGTATAGCAATTCTGTCTTTTTTTGAAATTTATGTTTAATATTGATAATGGTTTCTCTCTATTTCAAGAGCTGTCCCCTCATTACACATTTTAATATTGTTCTTTCCTTTCCTTGGTTATAATCATTATTAAACAAATGATATAATCAGTAACCCTTAATAAAATAACAGAATGATTCTGAATACATTTATTATTCTGTTTAATATTAAAGGAAAGATCTGTGCTTTTTACACCTACGAGAACCAAAACTGTTGTAATATAAATTGATCTTTTGTACTACATTCATGGGGTCTCATTTATTCTAAGATATCATGTCATACTCACTGACCTAATTTTTTAATTCATTATAGAATTTGTCTTCCATGTATAAAACTAGATAATTTCAAAAGTGCTAGATAATCACACTGTCTAGCAAAAGACATTTCAGAGAAATACTTAATTGTGTATAAATGAAGGAAAGGGATTTGTAAATGTATTAAGTTTTTTCCAGGTTATAAAAGATGTATCTTTGTGGAGAGAAAGGATTGTTTTGATAAAAAATGTAAGCAACCATAAAGATAGTACAGAGCCAGTCTTTTTTCTGTTCAAATAATGATCAAATCTCTCAACAATGCAGAGCTGATAAAGGAAAGTAGAACTTATCTTGAAGCATCTGTTAGCTGTTTTGAAAAAAAAACTACATCCAAAATTCCATAAGTCTAGCACCAGTCTAGTGATTTTGATTTCTTATCAACTATTATTCTGATACAAACATATATGTTGATTTGAAAATTATTCCCTAAAGCTGGTACTTCTACAAAAGAAAAGTGTTGGGCCTTGACTTTGGAGCAGTCATGCTGTTTGTTTAATTCTCAGTGTAAGATTACAAATCGTTATTTTTGTGTGTTTAATCCAGTATCTTCAGGTTAATGATAAAATTTTAAAAGACCAAAATTTGAGAGCTTTATTCACATTCTTTAAGTATGTGTGATTATAAAATAGTTCTTAACAAATTATAATACTTTGCTTTCTGCTACAGTGCTTCTATATGGAAGAAGTATTACAAATTTTCTCTCAATAGTATTTCCATTTAATTGGATTAAAGAAGAATCCTAAAGCAGTTTCAGTGCCTAATATTTGAGTCAGTTTGAAGCCATAATTTCATTAGGAATGCATTTATTTATTCATTCTTCCTTTTGTATTACCATTATTAATTTATACTTCGTTTATTATTTGTATTCACCAAAGCCTAACATTTTAGAAGTGGTGCCAAGAGTTATAAAAAAATACTTTTTGATCATGGGCCTTAATTTAATTTATACATTTATTATTGTTCTTTATAACAGCGGTTGCCAACCGGTGGGCCGCGAGAAAATTTTGGTGGGCTGCAGAGAAATCTCACCCCCAGAGCACCCGCCCCCCAAAGCAATTAATCCAGGCTGTGCAGAAACACAAGGCTGCTCAGCCCACATGGCCCACAGGAACTCTCCCCGCCCACTTACTCCTTACCTGGCAAACTTGTCTGCTAAGTTGCTATTTTTCCTTTTTCCGACCATCATCTGTTCTGCTGCACTGGGAGATTTAGATTAGCTAGGAAGCAGGAAATTTCTTGCTTTCTAGCTAAGCACAGCCAAACCTCCCTTTGGATTGAAAGTTTGTTTGCAAGCAAATTCAATGCAGATTCACAGTAAGCAAATTTGAGAGACTGAGCTAACCAATGGTAGATAGATAGATCACTGAATGATTCTGTGAGCAACTCAATCTGCCTGCTTTGCCTGATTTTGGGTAAAAGTTGTTCTTTTTTTAAATAAAAAATTCAATATTTACATGCATGGTGTGTTAATTTTGTGAGTTTGCTTGCTAGCAAATTTTATAAGTTTGCTTGCAAGCAAATTTTATGTGACAGTCTGAGCTAGCCAATGGCAGATAGATGGATTTCTGAATGAATCTGTGATTCTGTGAGCAACTCAATCTGCCTGCCTGCTTTGCCTCATTTTGATTAAAAGTTGCTCTTTTTTTTATAAAAAGTTCAATATTTATATAAATATTTATAATATTTACATACAAGCCATGCCCAGCCAGTCATATAATCACCAAGCCACACCCACAAATTAGGCCATGCCCACAGAACTAGTTAATGGTCCCTGGGATCTAAAATTATGAGTTTGGTGGTCCCTGAGGTCCAAAAAGTTGGTGACCCCTGCTTTATAACATTGTAATTGGATATTTCATTTGTTTGATTTTGTAGTATAAACCATATTCTCATATTTATGCATATTAGTTGATTGATTTTGTTTGATTATCAGTGCACAGGAGATAAAGAGGGAAATTCTGGCCCTCATTTCTGAAAGCTGTGCTGTAATATCATTTTTACAACAGTTCACTTCTTCCTCAGTAAGAGTCACGCGGAATTGTAGCCAAATGGTGGTGGAGGCAGAGAAGCCAAAAAGAACCTAATTGATTGATTCAGTGGAGCGGACACACTGACCCCATCTCTTTCTCAATTGCAACCACTCTACTTGGCTACCAAAAAATAAAAGTTAGTATCCTCAGCTTTTCTCCAAAATTATGTAAAATCTGGTTTATTCAAGTTGAAGTTAGGATACTGACTCCTTAAATCAGCATTTTCTTCTCGTCCCTACACCTTGAAAGGATAATTGAAGAACAGGCAAAAGGACTAAAAAGGGGATCCCAAATGGTGAAGGGATGGCAGCAATTTCACTATAAGGGAAAGTCACATTGTTTGAGATAATTTTAGAAATTAAATATTTTAATAGCCAAGGAATAGTGATAGAAGCTTATGAAATCATATGCCAGTATGAAAAATGTGAATAGGAAGACACTTTCTTTCACAATGTTAGAATTCTTCCCTAAGTAGGGAATTCGGGACAATGGGGGGGGGGAAGCTTCTCTATGTGCATAAATAAATGGGAGAGACACTTGTCAGGAGATGTGGAGATGGCCATCAACTTCTACTGTATAGCATTAAACAGGAATTAGATTGATAGGGGCATGATTATATCCTGGATTTGTCACAGGAATCTAGTTGGACACCATGAGTCAGAAAGCTGGGCTAGGCCTTTGCTTTGACTGGCCATAGTTCTATTAACCAATGGAGTTCTTTACCCCATAATACATTCAAAATGCTTGCTCAGGTATTGCTCAGTTGAGGAATAGTGAGCAAGGCTTCAACTTTTATATTCATCTTAACTCTGTGCAAATCACTTGATTTAGAACCTTCCCCTTTCAAGCCTGCAGCAAATATGGAAGTATTTGTATACCAAGACTGTCTGCTGACGATAATCATGCTGTAATCAGGGAGATTTTTCTCTTCAGTTGAAGTCATCAATAGGACTAGGGACTGAGACCACTACTCATATGCTGAACTGACCATGTTAAATGGTAAAATCTGAATAGGGTTGTTATTAGAATACTATTTAAAATTAGTTGTTGCAAATTAAGCGGCTTCTTGTTTTTTAAAAAATAATCACTCCATAAGAGACATATTGTTGCTGGGTTGACAACCAGGGTTGAGTCAGAATTCTCAAGCTTAGCCATGAAACAAGCATCATGCAGGCATATCCTGTCATTTCTGCTTGATCCTTCCTGCCAGCAGATGTAGCTAAAAAAACCTTACACACACCAAAAAACTCAACCACTTATTTTAGAGGTTCCATTTTCAAAACAGCAGGAACGTATGTTGCTGGGGTTTGGCAGTGGCTGTCAGTGGGATTTCCAGGGGTTGGGAAAAAATGTTTGGAATCAGATTCATCCTAGTTTGTTAACCTTGTTAATTGGCAAACATACACTCCTATATTGTGTAAAATCAATCAGATGTTTCTTAGAATTTTTCTGTGTTCCTCAAGGTAAGGTTGAATTCTATAACTAAGAAGATTTAAAGAGCATTTACAAATTCAATTATAGCAGACAATTCTGGACTGGAATGTTTTACTGTATATGAACAAGAGCTTTTACCAAGAAACAGAACAATGTATCTTACTTTTTCTCAATTGAACAGAAAACAAACCGTTCCACCTGCAGCATTTTGTCACGAATGTTCCAAAGTAGCTGTATTCCAGTGGGATAAAAATTGAATTGTTTTTATTGTTTCAGCCAGGGAATTTTTTAAAAAGAGATTTGTTCTTTTGTTTGCACTTTAGATGAGATGGCAGTCCACATATATTGCAACTGCTGCAATGTACAGAAAATTGGCTCAAGGAATTGTAAAACATTAAACATGCTAAAAATGTCCATAAATAGTAAAGTCAGTTAACAAAAAAACTTTTAGAACCTATGCCCATGTATCAAAAAGTTCAATGACTAGTATTTAAATCTACATTTTAAAATACTATTATCTTTATATTTGCAGCTATAATAAACAATATATTGTTCCAGTCATAGAACAAAACCTTGTTAATTTCAAGTTTGGAATACTTATGGGAGCAGTACTGAGGTCAACTGTTCAACTTGAGATATTTTACACATCTCTAATTGAAAATGGCCTCCTGGAAAACTGGTTACTTGCTTATTTATTCATTTGATGTTCATTTAAATAACAAATAAATCAGTGTATATAGTTGCTCATCAATCATGCAACTCTATATAACTAATACTTTAAAAACAGTAGGAAAAATATCAACAAAAGCTAAAGACAGTCAACAAAACTTCTCAACGAGAAGTTTTGGATAATCAGATAATCTCAAATTTTGGATAATCCAGGAACGGAAAGAAAGTTAAATCAATAACAAGCTGAAAGTATGAAAAATTAAATCACCTTGCACAACTCAGTAAAATTACAGAATGCCATTGCAATAAAAAGTGTATACTGTTAATTCATTGAAAATAATGTGTAAGATTAAATATTAACAAGGCCTCTCAAACCAATCAGTGTCAGAGTCATTATTAATCAAATTTATTTTAGCCCTTTAAAAAATTGACTGGGTAGAACATCCTTTATTTGCAACTAAACAGGGTATAAGTACAAATCTTGGATCTATGAAATTTTTCTTATAAAATGAGGAATGTGAAATGTGAAAGTTAAAGATTAAAATCATAACAAACAACTTATAATTGTGTAAATTGTTGTTAAGACCTATTAATACCAAGTCTATCTCCAAACTTTTAATAAAATAAAATTTAGAATATAAATATTCTCTCTATCCTTAACATATCATAAATTATTTCAATATATCCCAGCCTTCTATTCTGTCCCCAACAGTGTAATTCTTTTAATGTTTCAATTATATAAGACAGATTTTAAGTCATGGTAAAAAGAAGAGTGATATTTCACATATATACAGTATCATATTAATGAGGATATGGGTAAGATGCAAATGTAATAATATATTAACTTTCTCCTCTGAGAAATTAATTTTAGCCAGTAGTTGCTTTAAAAATGTAAATAATTCAGCTTTAGTTTAATGTTTTAGCAATATCCCATATAAAAGACAGTAATGACAAATGAAGCAGTGAGTTTTATAGGAATAAAGCCTTAACTTTTAATAGCATCTATGTTACATAATTTAAGTTTAGATTTTAAGGAAAGAAATAATAGGTGATCCAACCATATATATTTAAGACTGCTGCACTTGTTTCTTGGGAGGAAAACTATGGCAAACCTTGTTATTTTCACCATTTAGTCGTGTCCGACTCTGGTGACTTTATAGGCAAGTGCTCTCTATGCTATCAAGCACAACTTCTTTCAATTTTTGGAAGCCAAAAGGAGAAAGGGATAGCAGAAGATGAACTGCTTAGATAGTGTCATCAAAGCTAAGAACATGAATTTGGCAGGACAGTGGAAGTCAGAGGCTCCATGGGGTTGCAAAGAGTCAGATACAACGTTGTTTGTTGTTGTTTGTTGAACAACAACAAACAAACAACAAACCCTAATCAAACAATATTTATTAAAAGGTGATATTTTAAAGATTTATATTTATATTAAAAACTTCTATCAATTTGGAAAATGGAATTAAAGTTACTGCATGCCTTACATCGTTTATAGGTGTCTTGACAATTGTTTATCCTACAGCTTTAAGCATAGTCTAAAATTTGTTTATATTTATATTTTAAAGTGATTTTTTAATAATGTGGGAAATAGAGATTCTAAAAAAATTCTTTAGATATATAGTAGACAATAATTTTCTTTCAGCTTGGAGCTAAAAACACAATTACTGTTTAACATTTGTCTCTGCAAATAAAATTAATATATGGAAAAAGGAGGTTGAGTATTTTCTTGTTTCCTTGATCTGAAGGCTTTTTCTTTTTGAAAGATATCCAGCTGAGAAGTAAAAAGGCATATCATACCCCACTTGTCACATTTTGCTGAACTTGGCAAGTAAGGCACTAGGAAGTGAATCAGAGAAGGGGGTTGAATAAAATTCCACTTAGATATGGAAATTATTTCTATTATTAGAATCTCTAATGAATAAAATTGCAAAAATTTCTGTGTCCCAAAGAAAATTAAAAATAGGTAAGTTTGACAGTTTCCTTTAAATTTTGGCAGCAGTCATGTAGCTGTCCATTAAGCAAGAATGAAGAAGAATAATTAACATGGTAGGAACTTGTCATTTAATTAGCGGAACTTGGAACACCATATATAATGTGTTGAATGATCTGGCTATCAAGTATTTCTACCCAGGGTAGAGGGTAGAGAAACTTATATTGTTATTGTGAAAGCCATAACACAACTGCTGAACAACAAAAGGAATCTATTATTATATCAAAAAATCATCAGATTGCTATTATTTCCTTATCTCTTTGTGGTTACACTGCTGTAATGCATTTTATATGGGACCGTTTCCAAAGATGAGGCAGAAACTTCCATTTGGTCCAGAGTAGGGTGCCCATTTAGCACTGATGCTATAATTCCTGCTTTGGTTACTGTCTGCTTCTCAGCCAGTCCAGTTGCTGGTCATTACAGAAGAAGCCACTCCTGGGTATTTACATCTGTCTATCCCAGCAAGATTCAGTCCACCTTCTGCATTTTTTAGAGAGAATGCTAAAAATGAAGGGAATGGGGTGAGAAGCAAGGGATGCATCTTAGGACTTTGGATAGTGTAGAATGCCCCTAACCTCCTGGTCATTAAGAATTATTCTGTGCAACAACTAAGCAGTAAGGATGACATGGCTACCTTTAGAAAATTATTTTAGGTTTTTTTTCCATTTGATATTTTAATGTCATTATTTTGAGTTACTGTACACCACATGAATCCAAGGAAGCAGGTTATGTATTCTACAGTGTACAAATATATAATTTTCTAGAACTGGTGACTCAACCATCAAATTGTAATATCCAATAACTAGAGTAAATTTTGAGATAAGATATGCTTGTAGTATCTCCATAAAATGCATCTCTCCCCCCCCCTCCCTCCCTCTCCCTCCCCTCCTTCCTTGCCTCCCTGCCTCCCCCTCCCTCCTCTCCTGTTTGTGTTTGTGTGTGTGTGTTCTAGCACAGATGTTGTTGGGTACTTTCTTCTGCTACAAAATATTTACTTTTCTGAAGGGAGTTGAGGTGGTAATAGATGAGAATTCTAAAAATCTGAACATTTCTCTCTTACATAAAATGATAGAATATCATTTTTAAGACTCCGTAGTAGTGGACTTTTATTATTATTTTAGATTGATCGATTTTGTGTGTGTGCGTTAAGATGGTGTTTTGGGAATATCAGTATGTGCACTCCACCCTCTTCGTGGTTTTTTTAAAATTACTTCATGACCCATTACAGTCATTTTCATTTATAGCAGCACTTTTATTTTATCTCACAGCTTGTGGTTTACAGTATTTATGAGGGTGGAGTGTACTGCATCAATTCACCCTCCATTTGTGTGTTGATGTGGCATTTATATTACATAGGAGTAATTTTTTTTCTGATTTTTTTTCTTGTATCACCAGTGCACCTATTCCATTCTTCCATCGCTGTGCTCCTGTGAACATTTCCTGCTATACCAAGTTTGCAGAAACCCTGATCACCTTTGTCAGTGACAGTAGTATCTTGCACAGGCTGATTAGTGGAGTAATGACCTGCAAAGAGATTATATTGGGACTTTGCTTATTATCACTAGGTAATTTTTTTCCTCATTCTTAGCTATTTCTATAGTATTGAACAACTTCTGTCCTATCCCCACAATATGAAAACGACGCATGCTCATTATTAACTCTTACAGAATAGGAAACTATTCCAAAAAATGTTTCTTATCCAGCTTCTGACTTAAATGCTTTTTAAAACGTGTGTATTGATTCTCCTTATATTTAAGTAGTGTGGGGATTTTACCTGATGAAAGCTGAATTATTTGAAGGCACAATGTTGCATTTTTATTGTAGCTAACTTAATCTGGCTATATAAATATATATAGCTATATACAGCTATAGAGCTACATTGCTTTGCTTAGTGATAAAGAACCATAGATAAACTGCTGTAAGCTCTTCAGATAAATAGCAGCTATAGGTATATTAAAACAAATTAAAAGATTAATCCTTTACCCTAAAATAAATATCAGGATTGCCACTACTTTAATGCAAATGCCCAAATACTATTGTGTGCAATAAAGGGAACTTTACTTTTTTTTTTTTTTTACTAAGAAGTACCATTCATTGTTAGAAAAGAAGCACTGGTTTTTATATAGCATAACTCAACTAACTGCATAGTAAATAAGTAGGCAGGCATGTTTTTGTTTTTCCAGTTGAAATATCCTTTCACTTAAAATGAATTTAATTTATGAATTTAGATAAGAATGAATAGGTGGAAGGAAGCAACATATCCATAGACATTTTTCACATGTCCCACATTGGCCTCTTTGCAGGAACAAAGAAAGGATCCAAACAAAGTTGTTGCAATGAAACAAACTGAAAGAATTAACCAAATGCAGATAAGAATACATAATAGATAACATCCAAGCTTGAATATTATCTGTCTGCTCATTGTGGCATGATTATAGTTCAATAAGAACTCCATAATGAAAGCACTACAAGCTTATTGGTCTATATTAACATCATTTTGTTTCTTATATGGGCATACAGTGAAATAGAAAGAATTCACACAGCTATAAAACATTACATCTCCCTAAAGTTCATATTTTATTTCAAATGTTCAAGTTCAAATATTTTGTATAGTTTTAATTAGAATTAGTGTACATAGTATTGTTGAACTAATTAGCTGATCTTTCAATCACATAAGTTTAAAGAGTGCAGTCCTAATTAAAAATTCTTAACTCTGTATAGACTTAATTGTTAAAATAAATATGATGATAATAAGAGAGAACTGTCCTTGGTATGATCTTACATTGAGCCAATAGTTCTGAATGAAAAATATTCATTAAATATTCTTTATAATACACACTGTACACACACATACCAGATGATAATAAGATTTAGGGTTATTTGCAATGACTGAGAATTCATAACTTTCTAAAGTCATTTATTTTGAGATTATGATAAAACATGTAGCAGTGTGATAATTACATTTGTTTCATCAGCATAGTGGATTGAAAAAAACATTTTAATCACTTGAAAGCCTTTACCTCTGCATATTTATGTCATAGTCAATGGGAAATGAATATCCTCAAACTTGATGAATATTGATAATATCAGCTCAAGTTAGAAAATGGCAGAAGTGTATAACTTAATCTTCTCCACAGTATCAGTGCTTGCTTAAATTAAGTATATTAAAGATCACATTTCGGAAACAGTTCACCCATGCATTCCTCAGTTTGCTGATACTTGCTAAATATTACATATTCATTATGCTGCAATTAATGTTTATGTATTTATGTGCACTTGGACGCACATTCATACATAATTTAATATAATTCATTACACTTCTATTAATTATATTAAAAGTAGTATCCCTACCAAATGATACATGCAGTCCAGAAGGAGTTGCAACTTCTCATGCTTTTCTAAGCCACCCTATCTGTTGTTGGCATTTTAGATATGTTTCAGTATGAAACAAAATATCACAAACAATAACAGTGAAAAGGCAAGATTTTCACATTTCAAACAAAGCATTAGATATGTAAGAGTTAGCTAAATGAATCACACTGATCAAATTGAAGATAAAGTACTACATAGTTCTTCTCATAGTTTTTACATCCTTATTCATCGTTGACATGATGTTAAGCATGTGTGTTTGCATGGAACGTTTTGGGTTTTGCTCACCATGAGTTGTATGATGCTTTTGCAACTCATGATAATAAATGTGCTGTTCTACCATGTCATTTAATCTTTTGTTGTATCTGCCTGCATCTCTTTATATATTATAGGTATGTATATATAAGAATTGATATTAATCTGCATATAGGCTTGTTTTATTTAATTTACAATTGGGAAGCAGGATAGATTAGCTTAATCTGCACATTGTTGTACAGAAGAGTTGAAGGTAAATGCATTTTTTTACTAATTTTAAATTATATTATGACAGACATTATTTTTGGCTATTTGTAGTAATTAATCTATTCTATTTTGTTTCTCTGCAGTGCTTTCCATGATTTTGATGGTGATAATCAGATATATTTCAAGAGTACTTGTCTGGATCTTAACAATTGTTGTTGTTTTGGGTTCACTTGGTAAGTAAATGAAGGTATTCGGTCTCCTCAGACCTTTCCTCGTGTGTTTAAACCTTTTTTTGCTGCAGAACCATTTTGCTATTGTTTCAACAGTTTTCTCAAAACCATTATCTCTGCTTTATGATAATTGAAATAATCAGAAAAAGCCTGCTTCCTTTATTACGTGATCCTGGCAATAAAGTAATGAAAGGGATAATTGTTCAAATAGGCCGTATGTAATGGCCAGTACAGTGAAGAATATAATTGGTGTTGTTTTATTGGAAAGTAACCCTAAAACTACCATCTGAAAAATAGAGAAGCCTTTTTTATTAGTTTAGAGTAGAGGATATTTTCAGATAGCATTAAGAACAAGTTTAGGTATTACATTTACTAGAGGAACATATCCTCAAAACAAGTTTACCTTTTCCACTGCAAACCTTAGGAGTTAAAATAATAATTTCATGAGTTTCACTACAGTCTACATCAATATTATTTATTGACAAGAATGGAGCAACTTGTAAACAGTGACTTGGGCCCTGGGATGAGAAATGTCTCTAGTAGTTTCTTCAACTCTATCCATTTATACTACATTGGAAGAAAGGGAAAAACATTCAAAACAATAAAATATACATTTTTACCTTCTTCACATACCACCACATCACTGCCTGTCTCCCAAGTCATTTTTATATGCTAGAAGATTTGGGGGTAGAAAATACTTGGTAGCAGTTACAAGTCAAACTAGATTTTGTGAGGATGGCTCAGTATACATGGTGAGTTGTATATATGGGATAGATATTTCAGCCCTGTTTCTGATGTAATGTTCTAATCCATGGGTCTTCAAATTTGGCAAGGTTAAGACTTGTGGACTTCAACTCCCAGAATTCCTGAGCTAACATGACTGGAGGAGGAATTCTGGGAGTTGGTCCACAAGTCTTAAAGCTGTCAAGTTTGAATAGAATAGAATAGAATAGAATAGAATAGAATAGAATAGAATACTTTATTGGCCAAGTGTGATTGGACACACAAGGAATTTGTCTTGGTGTAAATATGCTCAGTATACATAAAGAAAAGGAACATTCGTTAAGAATCAAGAATCATAACGTACAACACTTAATGATAGTCATAGGGTACAATCAACATCAAATCATACTAGGAAACAGTCAATATAAATTGTGAGGATACAAGCAACAAAGTTACAGTCACAAGTGGGAGGGGATGGGTGATAAGGAGTGATGAGAAGATTAACAGTAATAGTAGTGTAAACTTTGTAAATAGTTGAACAGTGTTGAGGGAATTATTTGTTTAGCAAAGTGATGGCTTTCGGAAAAAAACTGTTCTTGTGTCTCGTTCTGGTGTGCAGTGCTCTATAGCATCGTTTTGAGGGAAGGAGTTGAAACAGTTTATGTCCAGGATGTGAGGGGTCTGTAAATATTTTCACAGTCCTCTTTTTGACTCGTGCAGTATACAGGTCCTCGATTGAAAGCAGGTGGGTAGTAATTGTTTTTTCTGCAGTCCTAATTATCCTCTGAAGTCTGTGTCTGTCCTGTTGGGTTGCAGAACCAAACCAGACAATCATAGAGGTGCAGATGATAGACTCAATAATTCCTCTGTAGAACTGGATCAGCAGCTCCTTGGGCACTTTGAGCTTTCTGAGTTGGCGCAGAAAGAACATTCTTTGTTGTGCTTTTTTAATGACATTTTTGATGTTAGGTGTCCATTTTAGGTCATGTGATACAGTAGAACCTAGAAATTTGAAGGTCTCTACTGTTGATACTGTGTTGTCTATTATTGTAAGAGGTGGTCGTATGGGAGGGTTTCTTCTAAAGTCTATCACCATTTCTACGGTTTTGAGTGTGTTCAGTTCCAGATTGTTCCGGTTACACCACGAGGCAAGTTGTATAACCTCCTGTCTGTATGCAGATTCATCGTTGTCTCAAATGAGACCAATCACTGTTGTGTCATCAGCAAACTTCAGTATTTTAACAGATGGATCATTTGAGATGCAGTCATTGGTATATAGGGAGAAGAGAAGTGGAGATAGCATATAGCCTCGGGGGGGGGGGGGGGGGCTGTGCTGATTGTACAGATATCGGATGTGATTTCGCCAAGCTTCACCTGCTGCTTCCTGTCTGTTAGGAAGCTTATGATCCACTTGCAAGTGTGTTCAGGTACCGCTAGTTGGCTTAGTTTACTTAGAAGAGTGTCTGTAATGATGGTATTGAATGCTGAACTGAAGTCTACAAAGAGGACTCTTGCATAGGTATTTGGAGATTCAAGGTGTTGTAGGATGTAGTGCAGAGCCATGTTAACAGCATCATCTGTCAATCTATTTGCTCAGTATGCAAACTACATGGGATCTAACAGCGGATCTCTAGTGATCTATTGAAGATTCGGGTGAAGATGGGGGCCAATTGCTCAGCACAGACTTTTAAGCAAGAAGGAGTTATCTTGTCTGGCCCTGGTGCTTTTCCTGGCTTTTGTCTGTGTAATAGATCTTGCACTTCTTTTTCTGTGATCGCCAGAGGTTGTGAGCCCAATGGATTGGGGCCAGTTGTAGGAGGCTTGGCTATTGTTGGTGTGTTTGAGATGTGTGTTGTGGAGATAGGTGGCTGTAGTTTCTTTTCAAACCTGCAGTAGAACACATTCAGGTCATCTGCTAGTTGTTGATTTCCTTCTGCCTGGGAAGGAGGTTTGCTGAAACCAGTGATGTTTTTAAGAGTTTTCCACATGCTTGCTGGTTCACTTGTTGAGAATTGGTTTTTTAACTTTTCAGAGTAGCTTTTTTTTGCTGCTCTGATCTCTCTTGTTAATATGTTTCTGGCCTGGTTGTATAGCATTCTGTCACATTTTTCTGTAAGCTTCCTCTTTGGAGTGACGTAGCTGCTTAAGTTTAGCTGTGAGCCAAGGTTTATTGTTGCTATATATTTTCAGGTTCCTTGTTGGTACACATAAGTCTTCGCAGAAGCTAACATATGATGTTATAGTATCTGTGAGCTCATCTAGGTCTGCAGAGGCATCTTCAAAAACATTCCAATCAGTGCAATCAAGGCAGACCTGGAGTTTCAGCTTTGCCTCATCCAACCAAGTCCTCACTGATTTAATTGCTGGTTTAATGGTTTTAAATCTTTGTCTGTAGGCAGGAACAAGGTGAATCATACAGTGGTCAGAGTGTCCCACAGCTGCTCGTGGTAAAGACCTATAAGTATCTTTTACTGTTGTGTAGCAGTGGTCTAAAGTATTTTTGCCTCTGGTGGGACAATTTGAAGATCCCTCTTAGACTTTAAAACTAAAATGTCATTTTGAAGACTATAATGAGCTTTCAATTATTGTTCTAATTTTCCTAAATATTACAGAGCCTATTTTCTTGTAGACAATTAGAAATAAAGTGCTTAAAAATGGTAGCCAAAGAAAAATTATGTATCAAATCAGATTCTGGAATTAAGAGCATTTATGAACTGACATTTCACTGCTTAGTAAATTGGCAGTTTCTTTAGCTATTGCATACAATCCAACTAGCCCATCTGTTGAAAACATACAGCTTAGATGAATGAATATTTTAATTGTGGCCACTGACCAAAATTATTGAGAAAAATAAAGTAAAAATAAAACAAGATAAAATATTGGTTATGAATACTTTAGAGGTTAATAAGCTTGCCTACTTTTGTAGGCAGCATAACAAAGTTTAACTATTTTCAAAGAGACTGAATCATGCTGATCTTATAACAAAACCTATACATAAGAAGGATAATAATTTCCCAAGTGTTTTTTCACAGAGGGTACATTACACATGGGATATAGAAAGTCTACATACCCTTGTTAAAATGTCGTGTTTTGAAATGTAAAAAAAAAGCCAGACCAAGATAAATCACTTCAGAATTCTTTCTACCTCTAATGTAACATATAATTCAGTTGAAAAACAAAATGAAATCTTTTAGGGGGAAAAATAGCAAAAAAATGCATAATAACATGCCTATCTTTAAAGTACTATGTACTTTACTGAAGCGCCTTTGTCAGCTTTGGAAGCCATATTAGCTTTGAGAAACTTTGAGAAAATACCTGTCCCGGAGTTTTTAATCGGAGTTGGGTTTTTCTGACAGCTTTTGATTTTGTCTTGGGAATCTTTGCCCACTTGTCCTTGCAAAAGCACTCCAAATCTGACAGATTATGAGGGCATTTCCTGCGCACAGACTTCTTCAGTCATCCCACTCCAGATTTTCAATTGGATTCAGGTCTAGGCTATACTGGGGCATTCTAAAACTTTGGTGGTCTTCTGGTAAACCCATTATTTTTTTTATTTGGAGGTATACTTTGGATTGTTATGTTGACAGGTGAATTTCCTCTTCATACTCAGCATTTTAACAGAGGCCTGCATTTAGGCAGAGGCCTGAAGGTTTTGTACCAAAATTTACTTATATTTGGAACTGTCCATAATTCCCTCCATCTTGACTAGAGTCCCATTTCCAACTGAAGAAAAGCAGCCCCCGAACATAATGCTCCCACTATTATTGCTTTACTGTGTGTATGATGTATTTTTGGTGATGTGTAGTTTCTGTGCCAAAATGTACTTTTTGGAATTATGGCCAAAAAGTTCAACCTTGGTCTCATCAGGCCATAAAACATTTTCCTACATGCTTTTATCTGACATGAGTAGATTTTTGCAAAGTGTAGCCAGGTTTGGATGCTTTTCTTTGTGAGAGAAGGGTATTGTATTGCCAACTTACCACATAGCCCAGACATCTGAAGAATATGGGAGCTTGTTATCATACATAGTAAACAATCCGCATATGCCAAAAATTCCTGCAGTTCTTTTAATATTGCTGTAGGCCTCTTGGACCAGTTTTCTTTTTCTTTTTCATCAATTTTGGAGGGACATCCAGTTCTTGGCCATGTCACTGTGGCACACCATATTTCTCCACTTGTTGATGATTCTTCACTTCACCGTTCCTTCGATATTTTTATACCCTTTTCCTGACTGATACTTTCTAACAATGAGGTTGCTTTGGTACTCTGTAAGCTCTTTGCAGACCATGACTTTGCTGTAAGAAACAACTGAGTAACTGTTAGAACAGCTGAACTTTATACAGGCTTGATCAGAATCCCTTTAATTGATGGCAAATGTGTACTGACTACCATTTAATATCATTTTGAATGTGATTGTTTACTTCTGAACACAGCCATATCCCTACTTATAAGAGGGTGTGAATGCGTATGCAGCCATATTATTTTAGGTTTTTTTTCCCACTAAAAGATTTTGTTTTCAATTGAATTGGATAGCTTATATATTATATTAAAGGTGGAAAGAATTCTGAAGTGACTTAACTTGACCCAGTACTCTTCAACATCTTCATCAATGAACTGGATGAAGGGATAGATGGGGAACTCATCAGATTTGCAGATGACACCAAGCTAGGAGGAATAGCCAACACTTCAGAAGATAGGCTTAAGATATAGAAGGATCTTGACAGACTTGAACATTGACCGCTATCGAACAAAATGAAATTCAATGGTGAAAGAAGTAAGTTTCTACATTTAAGCAAGAAAAGCAAAATGCATAGATACAGTATTATCTCGCTCAATAGTAGTAACTGTGAGCGGGATCTTTGAGTCCTCCTGGACAATCATTTAAATATGAGCCAGCAGTGTGCTGCAGCTGCCAAAAAAGCCAACACAGTTCTAGGCTGCATAAACAGATCAAGTGAAGTGTTAATACCACTCCATAATGCCTTGGTAAGGCCACACTTGGAATACTGCATCCAGTTTTGGTCACCACAGTGTAAAAAAGATGTTGAGGCTCTAGAAAGAGTGCAGAGAAGAGAACAAAGATAATTAGGGGACTGGAGACTAAAACATATAAAGAATGATTGCTGAAACTGGATATGTCCAGTTTGATGAAAATAAGGACTGGGGTGACATGATAGCAGGGTTCCAATATCTCAGGAGCTACCAAAAAGAAGAGAGAGTCAAGCTATTCTCCAAAGCACCTGAAGGCAGGACAAGAAGCAATGGGTGGAAACTAATTAAGGAGAGAAGCAACTTAGAACCAAGGAGAAATTTCCTGACAGTTAGAACAATTAATCAGTGGAACAACCTGCCTCCAGAAGTTATAAATGCTCCCAACACTGGAAGTTTTTAAGAAGAGGTTGGATAACCATTTGTCTGACCTGATTTTTTTTACCTCTCAAAAACAGGGCATTTTAATAGAGTGTGTAGATTTCTGTGTTTTCAACAGCTCCTTGTCCATAGGAGCAGTCTTAAGCTCATAGGGGAGTTTTTGTATTGGCACTCCAAAACCGCTGTGGGGAGAATGTTAAAGCCAGCTAGCATTAGTGCTTTTCAGAATGTGGACACAGTTATGTGCTGCTGGGAAATATGTTCTTAAGTAAAACAGACCGGATTTATTGTGCTTCCAAGTCTTGGATACGTTGTTTAAATATACTGAGTGCATTTCACAATTTATCATTTGGAAAGCCTCCATGGAGAAGCCCGAGATATTCATGTTTTTGTAAGATAGTCCTGAACCATATTGCTTTATAATTGCCTCAGCAATGGAAGAACACAACCTGTGGGAAAAAACTATAACTTCAACCATTGTGTTGTGATATAGATGTATGCACCTATTTTGAGTAGATAGCTTTCAAGGAGTAAAGGAAGTGTTAAGTCCTAACTTGCCACTAAAAAAGTAGCTGTGTATGAACTTTGGCTGAATAAAATTTTGCTGTTGCTGGGATGTACTGTGCTGCTTTTGTGAAGAGAAAAAAAATTGAATAGCAGCCACTGCCTTTGAGCATTTTGTATCACATAATAGAATAGATAGAATAGAATATGTATCCTATATATGTAGCACACCAGATTATTTAGCCAGAATTAAAGAAATTAGAAGACACAGATTGCAAATTATAGACTGCCTGCCACCAGCTTTAACAATAGTTAAACATTGTTTGGATTCTAAAGCTACTAGTAAGAAAGTTTGATGCCCAATTTAAGATTTCAGTTGTGAGTTCGAATCTCTTTCCAGTCCTTTTTGAGGAAAGATTGATTAGCTCTAATGGTCATTGTTGTCAACATGGTGTTTTAATGGTTCTTTATGATTCAAAAACTTGCAGTCTGTTCTGGGAAATCATCTGTCTAAATAGATTGTGTACATATAATTAAGATTATCTCAGAGATAGGAAAGCTTTCAGGTTGGTGAGCAAATTTGGGGTTTTGAAAGTATGTTGGAGTGTTCTCTCACAAAGATGTCATGGCGGAAGCTTGTATAATAAAAAAAAAATCATTGCCATGGTGGAAACAGCAAGTTGCAAAATATCAGTATCAATTTGGTTAATCATCAAAGTTTACATAAAGATTTATTAAACAGAATAATGTTATCAACAATTATTAGAAATCAGACAACAATATTATAGTAGTGACAATGCTTATCCTAGTAATATTTATATTGCAGAATGACTTCACATTGATGAATTCAGGGAATTACACCATGGAATATAAAAGTACAAAAGTGAGGAAAATGATAAGTAGTGATATAAGCTACAGAAACCTTTAAAAGTTATGTAGATTTTCCATACTCTAATTTAATTGCCACTCTTTTTACATATGCACTGCTTAAAATATGTTTAATGAAATAAAAGGTAGTATTTCTAATATTTTTAAATAATATTCTAATGAAATAATAAAAATCAGGAGATTAGCAATCTCTGGTGGTAATTGTGGTAGCGATATTGATATTTTATCCAATCTTTTATAAACTGTATATAACTCAAGGGGTAAACTTACTTAATACTCCTGCCTATTTTTCCCACAACAACCCTATGATGTGGGTTGGGCTGAGAGAGCATGACTGGCCCAAGATCACCCTAATGGCTTTGTGCCTAAGGTAAGCCTAGAATTCTCAGTCTCCTGGTTTCTAGACCAGCACCTTAAACAAATACACCAAACTGGCTCTCTTGGGATATAAGAAAAAAACAGTGTTTATACAAAGCTTGAGATTTTTTCAGTATATAGAATATACTCAAAGCAGTTTTTATAAAAATCTATAAAAATAATAACAAACATTGTTTTTAAATTTTTCAATGTTTCTGTCTTCTTTCAGATGAAAAGTAGTACCTGTCAAGTTATTGCTACAACCATAATTGTATATTTCAAAGAGAATGGAATAGTTCAGTTAGAGGCAAAATATGTATTTGGTGGATGATGGGAAAATAAAATGGGTATTTTATTGGTCACAGTTGAAAATCTCATTTCTAGACAGTAAAACAGGTGGAGCCAAATCTGCATAGTCCAATCTACTGATTATTTTATCTGTTACTGTTTCATAAACCATGTCTTCTTGTCCAATTCAGACCAAATCCGTCTATAAACAGAGACCAGGTTTCAAACTTTGATTTCAGGCTCAGCAAGTAGTGGCAGCAACAAGCAAAGTGTGTGTGCAGTTGCAGGCACCTCTCAGCAAAATTCCAAATGCACATAAGCTTGCCTGCAAATAAATTCAAAATATAAAAGTGTGGTCAGTTCCCAGAGTTTCAGGAGGCAAAAAGCACATGAAATTCAAATAAGAACAGTTGTTCCCAAATATTTATTTCCAGATAAAAAGCAGTAGCTTTTATGTAGAGCAGCTTCTGAGTGGAAAGATGGGAACCAGGAGAGAAAGCAACTAGAGCATCTTTGGTTTGCTGAGCACATAGGGATTGGACAGTTGCCCTGGATCAGGTTCTTCATTATTATTATTATTTATTATTTATTTATTTGTCAATTGCTTACAAGATAATAGGTATAAGTAAAACATAGTTATGAATGCATGGATACATATAAGAAAAATAAAATATAAAAGAAACAATAGGGCAGGGACGGTAGGCACATTGGTGCGCTTATGCACGCCCCCTACAGACCTCTTAGGAAAAGGGTGAGGTCAATAGTGGACAGTCTAAGGTTAAAGTTTTTGGAGTTTGGGGAAGAAACCACAGAGTCAGGTAGAGTATTCCAGACATTGACCACTCTGTTGTTGAAGTCGTATTTCCTGCAATCAAGTTTGATGCGATTAACCTTGAGTTTGTATCTATTGTTTGCTCTTATGTTGT
The DNA here is from genome assembly GCA_023653725.1 of Bungarus multicinctus. NCBI lineage: Eukaryota > Metazoa > Chordata > Lepidosauria > Squamata > Elapidae > Bungarus > Bungarus multicinctus. Next base: position 185,336,196 of record CM042834.1, read on the forward strand.
TATGGTTGAAGCTGAAGTATTCATTGACAGATAGGACATTGCAATGTATGATTTTATATACTAAGATAGGAACGAAAGCGGCGTAGTTCTAGGTTTTCAAGGTCTAGAATTTCAAGTCTGGTGGCATAAGGTATTTTGCAACGAGTAGAGGAGTGAAGAACTCTTGTAAAATAATTCTGGATTTTCTCAACTGTGTTAATATCAGATATGTAATGTGGGTTCCAGACTGATGAGCTGTATTCAAGTATTGGTCTAGCAAATGTTTTGTATGCTCTAGTTATTAGTGTAATATTACCAGAGAAAAAGCTATGTAAGATTAGGTTAACAACTCTTAACGCCTTTTTGGCTATGTAGTTACAGTGGGCTCTAGCACTTAGGTCATTTGAGATGAGTACTCCAAGATCCTTGACAGAGTTTGGATCATCAACAAGGTCTTGACTATTCAGCCTGTATTTTATTTTCTGATTTTTTTTTGCCAATATGTAGGACAGAGCATTTATTTGTTGAGATTTGAAGTTGCCATTTGTTTGACCATTCTGATACATAGTCAAGGTCTTTTTGAAGGGTAGCAGTATTGTCTGTGGTGTTGAATAGCTTTACATCATCAGCGAAGAGAATGCAGTTGCTCTTGATATGATCACAGAGGTCATTTATGTAAAGTATGAAAAGAGTTGGTCCTAGAACACTGCCTTGGAGGACACCACTGTTGACAGGTATAGAATTTGATAGGGCGCTCCCAATTTTGACCATTTGTTGTCTGTTTGACAGGAATGCTTCTATCCAGTTATGCAGGTGTCCAGAGATACCATAAGATTTTAGTTTTACGAGTAGTTTGTCATGTACCACTGAATCAAAGGCTTTACAGAAGTCTATGTAGATTGCGTCTATTGCTTTGCCCTGATCGAGTTGTGTAGTCCATATATTTTTGCAATGTAAGAATTGCAGATTACATGATAGTTTTATCCTAAAACCAAATTGTTTATTAGGGAGTAGGTTGTTTGTTTCTAATTGGAGGATGATGGATTGGTTAATAATTGATTCCATGACTTTACAGGTGACGCAGCATAAAGAGATTGGTCTGTAATTTTCAACTAGGCTGAAGATGGGGATGACCGTGGCTTGTGACCATAGTTTTGGCAAGGAGCTGGTCCTGAAAGATTTTTCAAAATTATGCTTAGAGGTTCTGCTATGGCAGTGGATAGCTTTTTTAAGAAGTAGGCACATATTCCATCCGGTCCAATAGATAGAGATGGTTTTAGATTGCGTAGTGCTTTTTCAACATCATCAGACTCCTAAGAGCAACTACTCTGGATGATTGCAGAGTTAGTCTCAGGGGCTTCATTGCTCATTCTGAAGGAGACATTCAGTGGTACCTCCAAAGCAGGCTGCTCAGTATCTCAATGAAGCTGACTGTGATACTCCTGGCATAGAAAACTTCAATCTCTTCTAATTATGGAATATAAGTATGTGCTTTGTGAAGCCAGACCTTTTTTTAATTAGTTGTCTTTTGGGAAATCAAAGTACCATATTGTTTTCCATATTTAAAGTCAACCCTAGTTGTATCTCAATATGGCCTGATATAGTAGAAAATGAAACTACAAATTATTTGCATACATATTTCTTTTCTTTTCTGAAATTGACATACACTATATTATTCCCTATGTGGACACAGGTGGCACAGGGGTATTGTGGTGGCTGTATATTAAAATGTGGAAGTCTCCCAATGACACGCTTCAAATAGCCAAAGACAATCGTCAGGCCCTCCTGATTTATGCCATTGCAGCTACCATCTTCACGGTGAGTATTTGATGGCTGTCAAATTAGGGCACATGAAAGAGGCCTCTGTAAAGGAGGGTGAAATTTACATTTGTGCCTTCAGTTCAGTGTTGGCTCCTGGTGACTGCCTACAATTTTCTTAGCAAGGTTTTTTGGAACTAGTTTGCCCTTGCATGCTTCCTGGGACTGAGAGAAAGTGACTTGGCTTAACCACTATACCAAACTGGATCTCTTATCAGGGAAAGTGGGTAATAAAATATACACCTTTGGAGTTGATTTTATTATTGTAAATAAGTACAAAATACAATTAGTAAAAAAAAAGTTGCAAAAAAAAAAGCATTCTGATCATATATAACCAAGAAATAAAATTATTTCCTTACACTAATATGGGAAAATGCCCTGAGACCAACTGTTATTAATAGGTTGCTACTGTAATTAAGATTACTTCATATATTTGCATTGACATTTTAAATTATGTAATTATAAAAAAATTGGGGCTTTGAATAGGTAACATATTTTACTTTATTTCAATAAATACATTTGCCTAAAGTTTATTATGGAATCTCTTTTCTTTTTCAGGTTATCTTTCTATTAATAATGCTAGTTATGCGCAAAAGAGTAGCTCTCACCATTGCCTTGTTCCACGTGGCTGGCAAGGTTTTTATTCACCTGCCACTGCTTGTCTTCCAGCCATTTTGGACTTTTTTTGCCCTCATCCTCTTCTGGATATATTGGATTATGGTCTTGCTGTTCCTAGGTATTACAGGTATGTGCTGTGTAATTTTTTTCCTCTGTTTCTTTACTTTCAGTTCCAGAAAAATATTTTATATTGGGGCAAATTAAATTTAAGAAACCTAAGGTTCTCCAGATGAGCTGTTCAGAACATCCATATATGGGAGGTACTTCCTTCTCTCATCTGATGGGCTGAGCTGAACTCTGAGGACACTCCTCCTTGAAGGTGTCCCCAGTTTTTGCTCAGCCTTCGTAAGAGACGGGCATTCTTGACTTGGCTGGATTCTCTGAAACGACGCCAATATTATCATCAGCTGGCTGTCGCAAGTACTAAGCCCTCAGTCAGGGCTTCAAAGGCGAGTGGAGCGTGCTCAGATGGCGCTATATAATTTCCCTCAGAAATGGCCACAGCAGTTAAAACCAGCTGGCTGGCAGGATAGTAAAACAAGCTCTGACTCAGGTTTCTGGCGGCTGTAATTCAGCCAGCCACAAGGAAAGACCTCTGTTTTCCTTTCTCTAATTCTTGGCAAATGGCTGCCTACCAACTACCTAGAGATCGTGAGGTCAGCAACATAGAATCGACTCGCGCCAAAAGAGGTTTTATTCCCCATCTTTGAAATATTGACATGTTTTGTTTCTATTGCTTCCCCATTGACTGAGCAGTAATTTCACAGTATATGTACAGATGCAGTCAAAAGTATTAGCACCTTTTCATTTCCCCCCCAGAGAATCCTAATTTGCATGAAATAGGTTGAACTTGACACCAGAAGACTCAAACACATATCATCACTCAGTCTTGCTAGGATTGAGTTTGAGATTTTCCTCCCTATCCAAACCATTATAGATAGCCCTAACTTATGACCATAGTTGAGCCTGGAATTGTTGTCATAATCCCTTGACATCATAATCCCTTGACATCATAAGTCAAGGGATCACATGACTGGATCCTAGTTTTGGCATTTTTTGCACCAGTCATTAAGCAAATCCATTTTCCCCACCAAGTAGTTTTTGTTGGAAACCAGAAGTAAACACTGGAAGCCCATAAAAAAGGCCACAAATCACCATAGGATGCTGCAAATAGCCATGATGGTGAGCCAGTTGTCAAGCGCTCAAATAAGAACACGTGAACAAAGGGTGAGGGTGGAGATGAAGCTGCTATGATGTTGAAAGTGCTTTGTAAATAGCACTAGAGAGTTCCTTAGTAACTTTGAATGGCTGTTAAGTGTCCAATATATCAAGTCCTTGTATATCAAGGACTGCCTGTAGAGTCTTCAGACATTGGGACTTGAGTGCAACAGCATTGCTTAGCCAAATCAGGAACCAAACTGTAAATGGGTTCTTCTCTCCTAAAGTCATGGGTGCCCTATCAGTGGAAATTTTCAAAGAAAATATTGGACAGTCATTGTCTAGGGTGGTTTGAGAATTTCTGTACTATGCAATAGGTTGGATTAAAAAATTTCCCAGATTCCTTCCAACTAACCGGTTAGCCTTTTTAAAATTTTTATTTGTACTATTTTTACTAAAATATTTTTGTCATACTGGTGTTCTGAAAGGCAGTTTATGTATTATTATTTTAATTAACTACCTAAAACAAGTATAATTGTACTCTTGTATGCAAATATTAAAAGGACAGCTTTCGCATAGAATTAATATTTTAAAATCTTCCTGCCTTTGTTTCTTTCCAGGTAGCCCTGTTCCAAATGAAGAGGGCTTAGTAGAGTTCCGAATTACAGGACCACTGAAGTACATGTGGTGGTACCACGTTGTGGGGTTAGTTTGGATCAGTGAATTTATTCTTGCCTGTCAGCAGATGACTGTAGCAGGAGCTGTTGTGACATATTATTTTACAAGGTGAGTGAGTCTGGGCAATTGAATCATGAGTGATCCAACTTCTGAAATTTCAAAAGTAACTGGATTAAGTGAAACGATAGAACGGAAGAAAAGCCAATTCTCATTTCAGCTAGTTTAGAACTGGGGAGAGTAGTTCTAGAGTAATGCTTTGTCCCTTATAGCCTTTGTAGCAAAGAAAGAGTGAATGTAACACAATCTGCTCATAAATACATTATATGGAATTCCGAAAAACTAATTCTTAGAATTCTTAAAATTAAATCTTATCTATAAGATTGCAGCTATATATTGATGAGTAATATAAAATCCTTAATCCCCAATTATTATTATTTTTTGATCAGGAGTGTTCCTATGTAGAGGATTCTTTGAGGATCATTAGCAGGAACTATTGTCATTCAAATGGGTTCCACTCCAAACCCAGGCTTCTATTCTAGTTAGTAACAATCTAAGGTTTTTGTATCTTGACAGTTGGTATCAGTTGCTATTCAGTAGCTTTCTTACTTAAGCTAATGGAAGTTATCTTGGGCTTGAGCTTAATGTCAATGGTTTCATGATTCCCATGATATTGAAAAATGTAATTGATCCAAATACAATTGCTCTGATACATGTCATTGGAGGAATCTCTTAAGACATAATTGACTAAGCAAATTTATCAGGAGGATATAAGATTTAGTTTTCCCACTCTGCAGGAAGATATGTTTAAAGATAGGAGATCTGACTTTTATTCTCCACCTTCCAATCAGTAGCTGAATCTATCAATGATTCAAAAGCCTCATTCCTTGTGAGGTTTAGATTATGGGTAGTTTATTCCCTGCTTGGATAAGAAACCAATTGAAATAGTCCCTGCTGTGCAAAATAATGGATTTTTGTACTTGAGGTACTGGCTTGCAATCTTGACAACTATCAAATGTCTGTTTACTCTGCAATGGAGAGAAGAGTGGAGTCCTTGATATGATACTCTTTTGATCCTCACCTAAACTGAGAGCAATTAAGTAAACAGAAAGGTATCTTGATCTCAAAGATGCAAGCTCACTGTGAATTTTCATCCAGTCAAGTATATTGAAAGCTCAGCTCCCAAAATTCTTTACTTCTCTGTGGAGCTTTTTTTAAAAAAAATCTGACCCAGGAGAAGACATTCTTTCTGTAAGTCGGTTCAAATATAAACTCATATACTGTATATTTTTCATAAGTTGCTGAATTTATTTCTAATCAGTGTGTTTTTTTTGTCTTAATTGCTGAAGTGATCAATCATTTAATTTCAGCTTCTCAGATAAAATTCCTTTCAGTAATTTGTTGCCAAACATTTGCAGTCATTTTGCTGGCCCAAGCCACTGCCTATTTTTAAGTACAGGTCAGGATTACTCAGTTTCACCACCACTTTGTTCACTATAACTCTACCCTTGACAAAAGCAACATTTACAAATTTGAGGCCCTACAAAATTAAGACTTGGAGCTCTTCACATTGCCATCTACGTTTGTCTATGAATGTAGTGCACTCTCACACTTTGTAATTTTTACATTTTTCCCCACAGAGAAAAACGGAATCTGCCATTCACACCAATTCTGGCATCTGTCATTCGCTTGATCTGTTACCACCTTGGAACTGTGGCTAAAGGTTCTTTCATTATTACCTTAGTGAAGATTCCAAGAATGATTCTCATGTATATTCATAGCCAAGTCAAAGGAAAAGTAAGGGAAAACTAAATTTGATATATAAGCAAAAATATTAATAAAACAGGAAAAAATATGAAAAATACTCTGACAAATCAGAACAGAGACGCATGTAATCAATTCATGTGCTATGAAGTGGGAATGGGATGTGGCCCAGCTATACTTCCCATATGTGTAAAATAAGCCTTCTCGGATTAAAAACAAACAAACCACAAACCGTTTTTGGGGGACAGTGCGTTTGCAGATGACACCAAGTTGGCAGGAATAGCCAACACTCCAGAAGATAAGCTTAAGATATAGAAGGGTATGGACAGATTTGAACACTGGGCCCTATCTGGTAAAATAAAATTCAGTGGTGAAAAAAATTAAGATCACATGAAGTGTTAATATTACTTTTTAATGCTATGGTAAGACCACATTTGCAATACTGCATCCAGTTTTGGTCACCAAAACAAAACATGTTGAGATTCTTGGAAACAGTACAGAGAAGAGCAACAAAGATGATTAGAGGACTGCAGGTTAAAACATATAAAGAATGGTTGCAGGAATTGGATATGTCTAGTTTAAAGAAAAGAAGGACTAGAGGTGACATGGTAGTAGTGTTCCAATATCTCAGGGGTTGCCACAAGGAAGAGCGGGGTCAATCTATTCTCCAAAGCACCGAAAGGCAGGACAAGAAGCAATGGAAGGAAACTAATCAAGGAGAGAAGCAATCTAGAACTTGGGAGAAGTTGTGGATGCTCCAACACTGGAGGTTTTAAAGAAGAGATTGGATATCAGTTATCTGAAATGGTATAGAGTTTTCTGCCTGAGCAAGGGGTTGGACTAGTAAACCTCCAAGGACCCCTCCAACTCTTATTCTATTATTTCTTTTGGCCACCCTCTGCTATCTTATTGCCGCTGCCACCCCTCACTGACCATTGTCACTTTCTTCATCCCATTATTGACTAAACTTTCTCCATCTTCTTCCTTCTCCTCCACAAGGCCTTCCCGAAGCCTTGCCCAGCTTTGGAATGAAGACCTTATGCAGCCAGAAGCTGCTATGTGAAGGGCCAGGTCAGGCATATCTTAATAGCAGCAGGAGGAAGAACATGGGAACAGTGGGCAGCTGGGATGGGAGAGGGTAGGGTAGTCAAAAGGGCAGAAATGCCAGGAGACAGATGGGTGGGGGAAATTGAAGCAAGGGTGAGCCCAGTAGGGCAGAAGGTATTAGGTCGTGGCCAGGACTGACCAGGAGTACTGAAACCGCCAATATAAGCGATGGAATCATATGGTGTTTCTATTAACAATCATATTGCTTAGCAATGGAAATTCCAGCCCTAATTAGGGTCACTAAACAAAGACTATCTGTTCAGCAATTCTGTTTATAAATTGTAAAAAAATGTTCAGATATTACCAAATTCTGAATGGTATACAAGGAAGATTCTTATGATCTAAGCTGGTATAAGCTATAACCATTTCTTGGTTAGCAGCCATAACTTTTATCATCATTGCCATACCATTGCCCATAATGGAAATGGTAGTGTTCCAGTAATCTCCACTGTAGACAAGTTTACCCAGAGATTTCTCCTTTTAAGTATATAAATAGATCACTTTGTATGGAAAGAAGTGGTGGGTGTCTTGCATATTTGATTTGGCTTTATATAACATAGCTATAATAATTATTAAAATTAGGTCTTATCTTCAAGAAAGTATTATATAAACATCCTATATTTGAAACTAAAAAAGCATTCTGTGTCTATTCAATTTCTTTCTTTTTCTGATTATTGATATATTATTACCTTAGGAAAATGTCTGTGCTCGATGTATTCTAAAAGCCTGCATTTGCTGCCTTTGGTGTTTAGAAAAGTGCCTGACTTACTTAAATCAGGTAAGATCATACTTAAAGCAGAGGATGAAATAATTATTCCAGTACCTATGCATTAAAGTCATAAATGCCTTTACTGAAACTAAAATGCAAGAGATTCTTTGGCAGAAAATAAGAGCAAATACGTTTTAGATAGGATGGTGCTTGTAAAAAAAATACAATACTACTTAGACTTATATACTGCTTCACAGTGCTTTTACAGCCCTCTCTAAGCAGTTTACAGGGTCAGCATATTGCCCCCAATAGTATGGGTCCTTATTTTACCCACCTTGGAAAGATGGATGGCTGAGTCAACCTTGAGCTGTCAGTAAGCAGTGAGTTAACCTGCAAAACTGTATTTAGCTTGCAATCCTGCATTCTAATCGCTGCACCACCATGACTGAGGTTTGAATGCTGAAAGAAATTTGTATAGAGATTGCAGAACCAACTTGTAACAGAAAGAGTAAAAACTTTTTTTTTTCATATTTAGGTATTGTTTTATAAAAGAGAATTATAATCTCATGTTTAAGGAGGCCTTCACTGAATTACATCAAATACAATTTGACTGCTGTATTATAATTTTACACTTTTTGCTTTAACCATATGGTATTTGCCAGTTTTATGCAAATGCTTGTATAATGAGTTAGTTATATAATTTGTTACTTAGATCTATTCAACCTAGTTGTCCTCATTCCCCCCCAAAACTAAATTCTTAAATAGAAAAATAAAGTTCAAATTCAATACAAAAATATTGCACTACATTCTCCTGTGTTTCAGTACTTTAAATTATTAATATCCTTCCCTTCCTTCCTAAGGCACATCTTTAAAAAAAATCAGCTTGCGGAGACCAACCATTCTTATGCAAGAATTATTAACTGAAAACAAAATCTTTTTTATTAGTCCTCAAAAGAATTGGTATAGGCATTACACTAATTTATGGGTTATCCAGATATAAACAAGTTTAACCACATCCCAGTTTATATCGCTGCTATTTGCTTTTATCTCTTGCTGCCACAAAATATAGTTTCTGAAGCAAACATGTTTATGCTGACATAGTTAAAACTAAGTACATTGGCAACCTTGCAGGAAAAATAGAGGGGATTTGGGAAGGGCATCAGTTTGGCTGTTCATATCTTGCTAAAAACTAATTTGGTCTATTGAGCAGTTTCATATAGATCTTCATTCTGATAATATTAATGACTGAGGGGTAAGAGATATTTGTCAATGTAATGTTGTAAAGATTTTAAACAGGAAGAGCTTAAAATACGAGTAGAAGAGGATCTGACCAATAATACGGTGTCTTTCTTGCCCAGAATGCATATACAGCCACAGCTATCAACAGTACCAATTTCTGCACTTCAGCAAAGGATGCCTTTGTGATACTAGTGGAGAATGCGTTGCGAGTGGCTGCTATAAACACAGTGGGAGACTTCATGCTCTTTCTTGGAAAGGTAGGATTGAGTGGGGAAAAATATCAAGAATCCTCTCCAAACAGCCTTCTTTACAATTGCTGTGATTTTAAAAGCTAAATCACTAAAATTGCCTAGGTGCTGAATTTTAAATCTGTATCAAGAATGGTTGGATGATATGTGAAGAATCCGGTTCTGATATCTGTTGGTATCCAGTGGGCTTTGCACAGTGACACTTCGAGCTGTCTTCGCATGGAAAAGGGGGGGCCTTGATTGCTTCAGCTAAAAATGTTAAGGTGGCTGCTTTGTGGAAACAGTTTCAGCACATGCATTCAGAGAAAACAAAGGCCAGTGAAGTGTCCAGGTTGACCTCAGTCATTGGCTTCAAAGCAGAGAGCTGATTTCCGGACAGTATGAAATCTGGATTGTAATGAAGCACCTCTTATATCTTTATAATGGCCTGGAAATCAGTATATATATAATGTTTAATTATTTTTTGTGGCATAAAGTGCTATTGTAGCTGCTTCTGCAGTCTGGAGGATTTAAAAGTACCTCTCATAGTACATTTCAGCAGGTTATTCAATTAGTGTTATGCAGAACTTGGCGAGGTTCCATAACAATAGTGGGGTTCTGTTTCAAGAGAAAAACCACCACAAAATTCACTGGAAGAGAGACAGTTTTCTATACAGAACTATTTCATTTTTTTAAAAAAAGTAACAGATTCTATGCTTTGAAAAACCTCTGCATTACACTATCCTGTTACTAATACAGTTACATCCAGAGTATATCTTCTGTTTAAATAAAGCAATATGAACAAATGTCTACAATTGTTAAAAAGTATATCCACAGCAGCAAGGACATTCTCCCCCCCCCGCCTCACCTCCAAGCAGATGGGGAGGGGGAGAAACACTATGTGGGCAATATTCAGTTAATTGATTCACAGTCAAAGGAGTTCCCCACTTGACAACATAGATGCCTGTGCTGCTCATTGTGATATTATATTTTGTGTTCCTTTTAATTAGGGACTTAGGATTAGTGAGTATTCTCATTTCAAATAGGGAGAAGCTGACCAATTGTGTGGTATAATGCTGATGTTACCATGAGATGTGAAAAGGAACTGAAACTTGCATATGCACTTGAATGCTAATGATTTGGGGCCTTTCCTACCATATTCTTTCTAAAATTCCAGTTGGATTGGTGATGAACTTAATATTGTCTCTATATAATTAGAGAACAAGACATGATTTGATCACACATTTAAAAAGTTTTCCTTTAACTGAAAAATATTAAGTAGCTGAATTGTCAAACAAATACATCTCAAATCTTCATAAAGCATTGGAGTCGTAGTTATGAAGTCATTTCTGCTCATTATAATTAAGGAATTCATGCTGTGGCAATTAAATTTCCAAGTGTAGGCTTTGTAATCCCACTAATATATTACATAGTGAGATCATCAATATATGATAGTTGTAAGTTGAGATAATAAATATAATAAATATAAATATGCCTGCTATAATGTGCATTGGAGTATTAATTTAGAATTGGATTTGACGTGTGTTAAAAAGGCAAAGAGAGGGCAGGGAAGTTACATATTTTAGATTTCAGTCCAAAGCTGCATTTAACAGAGGGATAGAATCAAGATCACTTGAAGTGTTAATATCACTTTATAATGCCTTAAGTAAGACCATACCTGGAATACTGCATCCAGTTTTGGTTGTCACAACAGTTTTAAAATGTTGAGCTTTTAGAAAAAGTGCAGAGAAGAGTAACAAAGATGATTAGAGGACTGGAGATTAAAACATATGAAGAATGATTGCAGGAATTGGGTATGTCTAATTTAATGAAAAGAAAGACTAGGGGGAGATATGATAGCAGTGCTCCAATATCTCAGGGGCTGCCACAAAGAAGAGGGGGTCATTATTCTCCAAAGGACAAGAAGCAATGGATGGAAACTAATCAAGGAGAGAAGCAACCTAGAAGTGAGGAGGAATTTCCTGACAGATATTAGAACAGATATCAGACTTGCCTCCCATTTGTGGGTGTTCCAACACAGGTTTTTAAGAAGAGATTGGACAACCATTTTTCCAAAATGTTATATGGTTTCTTGCTTAAGCAGGGGGTTGGACTAGAAGACCTCCAAGATCCCTTCCAACTCTGTTATTCTGCCTACCAGAACTAACAATACTGGTTAGAAATACTGAAACTTGTCTTTAATTCCAGTTAACCAATATAGCAGTATCAAATCAGCGCATCTCTGTTTCTTTTGCTTAAGCCAATGTTCACATTGTTATAGGATGCAAAGATCTATTTTTATAAGTATCTTTCATAAACAGCATGACTTGCACTTTGAAAATGCATTTGAAAATCCTCTTTTCAAGGCTTCCATTTCTTAGATAAGTGAAAAAATATTGAAACTGATCATATTACTTTTCTAAAACATACAAATATAGAATTAAATTAATTTTCCATTTTCAAACAGCCGAAGAGATTTGGGAATAGGTCTGGCTCTATATCGCCAGGGTATATTAAAGAAAATAGTGCAGTAGTTAACTAAATTTTCTCTCACACACATTTTAAATTGTCACAGTGATTCTCTTGCCGTTATAGCATTCAAGTCTTCAGGTCAACTTTAATTGGCCTTTAGTGCTCCTCAATTTCAACTGAGAGTATTTTATTATTATTATTGTTTTAAAAAATGCATACTACAATTGTTTGGGGAAAATATAATGAATCTCCGCACTGCAAATTTTAAGAAAAATAATCCCAAGAAAATTGCCATCTTGGAGTGTATGTGTGATATATAGTCAGCACTAATTATTAGGAAAAAGTTATTATATTATTAGAATTAAAGCTTGGGTTAAATAATACATATATGAGAACTGAGCCTTTCTTAATAATTTTAGTTTCAGGCCCAGTCCTTACCAGGTCTGATGCCTTGCTATGTTGGCTAGAAATGATATGAATAGAAGACAAACTGTCCATTAAGGAAGAATTAAGAATTAGTACAACTAAACGTTTTACTTTTTTGATTATCTTAAAAAGACGTAACATTTGTTCTGCTGTAAAGTCCTGATTGAAAAAGTAATTAAAAAGTTAGCATAACATATGAAAAGAGAGGAAGAAGGAATAAATACTTCATTATTAAAGTCCATTGTTATTAGGCAGAGATTTGACAGACTTTAGTAGTTCAGTTGGTCACCTAAATCCTGGAGGCAAGGTGTCCTTTGGCAATCAGTGGTGCTCTGTGCTTTCTCAACTCTTTGCTTTCTTGTCTCCCTAGGTCTTAATAGTGTGCAGCACAGGCTTGGCAGGAATCATGCTGCTGAATTACCAGCGAGACTACACAGTGTGGGTGCTGCCCCTTATCATTGTCTGCCTGTTTGCATTCTTGGTTGCTCACTGTTTCCTGTCTATTTATGAAATGGTAGTGGATGTTCTTTTCTTGTGCTTTGCCATTGACACCAAGTATAATGATGGCAGTCCTGGAAAGGAGTTCTACATGGATAAAGTCCTGATGGTGAGGCCCTTCTTCTATATTCCTGCACTCTCCTAAGTAGGAGGAATCATTAACTGCAAAGATACTGGCCCAGTGGTTGTTGAATGTTGTTTCCCTTAGGAACTCTGTTTTGAAATGTTTGCTAGTTTATTTGATATTAATGGCAATATATATATAACCTCTGAAAACATATATATATATTGGAGAAACCTAAGATTTTTCAGTGGTTCTCCTTTGTGACATATATTACAAGCTACTTGAGTTTTCAGACCACATAGAATTGCTCAATGAAGCATATATAGTGCACCTCCTCCTGTTTTCTTCTCAAAACAATGTTAGGAGGTAGGTTGGGCTGGGAAGAAAGTGAAAAGTAGGACCTGATGCAACTTAACCACTACAGCACATTCTTATCTCATTAAATATGTAATAAATAAAATTAATAAATGCTAAAAAGCAGAAAGCATTAGGGAAAGTGCATGAGTTATAGAATTTGTTTCAAGAACATTAGCCATAATTTGGCATTTCAAATAGCTTAATCTTTAACATGTGATCATCATAAGGGTTCTTTGAATAAATGTCAAGGATCCACTAACATTACTACTTCCTAGCAGCCAAAGGGAAGAGAGTGTCCAATAAGTGCATTAGCATCAGGACATTTGCCCAAACAACAAAGCTAACGCTGGGAGGAAATTGAAGAGTGGAAAGTCTTTAGAGAGCAACAGCACAATTGCCCAAGCAGCAGATAATTTTTCTTGTCCTGTCTGGGAGTTGGAGACAGTTCTTTAAAACTATGATGGAAAAGGTTTTAGTATTTAGGTTCCAGAGAATAATGCAGTGAATTTTCCCCAACTATTTTTCAGGAATTTGTGGAGAACAGCAGAAAAGCATTGAAAGAAGCTGGCCGGGGGAGTGGAGGTGAAGGCAAGGAGCTCAAACCAATGGTAGGTCCAAGAGAAGAGATAGCTGCTCTTTTCCAAGAATTTCATTTGTACTTCCTATTCCTTTCTATTTTCACTGACTGTGCTTCTTCAGAAGAAGTGTTTGTCGTTTGTGTCACTCAAGATGTTCTGCTTTTTCTGTTTGTGAGCTTGCCTATTACCTGGATGGCAGAGTTTTTGTCACAGCTGAGAGCACCTCCCATAAAAGTAAGCTGAAAGGAATGGTATCTTCATTCTTCTCCTGTGTTTATGTCACCAAGGCTACTAGTAGTATTCACAGCGTTCTAAGGGTTACAAACAGAGGGAAAGTTTTTATTTTAACAATAGCAATAGCACATAGACTTATATACCACTTCATAATGCTTTACAGCTATTTTTAAGTGGTTTACAGAGTCAGCCTGTTGTCCTCAACTATCTGGGGTCATTTTACCAACCTCGGAAGGATGGAAGCTGAGTCAACCTTGAGCCAGTCAGGATCGAACTCCTGGCTGTGAGCAAAGTTAGCCTGCAATACTGCATTCTAACCACTGCACTACCAAGTGCTCTTGAAATATCAGACCTACAAGTAAAGTGCCTAGCTATTCTACCTCTGATATCTCTTCCCCTGCTCTGTCCTGGGTTGCTAATGGAATTCTGCAAGAGCCTGCAGCCACACCCAGATCACATGATCCCCTCACTGCAAAGATGGAGAATATTCACCACCAGATCCGTGATTTCCATTTGGCTGCATCTGATCTTCTGATATATTTGGTTGGAAAGCTCAGGGGTGAAGTGGTCCTATCTAATTTAATGTCATATTTTATTTCTGTTAGTATCAACAATCAGGTCTTTGAAAGGATGTTCTACTTTGATGAAGGCTTGAACAAACCATCTTAGTAAAGTAAATTTTATCACAGCTTTGCCTCATTGAGTCAATGTAGAGCATCTCTCTGAAACAATTAAAAGCAGTCTTGTGTAGTCTTCATACTGTAAGCAATTCATTTAGACTTCATTTTAAGTTGCTATTCTCCCCTGCCAGATAGGAAATAGATACAGCAATTCCTTCCAACCTGCTAAAATATCATTTTTCCTAGTTTTGCTTCTTATCCCCTCCCTATCTCCCTTCTTTATCGTTGTTCTTATATGTTTTATGGCTAATGAATAAATATATAATGTAGGCTTCCTTGGTCTGAAAAACTTCATTGCTTATAACCGAGTATTAATAACTCAGAGACAAGAGCAGGTTCATTAACATAGCATTATTACTGTAGTTTGTAGTCGGATTGGAATTAAAACATATGGGTACTTGCTTTTTTTCTCCCTGAATCACCACCTGCTTTGGAGATATTACACTGGGCCAGAAGGTTTTCTTTTCTGCTCTTTTCCCCAAACTGACTCACATGCAAATTTACAATTAAAATGTCCAGTCCGAAACAGCAGCCCTATCAACCAGTTCTCTACATCCAAGAGAGAACCTCAGAGACTGGACAGTCATTTGTTGGGCATATTTTAATCCTGTACAGTTGGCATTAGGTTTGGTGGCCCAAATGACCCCTTCTGGGATGAGAACTATGGAAGCCATCCTAAGCTCCTTGAAAGAAATGCAATGAAATAAATTATAGTAAACAACTACCGTTCATAAATATATATGCATAAATACTGTCTACAGCTTTCAAGTTGAACTTTAAACATTTGTACCAAAGAAACAGATTTTTCTTTTTCTTTGCATACTTCTACTATGATACATGTGTGTTCGTTTTAAAAACCTCCAATTTCCCACAATTTTTTTGCCAAAGAAATGCAGCACTGTCTATTCAAAATTTAACTGCAGTTATAATTTTAAAATTAGCATGGTTTTTTTAATTATGTTCTTGATCTAGAAATGTAATTTTTAATTTTTAACTCCCCCCCAAATTTATAACTTCTTTTCCAGGTCTCTGGAGCAAGTTCATCATGAAGTTGGTCAGCCGATATGGAAACCATTGACATTCCAAAACAATACTATCTATCTCTCTCTTTCTCTAGCTCTCTCTCTGTCTATATATATATCTATATCTATATTATTTAAAAAGCAGCCAAAATCAGAGAAAAGGAACAGGGATTTAATACTTTTTTAATGATTATTTTTGTGAAACATGTACTCTTTTCATACGGGTGGCTTTTACAAGCAACTTTTATCATTGTTCCATTTTTAAAAAATCATTGTGATTCATGGTGATGTTATGATTGTAATCCGATAGAGATTTCAAAATTTGGAGGAGAATTCCACAATATTTAAAAATAATAATGCAAGATTTTCAGATTTGGAATAACATAAGTAGGTCAAATAATTTCCCCACATTTTTATTTTTAACATTTAACACTTTAGAATTCAGTGACTAATGACTGTTCTGGGAGGAAAAAAATAGTTTGTTAGAATTTTTTATTAGTTAGAATCAGAATGAATAATACATTAATCATGTTGGATTTTGTTGCTTCTTTGTAATGGAATACAAATAGGATCTAGTAAGTTTAGCATATTCAGATTTTTTTGGGATTATATAATTTAAGACATTAAAAAAACACACAACACATCCTAACTCCTCAGGTATTAAGATATTGAGACAGCCCCTGAATCTGTGAAGGACAAACTAAAGATGTATGAGGAAGAATGAGTTTAATATGCAACTTCCGTCCTGTTATCTTATTTTCCCTGTTAGGTTTATTCTTGTCCTTTGCACATTGTTTTTTCTTTGAACTAAGCAGATTCTTCATTTCAACAATTTAACAACAACATTCTGATGCTCAGCCTTAGATATGCTCCATTGTTGTTCGTTCATAACAATATGGAAAGATTTTAAGAGTAGAGACAAACTGTACTACTATACAAAAATAAGTACTGTAAGTTGCTTGTGGTTTGTTTGTTTTTTTGTTACTGTTGACCCCATATCTGGGACATATTTCATTATACATTTGATAATTTAGTGGAGTATAGTAGGAAAGAGCACATAAACATCTTTTTGAAATGTCACTGTCTTAGTATATAATGTAGATCTTAAAGTAGTCTCTGTATATTCATGATCAGGGGATCTGAGAGCCACATGAATACTTCAGAAACTTCCAGAAAGCAATATTTGTCTCCAATTCCATCTTCCTTCATTTTTAGAATATTTTTTTCTAATTGTTTTAGTAACAGGCTAAATTCTGAAATTCTTACCCTCCTAAAAATCTATGCTTCTTGCAGTGGGATGTGGAGAATATCAGAACTTCTTGGGTATGTAGAAAGTGATTTTTCTTTGTGCCAAACCAAGATTTGTTTGAATGGTAATAATATTATTGTTCTAAGTTTATTTGGGAATTGGTAAATATTTTTTCAGTCTTTGGTACCAAGAATGCAAACATAGAACTCTTACATTGAATCTTGATCTTAAATAGATATTGTTGGCCCTTTTAATCTCTTCTTTTCCTGATAACATAGTATCTTAAACTTGAGATGAAAAGTTCATCCATTCATTCAGATGATAAATGGATAATAAAGTATTCAAATATTTAATGACAAATTTATATGAGGAGATAATTATTGGGGATATTTCTCTTTAAAGAAATATATCAACAAAATTTCTCTGTGCTTAATTGCCAAATGTTATTTCATTTGTTTAGTAGTAAGTTACCAATCTTTTCTCCCCTGAGAAATAGATATCTTTTTTCTTTTGCATTCCCTGCTTTTACTCATTCTAACCAATGCCTTTTACAGTATCCTCTATCCCCTTCCCAGTTTCATAAAGCAATGGTCTGATAACTCTACTTGTATCCTAATAGATTGTTTTATTCTTCTATCAACCCTTACCTCTACCCTGCCCCAAACTGTAGTAAATGTTAATTTTGGAATTTCACTGGAAGAAAATAGAAAAGAAAGCGCAGATAGAATAATTCAGCAACTTTTACTACCAATCTATACTGTACTTTAAACCCATTTGCCTTTCTGCACAACTCTCATTCAACATCTATGATAGTTGTTTGCTGACATGTATAATTTGTCTCCTATTTGACACATGGAAGTTTTTTGATATACATATGTTTAGAACCCTTAGGATACTCTCATATTAAGCATGCATTCTGAAAATCACATCTTAGTTTTCCTTTTATCATGTTGGTTTCTGGATAGAACTATGAGAAGGCATTCGGTACCATGTCAGATATTTGAATGATTGATCTGTAATGGAAATTGATTTTTGAAATGTTCTTGAGAATAGATAATCTTCATGCCCTAATTTCATAAAGTTTCTAACTTCTAATAGTTGGGATCATTTTCTTCCTTTTTATCAATAGCCTTTCACTTTTAGAGTATTGCTTCTGATATATTCTGAGGGCTTGATCCATGTCCCTCATTCATTAGAAGGTTCTAGATCAGCTTTCTAGGGATGCTCTAAGGTATAGTATAGTCCTTGAGATCATCAACTTTTATGTTAGTCAAGTTATAACTTTGTAAGTAATTGAGGAAGCAATTGAGAAAACTGGCTGCTTCTTTTGCATGGGGTCCATAACCAGAACACAAACTAGTAAGATTGTTCCTGATCATCTCACCAAATACCATTATACACCAAAAGCTAGCATGATTGGGCCAGAACAACTATTTTAGATCTTTAGGGTGCAAGATAATATTTTTTATGGGGAAACATCCTGTAGTTTAAAGTAATAACCAGGAATGTGTTTCTGCTTCTGGTTTTTGTATTAGATCAAGCCAAAAGCATGATTGGTAAATCTTGCTTTCCGGAAGGTTCCAGAGTTTGAAAAGGCTCCTTCCCTATTAATATGAATAGCCAGAGACCTCTGGAAGAACTTCATTGCCTGTTGGTAGCTTTCATTTATCAAGTAATCAGTTTTGTGTGTTAAATTCCTTTCTTCATTCTGAAATTTACTATGTAATGAATGCTAATATTTCTCTGTTTGGCTTAATGTAACGATAAATGCTTATAGTGTAATTGCAGAGAATAATTTCATGATCTGTTTTATGCTATATATTCTTTTGTTACAATTTTTTAAAGAAACTATTTTTGTTAATATAAAAGTAAATATTTCAGAGTAAAATTTTTAAACTTTATTGCACTAAATGCAGATGTGGAGAGAGAAAAAAGGAATGCCTCAGTAGTTGAATCACTCCAGATAATCTTTTGGGAGAAGAGCTACTGCTCTAGGTAAGCTTAGCTAACGGTTATGAAAATAGTTGTAGAGACAAGGTGACTGGCTACCAGTGTTTTTATATATGGCTGTTTTGATTCTGTGCTTCCTTTCAAAGGATGAGACCTTTTCAAACTGCTGCTGAATGAAACATAGCATTCTGTAATTAACTGGTGGTCTTTGCTCTGTAACTAAATGCTTCACTTAATTTTTATAAATCATATAACATCTCAATCTTTTCAGGCTACTTGCAATAAAAATCAGGACAGTTTAAAAGAAGAATAATCTTTTCTCAGTCAGTCACATAATCCAATTATGAAACTATAAGTTTAGCAAACTAGATTAGACTCTGTTCCTGCTAACATGCTGATTTTACCAATGTGAATTATGCCATGAAATTTCATTTTAAGGTAGCTGACACAAATCAAGGTTTGAAATTCACGTCTTAGCAGGAACCAAGGTACTAGTCTAGGCTTAAACTAGAGCACTGCTTTAAATCTCTTTTAATGTAAATATTACATGTTACTGTAATGATATTGGAGGAGAATTATGAGGAGGAGCCTTAATATATAGGAGGAAGTTATGTAGCTTTGCCCTGGCACTTAACTTCAGATGTAGATTGTTGTAAATCACTGAAGTGATATTTATTATGAAAGAAATCTGGACCTAGCAGATTGAAAACCACAGCAATTGGACCACAAAGAGAAAAGGAACGGCAAGACACTTAAGTAGGTCCTCCACGGTTATCTGTCATTGAGTTCTACTTCAACAATGACTCAAGATAGGAGACCTGGATTAGACTCACCACTGACATCATCACAATTCCTGCATTCCAAGCTCTACAAACTTGTGTTTCCCTGCTTGCTGAAAGCCTTGAGAAAAGAGATGCTTTTGGGTTTGAACTTGCAACTAGAATTGTAAAGAGAAACAAATTTTTGTATTTTTGTATACCTTGATTGTGCAGCATTTTTATATACAGGTCCTGTTTTACAAATAAAATTGGTTTCTTAACCTGGTGTTTAAAAAGTTTTATGGATATTACTTCTCTTAGGAGCTGTGATCTTCAAGGTGAACATATCTCCTATTTTCAGGCAGAAAGGTACACTTCAGGCTGGTAGGACCTGGAGATTTCTGAGATATTTTACCAAGCATGAAATGGCACCCGACTGGTCAAATTACTTGTTTAAGCAAGTAATCTTTTTAGGCAGAACTCAGTAAAAAATAGAGTTACTCTCTAGTAAGGGGGGCAATAGTCCAGTGGCCTAGAGGTAGAGCTCTTGCCTCACAATCAGGAAGCTGTGAGTTTGATCCTAGGTAGCGGCAGGTATTTCTCTCTCTGGGCACAATGAGTAATTATCTGCTGCGAACTCTGCGTTAGCGACGGGAAGGGCATCTGGCCAGTAAACAGCTTCATTCAGTTGCCCAGACTCCACCTCGATGTAAGGGATTATGGAGTCATTAAAACACAAAAGGGGGGGGGGGCAATAAATTTTACAAATAAATAAATGCAATTGGGGTATTTTTAAGAAGATCCAACCTAATAGTTTTGCAAAGCATAAGGATGCTTCTAACATTTTAGTTTTTACCAAGAAGTAGCAAGATTTTCCTCCAAAGTACTTTTATTTTGAAATGTACATTTTCTCATTTGGAATAAAGCCATTTATGAATCTCATAAATTCATTAATGAAATTATTTCCCAACTGGGTACATCACTACCTCTAATCAGTTACAATTCCATTAATTCTGTTTAGTCTTCCATAAGACTAATGGAACATGATTTTATGATGACATGCTATGATGATCCAGCAGCAAAATTTAATTTTCATGCATGTCCTGAAAATCACCTGTTCCATATGTTTTTCAATTGGATTCTTAATTCTTGCAATATAACTATTTAACTGGCGATACCAAAAACATACCAAAATCAAAAGTGTATTTGATTTTGGTAATTCAGAAGTTATTTAATCAAGTATTACATTTTTTAAAAAATTTAATGTTCTCGGTTAAATTAAACATTGTTTTATTTGATCATGATATTAAAGAACTCTAATTCCTTGGCTTATTTCTTTAAAATATTTTCTCATTTCTACTGCTGTTTTAATAGTTAAGTCCCTGAGTGCACATTTCTTCTATTGTTCTAGGGAACAAAATTGCTAGACAACTTTGTTCAATTTGGAGTCAAGAGAAAGGGATACAACTTCCATATTATTTTAAGCAACCACATGGTACAGTACTTTACACAAAAAAAGATTTTTAAGACAACCTGATTTCTCTTCAGATTGTAAATATCTTTCATGCTTGTTTTGGCCAGATTGGAAGACAGGAAATCTTGATTTGATTATCTTCCTACTCGGTTTCATTAGTCTGAATAATGCTTATTTTAATAGTAGAACTCCGTCTATACCCCCTAGAGGTCTCCATATCTCCATGAGCTTGTGAAGGTCTATCGGATCCCTTGTAAAATAACAAGCTCTTGTAAAAGCCCTGGAAGCCATCTCCATTGTTTTAATTGGGATTTGCTGAAATTTCTTCAGCACTGAACATGGCTTGGATTTCGAAGCCAGTTGGACAGGGTTTTTCACTATCACACTAATGCTTTATGCTGTCCAAGTTACATCTGTCATCTCTTCCACTGTTGATTGCTTCTTTTGGTGATTCCTAGCTGAAAAATTAATTGGAGCAAAGCAAATGGACGTTTTTCCTGCTCCCTTTAAGAAGCCATTATGCATTAATGCATTTATGGGGATTATGTACAAGCATTCTGAAAGATACCACGAAATTGGGATGGTTTTTATTGATCTTAAGCAACCAAGATTTCTTTCTTTTTTTTTTTTTTGCATTTGGTGCCGCACACTATGGAATCAATTATTCTTAAATGAATTTATATTTCCCCTATCAAAAATTATTAAGTGCTATATTCTAAATTAGAACACCATTTCTATTCCGGAAAGAGGCATTTTGTACTGACTACCTATTGTAAACCAAAGGTCAGAAACTACAACTTTACACATCACTGGGCATGTTGAGTAGGGCTTCTGGGAATTATAGTTTACAAAAGAATGAAGGACCACCACTTCCTAATTTATTATTTATTAACTTTTATACCGCCCATTGTCAGAGTGTTTGCAGCATGACTTTATTATGAGACAACCCAGGAGCAAAACACAGCAGAGACTTAGACATTTAACAGTGGTTTATATACAACAGTTATATACAGACATATACGTGATAGGCAAAATATCTTACAAACAACCTTTCTTTTTCTTAACTCTGCTCGGAGAACCGAATACTGAATACTCAGAGAAATGAATACCGGACACAAGGAGGGAGAACATGCTCTCTAATGTCTGTCTATATAAACACCCCAGTCTTAAAGGGAAATACCCATGTTATGCTGATTCATTCTTATTGCATCAGCCTATATTATATCAACTTCATTGCTGGTCGGTTCTTAAATTCGAAGACCTTAATACCCATCTCCCCTATAATTTCTATTTTAAAGCAAACTGCAGGCAGTGGAAACATTCAATCAGATGAGTAGATCTCTCCTACAGTGAAATGAAAATGCTTCCCTGCTCTTAAGCTTACTTTGCCTCACCCCCAAAAATGACATTGGGGGAAACCATGAGAAAGCAACAGATTAAGAAAGCATCAATTTTACTTATGGATATCATTTCATTGGCAGATATAGCTGAAGAGAGTCCAGAATTATTCAGTCAATGACCAGTAAAAAGCAGCTTATAAAAACACAGACATAGCTGGATTCCAATCAGAGAAGAATTTATGTGGGGATCATCTCTCACTATCCAAAGTGACTTCATAAATCACTTTATAACTAAGATTGGTCTTATAGCTCTAATTGTTTTTACATTTCTTATTTTTATTACATTGCAAGCTGCCCAAGGTGGCAAAATTATATGAACCTTTGCTTTCGCTAACTTAGTTGTCATTCTCCCCCCCCCCTTTTCATTGTACAAGTGCATTCAGAAAGTCTCCCTTCTAGAAAAATGTCTGAGGAAGATTACTGCACCATGCCTGGATCCATAGAATTGCAGCATCTAAATATTGGCCATATCTTCCAAAAGATGTCCATCAAGAATGGCTCTTGAATTTAGCTTTGCAATAAAACAGCTAAAGGCTCTCATCATAGAAGGCCCACCCACAGCATCAGTCCATCTGTTTGTTAGTAATTTTTGTCTTCTAAGTGCCATGATAATTAGTACAAGCAATAATGAAATGGCCTGTCTAAAAACTATTTTGTGGTCCAGGATAAAAGAGGAGTTAATGATGAAAGGCCCAGATAGTCTAGCGAATGCCACAAATAGGTCAAACCTGACAAGGCCAGTGCAACATGGTGTTTTCAACTCCACAGCATAATTTCACAGTACTTTTTTTTTTTTTTTTGGTTTAGTAATCACAGGGTCTGATAATGCTAAAAACCTAGCAGAATTGCACAAAATCTAACCAAATTGCTCAATTAGCCAATCATCGCTTTCCAAGTGGGCATAAAATAAAAGAGCTTTTAGCTTTTGATGGCAATTATTGCCCTAACATTGAAGCAAGCAAGAAAGGAGGGAAGAGAGCAGTGAATATATTCTGGAAAGGCTTCCTAAAGTGCTGAGCCATGCTGAAATATTCTATATATTACAGACAGATAGAAGGAAACTATCTACAATGTTCAGATCAGTCGTCACCAACCAGTGGGCCGGGGACCACTGGTGGTCCATAAGAAAATTTTGGTGGTCCGCAGAGAAACGTCACCCCCAAAGCACCCCCCAAAGCAATTAATCCAGTCTGCATGGGAACACAAGGCTACGCTGCCCACATGGCCCGTAGGAACACAAAGCTTGTGTCGCTTCCATTGCAAACAACACGAGGTAGTGAGAGGAGGGGGGAAAGAGCGGAGGGGGGGAACTTGCCCCACATGCCTCGCTGGCCACCGGGCTGCTTCTTTCCGCTTCTTCTCCTTTTGGCTGCACGCAAGGAAAGCAGCAAAAGTCTTTCTTTCTCTCCCACAAATTCCACCAGAAATGAGTCTTTGGGACCCTGCAAAGCATCCTGCTCCAAGAGGTTTTACTGGCAAAGACTCATTTCTGGCGGATTTTGGGGCAGAGAAATAAAAACTTCTGCTGCTTCCGCTGTTTTCCTTGCATGAAGCCAAAAGTCTCTCCCGACCCAAAAAAAACAGAATTGGAAAAGGTATCCTGTGATTCCAAATAAAGAATGATTGATTGGTAGGAAAACAGGATGGGGGATTTTTGGGGGATTTCCCCAGGGTCTCTGGTCTGTAGGATTTAAAATTATGAGTTTGTCAGTCCCTGAGGTCCAAAAGGTTGGCGACCCCTGGTTCAGAGAACATACCAACCAGGAAATTGAACAAGGATGTTACAATCTTCCAACTAAGAAATGTAATAAAGAAATTGGAACGTATTACCATGTATGGTGGAAATGTGAAAAAGCCCAAATATATTGGATGAAAAACAGAAACTGGTTAGAAGAGATGTGTAAAATTAAAATAGAGTTCAGACTTGAAATTTTCTTATTGGGAATTAATGTGGGGAAATACAATAAATAATATACCTAATAATCCATGTCGCCACTGCTGCAAGATTAACTCTTGCCCAAAGATGGAAATGATATGCCAGAAGAGATGGAAATAATTAGAAAAATTTGGGCGTGCACTGAAATGGATAGAATAACTCAAGAATTAAAAGATAAGACTGAATCTGATTATTACCAAATTTGGGAGAAGTTTTACCACTGGTTTAAAAAAAGGTGTAATTGTAGGAAAGATGATTAATATTTATGTATATATGTAAATTTGTATTTTGTGTTATGTATGCACCACATTCATTGTTTTAAATGTTCTTTTTTTCTGTTTGTTGTTCATTAATAAAAAATTGTAAAAAAAAAAAACAATCTTCCAACTAGGTAATGTTCTTCACCTAAATACAGATGAATTCAGGGCCATCTTGTGAGTAAACTCACGATGCTGTTCAAACTTTGGATTGGTTGGGCTGTTTTCCCCTTCTCTATTTTGGTATTTGGAGGGGGCACGATAGGTCAGCAGTTAGAAGACCTTCCCTGAGTTTGTTAGCTGGAAAGCTGACAGTCCGGGTTTGAGACCTGAGTGCTGTGTGATGGGGTGAGCTGCTATATTTGCCTCTGCTGCTGCCCATCTAGCAGTTTGAAAGCATGCGAATGCGAGTAGATAAATAGATACCACTTTAGTGGGAAGGTAACAGCGTTCTGTGCACCTTAGGGTATAGTCATGCTGGCCACATGACGATGGAAAGGATCTTTGAACAACGATGCCTCCCTCAGCAAAGAAATGAAGATAAGCAACGCCCCCTAGAGTTGGACACAACTGAACAGGAGAAACCTTTATTCTTTAACGGTATTATCTTGCCTGGTGAAGAGATCTGAAACACTGAAAATTTATCATTCTTGTTCATGCTGAATTCACACTGACCAGATTAGATTTAGTTGCAAGCCTATCCCCGCTGAATTTGAAGAAAGCTAAACTTTATTGCTTTATAAATATCTGGGATTTCATCCATGGCCTGAACTCATTGAATAGCTTCTGCCTTTTCTCCCCATTTCAATGTGGAATCAACAATATTGACTCAATAAAGATATGAAAAGGGAATATATATGAAATATTTTGAATACAGCCCCCACCCCCATCCCGGTCAAATGAAATTAACAAAATTTACCAACCACCACCACCAAGTAAGTGTCCTTTGGACTTCAGTCTCAGAAGGAAAAAAATAGTTTGAAAAGGAAATAGCTATTTCAGTTGAAAACAAGTCTTACTTAAAGATTAACCCAATTTGGACTCAGGCATAGCACAAAGTCACACTGTATTTAGTTGTAACTTACTGTTTAGCTAGTCCTTGTGGTTTATAATTATCATGATATGCATATTCAGCCCATTACAGTTTATTCCATACAAATGGCATTATGTGGCACTGAAAAAAAGGGGCTGTATTTTTGGTCCTCGTACTTACACGATGGCTTTCTCAGTCGGCTCCCAACAAGTAAAGTAAATGGGGAAAGTGAGATTTGCTTAACCACCATGTCAAAAAAAGGTCATAAAATCAGACCCGCTTAACAAACTCATCACTTAGTGTATGATCCCATATGTGGTTGTAAGTCGAGAACTACCTGTAAATAAATCATGAACGATACATTTTTAACATGACCGGTTCCTTGCAAGGAGCCCTCGCAACTTCTTTCATTGTATGCTGTCAAATCAGTGTCAACTCATCGCAATTAAAAATAAAACTTTCAGAGAACATTTATGGTATAGATGGGGGAGGGGGTGTAGCTGGCAGTGGTGGGATTCAATTTCTTTTACTACTGGTTCTGTGGGCGTGGCATGGTGGGCATGGCAGGGGAAGGATACTGTAAAATCTCCATTCCCTCCCCACCCCACTAACCTGCTTTCCAGCTCTGTTCTCCTGTGCAGGACAACCAAGGAAGTCCCAGCTGATCAGCTGGGACTTGGGAGGCAGAGAATAGATGGGGGCAGGGCCAGTCAGAGGTGGTCTTTGCCGGTTCTCCAAACTAATCAAAATTTCTGCTACCGGTTCTCCAGAACTGGTCAGAACCTGCTGAATACCCACCTCTGGTAGTTGGGCTAGCATGTTTTTTTGCATACCAACACAATCTAACGCCGTCTTGTGTCTGTTTGATCTGTTAAAGTATGTTTAGCTAAATCTCCGAGCGCATTAGTCACAGTTACCATAGTGTATATAAAATGTTTTTATGGGTAAATGAATGAGGGTAAGCCAGTTGGCGAAATACAGTTTTCTATGCCGGATTTTCGGAAGAACAGAGACATCTCCAATGTGTAATTATATATATTAATTATTCTGGAGGGAAATCTATAATCTTGTCTATATAGAATATGTCTCAGTTATGCAAGAAGGCTGGGTTGATCTCATGCCACCTGACAGATCTTCAGGGATAAATAGGGAGGATGAACAAAACAATGAACGCTAACACATTAAGCCATAAAACAGGAGATTAGGAACATCCTGAGTAGCAATCATTCAAGTTCTACCTAAGCTATGATAGGTAGCCAATGTGCAGCCAACAGTGGCCGCTTGTCCAAATTGGCTCCCTTTTAAGACCCATTGTTCCTGGCAGTCTGCAGAAGAGGCAAGCAAAATCTATCTTCTCTTTCTTTGCTTGCCTCAATTTAATAGGTGCAAAATGTGACGCTCCGCCAGGCCCTTGTTCTAGCTAACATTTTACTGAAGGTCTTTTCTGGGCCTCATTGCAGACATTGGCATTTACAGCCTGTCATGGAAACACCCTGGGATTGTTCTTCATGATGAAGCAGAATATAATTTGGTGTCGTGGTAAAGGTGCTGGCTTAGAACCCAGGAGACTTGAGTTCTGGTTTCACCTCCGGCATGAAAGCCAGCTAAAAGACTGTGGGCCGGTCACTCCCTCTGAGCTAGTCAGGTAGTCCATGACTTATAACCATTCCTTTAGTGACTGTTTGAAGTTACAACGGCACTGGAAAAGTGACTTACGATCAGTCCTCGCATTTACAACCATCACAGCATTCCCACAGTCCACATGATCACAATCCAGCCATGTGGCAATTGGCATATTTTTACAACAGCTGCAGTGCCCTGGAATCATGTAATTGTCACCTGTGACCTGCAACCACACTTAACAACTGCAATGTTTTGCTTAACAAAGGTCATAAAATCAGGCATGATTCATTTAACAATGCTTAGCAACGGAAATTCTGGTCCCCAATTTATTCATGATATTACTGAAGCTACCGTTAGGTCAAAGAACAGAATATAGGTAGTCCATGACTTACGACCGCAATTGAGCCCAACATTCCTGTTGCTAAGGGAAACATTTGTTAAGTGAATCTTGCCCCATTTTACGACTTTTCTTGCCACAGTTGTTAAGTGAATCGCTGCGGTTGTTAAATTAATCACACTGTTGTTAAGTGAATCTGGCTTCTCAATGGACTTTGCTTGGCAGATGGTCACAAAAGGTGATCGCATGACCCCCGGGACACTGCAACCGTCATAAATATGAGTCTGTTGCCAAGCACCTGACTTTTGAGCACGTGACCATGGGGATGCTACAACGGTTGTAACAGGGGTGGGATTCTACCGGTTCTGTCCACTTCTGCAGAACCGGTTGCTTTGAAAAGCAGCAAACAGAGAGCATACATAGAACCGGTTCTATGTCTGCTGCTATTTTGGCCCATCCACCCGCCCGGGCTCTTACCTGACCTTTATTTCCTGCTTTTTCAACCACAGCTACTTTGCGCGACACAGCTGAGGTTGAAAAAGCAGGAAAAAAGAGGCTTTTCCAACCACTGTGCACTTGCACGCAGCACTGCTCAGCTGTCCAGGCAGCTCAGCAGGTTGTAAATTGCACTCGCACAACTCGCGCATGTGACGCAGAGCAACGGAACCGGTAGTTATATTTGTTGGATCCCATCCCTGGGTTGTAAGTGTGAAAGCTGGTCCTAAGTCATTGCTTCCGTGATGTAGTAACTTGGAATGGTCATTAAATGAACTGTTGTAAGTCGAGGACTACCTGTACAGTTTAATTCTGCAAAATAGTTGCATTAAGCGCATGCACTCAAGGGCACAAACACACCCAAGAGCCAACTCTTGGGTTTTTGAAAAGCACTAAGCATCTGTGTCATTGTATTTGGCTTTTATTCTGATATTAAGAGCAAAAAGGGGCTGATTTTAAACAAAGTCATAGAATCTGAAAATGCAAAAGCAATGAAGCCCTCCCAGATTGGCTCTCCGTGCGTGTGAGTAAACGCCACATGTGCTCTCATCCTTGCAGTGTCTGGTATTTTTTTTAAAAAAGTTCTTTCTTTCTCCTGGGGCTCTCCAAAATAAAGACCGTGCCTTCTCCATTTTAGTGTGTCCTTGGAGAGGGAGGGGGATTATTCAAACCGGACCCCGAAGAGCTGTGATGAAGGAGGCAGGAATCCACGGAGGGTCCTTGCCAATAAGTGAAATGTCTGCAGTCTCAGCAATTCCTTGCTTTGGGTGTTGCTGGGAATCAATACCCGATTTCCTATCTACTGTGTTCGAAAGGGTTGACATTCGTGTCAATATTTGCTTCCTGCTGTTTAAATCTCTGACCTTATCCCTTTCCAAGCAATCTTGAACCTATGAACGTTGGGAGCTTCCAGCATCGATAAAAGGCTGCCCAGGGACTGGCTCAGCCAGCAATCAGGAGAGAATTCATCAGTCGCCGGGGCAATAGCCCTCTGGGGACGTGACCTGTCCCCTCCAGCTGTCCTTGACAAGATCTGCTTGCTTATCAGGCATGTGCTTTTGAGTCAACAACCCCCAAGCCATTGCTCCTCTTCCCAGGGGGCGCATCAAAATCACAGCCTGCCCCCTGTAGGTTCTACGGGGAGAACCAAGCCAGACAGGCCCTCCTTCTGCCCCACTGCCTGTGCTTGGAATGAGCCAAACCCCAAATTCGAGACCAGCTGATTCTGCTCTCTGTCAACAGTTCTGGCCTCTTCCTTTCAATTCACAGAATGATTTCCATGGCTGTGTTAAGGGGCACAGCTTCCTTGTGCTCTTAAAAGAGTCTTTTCCTTCCCTTGGATTAACTTCTCTTTATAACTCTGTGCTCCGGTGTGGGGTTCAAACCCACACTTCCTTTTCAATCCCTGGCCTAAACCAGGCAAAGGGCCTCTGTGCTTATTATGGGGGGAAAGGGGAGGGGGGGTCCTTTCTGTACTGCTTAAAACAGGTAATCCCACTTTGTAAGTTTAGCATGAGGCTTGAGTTCTGTGGGTGAGCAAATATGGAAGGTGATTTTCACCGGTCGTGCTTCTTAAGGAACTAATCCTCAATGAGTATGTTCAACCTTAAAGAATACGTTTTTAGTAACATTTAGTGTCACTAATACGACACATTGAATGCCAAATATAAACAAAGTTCACACCTTGTGCAAATTGACCAAATTACCATCCGTGGCAGAATCCTTAGATAAAATCTTTCTCTGTCAAACATCAACTTTCTCCATTTTTTCCCTTCAGCAATCTTCACCTATTCTCCCATCCAACCAATGATCCACATTGCCAACTCTCATGTTTCACCATTGTACTTTCCCATCACTTCCAGTCAGCCAGTGCATATTCAAATGGTTTTCTTACTAGTTATGACAAGAAAACAAGCTCAGTATCCACAAGTTTGGAAGCTTCACCAAAGGCCATCTAGCTCATCCCCTGCCAATGCAGTGCATCAATGGGTGGCAGT
Organism: Bungarus multicinctus; assembly: GCA_023653725.1. Classification (NCBI taxonomy): domain Eukaryota; kingdom Metazoa; phylum Chordata; class Lepidosauria; order Squamata; family Elapidae; genus Bungarus; species Bungarus multicinctus. The sequence continues at coordinate 185,366,330 of CM042834.1, forward strand.
ATAGGTCATTTGTGTTGATTTTTGAAGGGATTTATATAGTTCATGCAGAGGTGATATTCAGCAGGTTCTGACCAGTTCTGCAGAAGCGGTAGCGGAAATTTTGAGTAGTTTGGAGAACCAGCAAAGCCCACCACTGACTGGAGATTTTACAGTATCCTTCCCCTGCCACACCCACCAAGCCACTCCCACAGAACCGGTAATAAAAAAAAAATTGAATTCCACCATTGAGTTCATGCCCTCTATACCATGACTGGGAGTCATTGGGGAATTAGACACCTGCTCATCAGTGTTAGAAAGTGGTGGTATGAGAGTAACAGTTTACAACTCCCCCATAAACAGAAAGGCCCAGTAGAACAATCCCACAGTACCCTCTACTGGCCATGTAATCAGAGAGTAGCAAAAAATTCTACAGAATAGGCATCCAACTAATATCACATACTCTTACCTCACATATATCTACAATATGGCTGTAAAGTACCCACGCTGTTTACAACATTAAGTTATGAATTTGGCTAGCTAACCAAGACCATTCCTCATGGCAGACTTTGGGAAAGAAGGTCACCTGGAAATTCTAGTTACGTAGCTTTGTGCCATAGCAGTTCATAATAAGAATAGACTCGGTCCTATTTATTTATTTATTTATTTATTTATTTATTTGTTTGTTTATTTATTTGTTTGTTTGTTTGTTTATTTATACTTCTGAAGATGGTACTAGTGGCATCTTTAGGGTGGGTGGGGGGATTAAAATCCACAAGATGGCAGCATAGAGTCAAAATAAAAAGTCCAGGGTTTTCTCCGGAAGGAAACATTTTTTATTTTATTTTTATTTTACTTATTTATTTATTTTTGTCAATTGCTTACAAGATAATAAGTATAAGTAAAAACATAGTTATGAATACATGGATACATATAAGAAAAATAAAAAATAAAATAAAAAAGACAATAGGACAGGGACAGTAGGCACCTCGGTATGCTTATGCACGCCCCCTACATTTTCCCATGGTGAGATCCCGCAAGCAGACACCATTTTCCAAGTGGCCAAAATTCATTGCAGGAAGAAAGTAAGAAAACATTCTCCCTAATTCTTCAAGTTTCTCTCCTACAAAGGAGCCTGGAGTATGGTAAAATTAATGTCAGGTGCAGGTAATCAAGACAACATAAGGAATTGCTCAAGCAGTTTCTTTATTACAGTTCATCTATAGATAGGAATCTTGCCAGACTAAGGCACACTTTGCATAACTAATCTGATAAATGCTGTGGAAGAATTAGGGAAGATTCTTTCTTAGTCTCTTCCTGCATGCAAATGATTCAAGACCGATCTGTCCCTTCGCTCTTCCCTCCTATAAGTCAGTGCCAGATTTCATCAAAGTATTAATATTTAGAACAAGAAAAAGGAAACTGAAGAGAGGAAAATCCGGCACCTCTACTAAAAATAACAAAATATGGTTTATAAAATGTGTTATTTATTAATTAAATTTGTATCCTGACTGCCTGCTTATACAACGCTCCAGGCATCTTAATAATATAAGAACAAGAACAATATCATTAAAATCAAGATAAAATCTTTAAGCAATCGTTTCTAATCAGCTCTGAGAAAATGAAATTTGCAATGTCCTGATTCAGCTAATTGCATCAAGAAGCCTCAATGTGGCTAACCATGATTTTTCTCTGTTGGCCACACTTGCCTAGATTCACACAGATATCTGAAACCGTGAAGCAGGAGAGCCAGTGAATTTGTGGGGAGTCACCCTGGCTTCTTTCTGCCTCAATATAAGTGGCCTTCATGAAGCTACAGCAGTGCATCAGGCCATGCATGAGAGCCAAGCACTGGCCTTCTCCTCTGAAGGTGTTGCAATGGCAGCAGCCCCTGCCACAGTCCAACCCACTCCTTAATCCTGACAACAAGCCTGGCTCAAGACGACTTGGCCTAGTGCTATTTTCCTCCTCTTCAAGGACTTCTTCCTTGGGAACATCGCCCTTCTGCAGGAAGCAGAAGAGACGCAGCAGCCCTTCAGCTGCTGAGAAGAACGATGTCAACTCAGCACTTGAACCCAGCACAATTCCTCACGAAGAAACCCAGGAAAATGAGACTGGGCACTTCTTCTACCCCTGGCAGGAACATGATACCTTGTAACAAGGAATCTAGTCTGCTTGGCAGCTAGTTAAGGAGCGCCCTTTAATGGGGTGGCTACCAATTTGCTAGTGAGCTAAATTCAGGGTGTTTATTGCAAAACAAAAGCCACATGGTTCTAGAATCTAAATATTTATCCGTACACTTGTAAATCAACCAACTCTGATGGGGGGCGTGTTTCTGTCAGATCTCTATTTGGGTTTACCCTGTTGATGATATTCTTCCCTGTTATGACAGCAATCCAGCTTTGAATGTTTTTATACATACACGCACACACATGCCACCTATCTCACTGTCAGGTGACTCTGGGCAGCTTGCAAGTGCTATACAAATGACGATACAAACATGAAAATGTTAAATATTAAATAAACAGAAATTTAATTAATAACCAGGATATGCAAATCTGTCTGCTATATTATTGCTGCCCAACTAACAATGCTGTCCAAAACATTTCCCGATTTTTTTTTATTGATGACAGGGAAAGGGTGGGAGGGGTTGTTACACAAATGTGTTCATTGCCTCTGGATACCACACAGTTTGAGTAACCTGCCATAAACCATTTCTGGTTAACTGCAGTAGCTAAGCTTCAAATAAGCAAGCCACATTGTAATTTAATGTCATGTACTAAATCAACCACTGACTGCAATTAGCCAAGAAGTAAGCTACCGCTTGCCAATATATACATAACCCTTCCCCCTGCCCCTTGGGGTCTGTTACCTTGATATACCGGGAGGGCTAAGCGGCTTTTATCTTACCAATGTTGAAGGATAAGTCTCTTAGCAATAAGTTCAGGGTAGGGAATCAATTTCCATTGTCCAAGTATCAATTTCATGAAACAGATATCAGCAGTCTAGTAGTACCTTTTCCCATTACAGTAACACATTTTACCTCAAGGCAAAAGCTTTCCTGAGCTACAATTCACTACAATACCTGATCCCTCCTGGCTTTTCACCACCCATACACTAGTCTAACATCATTCTCCTACCATGTAATAAATATATAGTTCAAAGGAACACGGACACCTCAAATATTAAACCCGAGCTCAAAATCAAATGAATAGGTCTAAGAACTTTTCCCCAGAACATAAGCAATTTAGGATATTGTGAAAACTTATGCTACAATGAAGCACTATTCTATTGCATCTGCAACAGCCTGCTAACTTAATTCCTTTCCTATATAAGCATCAATAAGACTGAAATAATAGTTTTGCATTGAACAAACCTTAGGAATGGTTGATTCAAATATCAAGAGTTGAAATTTCGTGGGAATTTCCTGTTCCTTATTCCAGACTTAATATTCATTTGATTATATTCTTTTGATATTATACATTTATAGCATTTTAAAATACCTTTTATAATATATTTATTAAAGTCTAATCAACGGCTTCTTTGTCTGATAAGATTTAGCAATCACTTCTAATAATTCACATGCCTCTAAAGCCGAAAATGCTGTCAATCCAAATCAAAATGTCAACAAATAAATACTGCAAATATTGCCAGTGTGTAGCAATAGACAAATGGTACAGGTAGTTCTTTATTTACAACAGTTCATTTAGTGACCATTCAAAGTTACAACGGCAATGAAAAAAGCAGTTTATGACCATTTTTCACATTTATGACTGTTGCAGCATCCCCATGGTGACATGATCAAAATTCAGAGGTTTGGCAACTAGTTCATATCTATGACCGATGTAGTGTCCCAGAGTCACGTGATCTTCTTTTGCGACCTTCTGTCAAGCAAAGTCAATGAGGAAACCAGATTAGCTTAACAACCACATTACTAACTTAACAAATGCAATAATTCGCTTCACAGCTGTGGCAAGAAAAGTCATAAAATGGGGAAAACTCATGTTTCACTTAGCAATATAAATTTTGGGCGCAGTTGTGGTCGTAACTTGAGGATTACCTGTATTTATTATTTAGCCCAGGATGATATTATGAAATGATAAGAACTAATTGTTATCACTGAAGAATTGATTTCAGGTGAACATTACCTATGTGGACATAGCTTAACATTTAGACAAGTTGGGTATTGAGGGATGAGATTTCCAGGCCAAATGGCTCTGGGGAAAAGCATCACCAGAAAATCTGAAGACAAGATAATCAAACTAAAGCTGCAAAAAAATGTAATAATTGATAGTACCAAGACTGACAATATTTACAAGGGTGTTAAGAACATAAAGTGCAAGAAGTAGAAACTCAGAAAAATTTGAAACTGTCAAAAAACAGAAATGCGCACCAAAATGAATGTTTTAATAAGTGAGCATAAGTAGGCCATAATGATCTCCTGTGATTCAGAGTTATGTGATATACTACAATATTTCATGTATGCTGTGAGACCATTGGAAGAATAAAGGAGCAATGATAGGTGAGTCACCGGTTCTATTATAACCCAACACATTTATAGTCATCAGTTCCATAATGAGTTCTGTTATAAGCCAACACGTTTATTTGGAAGGTACTGGGGTAGCTGGTTGTTTGTTACTGAGCTAAATTCTGAGTATTTGTTATAATATAAAAGCTACAAGTAGTCCTTTGATTTATGACCATTCATTTAACAACTGATTGAAGTTACAGTGGCCTTAGAAAAACTAACTTACGACCAGGGGTGGGATTCTACCAGTTTAGACCAGTTCTATGGAACCGGTTGTTCCTATTCTGTGCAGTTTGGATAACCGTTAAATCGCGCCAGTGGCTGGCCCTTCTCCATGCCCACCTTGCCCCGCCCCACCCAGTCACTCCTTATATTGCATGCCTGCCATCCAACTCGCCTGCGTTGTCCAAGCAAATTTTATGTGACAGACTCAGGCAGCGGATTGCAGAAAGAGTAGATCTGTGATTCTGCAAGCAACTCAATCTTCCTGCCTGCTTTGCCTGATTTTGGGTAAAAGTTGTTCTTTCTTTATTATAAAAAAATTCAATATTTACATAAATATTTACAATATTTATATACAAGTCACGCCCAGCCAGTCACGTAATCACCAAGCCACCCCCGCAAATTAGGCCACACCCACAGAACCGGTTGCTAAGAAATTTGAATCCCACCCCTGCTAACGACCTATTCTTGAAGCTACAACTACACGATTGTAATTCAGATGCTTGGCAACCAGCTCCCACTTACGATGGATGCAGTGTCTTGTGGTCATGTGATTGTGACTTGTGACCTCCCCAGCCAGTTTCTGACAAGTCAGTTGGGGAAACAGGATTTGCTTAACAACTGTATGGTTCTCTTAATGACCATGTGATAAACTTTTAACTATGGTAAAGTTCTGCTTGTGTGTTGACTTAATGATTGCATCACTCAGCAATCAAAATTCTAGTCCCAATGTTGGTTGTAGGACAAGGATTAGCTATATATGGTTCTAGAACCTGGGTATTTCTTTGTACCCCTGCCCATCAACTCAGAGCTGATGGTGATGTGCATCTATCAGACATTTGGAGAGCTTTTTGATTCAAGTATTGTGAATCCCTGATCAGTTACAGTTGTGCTAAGTCTTAGTAGTTTTAGTGCCTGCTTAAAATGTATTCTTGTGGAATACCACTCTCCTGGTCTTCCAGAAAGGAATCAAAACGTAACTCTGTGGCCTCACATGGGGAGTCCAGAGGGGCACATGTGGGGAGCCCAAAATGGGACTGGTTGGTCCCTTGAGAAATTTCCCCTCTGCCTTTTAATCCATTTTAACATCTTTTACTTCTTTTAAATTGTACATATTATTTTTTTATGCTTTTAATATTTTATTGTACACCACCTAGAGTCCTTCTGTGAGAGTGATGGGTAGTTCTTAAATATGACAAATAAAATAAATAAAGAGGTAATTAGTTTTTGCCTACAGGTCCAGACAAGTCATTCTACTTTTCATCTGTCAGTATACTACATTTGCCAACCTATGTCACCAATCTACAATTTTAAGGAAGAAGAAGACACAGAACTTAAAAAAAAATGGAGCTTTGTAATGAACTTGGGGGGGGGGGTGGATTTTTTTTTGTAATATGTGTACAGTAGCAAGAAAGTTTTATGTGGAACAATGGAAAGATGGAAGAATGGTTGGAGAAACTGATGGAACTAGTGGAGATGGCCAAATTAACTGCTTTAATCAAAGAGAAGAATATATCTAACTTTGTTTCTATCTGGAAATTGCTTCTGGATTTTGTGCTTGAGATAAAAAAAAAACCCCAGTGAAATTGACTTTGGGATTTACTGATTAGACAAGGAATTTTTTTTTTTGGTTATAGAAATGACTAATATATATGAGTGTGCAAAGTAAAAAGTTGAGGCTATAACATATTTATTCTACTGCACTGAAGAGTTGGAAAGGAATGCTTTCTCTTTCTTTTTCTTTCTCCTACACTTCTCTTTCCCTCCTTTCCCTTTCCAAGTATTTTCAGTTTCATTTGTATTTTATACTCTAATAAGTTTAATAAAATTATCTTATACAAAAGATAGATGGATAGACAGACGATAGATCACTCATTTCTTTAACCTACTGAGGAACTAGCCTATAGAACAAAAAGTGGCTAAGCTAGTTAACAGAACAAGGCGATAATCCGTATTGGATAAGAGCTTTAGAAAATCCAGGCTTCTAATTGGTTGAGTCTATAGCATGACAATGCAGCATTAACAGGAGCCTGTTTACTTATTTGAGACAAGCTGCAAATAATAGAAATGACCTTCCAGTAATACTGGGATTTGGGCATGTGTAATGTGTGTGATGATGCTTGGTGCTTTGCCCTGAAGTAGAATGACAATGGATGTGAAGAAATGCAATTATAGTTGATGTTAGCAAGTCTTCATTACTGTAACCACCCAAGGGACAACACCACTACTTTTATCTCCACTCCTCTGAAGAGAAAACCAACCTCTCCCATACCTTTCATTCTAAAATTCTTTTTTTCTTCCTAGCAGGAATGCTGTGCATGTATTTAAGCAATCGCACTCACAGTTATGTGTGCATTCACACATAACTTCACTGGGTTATTATGTGTGCCATCTACTTCACTGGGTTATTGGAAAGATTACTGAGTTCCCACATGGCATGAATCCCAACAGGCTGTAAGCACAATGACTGAATTCATACAATGCACTAACTAAAAGTAAACCATGTACAGAATGGCTTTGAGCAACATTCAAACTCAGTCTATATGGATGGAGCACTTTGCGTTATTAGGAAAAAGGTATACCAGCTTTCTCCAATATGATGCTCTCCATTCCTACAATGTTGTGTATTGAAGGAGGATAATAGATTTTGTAGCAATGGAATAAGCCTCCAGTCCTTTTTTAAACAATAAACACAGAATTACTTTTTCATAGAACAAACATTTGTTTTGACCTTAATTATCTTTGGAGTGTTCCAGGGTGTTATGTGAACCTGTTCTAATTAATGATTCAATGTATTATGCCAAGAAGGTCAAACTGGCTTCCCACAGGCCGGATGGATCATGCGCAGGCCACGCCCACCCCAGCTCTGTGAAGGGCAAAAGATCGCGATATGTTACATGACAGCAACGTGACGCTGCGAGTTTGACAGCCGTGTGTTATGCAAATCCAAAAAAAACATTTGCAGTATTTCATCTTTTCCTACCTATTCACGGTACTCCCTTTTTCCTGATACAACCTGTGATAAATGTAGCCGTACTTTTGCCTTTTCAGGGCTTTCAGTTTCAGATTTAGGCTCTTCACCCAAAATGTTATTTGTTAGTTGGAACTCGACATCCTTTAAATCACGGGTGCCAAACTCGCAGCGTCATGTTGCCGTCTTGTGACGTTTCGCAATGTTTTTCCCATTTGTGGAACTGGGGTGGGTGTGGCCTGCACATGATACCCACGCCAGTTGACACCCCTGCTTTAAATTGAAATGTATGGACATTAGAATGGCATAAAATGTATGCTGTATATGTTCATATGCTGCATAAACACCATCCATACAAGAAATCCTTGGTGAACAATAGTAACTGGGACCAGAATTTCCCTCATAAAACATTATGATTGTAAAAGGTGAACTCACAAGACCACATCACTTAATAATGGGAATCCAGGTTGCCATCATTAACTGAATCCAAGCAGTTGCTAGGAGAGCCAGTTTGGTGTAGTTGTTAAGGTGCTGGCCTACAAATCAGGAGACTGTGAGTTCTAGCCCCATTTTAGGCATGAAAACTAGCTGAGTGACTTTGGGGCCAGTCAGTCTCTCTCAGCCCAACTCACCTGAGTGACATTGTGGGGAAAATAGGAGAAGGGGTATTTGTCACCTTGAATTACATATAAAACAAAAAAGGGAGGAACGTAACATGACATAACACAATAACATAACAATAGGACTTACCCTGATCCAAGTGATTTCCAGCCTTAAGTCTTCGTAAGGAACTGCCTCCTTCAGCACTCTCCACACTAGACTATCTCCCCACATCTCTGCTCTTTTGGCTGCCCTGCCTAGTGGTATTACTTGGGAGTGGCAGTGGGCCTAAACTGCCGTAATATCTCTATATCAGCCCCAGCACCATTGGGCCCACCCACTGCCAAGGAGTGCTGTCTCAAGCCCCATAGTGTAGTAGCCACCCCAGTGTCCCAGCATAAAGCCCCAGTTGCCTGTATTCTGCCAGCTTTGCCACACTCAAGCTGACTTTTGCCATCTTCTTCCTCTCATACTCGGCCTGGTCCTATGCAAAGCAGATGCTAGCCATGCCGGGCCTTTTTCCAAGGCTGTGTGCATGCCGTTCTCCAAATTGCACACACCCTTCTTGTGATGCTTAAGAAAGCTTGAGGCCTTCCTGAAACTTTGTGAGAAGGCTGCACATGGTTTCCGGAATGATGCACGTGGCCTCAGGAAGAAAACTTGGTACAGCCAGCAGCTGCCATGTATAGGTGCTAGGCCCAGCATGCCTAGCCAGCAGTGGGAGAAAGAAGAGAGCAAAATCATCAGGACTGGTGGATTGCAGGACAGTGGGAGCTTTGCACCGAGGTGGCTGGCTATGAGGTAGTACTCATCGGAAATGTTGAGCTGAAGAAAGAGTTTCAGGGGCAGCCAGTTCTGAGATTGACTTCTACTGCAGTTCCAGTGCCACCACTATTGTGGCGAGCAGCCAAAAGGGCAGAAATGGGGGAGGAGGGAAGAGATAGACAGGTGGGGGGAGTTGAAGATAGACTGCAAATGTGGGCAGGCCAAATTTTGATCATGTGGCCAACAGACATGCGACAGTTGTAATTTTAGGGACTGAGCATAAGTACTACCTGTTCAGTGCCACTGAAACTTCAAACAATTGCTGAAGGAATAGTCACTAAGATACAGCTATTATATTAGGAATTCAATCTCTTGATAGGTCAACATTCTTCAAGTACAATACTGCAAACCTCAGGTGTGCAAATATTTTACGCTACACCTTGTTTCCTTGAAGTAAAATCCCATGCTAATATTGGTTTTTGGGAGCTCCTTTACTACACGTAATGTGCATAAAAAGCTGGGTTGGACTATGAGAAAAAAACTGTCTATAGTTTGATTGGGCAACACCATTATAAAAAAAGTCAAAGGATTTCTTCACTGAAATTTAACTCCTGGTCACTATAGCAACACGGAAGTGATTTCCCATTGTGTTCTTCTGAAATACCTTCGTCAGGATCAACAGAAAGGGCCCCAGAGAGTGGGGTTGAAGTATTCAGTTTTTCCAGAACTACAGGTAGTCCTCAACTTACGACCACAATTGAGCCCCAAATTTCTTCTGTTAAGCAAGACATTTAAGTGAGTTTTGCTCCATTTTATGACTTTTCTTGACACATTTCCGCAGTTGATAAGTTTGTAACATGGTTGTTAAGTGAATCTGGCTTCACCATTGATTTTGCTGGTCAGAAGGCCACAAAGAGTGGATCACATGACCTTGGGATGGTCATAAACATGAATCAGTTGCCAAGCATTTGACTTTTGATCACATGATGCTACAAAGGACATAATTGTGAAAAATTGTCGTAAGTCACCGTTTTCAATGCCGTTGTAACTTTGGGACGGTCACTAAACGAACAGTTGTAAGTTGAGGACTACTATATTATCAGGAAAGATTAAAAAACAGTTTTTTTTAAGAAGCATAGAGACCCACAACATTATTCTTCCCTGCTGTCATTTACTTATTAAAGAAATGTTAGCAGCCATTGCATTCTGCAGATTCATGTGCAGGCTAAAACCTATGAAGAACGGTTGTAGAAAGATTGAGATGTAAGGATAAAAGATATTGATTTATAGTAAGAGTAACATGTAATGGTAAAGGAGTAAGTAAATACATATACTGAAAAATGTGAGGAGTTGCAAAAGATGTCTTGATGTTAATAACAATGTATAAAGTTTTCTTTTTATGTTTTTAAAATTTGGAAACTTAATTTATATATATATATATAAAAAGAACGGTTGTAGGAACTGGGCATGGCTTGTCTAGCAAAGAGAAGGACCTGGGTGCCATGTTCCAATATTTGAGAGGCTGTCACAGAGAGGAGAGGGTCAACTTATTCTCCAAAGCATCCGAAGGCCAGACAAGGAATAATGGATGGAAACTGATCAAGGAAAGATTCAACTTAGAAATAAGGAGAAATTTCTAAAAGTGAGAACAATCAACCAATGGAACAGAAGTTGCCCTCGGAAGTTGTGGGAGCGCCATCACTTGAGACTTTCAAGAAGAGATTGGACTGCCATTTGTCAGAAATAGTGTAGGGTCTCCCGCTTGGGTGGGGGGTTGGACTAGATGATCTACAAGGTCCCTTCCAACTCTGTTATTCTACTATAAGATCCTGCAAGTCCCGTCCAATAATATAGGAGATGCATATCCCATTCAGCCTTAGGCACGCAGGGCCAATGTTTATCCTGGCTCTGAAAAGAATAACACGCAAGGCTGCAAACAGCCGCCTTGCGTTTTTCTGCAAGCATCCTGATACTACAGTCCCTTTGGCCAGAGAGCAGAGAGACACGCCTGCGAGCGCGCATCGGGCGGGTCCCCTTTTGCACCAACGCTCAGGTTTTAAGCCGACCCCCCTCTCTCTCCGCCTGTCTGGAGCCCCGCCCTCGCAGCAAAAAGGAGGCGAAATCCACGGGCGGCGCTCGACGGACTCGATCACGCAGGCTCACTAGAGCCCCTCCCCAACCGGGGAAAAAAAAAAAAATCAGCCAGAGTCAGCGCGCATGCTCATATCAGAACTAGGCAAGGCGGGGCGGGGTGCGGTGGGGGGAGGTTGGAAGTAGGCGGGGCTTGACTGGTACTAATGCTGCTGCTCCGCTGTCGGGCTTGAACCGCGGCGGCCGTTTGATTGGTGGGAGGGTCTGCGCGGCGACGTTTCCCCTCAGCCGTCGCTCCTTCTCTCCCTCCTCCCTCATTCACCTGCCTGGAATCGGTCTCGCCATGGAGGTGCAGAAAGTAAGTGAGGGGGGAGCCGAGGGGAGGCGGGGAGGGGAGGGCGAGGGAGGGCTTAAAGGTTCGGCTTCAACCTCCCGGAGGGGGGAAAAAGAGCGGGGCCCCGAGAGAAGGGCGAGGAGGCCGTGAGGTGACTCCTGGGTCGAGCGGGCCTCTCCTCTGCGAAGAAAGTCCTTTACTTTCCGAGCGTCTCCAGCCACCTCGCGACTGCTCCCTCACAGCCGTCGCTCCCCCCCCCCCCAAGTTATTCGTTGGCTGGCGCGAGGCAACTCGTCGAGGGTGGTCCCTACCTGGCGAGCAAGTGATGCGGGCACCCCCCCCCCCGACGCCTTAATGGAGGACTTATAATGCAATGAGACCTCGCCTTCTGAATGGCTTTTTTTTGGGGGGGGGAAGAATTAGGAACTCCGAAGCAGCCTTGAGGGGTGGGGGTGATTAAGACATGCAAACTCCTATTATCCCAAAAGCAGCGAGCATGACACTGCTTTCTTCGGTCTGGGAGCGCAAGGCTGCTTTCTGGGCGTGGGCCACTTTCCCATTTTCCCTGGTGACAAGGGATGAGGGTGGACGTTGGCTCCAATTGCTTAGTGGAAGAGAGGTCCTGTCGGGGAAAAGGGCACCTGGGAACTGCGGGTTCTGTTTTTTTTTTTTTTTTAAATACCTCAAAACTGTGATGATTATTATTGTGTGAATCTTTTCCTCGCCTTTCTTCGTTGTCCAAATAGGTCAATGGGAGATGAGTAAGATGAAAAGGGGGCGTGCATAAGCGCACCAACGTGCCTACCCTCCCTGTCCTATTGTTTCTTTTATTTTTCTTACATGTATTCATAACTATATTTTTACTTATACCTATTATCTTGTAAGCAATTGACAAATAAATAAATAAAAATAAAAAGACCTTTCCTTAAATACAGGTTTTTTTTGTGGGGGGGAAGCACATAATTATTTATATTCGAGATATTCCAATAAAAGCTGAATGTGATTAACTATGTGAACTGCCAATCTTTTCCTTGCCTTTCTTCGTTTTCCAAATAGGTCGGTGGGAGATGGGTAAGATGAAAAGAACTTTTCTTAATTACAGGGGTGGGGGGTGGGGGAAACCAAATAATTATATTCAAGATATTCCAATAAAACCTCCAATTCTATATTGCCTGGTGACAGTACTGCTAATAAGATGTACAAGATGTTTGTAAAGCTGGCCAGCAAGCAGTTAAGTCCCAAAGGCATTTATTTGCACATAAATCACAATACAATTAAAAGAACTTTTTTATTGCACTTGTATTCTTCCTGTAGGAATTCCATTTCCGCCCTTCTATCTCATAAAAGGTGATGTTGTAATTTAGGTAAGGAATGGCCCTAATTGAATATTAACCACCTTTAATACTTAATAAGTATTGCCTAGTCATAATTTGACACTGTGAAATTAGAGGCACATGGACTAAAACAGAAACAAGAAACATTTTGCATGCAAATTCTATCACTCAAGTGCATTTGTAATATAAGCATATTGCTTAAGAATATTCTAGTTGTTTGCAGTCTCAAGCAAAACTAAGGTGGAACCCAAATGGAACTTTAATATTTTAAAAGTTGTGAACTTTTAGATAGATTTTTAAAATACTTAGTGAAATATTGTTTTAATTTTGAAGACAGGAAAAATGAATTTTTCTATTTGTTCTTTTACAATACAACATGAATTTTTTTCATGTGTAGTAAATTCACTAGAATGGATGGGACTTTCCATGAATAAGAGAAGGGAACCCTTGAAAATCTAGGTGCTTAGTTATGAATTTGATGTTCTATATTCATTTTTATTGCATGAGTGTCTTGGAACTTATTAATAGTATTAAAATATAAATTACTTTGCTAATTTGTCTCTCACTACTTGATATGAGTTGGGAATAGGAGTAAGTTTCATTATACTAGACACTACATATACTGAGCCTGTTCATTTGTATCAGGTTTTAGATGCTTTGTATCTAAGTAGCATAATGTAAGGAAATAGAAATAGATACCGTTTTTTTCTTGATGGTGACTAGATTCCTACAATATAATTGTGTGTGTAAAAGGTTAAAAATTATAAATTATCGTTTGTGACTACAGGGGTCATTGACTTACAATTATTCATTTGATTATTTGAAGTTACAATGGTACTGAAAAAAGTGAAAAAATATTTTTCACACTTATAGCATCCTCATGGTCACGTGATCAAAATTTGGATCCTTGGCAACTGGTTCTTATTTATGATGGTTGTAGTGTCCCAGGGTCCTGTGATCACGTTTTGTGATCTTCTGACAAGCAAAGTCAGCAAAAGCAGAAGCCAGAAGTACCTAACAACTGTGTTAACAACTACAGTGTCTCAACAAGTAATGGCAAGAAATGTCATAAAATGGGTCAAAACTCAATAACTGTCTCAGCAACAGAAATTTTGGGCTTGATTATGGTTGTAAGTTGAGGACTACCTGGATTATCTTCAGTGGCAGCAGAGAATATAATTCCTATAACATTATGGATCTGATGGCATTTCTTCGCTTTTAATGATAAAAAAAAATTGCCATTCGCTACAGCCTACCTGTTAATTTAAATAACTGAAGTCTTAACAGCTGCTATATAGAATAGAATAGAATAGAATAGAATTATTTTTTGTTCAAGTGTGATTGGACACAAAAGGAATTTGTCTGGTACATATGCTCTCAATGTACATAAAGAAAAAATAAAATACATTAATCAAGAATCGTAAGATACAATATTTAGTGATATAGACCAGCAGTCGCCAACCAGTGGCCCATGAGAAAATTTTGGTGGGCCGTAGAGAAATCTCACCCCCAGAGCACCCCCCCAAGCAATTAATCCAGGCTGCACAGAAACACAAGGCTGGGCTGCCCACATGGCCCGCAGGAACCCTCCCCACCCACTCACTCCTTACCCAGTAAACTTGCCTGCTAAATTGCTATTTTTTCTTTTTCCGACCATCATCTGTTCTGCTGTGCCGGGAGATTTAGATTAGCTAGGAAGCAGGAAATGGTTGGATTTCTTGCTTTCTAGCTAGTTTTTAGATCTTCGGCTCTGTTTTTAAGTACAGCCGAACCTCCCTTAGGACTAAAGGTTTGCTTGCAAGCAAATTCAGTGCAGACTCACGGCAAACAAATTTGAGAGACTGAGCTAGCCGATGGCAGATAGAAAGATCACTGAATGATTCTTTGAGCAACTCAATCTGCCTGCTTTGCCTGATTTTGGATAAAAGTTGCTCTTTTTTATAAAAAAAATCAATATTTACATACTTGGTGTGTTGTGAGTTAATTTTGTGAGTTTGCTTGCTAGCAAATTTTATGTGACAGATTCAAATTTTATGTGAGCTAGCCAATGACAGATAGATGGATTTCTGAATGAATCTGTGATTCTGTGAGCCACTAAATCTGCCTGCCTGCTTTGCCTGATTTTGTGTAAAAGTTACTTTTTTAATAAAAATTCAATATTAATATAAATATTTATAATATTTACATACTAGCCATGCCCAGCCAGTCATATGACCACCAAGCCACACCCACAAATTAGGCCACATCCACAGAACCAGTTAGTGGTCCCTGGGATCTAAAATTATGAGTTTGGTGGTCCCTGAGGTCCAAAAGGTTGATGACCCTGATATTTAGTGATAGTCATATACAGAAATCATTTCTTTTTAATTCATAACAATCTGCAGATGTTGCTTTTAAAAGTAATATTTTTGTTAATCAGCTTGGAATTCTTCCCAGTGATTTCTTTTTTAAGTCTTGATTAAGATTTCTGTCATAAGTATGTCTGGAAATTTTTCAGGGTTTTGTTCATTAATGGAACTATACATAATTATTGCTCATAACTAGGAAAATGTGGGCAGAAAGATAATTTTGATTTGTCCATAAATTGCAAACCTTTATAATCCTACAACTATTTAAACTTTTGTGGGTTTCAACTTAATATCTTTTAAATTAATTAAAACAATGCTGATCCAATTAGCAAAATACTGCTGGATTAACTGACTAACTGAAAGGTATTCACACTGGATTTTGCTTTGTAACCAATATAATGGATAATTTGGGAGTTACATCTGTGATATACAATAATATTAACTTTAAATATCTGTCTTCATTTGATAACCTTCACTTTCTAATCTAAAAAGTAGGAGGAAGGTATGTTAGATATGTTTGGCACCTTGAAGTTATTTGTAAAATAATAAAAGTGGGATATAAATAAATATGAAATTATTTCTATGTTGTAAAGAGTGCAATCAAAATGAAAGTCTATAAATGTTTATTGGATCTAAAGTTGCATAGTGAGATAGTTGGTAAATGAAAACAATACAACATGCTTATAATTTAAGAAAGACTACTGGATATTTTTGGCACCTTTCAATAGAAACTTTTATATCTTCAAATTAGATTCTGCCTTTCTACCAGGAGAGTGAGTTCTAGTTCCACTTTAGCCATGAAAGCAGTTGGGTGATCTTGGGCCAGACACTTTCTCAATCTAACTGACTTCACAGGATTATTGTTGTGGGAGAAAAAAGGAGGCTGGAAGTATGTTAGATGTATTTGGCACCTTGAGTTATTTGTAAAATAATAAAAGTGGGATATAAATAAATATGAAATTATTTCCATGTTGTAAAAACTGCGATGAAAATGAAAGACTATAAATGTTTATTGGGTCTAAAGTATAACCAAAGACCACTAGCCATACTATTCACCTAATCGGAGTCTGATCGGTAATAAAAGCAGCATGTCATTCCAAGTTGAGACAATGTAATCTCTAGGACTTAAGCAGTATATATTATATGGAGTTTGAAACTGAACAGAATGTAAAAGTGTAGTACACTCGAAGTGTATGGCTAATTAAATGTAGCAAAGGATAAAAGTATGGCTGTTTAAAGAAAATACCATTACTTTGTATATTAGAATGCTTCAAATAGGGATGTTATAGCAAATTCACAGGGTGTCATAGGATATTTGGTTACTTTATAAGCAAAACTATTACTGAGTTTGCTGCAGCGCCCCAGAGCACTGCCATGCATAGTAGGGAACTGCTAAGGATGCCATAACGAAGATTTTGGACACTCTGCAATAGAGTAAAAATCTCTTCATCCTTTGCAAACTATTTTAAGTTGTGATAGCAGTACAGCAAAAATGATGATTTGGCAGCATTCTTCTCCTGCCAGAGATGATAATGTATGGTGTATACCTTAATATGAACAAGTGGGTGCTAGCATGTATCTCTAATGTATCTCTGTTTCCTCCTGGGTCCATATTACATAAATCCCCTTCTAGATTATGGATTTCTAGGAAATCATTTAAAGAGTGGTTTATCAAGAAAGTCAATCTTCTATATATGGATATTGTTGCATGTTTTTCTTTTGCCCTTAATTAATCCATCATCATGATTTTCAAATGCATGACATATAATTTATTAATTAAAAAAATTTACTGGGATGATAATATGGTGACTCTATCTTACAATTTTTATATCAGAACAGTTGTTGCTTCAGACCAACTGTTTTGTATGAGTTAATAGTATGCACCACCATTCAGTATTAATTCCACTAGTACCCATCATATCAAAAGTCATATCTTTTCTTTGTGACATTTCTGTCAATTGGGATCAAAGGATCTTCTCCATTTCAGTTTGTCCCTTATAAGGCTGGTATTATCATCTTGCATTTCCTTTATTGAAGATGAACCTTATTGATAGTTCTCAACTTACAACTGGTAGCTTAGCCATTGTTCAGAATTACAATGAATACCCCCCTAAATGGAACTTACAACCCAATTTTGAAGTTACAGTGGCTGCACGCACACACACCCACACACACACACACACACACACACACGGTCATGAGCATATTTTGGTTGCTTGGCCGTTGGCAGTGTCCTGGGGTTTGTGACCATGATTTTTGACATTATTTGTTGGTTTCTAGGATTTCCTTTCAGTTTCCAGCCAAAAAAAAAATGGCCATGGGGTAAAATTTATGAGCTTAATCACCACTTAATGACTCTTGCAGAAACAGCTGCAATGATTTACGACTGTAATTCTGGGCTCAGTTATGGTTGAACGTGGACTACAGGTATTTCTTTAACACTTTCCCCATTATACCAGTAATTCCATTCTTCGTGTTCAGATATCCTATGTCAACTGAGAGGCAGTCTTAGTATCATAACCAGTTTGTCAAAGGAGGCAAAATCACTGTGGACCATTTACTAGATTAACCTTTAGGGGTTTCCATCTGAAATGTTCAACATCCTAATTGTAGCACCTTTTAAGATCTCCAATCCACTTTAATTAAATTCTATTTGTTTCTAATGTCAAATTAGTTTGGACCAACTGAACATTATTTGAAGTTTTAATAATGCAAATTGTCTTAAATGAAAATGTCAAAGTAATGTTTAGTACAATGTGCCAAAGCCTCTTTCATATTTTTGCTTAACAGGCATTCTTGCAGCTGAGTAACATAAAATTCTTTGTCATATAATAAAGCTGGCTTGTAGATGTGTTTTAGGACATAATCCGCATCTGGATAAGATCGGCACAGGGCATGAGCAAGTCAGTATTACAGTTGCTGATAATCATCACAGTATCCTGTAGAGTAGCTTTCCCCAATGTAACACTCTTCTCTTAGGACTGGAATTCTAAGTGCCATGGCCAAAGGCAGTTCTAACATTAGAAAAGAAAACTACTGTATGACTGTCAGAATTAATACATGTTTAGAGTCTGCTTGAACTTGCAGGTCTCTTACATAATGCAGTAATGAGAAAAATAAGATAATTTTTCTGACTTTAATTTTTCAATAGTGAAGAATTTATAGGACATATTTACAAAGATAATTTGAAAAAAAATGTTGAATCAGATTTGAGGTGCAGGCAGCCTGAAAACCTGACAGTTGCATATAGTTGCTATAAATTATGTAGAATTTAAGTGTATGAGACTTGCTCCATTTTGCTTCTTTCAAGTGTCTCTTGGAGGTATTTTTTCCACCTCTCACAACAAAGGCCAGTGAAAATAGTCTTCAGTAACTTTTCAGATTCAAAGTAAATATTATTTCAATGAATAAATATTTAGAAATAACTTTCTAAAGTTGGCCTGGATGTATAAATATACTTGTCTTTAGTAAATTTGAATGGAGTGAAATTTTAGATTTTTGCCACATTTTGAAAAAAAATGTTATTAATAAGGACTACATGTCATGATAATGAATACACAATAAAGAACACATTGTATACTTATTGGGTGTTATATAGATTATAAAAGAAAATATTTCTTCCCTGTTCCCTTGTATGGACAATTTGATAACTTGCCTGTTTATATGGATTAAGGATTCTGTCAGTTATATTTGTTATTACTGTGTGCTTCTTTTTACACACACAGATACTTTTATCATTTTCTTCATGCCTCACACTCACACTGAGCACCCCTCTCTCCTTATCACTAGTGTAAATACCACAATATTTCTTATCAGGGTCATCTTTGCATATGCTCAGACCACAGTTAAGTTGGTAGTTCATGTGTTGCTAGACTGCCTCTTATCTCTTACTTGACATTGTGGTCTTATTGAACCACTGATTTGCGAGTATCATGATCAGCAGCTGCAAGATCACTGGACTGAACTATCGAAAAAAGTCACACAATTCCTAATTATAGCTATGCCAATTAGAAACTAGGGATATGCTTTACAACCAACTAAGCCCAGGCTGTATATCTTTTCATATCTGTCTTCAGAAGTCTGTGGACTACCTTTTTCCAAGCTTTCCCATCTATCTTATACAGACACTTGTTATATTTTACAACATTTTATCCCTTGTCAGGTTTGACTTATTATCTGGACTTCTGTTGTGCTACAAATGTTACTGCTTTGTGGTTTTAAATCTTTTAATTAATTGTACATCTCATTTTTGTTTTCTTCCTTCCTTTGGTCTATGTCTCCTTATGTAAATAAATATGAAAACATTGTCTACTTTGTTGAATTTGTTCTGATTCTAAGAAAATGAATATACATGTTTGACAAATATATTCTGTTTTTAGGAAGCGTTGCAAAGAATTATCTCCACATTGGCACATAAAAATGATGAAATTCAGAATTTTATTGAAACTTTAAATCACATTTTGGAAGGAGTACAGGTATCTTGGATCCTTGTAAACTGATTGATGTTTCTTTAATAGTAATATGAAATAATATAAGTTAATGATCAATCTTTCTGACCACTCCAGCAAGGAAAAAGCAGTAGGAGTTCTAATTGGAAAATATTTTTTAAAAATAAATAGGTGATGCTGACCCCTTCTCCTTCTAGGCAAGGCTAGACTAAGATGGAAGGGAGTTGTTTGGAAAACTTAGAGTTAAAGAATGGGGACATTAATGCTTAACACCCACGTTTCTTTAAAAAATGTGTACATTCATACATGTTATGTGAATAATGCATATACAAGAAAAATACTTTGTCCATGGATGTTTATGAAATCAAGAAGCAATATCCCCAAAGAGCATGTTCAAATGCTTTATAAAACATTGTTACTTGGTTTTTTGCCACTTCTCTCATTCCCAAAGGTTTCTGGGATTATGGCTAAATTGAAATTGCTAGTGGAAGTGAAATGGTATTCAGCAACTGTTACTTTGCTACTCTGGGCATTGAGAGAATGCAATACTATTAATCAAAGGAAATTTATAGTACAGTAGTGGCAAAGAATGTGTTATTTCTACTAATTCACCACATTTTCATGTTGGACATGAGATATAAGGTTCCTCTTTAAATATTTGGTAGAGAAGCATAACAGGTTAATAGCGGTAATAAGTTTCATCTTTATAAGGCTAACCAGCTTATTTCTGTGGTTGATATAGTACAAGAAAATTATATAGTGCAAGCAACCTCATACATCTTGCAAAAGAACAATGGTCTTGTGGAGACAAGATTGAGGCAGATACCTTTGCTGCTAATCCACTGATTTATCTGCTGGGAATGTAACAAAATGTAGTTGTATGTGTTTAGCATAGAAAGCCAATAGTCTTAACAGAGAGGCCAGAGAAAATTCTGTTAATTCTTTATGCATATGTTATAAATAAAACTAATTAAAGTTAATTGCAGGAGTTAATTTATGAATCTGATATGGCTAACTGACCTCTTTGTCAGGAAACCAAAATTTCCACTGTTCTATAGTTTTATCATTTGTTCTCTGATACCAAAATAATGATTTTAGATGGAAAGAGTGTAGAATAACCCCCTCCACACATACACACATACCTATATTATCTGACAGAACTGCTGCTGCTGAATTGATGGTACCTCTCTCCTTCCTCAGTTTTCAGTATATTGGTAGCAGCTATCTTGGCTGGCATTCCACTGCCAAGACATAACAAGTCTATACAGATATCAATTGTTTATATACACATGTAGGGAGAGTAAATCTTGTGATACTTTGCCACAGGCATAGCAAAACCTTGTAAGAGTTGGAATACTTTATTGCCCAAATTGAGTAGTAGCTGCCTGGTAATACAAAGTAGCAGCAAAACTAGTCCTCTGCTTAAAGCACGGATTTTAGTGAAGATTGTATGTTTTGGCAATACTGTTCAGTGAATTGCATTAGAAACGTATTATCTGAATAATTTTTGTAAATATTGTTGGGGAAACTGACTTGATACACATCTTTCATATTTGATATAAAGTTATGGTGTATCTGTTCAATATTAATCAGTTATGTGTAGTAACATAAAATTTGTAAACTGGGGTAAAGGGACTTTTTGTGGCCTATCCTAATACTCCTTTGAAGATCAGAATTTATAAATTAGATTAGTAAATGATGTATTTAAAATGTTCTTAACTGTTCTTAACTTTGTTAGATATAACACTTGAACTATGCCTATATTTTCCCTATATAACCTCATAATAAATACATACCACTACAAAGGGTAGCAGTAGCATTTACTATTTTTTTTTAAAGTGGATGCTAAACAATTTGCTAAATTGAATGCTGGCTTGTATAGGAAATTCATGTCTTACATTTGATAAAGGTTATTAAAGCAATAGGTTAAGTCTTATGTGTATGGCTAAACATGTGAATGCTAATATATAATATTAACTTTACTATTATGTTTAGTAAATGCAGTATATCATTAAACTATGTTACTTTTATTTATAATTTTTGTTAAGTATATAGAATACCAGGGATGTTTATAAAGCATTAAAATCATTTTACAGACTAATTCTTCCAGTGTTATTTCTGAGTTGGAAGAGGAATTTGATGGCTTATACTCAATACTTGATGAAATGAAGGATATCATGACAACTAATATCAAGCAAGAACAAGCACATAAAATCCAGGAACTTCAGGTAATTATTTATATAATAAATTCATAGAACTTTCTTAAATTCTTCTAGGAGAATTTTACTGATTAAAGAAAATAGTTTATTACTTAAATATTTGTATGTATGGGTTCAACCCTAACTCTTTGTCACCTAATCTCTGATGGTTAAATTATATTGATTTGGAAAATAAAATTTTAATTAGGCTCTGTGTACAAAAAAACATAATGATGGAGTTTTTAAAGTGTTAAAGCAATTTTCTTGAGATAATGCCCTTCTAAAAGATGAAATACTTCTGTTAGTGGTTATCTGGATTGGATAGTTTCTCTTTTAGAAATGTTTAATGGTATAATGGACTAGTGTATGTAATATTTAGGTCTCTATTTTTGGATATCTAAATAAGTTTTTTTAATGTGTAATAGTTTTGATTTTTTTGTAATATTTAAGAAAGGGGTGAGGGGGATTTATATTAAATGGAAAAGGGAATTATAAGCATATGCTGCTAAGTATATATGTTAATTTGTACTGAGTTTGTTGATTAATAAGGGGAGTTGAAGACCTAGAAATGGGGTGAGGTATGGAATGAAAAAGTATCTGGTTATGCTTTAAGAGACTGGTAATTGTTAATGTTGACTAGGGATGAAGGGGAAGTTTCTTTTTCTTAATATTTGGGGGGGTGATTCTTTTTCTCACATTTAGTCGTGTATGTGTGTGTGTGAGAGTGTATTAGGTTTCTTTCTTAGTTTTATCAGTTCAGTATAATTCTTAATAAAATTATTAAAAATAAAAGATGAAGCACTTGTCTTGGGTAAATCTTCAGTGAATCTATTGTTCCTTTTAGAGATATTTTTGTCAGTCCACAAAGTAATTTGAGTATACAAGTTAGTTTGTGAGACCTTTCAACCGAATTGTAAGAGTTTATAAAGGCAACATGTTACAGGTTGTCCTTGCCTAACAATTATAATTGGGACTAGAATTTCCATTGCTAAATGATATGGTTGTAAAGTATGTTATTATGTGACCACATTGCTTAGCAGTGGCAGTCCCAGCAGTTCTCATTGCTAACCCTAAGTGAGGATCATGGGTTTTTAAGTGAGAACCAACTTGCAACTTCTTGCTGGCTTCCAAAAAAGCAAAGCCAATTGGAAGCCAGCCAGAAACCACAAGTTCAGGGCTGCTTACAAGCAGACCAGCAAGCAGGTAAGTGGCTGGTACAGGCAGGGGGTGGCTGCTGTAGGGTAAAAGTGTGTGTGTTGGTGCTACTTGTTCAGCATAGTAATAATTTTGAATGGTTGCTGAATTAGTGTTCGTTAACCAAGAACCACTTGTTACTTCTACAATATTTCCACTTATTGTTGAAATCAAAATGAAGATTGAAAACAGCTGATATTCTGGATTTGTCATCCTTCAAGTAACATCATAGCAAAATCAATTGTTTTGTAAGCCACCTCCATCATTTGTCACACAGTCAAACTTGTAGTATGTTCAATTACGTAAGGCAGTGAAAAGATTGAAATAATAGATTTATAACTGAACAGAAGTCTTGAGGACACAGTACTGGAAACATGTTTTATTGAAGCTATATTGAGCTCTGAAATCTTTAATATTGCATGATTAAAATGTCATTTAGCAGATGATATTTTCCAAAGCTTAACAGTACTGTACAACCACTGCATGCAGGACAACATAAGATAAGGGAGTAGAAATATCAACACAATAAAACTCAAGAAACTTAAGAAGATATGTTCTAAAAATTGTAAAGGTATATCTAGCCTATATTTGGAATGTTTTTATTAATTATCCAGTTAAGGCCAGTTAAGACCAATGAATAGTTCTCTGCGACTTAATGTCTTAAAGAATGATAATAATCATCAGCATTTCTAGGCTAGACTAAATTGTTTATTCAAAAATGGAGTATATCCCCCCCTCCTCAAAAACCTTCCATCAATCCTATAGGCTGCCTTGCTAAGTTATTTATCAGTAATGCTTTTATACATATCATTCTATTATGATGTTTGGAGGGGAGGTTGTATAGAATATTAACAATAGAAAAGTTTGAGATTGTTTCCTTAGGGCAGGGGTAGGGAAAGTTGGCTCTTTTATCACTTATGGACTTCAACTCCCAGAATTCCTGAGTGAGCCATAAAAGGTTCCCCATCCCAGGCCTACTGGTTTTTCAGTTGTGGGGGACATGTCCTACATTTGTATATTAAACAGTCCCATTCAAATCAAAAATTGATTTCTCCCACAAAAACCAGTAGGCCAGGGATGGGGAACCTTTTATGGCTCACTCAGGAATTCTGGGAGTTGAAGTCCATAAGTGATAAAAGAGTCAAGTTTCTCTACCCCTGAACTAGGGTAGGGGAAATTATTTTTGTTAATCACTTTCCAAGACAGTTCAAGTATCAACCTATCTTTGAACAAGGTGATAAATATAAGGCTTCAGACTGAACTATAAACAGGATAATTTCTGTCAATGATTGAATAAACTGTTACATTATATTTATATATTTATTTGTTTATTTGCTGCCTATCTCATCGTAGGGCTATTCTAGCTTACAATAATAAAAAGGTAGAAAAATGAAAAGAGTATAAATAACAGAAATAGAATAATAGAACAATAAAATACACAATGACAAAGGAACACAATGGGAATAATGTATCAATATGATAACCAAAAAAATGACTGGGATGGGTGGGGGAAGTGGAGTCTGCCATCAATCTAGCAGCCACCTCCAGTGTGGAACTTCTCCAACCAGCTGAGCCAGGTCTTCATGCTATTTGTCTGGTATAAAACTTTCTTATACCTTAGTAGTCCTAAGAAATCACTGTTTTAAATAGTTATTATTTGATCACATTTATTTACCATAAGGAAACAAAAATCAGTGATTAAATTTAGGATTAAGCAAGGACAGTTTTCATATTAAGATAGTTGTCTGCTGAGAATCTGGAATAGCCATATGGAGCTGAATCAAAAGCTGTTAGGTTTGTCATACTCTTCTGAATGATTTTTATGTTGGAGTAGAAGATCTTTACCCAAGTTCTGGACTAACTTGTTGTTTGATAAGTTAAATGAAGTTTACAGGAGCAGTCCCATATGATTGAGTCATAGTAAATAGCATGTTCTATATGTTGCTTTGATTATTTGGAAATAAATTGGTAGCAGAAAATAATGTAAATAAGGCTGGTATATTACAGGAGGTGTTTTTTTTTTTTTAGTATTTAGACAAATGCAGCGGGGGAAAAAAGATGGCAAATATGATAAAGGAAGTTTAGCTATATTTGATATTTGCAAATGTATTCTTTTCCATTTAGACCAGTTTTGTTTCTGGTTGATAATGTCCCTATAGACTTGTTATATGACAAAACTGCTTAAACTTTTACATCAACTATTAAGTTTTTACAACTCCCAGAACTTTTCTTTATGTAAAATAATCAACCGTAGAACATTTTAAATAAAAAAACCCTATGTTTTATCACTGGACTGAAGACCCCTTTATTCTTCTGAATAAACAAATTTGGAAAAAGGAGATATGAACCAGATATGAAATATGTTCATGAATAGGCTGGTATATTGAACTCATTCATATTTTTTTCCTAGAATCAACTTAGTCAATGTAGTAATGCCCTGGAGAACTCTGAAGAATTGCTGGAGTTTGCTGCACGATCTTTGGATATAAAAGAGTCTGAAGAATTTTCTAAGGTATATAACTTGCCAGACATGAACAAAAAATAAAAACTATATAGTATCATTTGTCTGAAGTTACTTCAGTAGTGTATAATAAAACTTTGTGGAAAAACTAGCATCTCTTAAAACATTTCATTCTTATGTATTTCAAGGGAATGTATTTAAACTTACTCATGAGAACAGAATTCATAAAACAAGATTTGAAACCCAAAATATATTTGATATATGTAATAACATAATATAATTTTAAATCTTAAAAAGCTGAGTTTGTTTTGCTTTAGTCAAAATGCCTTACAGTTAGAAAGTTTAGAATATGTATATCTGCATAATTGTATGCATTTTTGAACCCAAAAGAATGAGGTTAGCAGTATTATTCATTTATAAAATCATATGTTTATAGCTCAGTGGGCAAATCTGCAAATTAGAAGTAAAATGCTGTCCCTTATATTGAATGAGTAAAACTAGGAGTGTAATATACTTTTGGATAATCAATTTATCTTAGCAATATAAGAGGCTGCCACATTTAATTTTTTGGCTTTCTCTTATTAGCTTTTCAGTGTTTTTGTGTTTTCATCTTATTTATATTTAACAGTGCTAAATCAGCTCTGAATCCTGTCATTGGTATTTTTCTTATCATTTCTTTGTATATATTGAATGTTCCCGACTAAGGCAAGTAAGACAGTATTAAAATGAATAATTGAAATAATTTTGAATCAATCAAAACACCAACCTTGGTATCTGATTTTCTTCTGCTTTTGTGAAAAAAGAGCTATAAGTCTGTGTTGTTTTCCTATAAATTAAATGAAAAGCAAAGATGTAAATAGTAAAACTTACTCTTTGCTTTCTCAAGTTCCATTTGTTTTCTTTCTGTTCTCCATAAGTCATCCTTTCTTTCTTTAAAATTCCACATAACTCATATTATTTTCTCTCATATTGCGACATGTTTCTGGCTGCAGTATTTCCCCATTCCTACTCATGCTTGTCAACAAAACATGGTTTTTACATTCCGTTATCCCATCCTTTTATAATTGCCAAACAACTTTAGATCCAAAGAACATAGACCTGCAAATTTATGAATGTGTGTTGAAATGTTGCTACTTCAGCAATTTATTTATTTATGAACTTTTTGCTGAGCTTAGCCCAATAATAGTAATAATAGCTCTTTTCCATGGTGGTTCCGTCTCTCTCTAGAATATCATTCCCCCAGAGATTAGAATGGCCCCCTTTCTAATACTCATCCGGAAGGCACTGAAGACCTGGTTCTGCCAGCGGGCCTGGGAAACTCAGAGCGGGATGGAGCCTATCAAATGGCTTGTGTGATCTGCTGTTGTCAGGGTGGAGTGGGTGGGGATTGGGGGTGATTTTTTATTTATTTTTTTCCAGATTTTGTTCTATTGTAGTTCATTAATTTATTTGATTCTTTTTGTTAGTTTTTATTGTTTTTTATTTTAAATATGGTTTTACATTCTGTAAGTCACCTCGAGTTGTCATGGGAGAATAGGCAGCAATATAAATTCAATAAACAAACAAACAAATAAAATAATGCCTGTCAGTTAATAAGTACTTTGTTTGGCTTCCAAAACATGAGATATCTTTTTGGAGGAGCAGGATCTTTATCCCTGTTCCTTTTGTAGTTAATATCTGGGAAGAAACTTAGTTTCATAGTTCTGTTGTGTTTACTTTATTGCTAATCTTTAGCTTTGATTACCAGAAATGATTGATATTAATGACATTACCATGAAATACATGGCCATTGTACATACAGTTACCTGCTGAAGTAGCAATATATGTATTGCATATCGTTTTTCTTCCAGCTAAAGACACTGAGTAATCCACTTTTTAGATCCATCATCATTAAATATTTATTCAATAAGGAAGCTTAAATTGGGGTATAATGGTATAGTCATAACAAATAAGAACTTCATAAAATAATTATTTTAGCTGGAAACATAAGAAAATAATTCACAAGTATTTCCGAATCAGGCAATGGTGTCACTGACAGCACTGACTTTAAGAGAGAAAGTATTTACATTGGTAAGCTGTGAAAGTTTTGGAATATATCACTTTTCCTAGTGCATTTGTGATGGGCAGGTACAGGTAGCCCTTGACTTACAACAGTTCATTTAGTGACCATTTGAAGTTACAACAGACTGAAAAAAGTGACTTATGACTGTGTTCACACTTACACCTAGCATTTTCATCATCACATAATCAGAATTCAGACGTTCGGCAATTGACTCATATTTATGTAGCAGTATCCCTGAGTCATGTGATCATCTTTTGCAACCTTCTGACAAGCAAAGTCAATGGGGAAGCCAGATTCACCTAACAACCATGTTACCAAATTAACAACTGCAGTGATTCACTTAACAACTGTGGCAAGAAAGGTTATGAAATGGGGAAAAATTCAGTTAACAACTCTCTTGCTTAGCAACAGAAATTTGGGGGTCAACTGTGCTTTTAAGTCGAGGGCTACCTGTAAATGTGCATATGAGATCCTTAGGAACTAGCATTTTCTTTATCCAAACTATTTCAAATTCCCAGCTTTCGAGTATGTGCAAGTTTTCCATATTTGTTTTCCCTATTCATTGTTGTTATTCATTGTTCAGTGAATATGGGTGTTCTATCAAATACTCAGAGAAGAAATTACTGATTGTAGTAATTTCTTTTTTTCCCTTATATTGAATGGTTCTCCTATAACGGGTGTCAAACTCAAGGCCCAGGGGCCGGATCCGGCCTACAGGATGCTTAGATCTGGTCCACAGGGCCGCTCTGAAAACAGTGAAGGACTGGCCTGCGGTACCTCTGCCAGCGAAAACAGAGTTTGGGATGGCCAGATGTGGGTCCTCCTGAGCTCTGTTTTTGCTGACAATGGGTTGCAGGAGGCCATTGCACCTGAAAACAGAGCTCAGGAGCCTTTTTTCCTGGTAGAGTGCTTGGGCCACCGCAGACGTCCCTGACATGAGTGATGCTGAGCTGGCCACGCCTACTCTGGCCCCTTGAGGTCAAACACAATCCTGATGCGGCCCTCAATGAAATCAGGTTTGACACCCCTATCCTATGAAAACATGCATTTGTGCAAAATTAATATCGAATTATAATCTTGAGTATTTTTCCACATACAACTTCTAAGGAGAATTATAGGTTAACAAAAAAAGAATCAGTAATTCTTTAAATGTTAAATTCAATTTCAAATTTTATCGGGCTGAGTTTTACCATTTTTACTCCAATTTTTTGTTTCATTTTTCTGTTACACTATTTCAAAAAATAATAATTACCTCACAACCAGAATATGTTAATATATTTTCTGTCCAAGACTAAGTAACAATATTGTTTGAGTTGCGGAATATATTTTGATTGTACAGATAAAAAAGTAAAGCATATATGTAACTATATAAGTGGCATTCACACAACTGTCTAGCAAGGTAATTTGCATTTATTTGGGCTGCACAGATTCTGCAAAAGATACTTTAGCATGTACGAGGCACCTCTTTTCAAATAGCTGAAGCAGGCCCATTGTTTTTCAGGCTTACACAGGTGCTTCAGAAACTGCTGCAGTAGATCTTTTGCTGTGATGCACAGACCTATGGAGTTGGTTGGGGGCAGTTTCCAAAAAGCTACACAAGCCTGAAAAGAATATGGAGTTGCTTTATTCAAAATGGAGTGCTTAGTACATGATCCTGCATGTTACCTCTTTTGAAATATTTGTATCGCCCTAACACCAGTTGATAACTATTGTGCCCAAGAAATCAGCAAGAATCTCTTCGATGTTCCTGAGTTGGGTGATTCCTTAATATCCCAGACATTTGATGGCATATAATGTACAGTTATTAGTGTATACTTTCAGTGGCTTTGTTGCTTATTACTGAATGTCTAATTTGAATTAACAATGGCTTAAGATACAAAATCTTCAATTATAACCTTCCGAATGACCTTGTGAATCATTCACTAACTCTTTCTTGCATGTTACTGCAGATGAAACTTGCATGAAACCATTAACTACCTTCTCTCTCTTCTTCCTGATGCACCTCAAGGCTGCCAGACAGATCAAGGATAGGTACAGTACAAACTCATTTGATTCTGTTTGTAATTATTCTTAATTAGAGTTGAGAATTCTAGAATCAGGCCATTTTTCTGATGTGATTTATGCAACCAAAAGATTATGCTTTGCATGGTGACATGCTGCATTGCTCTGTTTGGCCCTATGTTTCCCTATGCCTGTGGTGTGTATTAACTTTCACTTGTAAAAAGGATCTTTTAAACAAATGTTATTGGGTAGGATAATAATCATTTTATTTTATGTTAGTCTGTTATCTCAAGAGAAATTTAAAATATGGTTGTGGGTTCTGGTAGATCAGAATTGGTAGCCTGGAGGGGGGGAAGGGCAGGTGCTTTTAGGCATGTGCACGCATGAACAGGCCCCCCCTGTGCACGAATGGGGTTGCGAGCCCCCACACGATGCAAATGGGGCTGCAAGTGTCTGTGCAACATTCGCGGCAACGCTAGCACAAGTGGGGGATGCGTGGGCACATATACACACGTGCGCACTAGCCAGCTACTTGTGTGGCCTGGTGGCTGAAAGGCCACAGCCTGGTAATGGGCCACAGTCCCACAGGTTGGAGACCCCTGTGATAGACGATCTCAAGATGTTTGTTTCCATGATGCTAGATATAAATGTTGCAATTTGTTAGGATTCTTCAGTGTGACCTAGAAAGCTGAAATTTGATATGGAACATATTTCCAAAATAATTAGATTGCTAGAAAAGATTTCTACATTTGCTCTTTATATTTGTACTTCATATAGGTGAATAGATTATTTTTATATATACAAAATATTTGGAATTTTAAATAGATTCAGGTCATGGAATACTGAGCATAAAAATGAACCATGTCCATTTCTATTACACAAACCAAGGCAGTTTATTTCTTAATAAGGGAGCATAGAGCAAATCAAATGGTTCATAAAATGGGTGTTGTTCTATTCTTATGTTTCCTGTTAGATAGCAAGAATCTGGATAACTACCATTTATGAACCATTATTATTTTTTATACTTGTGTGTTTAAACTTTGCTCACATATAGCTTTCTTTTTAAAATATCTTACGGGATACCCTTAATAAAAAGAACAAGACTTAAGAATATTATGCTCCAAAAGGAAATGTAACGAACCTAAAGAAACATAAAATAAATGTCTGTTATGTGCTTCGTCTGTCAACCTAGAGTTTCTAAGTTCAGTTGGAACCAATCATGAAGATGTTTTCTCTTGCAATAAATGCCCCTTTTGAGACTTATTTGCATATTTGTGTGTAGACATATGTATGAATATATATTAATGATATATACAGTTGCATAGCACTTCTGCAGTACTAATTAAAACATTCATGCTTTTTTTTCACAAGCCTTAGAAAAGAAGTTTTAAGGAGTTATTAGTTATTAAAGTGATTCTGAAAACAGTGGCATCCTTTGCAGAGTAGTACACAGTTGCTATAATTGTGCAAGTTCCAATTTTTTCCTATTCAGAAAAAGTTATTCTAGCTTTTAATTCATCTGCAATCAAAGTCCATTATAATAATTTGCCCTTTCTTAAAGCTCCTTTCTTTATAGATTTATAGTTTCAGTACTCATCATACCTTTCCTGTTCTGTATTTTTAAATCTGTAATCTAATTTTCTAAAATAGATTTAGCATGCCCTGAATAAGACTTAAGCAGGAACTGAGGTCTCACACCATAATTGCCCAGCCATGTATTACTCCAAAATAGATTCTACAAACCTAATATCATTTAGATATTCCACAGTGCTTGTATTACATCTTCAAAAGTCACTCACTGTAATGTTTGTTAATTATTTTGATCTATTGGTTTTTTTTAGACTAAACACTTATTGGAGCTTGCAAAGCTCTCACCCAGAGTGACAGAGGATGATTTTAATATTTTTATTTTGATTGGTTCCTCAGCCCCTTGCATCACATCCTGATGGTTTCTCTCTCTCCTAAATATGTTAAAGATTCCCCTTCCATTGATGGGCATTGGAAATTAACTTTATGTGAATGGAACCATGCCTGTACATTTTAAGATTTAACTCTGGCTTTCTTGTTACTACATTTGTAAAGACAAGGGGGAAATACGTATTTTTAAACCAAGCAATTGATCCTTAATATACAACATATATATTGTAGTTAAAAGTATTTAAAGTCACTGTTCATTACAAATAAACTATGTAGAATGAGAATATTTTGGCTATAAGCCTTAAGCATTTCCCAGGTGACCAAATCATTAATACCACTTTTACCATCTAGACAAGTTTGTTGATAATACATTAGGCAGCTTGTGGATTATTTATTAATTAAACAAATTGATATAGCTGGCCAACTCACGCATAGGTGACTCAGGGTTGTTTACAACATTTAAAAAATTTAAACGAACACTATATAATAAAACCACACACACACACACACACACACACACACACCCAGCCCCTGTAGCAACAATAATACAATTAAATCAGTCACTTGATCGGCTACATTTCCTATGGTGATCTCCAGGCCTGCTGACAAATCCATATTATTAGGGCTTTTCAGCAGGGTGAGAGACAACTGTTCTTAGAGGGAATGATGTTCCATAATGAATCCTTAAATAGGATGTGCAATTAACATTGAAAAACCTGAATTTTATACTTTCAGTAAATCATTTATGAAACAACTGCTCCTACGCTCATGATGCCAATTACTTAGTACACAGTATATGGAAAAGCAATTAACTTGTCAATTAAGTTTTATTTATTGCTTGCGCTAGATACAGGATTGCTAAATGTTTGCTGACTATCCAGAAAAATCTAACTTGTTACTGTCTCTTGTCTGCCTTTAAAACTGTTCGGTAAGTGTGACTCATAGAGAATGTGCTACTACGTGTAGTTTAGCTCGTTTCTAGATTTCAGTATGTTGACTAAAATATTTTCCAAGTAGTTTGCATATTATACTGTACATTAAATATTATCAGAAGTTTAAAAACCTGTTTTTCTAATTCCTAACTTTAGAGTCACAATGGCGCCAGCATTCCGCTTGTCTTTGAAACCTAGAGTGAGTGACAATATGACACACTTGATGGTGGATTTTTCTCAGGAGAGACAAATGCTTCAGGCACTAAAATTCTTGCCAGGTAATAAACAGAATATGGCTTTCAGGAATGAGTTACAATATAATTCATCTGTAAATAAAGTGTTTCCTTTTTCCATAGTTTTTTAAATATATCTTTGAAGTGAGGGGAATAGAGAAGTAATGAGGTTCATTACTATGTATATTGCAGTGTAAGTTGTGTTTTATATTTTTAAAAACGCCTATTCATCTAGTACTAGAATTTAGCTGCAGTAACTAGCAAAGACTAAATGGCAGTGGGGACTAAATAGTCTATTATGCATTCTAGGAGATGGAAGTATTACCAAATAGACACATGAAGAATCATAACTTTATCTTATTAACTTATGCCAGCTATTTCTAATTATTAGTCTTCAAGAAGCTTTGCTTCTCTCCCCCCCCCCCCCCAGTTTTGCAGAGCCAGTTTTCCAAGTAGCATTTCTGTGCCATCTGTATGTTCACAAAAACTTGGTTGAAAATCATCAGGATATTAAACCTGATACTATATGGTGGGTGAATCTGTTAGGCTGGTAGTATAAAGCACCCAAGAGTTAGTCAATTCTAAACATTCAGATAACTGTAATTTTAATTCAGCACAATGAACAGTGGAATGTAAATGAACTGAGGCACAGGTGACTGCAATTTTGAAAGTTATACTGATTGACTCATTGGTATTTCAGTACAGAATTGCCCAAAGTTACTGGTGTGTACATTTAATTGATATTAATTGCTGCTGCTTCTTGTATTTCTTTCCACTCTATCGTATTCACACAAATCTAGAACTAGATGACTTCTTTCTATTTGTGACACAAAAATACAAAACTTCAGCCACTATTAATGAGTGCATATTTTACTAAAAGCATTCACAGTATTATTCACTTTGCTTGGAATGTTCTTCATCTTTCTCAAGCAATCAGAGATGATGCTTGGCACTGGTGTTCAAAAAAATCTACAATTGAGAGACTCTGCAAGGACTTGCTCTTGTTTCTCCAACAAAATGTAGAGCAAGAAGCACTTGAATCAAAGTGAGGTTCCATTCTGATTCAAGAGAGAAGTGAGCATTGCAGTCTGAGGATTGGTTCATATTCAAATTTTCCAAGTAAACATCAGTGGTTTATGGATGGGTTCACCCGCAGAAGCCATAATTTATAAACCAAACCATAAACTATGATTTACAATCTGTGGTTCATAAAACCTAAACTAGAAGTAAAAAATCTACTTCGTAGCTTTGTTTTATGTTGGAAGGTAGCCTTGTTGTCTAAATATCAGTAGCTGTGTTAATGATAAAGTCTATATTCCTCCAGCTGAATTTTCCTGAAGCATAGTTTAGAAGTAGAACTCTACTTTATCAATGCTTTCTTTACTTATATTGTTTAACAGTTCCCAGAGCTCCAGAGATTATTTTAACAGACTGTCTGGTAGCTGACAACGCTGTAACAGTAGTATGGCAAATGGCCGAAGAAGACAACAAAATTGATCACTATATACTTGAATTTAGAAAAACCAATTTTGATGGGCTTCCTCGCATAAAAGATGAGAGATGTTGGGAATCTATAGATTACATTAAGGGCACTGAATATACATTGTCAGGTAATTATCTTTTTGTTTTCTCTTCAGATTATGTTGAATTTTAGCAATCCTCGATTTATGAGCACAATTGAACCCAAAATTTGTGTTGCTAAGGGAGATATTTATTAAGTGAATTTTGCCCCATTTTACAACCTTTCTTGCTACAGTTAAGTGAATTACTGCAGTTGTTAAGTTAGTAATATGGTTGTTAAGATAATCTAGCTTCCCCATTGATTTTGCGTACAGTAATAAGGTAGTTCACTACTGAAAAATTGCCAATTTAGAGTTAAGAACTATTATATCACATGTCACAAAACACCATTTCTTAACAGTTACTGACAGTTAGTCATATTAAGTTTTTATAAAATTTGTTTCACAAAACATGACCATTCATATGTCTAAGTCTTTCTGGATTATGGGATCAGTTGAGAAGGTGTCGCAATTTCTACATGCTTTTCAATTTTTAACTTTGTTTTTAACTAAGTTATCATTAGTGTAATTGAAATGAATAGAAAAATGAAAGTCGGAAACACTTACCTCAGCTGGGTCTAGGACAGGGGTGTCAAACTCAAGGCCCGTGGGACGCCAGAAATATTAAAGGACCGTCCTGTGGTGCCTCTGGTGGCTAAATGGGCAGCGCTGCGCCCTTCCCCGCACCTCATTTTCACCTTCCATGGCCTTCTGCAGCACTCTGCCGGCTGAAAACGGACCGAAAAACAATGTTCTTCCAATTTATGCATTATCATTGTATCTCATAATTAAGCCTGATTCTTTGCTTTTTAGTATCTAAAAGATCCATTCTTAATTTTATGTTATATATCTTGGAATATGTTTAATTCATTCCCCATAGTAGAAATGAATAGTCAATTTGAATTGTGGGTGTGTTTTATGTGTTTGTGTACAATTTTTGTCATGCCGCTAACTCTTCTGTTTATTGTAAAATCTTTGTATCTCTTTTTTCTACTTCTTCCAGGACTAAGGTTTGATTCAAAATATATGAATTTTCGTGTCCGAGCTTGCAACAAGGCAGTGGCTGGAGATTATTCAGATCCTGTAACTTTAGAGACGAAAGGTAAAATTGCTCACCTAAAATTAGCTTCATGTATTGTCTTAAATACTGGTGGGCTTATCGGATATGAACTTGACTACTAAGGAATTATCTTTGGGCAGGACCTGTGTTTCCATTTGATGTAATTTAGCATCTGAGTTATAGTCTTGATGCTGGACAGTATGCTTCATTAGAATTTGCAGATTCCATATACACAAAAAGATCTACAAATAGGAGCAAATCTGTCTCAGCTAGCTTTGACATTTATTGACATTTATTTAAATTTAAGGAAAGCTTGCAAATATGGCAAAAGTGTGAAAATACTAAGAATGTCATTTGATTGATAAAAGGAGGACCCAGATTGTTGGGGGCAAAATGCTGATTCTTTAAACCACTTAGAAAGGGCTCTAAAACACAATGCAGTGGTATATAAGTGTAAATGCTGTTGCTATATGTACCTTGTATAAGAAAAAATATTGAAACTTTTAATAGCAATTATCACTGCCACAACATGTGCAAAAATGTTCTGAATATTATTTCTGGGATTGAATGCCCAGGATTATTTAAGGATAATTGATTTTAAGTGTTGCTTTAAAAAGAAATTGGCTAGCGTGTATGTGTTTGTACACACAGTATAATTCATTGCAGTTAGATTAGAACTGCTACAAAGTGCTTTGGAGTGCTGTGTTTTTCAGTTACATCTGTTAATGTTGAGCCCTTTATGGAAGATGCATTAATAATATTTTATTTATGCTATTTTTAATGGAGTAAATCATTACTTAGAATAATTTTCAAGTTTAGCATTATACAAATGGCTCAGTTTTCTAGAGTTACTCTCTTTTCTAGAGAATATTTCAAGTTTTATATTAAAATAAGAAATATCTGCATAATGCACTCTAATGTAATATAATATTATATTACGTAGTTTCTAACAATGGAGACAAGTACAACAATGTAGACACATTTAAGTGATAAAAATAAACTTTAAATTTCCATAAGGAATGTGATTCAGTTCTGACTGCTCGGTTATTTTATCACTTCTGCCTCTGGTAATGTTAGCCATCATTTCATGGACATTGTTTTTGTTGCAGTAAAAATTGGAAATACGTTCCTGAGTTTTATCATTTAAATACTAAGCTTTCTCTATTTAATACATTTATTTAACCACTGAAAGATCAAATGATAATAACCTAGCGCTCTTATCAGTTAGATTAGCATGTTTTTTGTCCTTATATTGGTTAACATTGGAAAAAAAAGTACACTGCTTTTATTTATAACTGTTACCAGAATTCCCTTAATATCAAAATGGCATGGTTGTCTTCCATTGTATATATATCTTATTCCTTAATTTAACTGAAAAATGTGATGGGATTCATTCTTTTACATTTTAAAACTCAGGACTAAACTGTACAAGTAATTGACATTTTTAAACTCTGGTCAAATGTCCAGGCTTTGAGGGTGAAAAATGAGGATATTCTCATGTTTTGCTTGTTGCTGAAAAATAACTCATTTTATGCTTACTTATTTTTGAAGGTGCTGGTATTTTTATCTTTATTTTAACAAAGAACACTTTAAGTGGCTATGACTTTGAGGCAATTTTCAGGAAAAAAAACCAATGACTCCAAGAAAGGACTTGACATTAAATAAAGATATTTATTTTCATATTTATTTAAATAAAATTCTATTTCATCTTTGTTCAGCTCTTATATTCAATCTTGATGGCTCATCATCCCACCTTAACTTAAAAGTTGAAGATACCTATGTTGAGTGGGACTCTACTGGAGGGAAAAGCCAAGAAAGCAAAACAAAAGGAAAAGAAAACAAAGGCAGGTGAGAAAACAGAACCATTCTAAGTAGTACCACAGAGGAGAAGTTGGATATGCATAAGGGATTAAAAATATATTCATTTTCTTCAGTTTTAGAAACCCTTGCTATTGATTCTTATTATTCATATTACTAGCAATTGGATTTTGGATTTGATATGTAAATGATCCTTTATAAAAAACAGATTTTTGCATAAACTAAAAATAGGAAAAATAAGGTGAAGGTTATGTCACAATAATGGGGAAATTTTCTTTAAATGTACAATAGAAAACCTTAATTTAGTGAACAATTCTGTAAACTGAAGATTAAGATTTTCTTACCAAAGAAATAAAAAGTGTGGAGCCCAAAGTGCTAAAACAAATTAAAACCAAAGCTACTTGAATACATTTTTAAATGACAATCAGCAAACAGCATAATACCCATTACAGATATACGAGGCATATATTTTCTTTCATCAAAGGAATGGCATTGCCTTTGATATCATCAGAAATCTTAGTGCTCATTCAAATGACTGGAAGAAATAATATTTTATGGATGTGTGTATTTTATATATGTATATATTGATAGATAGATAGATAGATTTTGTTGATTTATTCTATTGCTCAGGCTTTTGAAAGAACCCAAAACAGTATAGAAAAAGAATAATAAATAGAAATAAATTTTAAAAAATAATGAATAATCAACTTTCCTAAGCCAAATAATAAAAACCAAACAAACTGATGTCTATGGAGATTCTCAGTCATCCAGGTCATGGTTGTCTCAGGTACTTTTTGAAAAGGCAGCTGGACTTTGTTTTTCCTTGAAGATGCTTCTTCAATTCTGAACTAAAGAAACTTCTCAGATGAGAAGCAAAACGTCTTCAAGGAAAAACAAAGTCCCCTTGCTTTTTGAAAAAGTACTTTTGGGACAAACAAATTGATCTTAAAAGGGACACTTGGACAAAAGCCTATCCTCAGCCATCATTTAAAGCAATATTGGGAGCATAGGGAATTCTATCAAGAAAGAATTATATAATGGGTAAGTATTAGCATTAATAATATTTTTAGTTTTTAAGTAATAATAATTGTTATTTTTGTATTATTTTTTTAACCTTATTGTATGCTGCCCAGAGTCATTCATTTTGTGAGAGTAGCAGCTACATAAATTCTA
The DNA here is from genome assembly GCA_023653725.1 of Bungarus multicinctus. NCBI lineage: Eukaryota > Metazoa > Chordata > Lepidosauria > Squamata > Elapidae > Bungarus > Bungarus multicinctus. The sequence goes on from CM042834.1 coordinate 185,404,555, forward strand.
TAAGATAAATAAATAGTAAACAGAGAAACCCCTACTTCTCATCACTGTGCTGGGTACCAGTCCTGCTGATGCAATCATAAGATTTAGGGCTTTATCAATACTTTAAATTGGGCATAGTAAATCACAATGCAGGTCATTAAGAATCATGGTTTTGATGGTGTCACTTAGCTACACAGGTAATAGACCTTAAAGCTGTGTCCTACCCTAACCAGATATGATGCGTTGCTGTTGAAAAGTAGTTAAAATAATTAAGCCATGAAGCAGCAAACCTCTGCTTTCTTGGTTCAGGTAGCGTCATGATAACCATATCAGCCATGGCAAGAACAGTGAGAGGAGTAGGGGAAGCTTAATGTCAGCCCAGAAGTTCACCAGTTTTTAAAGGATGTTTATAGAACCACTTCTTTAACTGAAATATTTGCTTATATGGAGAGTTAACAGCAAACTGGTCTGGCCATAAATTGCCATATTGTCTGGCAGACTAACTATGGGTAAGTATACAAACTAGTTAGCACCAATTCTGGATTAACATGTTGTGACAGTGTTACATATCAAACAAGCAGATGACTTTTTAAAATGATCCTCCCATAGTAATAATTTAGAAATTGTTTTTTTAACTACTGCTTTTTAAATACAAAACTATGTGTAGCCGAAAATAGCCTTTAACAAACTATTTTTATCTGACAGTGGCCACATTACCCTTCTGAAGAACAGTACAAGGTGATATTGTGTCTCCTCTTAGCCATAGGGTTTAGCTCCAGCTTTACTCTTCATTTTTTTCCCTTTCAATTCTGTCTCTCTGTAGACTTGGCATGAATCCCACAGCCTTTACCAGTACACAAGCCACTGTATTCCAGTAGAACCTTCAGTGTGCTTTAATTTGTCACTTTTTGCATAGCCTTTCTAATTTCCTTTGTGCAAAGCATCCAAAGCATTATGTTACTTGTAATAATTTACAAAGTAGAGGTAATTAAGTTTAAATGAGGAAAATCTGAAATAGGAACTTGCCTAGCTTGTTTTAAATTTATTTCATTAATAAACAACCACATCCTGGTAAAAATAAGCATACAAGCACTTTCTCTTTAAAAATATTTCCTTGTGTACATATGCTCTTTCATACCCATTTGCTCATGCACACATGTATACACATGTGGGGGAGAGTTTGAGGTAAACAATGTAATCAGCATTGGAGTGCCACAATATAAGTTCCACCCTTTTAATGTGTTGTTTGTATGTTTTCATATGGAAGAGGCAAAGATTACAATACAATGCAGCTTCTTTTGATGAAAGCCTCAAATCTTGCAATTGTCCCTACATATGTATATCAATAAGGGATGTCCTTTGCCCATAGGATTTCTCAAATGGGTAGTCCTATTTACTGTAATATCATGCTTTCCTACCCTGAGTCAGTCTGATCAGCTTTGTGCTGCACTTAAAAAACTAAGCATTCTTGTTTTCTGCATATTTCAGATTCAGCCAGTTACGTATCACATATTTAAACTATATATACATAGAATCTGTTTCTGGGCAGATTATGGTCTTCTTTCTGTCTCTCTTACACTGCAGTGTGTGTAATATTCACAGGAGATAGTGGACCATTTACTCCATAATAATGATGGAACCCATTTACTTCCCAATTTGAAGTAAATGGAAGTCTCTGTTACTGCAAGAATTAAACTGAGGTATTTGCTCCTTAAAACTATCCAGTAGAGTCATTTTTAGGCAGACTCTGCTCTTTACTACATTGTTCCTCAGTCTGACTCTCTTGATAAATCTCTTTGCTTAAGTTGATATCAAAACAAAAACTGCAGTCAGATAGTGAAATGAATGGAAAAATGTGGAGCACTGTATTAAGAGTTTTGGTTAAATCATTATTAGAGGAGATTGATTGGCAAAATTCTGTGTTGACTATGTGTCTGCTGCAGTATGAATTAAAACATTGGTTTCTTCTGCCCTCTGTAGATAGACTAGATAGAATTCTACATCAAAAGAATAAAACAGACTTTCTTAATCAGACAAGTTTTTATAATTACCCTGCATGTTTTTTCATACAGAGAGATTTTTCTAGTTAAAACACTTTTTTTGAATAAACAAAATACCCTGGAAATAGTATAGCTCAACTACAGTGGCTTATCAAATCAAATCAAGTGTATGCATCATGATACTGTCCTAATACAATCACATAATTTGGCTTGTATTCATGTATTGATTGGTGGTTTCAAGTATAACAAATATTTAAAATTATAAATGCTGTTGAGAATACTAGTAAAGGCTGTTAATACAAAAATATTTTCTGGGTGAAGGGAACTTGGAGCACACCAGAAAAATAGCATGTAAATTTTTAGAGGGGCGGGGGAGTATTAATTTTAGTCTATGTTTGCCTTATACCAAACATGGCAGTGCTTTAGTAAACTTGCTATTTTTCTGCATAACCTGACAGCAAACCTAAGATTGCTTTTTTAGTGGTAATTAGAATAGACTGCAGTAATGACTGACTTGGAGTATGAAAAAAGATGTGTGTATTAATCCTTTTGCTTGAATAAATGCTTTAATTTCTTGGCTTTGCTGTCTTTCATGCTTCACTTCTTTCTTTCTTTTTTCTTTTGGTAAGTACTTTTTTCTGAATGGTGAAACTTTTTCAGTGATATATGGTTAATGTTTTAAGCATCCACAGTAAGGTTTTATTTTGGAAAAATAATTTCTGCTTTATGGTCTACAGGAGGGATAGGCAACTCTAGAGCTCCCTCCAACTGTCCTTCTGAATTTCAATTTTTTGCCAATATGAGGCAGGAAGCACATCAAAACTGTAACGTAAGCCTCAAAAGAGCATATTTTATTTTAAATATATAGATATATATATTCAACCCTTCCAAAAACCCTAATGGGAAAATAAACTTCCAAGTGTAGGAATAATGTGGCCCTAATCACTTTGCATTATTATTGTTTCACCAAAAATGGACCTATACTCCCTAAGAAGTAATTAAGCATGATCTTTGATTACCAATATGTTGTCCATATTACAGTCTAAATTATAGTAAATAAAGTAGTCTAACTTAGTACATCTCCAGTATTTATATAATCCATTCATAAGGAGAAGGTGTCCTGACTGCAGGTAGTCCTTGCTTACAGCATGGTTGTAAAATGTGATGTTACATGACTGCACTGCTTAGCAACAACAATTCCCATTGCTTGTTGAGTTGGGGCTATTAAGTGAGGATATCCAATCAATGTCCTACCTGCTCCCAAACAAAGTGAAGGGGAAGCTCTGGGCAGCTTGCAAGAAGGCTGGTTGATTGGTGGCTAGGTGGCTGCTGCAACATGGCACAAGTGTGGCCAGGCTGGGGGTGACTGCTGCCAGTGTGGGAGGATGTTCAGTTGCCCACTGCAGCCCTGTGCAAATATGCCCAGGAGAGGGGTGGCTGGTGCTGGAGGATGCACATGCGGCCACTGCAGTGCCACGAACGCATGTACTGCAGAGTGTGGGTGAAAGGGTACTGTGGACTCCAATCTCGCACTCCGTAGTTGGGCTCCTTAAGTGAAAAAGCAGAGGGAGGAGGAACGGCTCACAGGAATGACTTGCAACCTTCCCTGCTGGTTTCCCTACATACTTTGCTAGTGGGAAGCCAGCAGGGAAGGTTGCAAATGGCAGTCATGTGACTTGTGGAATGCTACAACTGTCATACATGCAAGCTGGTTGCCAAGCACCTAGATTGTGACCACGTGCCGAGAACTGGAACTTTGAGAACTGGTCATAACTGCCACTTGTTCAGCAACTATTGTGAGTTAAAACAGTTGCTGAGTGAGCAGTCATTAACTGAGGACTACCTGTACTATCAGTGCAATGCTTTAAATCTGGAAGATACACTAAGGGAGAAAGGGTGATGCAATACTGAAATTGGGCATTTTCTTAGTTTTAAGATACTAACATTTAAGGTATTAATACGGTCAGATTGAGCACCTTCATAAACAGACCTTTTGGGTGTTATAAAATAACCACCTAGTAATTTGTCAGTAACTTTTCTGTGGTTGCGATATGCTTTATGTTCCACTATCCTATTACCTGCATGACTTTGTGTTTTGAATATATAGAAATGTGTAAAGCATGCCTGCTTAGACAGTCTTTTGTCTTAAATGTTTCTGCCAAACTTATTTCTCTTTTCAAAGTGTTCAGACTCATGTGGTGTCTTAACTCACATTTTTATATGCCATCACAGTCAATACAAATTCATTTCTTGCACCTTATAGAAGTGGCACTCCGTCTCCAAAGCGGTCATCGGTTAGCTCACGTTCACCTTTGATAAGGGGCAGCAGAGATCGATTTACTGGAGAATCGTATACAGTTTTGGGTAAATTTTTTTAATAAAACTTTTTAATTATAAATATTACAGAGTTATGCGTTTCTTTATTTAATGGTTTCTTATCCCAATTAGGAACCCCAAAAAGTTCCAAAAGCTTCTTATAAACTTTGCGAATTAGATTGCATGCCATTTCTGGCATGCATGCCATAGGTTCCCATCATGGGCCTAGATGAATAATTTGTTAGGTGCTATCAAGTCAAGCTGAACTCCTGTTGATTGTATTGACAAATGTTTATTAGCACCTGAGTAGCATTTCAACACAAGAAAGGGGATTGAAAGAAAGGAAAAGAACCAAACAAGTTAGTTCATTGCCTCGATCAGTGATGGCTAACCTTTTCCACGTTGCGTGCCAAAAGTGCGCTTGCGTGCCTGCACTCATGATGCAATGCGTGCGTAACTCCCCCCGCCTCCCTGCACATGCACACAAGACCTCCCCACATGCTGCATGCCTCTGCGCATGTGCATGCAACCCACACACGCGTCTCCCCTTCGTGCATGCATGGCAGATACCCGATAATCAGCTGGCTGGTGGGCGCACGCGCATGCATCGTACAACTCTTCTGGTCGACCTTTCGCATGCCGGCAGAAGTGGCTCTGCATGCCACTTCTAGCATGTGTGCCATAGGTTCGCCATCACGGGCCTAGATGAATAATTTGTTAGGTGCTATCAAGTCAGGCTGGACTCCTGTTGATTGTATCGACAGATGTTTATTATTTGTTATGTTACATTTTAGTTAATTGTAGCTCTTCCAAGGACATTACAATTTTTAAAAATCTCACTTGTCCATATTATCTTTTCTTTCCATGTTTTTCTCTCAAATTTCTTTCAAAATTGCCCGGAACAATAATTTTTCTGTAGTTAATCTTTTGTTCACATAACACACACACACACACCCAAAAAAAGTTTGTTACTATCATTTTACACTTATTTTAGACCTGGGAAATTGTTTCTTTTTGCTGTCTATGATGCTCTTAGTGACTGTGTCCAAATTGCTAATTTGAAAGCATTTCCTTCTCATTCTTCTTCTACTTTTTGTTGGTTATATTTTTGCTTGCCCTACATATGTTCTCTTTTCTGCGTTTCTTCTCTTTGGCTCTTTTCATGTGTTCAAGGTTCTGAGGAACAAGAAGAATCTGTAGAAACCCTTCCAGTAACATTGAGGGGGAGTCCAACTAGGAGTTGTATAAAATTAGGAAGATATTAACAATATGTACAAGCTCTAATTTACACCTGTATACTTTGTGTCTGATATTTAACATGTATGTGCTCTTCATCTGAGGAATCTCAATTGACAAGTATTAATTGATGATACTGTTTCCTTCCAGGAGATACTACAATTGAAAATGGACAGCATTATTGGGAAGTGAAAGCTCAGAAGGACTGCAAGACATACAGTGTCGGAGTAGCATATAAAAATTTGGGAAAATTTGATCAGCTGGGAAAGACCAATACAAGCTGGTGTGTTCATATCAATAATTGGCTCCAGACTACGTTTGCAGCCAAACACAATAATAAAGCAAAAACACTAGATGTCGTGGTTCCAGAGAGGATAGGAGTCTATTGTGACTTCGATGGAGGTAATTTTAAGACTTCAAAGCTATTATTGAAAAAAACCTGAAATATAGTGGACAATTTTCTAATCCAGTATCAATTATAGTGGACAGTGGACTAAAAAAATTTGGCCTGAATGTATCTTTAGCTGTTTTCTATAAAACAAAACAAAACATTTTTTAGTATAGTTTCTAAATGTATTAACAGGGTAAGAACAATTGAAATGGGTATTACATCAAATTTACACAAACTTTCTGAGTTTCCAATTTATTTCTATTCATAATCCCAAGATGGAAAGGGATTTCTACTATCTGAAGGAATAGGTATGGGCATTTTCAATGATAGTATACTTCCTCCCCAATTCCCCAGGAGATAAATTTGAATCCGATTTTTAAAAATTCTTCCAGGCATTTTAATCATTTGGTCTGTTGAGTTTAGCTTATTTGCTGCTTAGTAAGTTTTTAATTACTGGCACTGCTGCTTTTATCATTTTAATATTTGGAATTTTAATTACTGTGTTTTACTGTGTATTTTATTTGTTCAGAATGTCTTAAGCTACTCTGGATAAATCTCTTTTGAAAAACAGCATACAAACAAATGTTTGTTTGTATACTGATGGTTTGCTGAGTATTTTGTTTAGGTTAAAGTGCTGCTGCAATATGTTAATACTGGATTGGAAAATCCTATGCCATACAGAATTTTATGTCAATTTTATGCAGCTTTTCCAAACAATTGTTTTTATAGCTGAAGTGGCCCTAGATCTTTTAACTATGAAACAGTGACAAAAGTAAATAGCGAATAACCCTTTCAATTTAAAGCAGGAGAGCAGGGAGTTAGGGAAATGAGATTTTTTGAGAGAAAAATAGTCTTGTGTGCGTTATGAAATCAAATTTTAACTTCATTATCTTAAATATGTCAATCAAACAAAAACTTCATTATGGTCATAAACCAGAATAAAATACAATTACAAAAAAAAGACTGTTAGTTATTAGATGTGAAATAGAATCTCTCTGTTCACCAGTGCAACATCTTTGATTTTCTGGGTGTAAATGGTGGTGTACTTCATGAAGACCTCTCTAAGGTCAGAAGTCTCCATAAAGTAAGCAGTGCTGAAAGTACTGATGGGCTAGACTGATTGTTTAAACAGGCAAAACATGCTATCATATGTGCTTTAAATATGTGACCAGATTACCTTTTGGGCCATTGAGAATGCTGTGTTTAGATGTATACCTGTGTTCTCATTCCATACGTTCATGTGGTAGCTGGCATAGAAAACAAGTATTGAACAACTTGCTATTCCATAATCCATCTATTTCTAAGTCAAGAGCTACTTCTTAGTTACCCATATTTTGCCATAAGATAGGCTTTTTAGTCCTGTATACTGAGGCTGTTTGTGGCTGATGGCTTATGGGGTGTTAGGAGGTAACACTATTCGCTTCAAAGATTTTGAGCACTTCCTGATTGAAAAGACTTTGAGGTTTGTTTTTGAAGGGAAGTATTAATCTGCCTTTCTCTCTTTAGGTCAACTCTCTTTCTATAATGCAACCTCAAAGCAGTTGTTATATACTTTCAAAACAAAATTTATCCAACCTCTATTACCAGGCTTTATGGTTAGTATTTTTTATCTAATCAAATTGCTATTGCAGTGTTTCAGTTTTACCATTTCAATTACTCTTGTAAATAAAATAAAAATTTTAAATGTTATGAAAAAATCTGTAATACAATATATTTTAGATTACTTATAGGTTTTGATGGGCATGATATGCCTACAATGATCTATACTGCTTAGATTTGTTCATTATGTCTTTTTTAAGTGACAGTCTGACTGATTTAACTCCTATGTTCTTCAAGGATTCAGAGAAACACCTAATAAATTAAAGAAGTTAAAACTGAAAACTTAGATTTTAAAAATCCTCAGTTCTTTAACATATACTCTTGTAGCTATAAAATTCAGGTGCATAATTTTTGTAGATAGTAGAACAAGTGTTCTCAGTATATACATTCTGAGTATATACAAGAATGTACAGAAAACCACTTTTGTAAAAGGGAAGAAGTTTTCACTTGTCTTCCCCGTTACAGATTTTAATTATAAAGTTTTAATAATTTAAAACTTAAATTTAAAAATCTCAAACCCATTAAATTTAATTGGGGATTAAATTACTACTACTTCAATTAATTCTATACAATATTCTCCACCCTGGACAATCTCCTCTAAAATTTGAGAAATTCTGAAGAAATTAATAAGAGATAGTGAATGGACTTCAATGAGAGAGAAACTGGCAAAAATTGGGCAAAGATAGATAACAAGTTCATGTTGCTTATTCTGCTTCATACAGTCAAATCTAGTTCTGGTGTAAAGTTGCATCTTGCCATTTTCTGTTTCCATTCTTTCAAAAACTTCATTAGAACATTTTTTGATACGATACAAGTTGTTTTCTGTGTAAAAAGTATACTCAGTTTTAAAATAATACTATGTGTTTTTCCTGATGCGTCTTACATATCAGTCATTAACAATTCTTAATAAAAAGATAAATGTGAGATAAAATATGGTTTGTCATGATAGGAACAAGCTATACTGAGTTATAATTCTAAGGTGAGGACTGAAAGTTATTGTGTATTATTCTTTAGCACAGTGCCATAATTTATTGAAACAACCCATCTTCAAAGTGTAGTTTGAAGTTGGCTGGTTCAGCATACCAGAATTAATATTGTAAGTACAGCTTAGGGTTAGAGCATAGTGTTGAGTGTGGTTACTAATTTTAAAAGAAGAAAATGCATGATTTTGAAACAGCCATAATAAGGCAATGGGAAATATATGATTGTAGTGATAATCTGTTTTATTTTTAAGAAGAAAGTTTGGATAATTTTTCATTGTTCTTCATATTTTAATTTTTTAGGTTTGGTGTGGTGGGCTCACATTGACAACAGGATTGCAAGTGCCAACAGCTGTGAAAACTCTGCAGAAAAGTGAAAATGGGTTGAGTGGTTCCACTGGTAGTCTAACCAATGTTGTCCAGTGATGTTCCTGGGTAACAGCTACAATAAGATCAAAGAACAATTTAATGCATTATTGCTACTTCCAATGCCTGACCACCACTAGTGCAAAATGCTTGTATTGAAACTGGCTTCTACTGAAGTATTAGCAAAAATGTATTGTGGTATAATAGGAAAACATCGGCTTTGACAAAGGAATATCAGGTTATAGCTGTATGTTTCTCTTAGACTAAACATGACTACTTGTCTTATGGTTGCTTGACTGATAATTAATTCTGAATGATGTGTAACAAAGACAAGTATGACCTTAGTATAACTTCCCTCCACCCCCTCCCCCACAACTGCTTTTCTCCTTTCTAGGTTTTCTAATAATTAGGTTTAAACTATAAGAAAATGAACTAAACACTGACACTTATAAAATGGGAGTATTTTAATAGTCAGAAATAAATGTCCACAAATAGAAAAGGGGAGGAACATGAATTGTTTTGATTGTCCTTTCATTCAGTGTAGCTCTTTTATTGTCAGACTCCAAAACTTAACGTCTATTACTTTACAGAATGAAAGCTGTCATCTATATTTCACTACTGTACATATTTACAACCAATCAGTTTAACTTAATGAATTTTAGAGAAGCTTCTGTTTGTTTCTTTATTATATGTTCATTCTCATTCATGTTTGTAAATGTTCTCAATTATCAGGCCTCTTTATATGAATGTGGTTACGAAGCACTTCTGAATCTTTAAGAATCCACTCTGTGTCAGATGCCTATCCGAAGCTTGGAGTATATGATCAAATTTGCTTCTAGCCCTACAAAATTTTATCCTTTTTCCTCATACACTGTCTATATTTAACTTGCTGTAAATTTCTTGGATCTTTTAAGAAATTTAACAAGAGTGTAAAGAAAAGTGTGTTTTATATCAAAACACATTCATATTGTCCTGTTTGGAAAAAAATAGATATGTGCAATCTTAGAAATTTGGGGTAGGTGTTCTCAGTTAAACTGTCTGTGCATTGTTTTTCTCAGGTTCTTCTTGACGGTTCCCCTTTTCAACCAACTTGAATCAAGTTAAAGCTATGTAGAAAAATATGTATCATGTAAACCAAGGAATTGTTTACAATGTAATATTCTATAGGCAAGACTCCCTGTATTTGTGATACTTTTTAGAGTATTTAATCTCAATTATATATTACTTGCATATTTGACTTATGAAATAAACTTTTTCTTATAACTGGCTTGAACATCAAATGCCAACTCCACTGGGGAATAAAAGGATTATTCAAAAAATATTAACATTTGGAACGTGAAAATTGGTCCAAATTAGCCTGAATCTTGTGGAAATTTGAATAATGCAGTTGTTAAAAAGTAGAATTAATGATATACTACTGAGAGGTACGTATGCAGTGTGATATATATTGTCAGTTCAATTATTCAGACATCTATTAATATTCCACAACTCAACTGCTTTCTATTTTACTCTACTACAGTGCTAGTGTTTGGAGGTTTTAATATGCATCTCAAAAATAATGAATTAAAAAACCATGTTTCTTATCTCTATTTTAAGGAAAATAAGCACTGTAAAATAGTTGAGGGATATTTAGTTCTGATGGTGTTCAAAAAAGTAATCCCTTTAAGTAATCAGTTTAACAAAGTAAGACACAAGAGGAAATTCTTTAAGCACTTTAGACACTTTTTCTTTACTTATAAAGTACTTTGAAAAGATAATATAATTCTTCTGATCAGCTCTACTTGATGGCAAGCATGCAGATATTGAATGAAAGTATTACCATAGTTTGTGTTTTGAGTGCTAGATCATAACAATGGATAGTGTTTTTCCAGTATGTACATAATTTGTCTGCTTACTTACTGTAAAATGTATTTTTCTATTATAAATAGTTTTGTTTTGTAAGTTTATGGGAAATCAGTTTTGCTGATTTGGTATTCAGAAAATTAGGAATTTTTATTCAGTAACTGAGTACCTAAATTTTGTAAACTAGCTTAGAAATTGAATAGCTGATTAAAGTTAAATGTCAAATTATATGCATTTATTATCAAAACAACAGGTTAAAGCCTAAGCCACAAGGACAATATTATGGATGAGAATTTAATTTAGTATTATTTAAATATTACAGCATTATGATATAAGACAGATGCTAGGAGTTCAGTTTAATATCACAGACTTAAATAACTGACTAAGAAAAGTAGAAACAGTCCTTTTTTTCGTGAACCGTTGTCTCTATTCCCTACCTTGTTTCTGGATATGCATAAGGAGAGGAGGTTTGAAGCAAATCATTGTTATGAATATTGACATATGAATTATGCAAATTATAATTTGGTACAGTAGCATTTCTTCTGTGGGTGGTTTCACACTTGTTGACCGTAACCTCTTATAGCCATTTGGGGCGTTTGACACTAAATTAAACAGATTGAGCACACTGTATTCAAGGTTTTGCCCTGAAACAGTTGTGCACGTGCCTTTTCAAACTAAGTCCATATCTCTGCTGTCGGTTATGGTATTTAGAGACTGAGATTAGAATGCATATTATTACTACTAAATAAGGATATTGTGGATTGATGGTTCTGCTTCCATTCGGTGCTTTAGTCTTAATCCTTGAGAAAGTATCCAAAAACAATCTCATCCCAACCACACTGGGTGCCTTAGAGCCCATTGAGTGTTTTTATTTGCTATGTCTTTAACTCAATCACATCTCGGAGGGATTTTGTATTAATAAACATTGGAAAACCACTCTTGTAGTCTCTTTTTTTAAAAAAAAAAACTATTGTTGGCTACTGATATCAGTATCTTTAAGGATGGAACTATTTTTCTGGCATAAAATTTTAGTTTGGTGTAGTGAAGAGGTTAGACTGGTACTTCGGAGATCCACATTTGTGTCCACTCAGCCATGGAAGTTCACTGGGCAACTTTAGGCCAGCCACACCTGCTCAGACAATACTACCTGGTTGTTGAGGGGGTGGGAATGGTATGCATGCCTCTTGAGTGAAAGGCAGGCTATAAACATAACAAATTACATGAAAATAGTGCCCAAATTTCCTTTGTAGCTCTCTGAAGAGAGAAGCTTCATCAGATGCAAGTTTGTTTACCATTTAGTGATAGTGGGAAGAAGTTAACAATGTTCTTATGATATTGTTCAGTGCTGTATTGCTGTACTTTTTAGAGGAATTCATGTTAGAAGGGATGCTATAAAAAGTCAATAGAAATTTCCAAAATTAACTGGTGACTTACAGTATGAGTAAATATGGTTCTCATTCATACTCTCCTCAAATTGAACAAATCCAATCTGCTCAATTGGATTTTTCTAGCAAGCTCTTAATATGGCCGGCCATCTCTGTTGTTATACTGCCTTTGATTATAATCTAACTATGGGCAAAACAGAAAATGGTCATGGATATAATGCACTGAGGAATTTTATTAAATGTATTGGTCACCTATTTTGACACAGGATAACTCTGAGTGGCTCACAATATTAAAATGATAAAATATAAATACTATATTACAAAAGTATAAATATACAAAAATAAATACAAAATACAACAGCTAAAGATGGGAAGGGGGTGAATTGGGGGGGGAGAAGTTTAAACTATCACCTCCATCACAAAGTCCCTCTGGACCCCCAAGCCAACTGGTAGAATGTGGTCTTTAAACTCTTAGGGAAGATATTGGAGCAGGCCTTGGGGGAGGGGGGGGGGATATTCCGAAGGGCAGATGCAATGGCAGAGAAGACCCACCCACCGGAATACCTGTTTGATGAAGCTGCCTGCTAGCATGAGTGGAGTGGGCAAATCCCAGTGGAATGAGGTACATTCTATTTTTATAATCGCATAGATGGGCAATCCTAATCATTGTACAACTACCAGTAGTCCTAAACTTGTGAGCACAATTGAGCCCAAAATTTCTGTTGCTAAGTGAGACATTTGTTAAGTGAATTTTGCCCCATTTTATGACCTTTCTTGCCAAAGTAAGTGAATCACTGCAGTTGCTAGGTTAATAAGAGTTAAGTGAATCTGGCTTAGCTATTGACTTTATATGTAACTCGTATGTATGAACCAATTGCCAAGCATCTGAATTTTGATCACATGACCATGGGGACATTGAAATGGTGGTCACTTTTTTCTGTGCAACTGTTACTTCAAATGGTCACTAAATGGAACTGTTGTAAGCTGAAGACTACTTGTACTATAAACCAATATCAGTTTGTTGAAGATATTCCAGCTGATAAATCTCTCAATTAAAAAACACTTCTAGATATGTTAAAGGACAGTTTATACAGTACTATGAGATTTCCACTGCTTCGAGGAAATTAATGAAATGCACTTGACTGCAGTATCACCTTGTCTTCATTTTTAAAAAAACCCTACTTGAAGATAGAATACTTTATTGGCCAAGTGTGACCAAGGTACATTCGTTAAGAATCAAGAATCATAACGTACAACACTTAATGATAGTCATAGGGTACAATCAACAATCAAATCATACTAGGAACCAGTCAATATAAATTGTAAGGATACAAGGGACAAAGTTACAATCCTACAATCACAAGTGGAGGGGATGGGTGATAAGGAGTGATAAGATTAGCAGTAATAGTGCAGATTTTGTAATAGTTGAACAGGGTTGAGAGAATTATTTGTTTAGCAGAGTGATGGCTTTCAGGAAAAAAACCTGTTCTTGTGTCTAGTTGTTCTGGTATGCAGTCTGTAAATATTTTCACAGCCCTCTTTTTGACGCGTGCAGTATACAGGTCCTCGATTGAAGGCAGGTGGGTAGTAATTGTTTTTTCTGTAGTCCTAATTATCCTCTTAAGTCTGTGTCTGTCCTGTTGGGTTGCAAACCAGACAGTTATAGAGGTGCAGATGACAGACTCAATAATTCCTCTGTTGAACTGTATCAGCAGCTCTTTGGGCAGTTTGAGCTTTCTGGTCAACATTCTTCAAAAAACATCTGCACATCGCTTTTTCCTAAGAGCCATGCGATAGTCCTGGAAACTTTTTCTATTGCCACCTTTTCGCCTAGCGCCAGTGTTTTAAGGAGTTCGTGGGCTTAACCTATCACTTTCCTTTACCCAATTGCACTGAAGTCTCCACCAGAGCGCCGCCGCCCGTGAAGCTTCAAAATAAGAACCGCCCAGCGCCAGTTGCAACGCGGGGACGTTGCGTATTAAATTAAGCAAACCTATTTTTAAAGGGGGGGGGAAGAGTGGCAAGAGGGCCTCTGTTTCAGGGTTGAGGCTGTTCCACCCCACCCGCCCCTCCGCTGCGAACCGAGCCGTCCACTACACCACAACCACACCGAAACCCCCTCACGCCGCCTCCTGTCTTCGCGCAACACGCCCGGCATCGCTGCAAGGCGCAGCTGACGTAAAGCGCGGCGGCCTTGCCTTACGGTGGCTAAGTGCCGCAAAAGGGCCCGTCCTTTGCGTCTTACGGCCTTCCCCCACTTCGCCTTCCGCCTTGCAGGTAAGGGCATCAGCATCATATTAATTAGCCTGCATTTTATACCGCATGCAGCCTTGGACGGATAAGCCAAAAAGAGATGTTAGTACGGCGGGGAAATAAACGTTTTAAGGCGCTCGCGTTAGCAGCTTTCTCCGTCCCCGAAAGCTTCCCAGTCTCAACCTGAGCAAGAAGAAACTGGTAGCCCTCCAGCTACTGGTGCAACATGGCCAATGGTGAGGGATTGCTGGGAATTGTAGTTCACGGGCATCTGGAGAAGACTCGGGTTTCCTCACGCGCGTTTAATTTTTCAGGCTTGGAAGAGAGGTAGAGAGTTCATCATAAATGTCGTATTAGGGTTTTACTTCATTTAAAAAGGGCAGATTACCCATTTCACCTAAAAAGATTGCCGTCTCAGTGACGCCTACGATATCAAGCTTCCTTAGTTCTTATTTAGTTTTGCCTGCAACCATATATGGAAGAGAATCAGTCATTCCATGGGCATACGGTTGAATCTTAACTTCGTGGTTAAGTGACTGGCTTAGCCTCATTGTTTGTATAAAGTTGTTCTTTCAAGCACTAGCAGGAATCTTCCAGAAAATTATGAATATGCAAATAAATAGTAGTCACATTTGCACATTTGTATCCAGAATCTGCACAAGTATTTTGCTTCTGTTAGTTGATGTGAAGAAGAAAAAACCCTAAATTTAGTCTATTTTGTGAGGTTTGAATTTTCCTTCAAAGAAACTAAAACTTTGGTATGTGGGGGGAAATGGAATATTACAAATAGCATTGGGTAATAAGTAAATTAAGGAAGTTTTAAGAAAACAGTTAACGCTCTTCTATTGAAAAACTATTGGGGTATATATCTAACTCAGACTGAAACTCACCTCTTTCAGGAATGCTTCTCCACTTGCAACTTCATTCAGGAGTCAGTGTAAGGGTCAAAGCCACTTCTCACATTGCACAAGCCTGCTTACTATTATGTGTGTGGCTGAGTACCTGGCCACAAGGAGTTTGGAAAATGGAATCTATCTTTGCAATGTGTTCCATTTGTTAGTTAATTCTATTTCTTCTTTTTGCCTTGATGCACCTGAAACCCATTTAGTTATTGTAATCTGCTTCTGGTTAGAATGCTTCAGATCCTGATAGAAGATCTCTGCTATCTTGGGAGAAATGTTATGCTGTCCATTCAGGTGTCTCAGTAAACATTTGTTTTAACTACTTCATTTTACAAGTTTCTAATCTGGAATTATATTGTCATCCATCTCATAATTTCAACTCTGGGTGGTGAACAGGAATTAAAACCAAGGAACAATAAAAAATAATGCCAATAAACAAAAATGACACATAGTGCCATGGCACCAAAGATAATCAAATTCAAACCATACAGTCACAGTCATGTCACGAAAAACCATAGTGACATACTGGATTATTGTATCTGCAATTTGCCTGAGTGTTCCAGGAATATTACAAAGACAAGGCCTATCGCCTTTAGGATTCGAGATGGATATTGAAATTGGTACCAGCAAATTAAATGCTCCCTCTGCTAGGGTCCATAGTTCATTCTCGTTGAAATCTGCTTTTACATGCTCGCAGAAATGATTTGATACAATGTTCTTCTCCCAAAATGAATTTAAGTAGGTAAAAGGTTAGCAAGAAGGTATCTTACTTATGGGATGTCCTTCTCAGAGAAGTTTGCCTAGTGACACTTTCAAGGAATTGTTGCTGCAGACATCAACTTGTTCATAGCAATATCCAAAATAAAACTACACCAAATCAGCTGTGAATCAGTAAAATAACTTTTCCATTTTGAATGATGAGTTTTTAATTGCATCTCAGAACTTAGGTGGTAGGATAGTTATTTAAACAGAAGAACAGCAGCTTTGCTTTTTAAAAAGCTATTATAACTTTTTAACTGAATTCATTTTTTTTTTGTTTTCTCAGTTTTGAAATTCACAATAGGCCATCTAAAAAAGATGAGAAGCACCAACTGCTGCTTTCTAATGAATACCAGGAGGGTTCAAAAGACTGATGCAGAGAATTAACAAAAACGTAGTACTGGGCCTTCTTACTTTGATCAGCTCAATCTTTCTCCTGTTCCAGTTGTACTATTATAAATATTATCTGTCTCCAAAGGTAACGTTTCATGATTCTTATTACTTACACACACACCCAGATTTACAGATCTAAACAAGTGCTTTTAGTGTTTTAAAATATGCTAGCAAGAACAAAACAAACAGGCAACCCACAAGATCATGTACAGAAGGCAGAGATACCAAATGTTATTGTGAAGTATACTTGCTTGGTAGTAAAAAGCAATGAAGCTCTGTTTTTTGTTATTATAATTTCATGGTGCGGTTGAGACTGGAGTTGTAGAGCTTTATTTCTCTTGTTTGGTTTTGTTAGAATGGAGCGGTTTTCCCCAAGATTAAAGGGAGCAAAGCAGGACAAGACAATAGTCAATGGGTAAATACATCTGACTTTACTATTTCTCATAAACAACATGCTTGAGGTGGAAGAGGCAACTCAGTGAAAAGGAGGGAGGCATCGGTGTGAGGCAAATAAGTGCAAAATAATAATTAACCAAAGAATATTAAATACAGAGGGGAATATTTGCATAACTTGTGTTAAATTATTGTACTTTTAACAATAGTAGCTCATTTATGAAGAATTAATGTCTACCACTTGCACTTCTTCATGGGTCATGCCTAGCACCTTGAAGGAGATTGAAGGCAGCCTTCTACCCTGAAAAGGCCCCCAGCCTTGGTTTTGGTACCCAAATTATACAAAATCCCTAGATGCTCATGATCAAAATCATGATTTTAGAATGACTACTATAGTTATTATAAGTTATTACAGATAGTCCTCAATTTATGACAAGTTGCTTTGTGATTGAAGTTACAACTGACTGGAAAAAGGGGACTTACAACCTAGATTTGAAGTTGCAATGGTTGAGCCCCCTCTGTGCCACATGACCAAATTTCAAGCACTTGGGAACATGGCTGCATGCTAAGACCATTTGCAGCAACTGGCAGTCACATAACTGCATTTTTACGACAGTTTTGCCAAAACCTGGCACTTTGGTTTTTGGCAAAACAGTGCCCATAGTGAACCATTGGTTTGCTTAACGGCCGTGTTTTTTGCTTAATGACCTCAGTGTTTGTTTAAACAACCATTGAAAAAATAGTTCTAAAATCTGATTTGTCACATGACTGATCCTTCTTACAACCATTGTAATATGCAACCATAATGAGCAGGCTCCATTATTCTTGCATGTTGAGAATCTGTATTATTATTTTGGTACAGATTTTCAGCAAACATTTACTCCTGATGGTTTTTTTTTTTCCTCTCATCCCTTTAAAAAAAAAATTAAACAGCATGTGGTGAGAAAATTTCTGAATTTGGTGACCAGCCACAACATAGTTGTGCATCTGATCGATCCTCTCCTTTTGGAACTGATTGACCGAGACTTGGAGCAGCTTCAGACCTTCTCTGATGGCAGTCGCTCAGAATGCAAGTACTTCTGTACCCCACGGGATTATACCACCTTTGGACTACAGGACAAAACCTGGAAACTTGAAGTAAATGTCTTTTTCCAGCTTTCTCTAATTCTGCTGAAGTTTGCAGTTGTTTAATAGGATGCAATATAGAGATATAGAGGATAAAGGTGCCTGTTTGGGGTTTTTCTTTGCCCATATTTGTATACTCCCTACTATTTTACTCTAAGCCACTTACAAAAACTAAATCCTAGATTAAAAACAGGATAACAAGATTTACTAATCAATAAAACGATTACATAAAATGATGTACATACTTAAAAAGGTGCCATTCCTTCTTAAGATCTTCCACCTGAATGCCTTTTGAAAAAGGACAGTTAGACATTCTTCTAAAGGACATGAGGGTGGGGGGAGGGGATATCTGATTGTCAGGATGATGATATTCCCAAAGGGAGGAGCTCCCCTGATAATGTCATTGTCTGATTTTTCCCCCCTCCCCTATCACTCCACACTAGATGAAGTAGGGTGGGTAGAGTCTGTCTGCAGAAGATGTCCTAAAGCTAGCAAAGGTCCAAATTGAATAGGTTTTATAGGTAATCACCAGCATCTTGTATTGGGACCAGAAATTTATTGACAGCCAATAGCAGCTCTGGTAAGGCAAATCTTTTTTTTTCTGAAACAACTCACACCAATCAGCAAGTAAGCAGCCACCTTTTCCACTAGTTGTAAGACTCCAATTCCAGGTTCTCTTTAAGGTGAACCACATGATGAGTGTGGAACTGGAGTTGGAGCGAATTGGAGTCTGAGTGATGATGACATTGTAATCACTCCTTTCAACATCTCCTGATTCAGAGACATTACTGGCAGGCTCACCAAGGCTGTAGACTCTGCTGTGGCTTCTAACTGCTGTTCTAGCAGATGCCTCTAGCTCAGGGGTGTCAAACTCAAGGCCTGGGGGCTGGCTCTTGCCCGTGGGTTGTTTAGATCTGGCCCGTGAGGCTGCTTTGGAAACAGCAAAGAACTGGCCCGTGGTGCCTCTACCAGTGAAAGTGGAGCGCTGGAGGTCGTTGCAGCCGAAAACAGCTCGCCCTCCCAAGCTCCATTTTCGCTGACAGAGGGTTGGAGGAGCCGAAAACGGAGCATGCAGCAGCCCTCTCGAGTTGCATTTTCATTGGCAGAGGATTGCAGAAAGCCAATCCAACAAAAAATGGAGTTTGGGAGCCCGTTTTTGCTGACAGAGTGCTTGGGTCACCATAAGCGCCCCTGACATGAGTGACATTGAGCTGGTCACGCCTACCCCAGCCCCTGAGGTCAAACGCCACTCTGATGCAGCTCTCTGAAATTGAGTGACAGCCCTGCTTTTAACTCTAAGAAACATTAGATTCTACACAGGTTGATCCTTGACTTGTTTAGATGCCGTTCAAAGTTACAACGATTGGGAACTGACTCACATTTATGACCGTTGCAGAGTCCTGGGGTCATGTAATCCCCTTCTGCAACTTTCTGACAAACAAACTCAGTGGGGAAGTCAGATTTACTTAACAACTGTGTTACTAACTTAACAACTGCAGTGATTCACTTAACAACTGTGGCAAGAAAGGTCTTAAAATGGGGCAAGACTCACCTAACAACTGTCTTGCTTAGCAACAGAAATGTTGGGCTCAATTGTGGTTATAAGTCCGGGACTAGCTGTACCAGCTCGTTCGAGAGAAACACAACCCTATCAAAAGAAATAATCAGAATATCAATAGTTTGCCCTATTCAGTTCTTCACAGTTTTAAGCACCGAGTCAAAACTTCCGCTGCATTTCCTATATGGTAGAGAAGAGGTGGAAAGGTAAGACCTAAACCACTGGATGATCTCTCTTATTGGTTTCGTATAAATGTTAAACAAAATGGAGTGTCCGCTAAAGTGTTCCAGGGTTTCACCTCTCCTCCTTCCACAACACCAGTTTGAATTGTTATTTAAAAACCAGGCAGTCCAAAAGAATACTGTGATCAAACGAGAAATCTTAACAAAACAAGGAGAGCTCTCTCTGCACAAGGATGACCAGTGTGGCCTCCATCCCATGCCCTGGTCTGGGCGTGGAAATTAATTATCTGTGATGATGTATTTCCTGAGAAACCTTCAGAAAATAAGTCATACAATAATCCAAGATATGCTGCTGAAGTAGCAGCAAAATTCTCGGAGAAGGACTTGATGTTAACATTTAGAAATGACACATCTTTGCTTGGACCATTATAGAGGTTCATTTCTGCCAGAGTGGTTTATTGACTTTATCTTGAGAGGTTTGATTGAACTGAAAAAAATAGTTTGCTCTAGAACAGCTTCTTGGAAAGGGGTGGTGAAATTGCCATGAGATGGTTCTCTTCTGCCATGTTTTGCTTTCATTTCAACCTAAAAGGAACTGCGCAGTGAAACATGGCTTGATGAAGGTGATCGGAACGAAAACCTTATGTTGGTTTCAGGTGGGCTTGTTTCAGGCTGCTGAGAGAATGGGATTCCAGTGGCTGAAACTTCAGAGTAAAGATCCACGTTTAGAAGGCATGGAGGATCTGTCTGGAACAGAAGTCCCCCTGCACTACATCTTCAAACAGGCAACTCATGCCATCCATCTAGTCGTCTTCTATGAGAGGAGTGGCAACTACCTCTGGCATGGGCCGCTACGTCTGAAACTACACATGGACAGAGCGTTTGTGCCTTTCCAGAAGCTACACTTTGGACGCTACTCTGGAGCCTATGACAAGTAAGAAACAGCAGGGCAGTATTTGTTGTTGTATATGATGATAAGGCTCCTCTTGCAAAACACAGCTGTTGTACAGTACTTGCTTCCAAAAGGCTGAGGTGAAATCAGACACCTCAGAATATAAAAGTGATGAAAATTGTGCCAGGAAAGTGAACTTATACTTTTGATTAATGCCAGTAATGAGGCCATTAGGTTCCTCCTCCTTCTCTCTTCCTTATGTGATAGCAGAGATGAGAATTCCCTGACAACATTATTTGACAGCAAGTTCAGGGCAGACCAAAGAACCGCACCCTCAAAGAAATCCCATGTCAATGGCTTTAAATTATGGTAACCTCTGAACAAAGGAAGGCCCACCTCTGAAAATGGAGGATGCAAATGAAGCAAGAAAAATGACACTATATCACCCCACAATACATCCTAGATGAAAAAAAATGCATGATTCCCCAGTGACAAGATATGTGCTCTTGTAAGTAAAATAGGACATCTCTCGTCTTTTACTTTGGATGAGCTGCTTCTAAAATGTGAAAGGATCTGATTCACTTAATTAAGGAAATTATATTAGTTACCTGATTAACAGCATTGCAATCATAGAACACGTTCAGAGTTGCTTTGCCATGTGCTAGCATTGTTGTCATGCATTCATATTAAATGTGTCCTTTGTCAGAAGGTTCTGCTGATGAGCTAGAAAGCTCAGTATTTTATATTCCTTCCAGTTACATATGCTGCCTTCTCATCTTACAACCTCCAAATAAATTGTTAAAGCATCATAGCTGTGTTCCCTATCCTCCCTCCCTATTGTGGAGGTCTTTTTCTTGATTATTCTTTTCCTGCCACCACTAAACCTTTTTAGAGTACAGAAATTTTTTTAAGTCTCAAACAGGGAGAATACGGGAAAGATAAAAGGATAGTACAGATAGACAGTTAATTTAGGAATAAGGAACACACTGATTTTTATTAAATCCCAAGAAATGGATTTTAAAACAAGTTGAATTATTTCTAAAAATTATTTATATCCTGTGCATAGCAGTCTCTAAAATTATTCCCAGGCTTGTGTCAGTGACACAAAGAGAGATTCCCAAACTTAGACTCAAGCGACCTCAAATCTGCCCTTCTGCCTTCACCCCACGAATTTCTCTGTTTTAATTACTTCTTCCTGTTGGAATAGAACCCAGGAGGTGGTACCCAATGTTGCTTTCTGTTGATTGGCAGCTCTGACACCCAATTGTTACAATTGTTTTGGCTCTATTTTAGGTCTATATCAAATGAATTGGATGGATTGAGAATAGCAGATTAAGATGGACAAAACATTTTAGTGAACGTGCAAGTTGTGATTGTGTGTCAGAAGGAACAGCAACGGTGCATTTGTTAGCTTGCCGTCTTAATGCAAATTCAAAAAGAAATATCTAGTTTCTGTTGCATTGTCCTGGTCAGGATAATATCATTTTCCGCTTCTTGTAACAGGATGGAATTACTGACTCTTTCCATTGATGGATTAATAGTCCAGGTTCCAAAAGAGCCATCCAAGTTCCTCGAAGAAAGGTCTCACTCTCGATTTGTTGAATGTCGGTACAAAGAAGCTCGGTCGTTCTTCCAGGTTAGTATCATTTCTTGTTTGAATTAATTGGTTTAATAAAAATGACATTATATCCATGTCTTCACTGCCTCCAAAATGTGCAATATTTCCACTATGGTCAGCTTTCTTCTCCACACCCCAACACTGAAATAACAATGTTTGCTAATTCTTGTCAAATGTTCCAAATGGAGACATTATTTAAATTAAAAGGTATACGTGGATACATCTTTCATTTGTAGCAAATCAGTGGTACTAAGTGGACTTAATCAACCTATAATTACCAGCTATACTTTTGTAAACCTACTAATATTGCACTTAGCTCTTCACTGCAAAGTGGCAGAGATCTTGGTCTCATGACTGTTTGGAACTCAGACAAGTATAATTTTTACAATTAATCTCTGGTTTACCTTTGCCTCCTTCCCAGGACTCAGAGAGAGTGATGGGCCCAAAGTCACCCAGCTGGCTTTGTGTCTATGGTGGTACTAGAGCTCATAATCTCCTGGGTTCTAGCTTGATGCCTTAATCACTACATCCACTGGCTCTCTTACTACATAGCCTAGGATCTAGTGAATTACTTGTAATTTGTTTCATCTCTTTCAAAAAGCCATTTTTCCCAGGTTTGGAAAGCCAAACCTACAGTTCCTTTGGGTGCCCTGAGACACATACTTGTTTTTTTGAGTATTGGCCATCGTTTTGTTGAAATCCTAATCACATTAATCTTTTCCCTCTTCAGGCAACCAGTGCTTCAGTTTTTCAGCCCAACAGCCAGCCACATTTCCATGCTTAATCCTATTTAGTGACTAACTGCTAAGATTTGCTCTGTGGCTTTGACACTTGATGGCGCCAAAGAATGAATATAGAAGGCCTAGCAATGAAAGAGTCTGCATCTTTCATTGCAAGAAATACTTTCCTAATACCATTTGAGCACAGCAGGAAGATAGAAAAGAAGGGTTGCGTTTTAAACAAAGAGATTTTTTGTGGGTTAAATATTGTGTTGTGCTTTACTAAGATATAAGTAACAGTTTGAAGCTATCTTACTTACAAATGCAGAAGGGAATTGCAAAGTTCCTTATTTGGTGAAGATGAAAATTGGATTGCAATGGTGATTTTTTGATGGACTTTAAGATCCAAAGCTAATCTTTCTTTCTGTCTAAATGTCTGTCTGTCTATAGACACCACCCAAGTCAGTGTCCAAATGATTATTTTTCAAACTTTGCCAATGCTCTTCAGCACAAGCAGAGAATTGATTTCATTCCAAAGTTGTCATATTGTATCAGATTTTGTTACACAAGACTCCCTAAGTTTGATTTTTAAATTGTTTCTCAACTTCCCCCTGTGGTTATCATCACCCATTTGAATTGGGCCTGTGTCTGACTCTGTGGCTCCTTCCTTCCACTTTCCAAGAGAACAAATAATAAGGACCTTCATTTAAATACAAATGCATTGCAGGTAGTCCTCGTTTACCGACCACTCAGCAACCGTTTGAAGTTACAGCGATGCTGAACAAATAAGTCTATGACCACATGACCACATTTATGGCCTTTTGTAGTCTCCCTCAGTCATGTGATTGCCATTATAGTCACACATTTTTCTCTGCCTGACTGTAGTGATTTTTTTTCTGTTACAAAATTGCAGATTGGAGAGATTGAAAAGGAAGGGATTTCAAGAGAGTAAGCAGTTTAGGTAGCTCCGGCCCTGGGTTGTGATATAATCTCATTGCTTTTGATGTGCATAAGACATTAAGCAGGCACTGCTTCCTAAGGAGCAGTTATCAGGCAAACAAAAGGGAAAGGGGTGAAATGACAAGTTGTGTCCTTTTTCCAGCTTGAAGCCGCTTTGGAACTCAAGTGGTTTCCCATTTAGCAGCCACTTTATTTGTGACCATTACTTATTTCTCCTGGGGGAATTCTAAATGTTGGTAAGGAAAAATAAAAAAAATGGATCATGGAAGCTAAGGTACAGATTAGAGACGTGCCTTTTCCTTTTCTTTTCTAGCTGTACCCTGATGATACATCTCCTGAGGCAATGGACTTCAGGAAAAAAGCCAAGGCATTGCTGCATCTTTCTGCTCAGACACTGAACAATTTAGGAGTACAATTCTGGCTCAGTAGCGGGACCTGCCTTAGGTAAGTCACTTGCATTTGGGTTGGAAGCCAGAAGTGTTCTCTGCCATGCTGGCAGTTGAGCCTGAAGGGGCAAGATGATTAAACTGGTGTACATGGCAGAAACACACCGTGTGTGAAGACCACGCTGATCGAACGCATGGAACCACAAAATGCACGCGAATGAAAAGTAGCTTGTCTTAGACTGTGATCCCAGAAACGTATGTGCAAGAGAGTCCTTCCTCAGTCTTCTACCCCACTGATACTTGGGCAGGGAGATTTTATTAATATTATTCTTGGTGTCAAGATCCAACAGTTATTTCAGTGAGTTAACTGTTGCTTTAATGCAGTTTTCTTTACCTTGCACTCTTTAAATGAATTAAAGAGACGTGTTGATTAGGAGTACTGGTAGCTATAATCCAGCACGCTTGGTCCACGTCTGGTTGGTTCATGTAATTACACTCTTACATAATTATAAGCAGGAGTGTTCATTATGACATTCCCAAAGGCAAAAAGGTGCTTTGGAGCAGCGTGGGGATACATACCATATCTGCCTGCATTTCCTTAAAGAAGCTACATATTTCCTTGCTCACATGGAAGTTGGGTAATTCCAGGAAATCATGTGTTAAGAAGATTCAAGAGGAGATAGCAATAGCACTTAGACTTATATACCGCTTTATAGTGTTTTCCAGCCCTCTCTATGTGGTTTACAGAGTCAGCATAACGTCCCCAACATTTCTGGGTCCTCATTTTACCCACCTCAGAAGGATGGAAGGCTGAGTCAACCCTGAGCCTGGTGGGATTTGAACTGCCAAATTGCAGGCAGCTGGCTGCAGCAGAAGTAACTTGCAGTACTGCGCACTAACCACTGCACCATTGAGGTTCTTAAAGCTAACCAATGGTTTGCTATGGGCCGATTTTGTTGAAAAATTTGATATGTGGGGGGAAATGGAATATTATAAACAGCATTGGGTAATAGGCAGTAAATAAGGGAGTAAATTAAGGAAGTTTTAAGAAAACAGTTGAAAGTGGAGAAGCAGGGAGTTTTTATCTGAACCAAATACAAGAATAGAACAGAACAGAATTCTTTATTGGCCAAATGTGATTGGACACACAAGGAATTTGTCTTGGTGTAAATACCTGTCAGTATTTACATATTTGCATATGCATATATATCTTTTCATTACCATCATCATCATCAGGTATGATGTATTGGCAGTTTTGATTCCCAATCTCTTTTAAAATATTTGCTTCAGAAGATAAATAAGTATATTTTGTTATAGATACCAGTATATTATCACAGACTATAATGATGTGACTTTGATCAAATGTTACATACCTATTTAAATGTTCAATTTAAACTCTTCTGCATTCACTGGCTTTCTCAGTCTCATCTCAGCCCTTTTAATTTATGGGTCATATTGCTTTGCATATAGAATAAACCAGGGGATACACCCTGTATCTTAATTTGATTTGCTATACAGTGTCTAATTCTTGGTGGTGACCTCGAAAAAGTGGAAACATCTTAGTGAAATGTTGGAGATAGAGAAAGTTGCAAGGTCATTTAAATATTTGTAAGAAAAATATTTTACATCAGAATAGTTGGTAAGTCATAGATTAAACTCCATAGTTTTCTGCAATTTTGCTCAAAAAAAGTTCAGTGAAACCTCCCAGGTAAAATATAGGCAGGAGCAAGAGATGGACTTTCCAAAATATTACTAATACTAAAATATGAACAATAATAGGTTTACATAATTAACCAAGTTTAAAACACTTTAAAATAGGTTTTAAAAATTTCTTTTAAAAATTAGAAAGAAGCACTGGAAAGAATTTACCAGTTTTGTAGTGGAAGTATGAAAATAATGTTCTTAATAAAGCATTAATGTGGGATTCATCTAAGCTAAATGAAATAAATAGCTCACAAATGCCACTTGTATCCTGATCTGCAGAAAAGTAAGATGCAAGGAGGCCCCTGTTACTCTCTGTATACCTTTTTAAAAACGGAGAATACTGAATAATTATATTAACCCTTTAATATTTCCTGGGGCAGGGATGTCATTCAGTTGAGGTAATTCACACAGACATTGCTCGATTATGGAATTCAGGACTGCAATATCTTATAAGCACAATGCTGTCCAAAATGTTCTATAATACTAAAAATACAAGGAAAGAATTAATTACAAGCTTATTATGATTTTACCATCATGGGGGATCGGGAGGTTACATGGCCAGTTGAAACACTTTTATTGGGTTTAGTCTTTGGCACCACAAAGTTCCTTTATCCGGGTTTAGTCTTGGGCACCACTGTAGATTTTTAGCTCTTTCTTAATATTATTTTTCTATTACATTCACATGTTAGCCACCCAGAGTTGTGTTTGCAAATAAAATTACTTGCAAAAATTAGGCTCCTGTGTTTGGAACATTTCTGTCATGAAAGAAGAGGTTGCATCTGAATTTATCAGAAATGGTTCTAGCTGGATTTTGCAAACTCTGTGGGAACTTACAGATTTTACAGATTATAATTTCTCTCACTAATTATAAAGAAACTAATATCTCCAAATATGTAAACCACAGGACTTCTATCTTAGAAGAAAGAAACCAGCCACTTTCATTTGTGAAAATGGGAATTAACTCTTAAATTTAAGTGTTTCCCAAGCAGCCTTGAGGGATAATCAGGTTGGGCAAGTAAAATTGTCTTTCTGTTGCCTTCATAGATAACAAGAGGATGAAATCTTCTCAACCATATAAATGCAGCAGATTGTTAGAGGAGAAATTGAATTCTCCACCTTTCCTTAGAATGGAAAATTTTGGGGTATACTTTTTGTGCCTTAATTTAATTACACTTGTCTTCTTTTTTTATCAATGATGGAGCGGCATGATTGTGTATTAAATTTCTCATGAATCTCTTGTATATTTAGGTTGGTACAGACAGTGCAACATTATTCCTTACAGTAAAGACCTGGACTTGGGGGTTTTTATTCAAAACTACAAACCAGATATTATTCCAGCATTTCAGAAGGCGGGGTTACCGCTAAAGCACAAATTTGGCAAGGTTGGTGAATACAGGAATATGTTTGATACATACTTTTCTTTCTTGCCAATTCTTTTTTCAGGTTGTCTGAGATATTAAATGAATAATTAGGTTAAAAAAGGATTGCATTTTTGAAACTTGGCAACTTTAAGAGATGGGTGCTTTAACTCCCAGAGTTCCCCAGCCAGCATGCTGACTAGGTTATTCTGGAAGTTGAAGTTCATTATATCTTAAAATTGCCTAGTTTAAAAAAAAACATTATGCTAGAAGACTGCATTGGGATCTTGGGGAGTGGGAGATCTGGTTTTGGATCCTTTCTTATCTCTGAAGCTTACTGATTAATTAGGAGCAATCAGGATCTTGATTTGACCTACATCACAGGATTATTATGAGGATAAATGAAACAGCACAGAAAGCTGTGCAAGGATTGTATGTGCTGCAATTCAACATAAAAGTAGCTACAAT
The DNA here is from genome assembly GCA_023653725.1 of Bungarus multicinctus. Lineage (NCBI taxonomy): Eukaryota > Metazoa > Chordata > Lepidosauria > Squamata > Elapidae > Bungarus > Bungarus multicinctus. The sequence goes on from CM042834.1 coordinate 185,432,319, forward strand.
TTCCTAAATCAAACACGCTTCCAGTCAGATAGAGGCCCTGTATTAGTTTTCTTGCAAATTATTCTTTTTTTCATCAGCTGTTATTCTCCCAGAAGCAATGTTTTCTCAAAAAATAGAGATTTGTTCTTTTTTTTTTTTTCCCTAGTGGGGCATATGGTTAACCCCCAGCACTTTGTAAATATTGAATGGTGTTATCATGCTTCTAGTTCAGCTTATTTAGAAAAGAATTTTAAAAAAAAACTGCTGAAGACTTGTTGCATTTCTGTGTTGCTGTTATATTTATTAATAGGCTGGGCATTAATCTTGCCACTCTTAAGTGATTTCCCCTTCCTGACCAAATTTATTGGGGAGTTGAAAGGGTCATATCTGTTTCCTTCAACTGCTTTTTATTAATACTTCAGATGTTTTTATCTTCAAAATACTGTTAGGAAATATTCAAATTTGAGAGTTCAGAATGACAGGGTTGGAAGGGTATCAAGCAATACTTTTGATGCTTAGCCATTTTATTATCTGTGTCTTGAGTGCATTTCCCTTCCTTTCTATATAGTTTGAAGATAGTTTGGAGCTCTCCTTCCAGGGAGGAGAAGATGAAGTGAAGCTTGATATTTTTTTCTTCTATGAAGAGGATGACCACATGTGGAATGGAGGAACCCAGGCCAAATCGGGAAAGAAATTTAAGTATGACTCAGAGTTGGTGTTTGTAGAGGGGAAATCTTACTAAAGAACTATCTGTTTTCATAGCTTACTATCCAGCAAATAATTGCTTCTACTGTATTGGGTTTTAAGGTTTTTGGAGAACATTGGCCTGGTTATTGAAAAAAAAATGAGGACATTAGCTCACATTTATCAGCCCCAGATATTTAGCTTCTTTACAGTATCTCCTGCAGGTACTTTGCAGAACCTGCTATAACATGTTAGACGTCCATTTCTGAATACAATTCAAATGCTGGCAGGAAACTAAATATCTGCAAGATTCCAACTGGCTTTGCATCTGGAAATTTTAAGTTATTGTCTCCCACATTAGCTTTTTGGAATCCTCAAAGGCCCCACTAACCCACTTTTTGGAATCAAGAGGAATGGTGAATAGCAATGAGTGCTTCTTATTAATTATTCCCCTTTACTTCTACTTAGGAACGTTCATCTGCTTCTGAACTGTTTTTTTTTAAATTAAGCTTAAAATTTTTCTATATTTGAATATTTCAGATTATCATCAGTCTTATCTAGGACTACTGTTCTTGTTTAACTATCAGCTGTGTTTATTGCTTAGTTGTTTGTCCTTTGTTGTATTAGTAGGATGGTTGTTGGATCAATTTACTGTATTAGAATAGGGAATATTTTTTGAATGATTGTAATCCACTCTGAGTAACTAAACTGGGAAGGGAAATAAGTTATCTGAATAAATTAAGTTGAGGAAATGGGAAAGAAAAAGGCCAGTCGTTTAACCAGAGATTGTTGGTACTAAGCTTGATTTTATTCTACAGTATACAGGTGAAATTCAAAAAATTAGAATATCGTGCAAAAGTTCATTTATTTCTGTAATGCAACTTAAAAGGTGAACCTAGTATATGAGATAGACTCATTACATGCAAAGCAAGATAGTTCAAGCTGTGATGTGTCATAATTGAGATGATTATAGCTTACAGCTCATGAAAACCCCAAATCCACAATCTCAGAAAATTAGAATATTGTGAAAAGGTTCAATATTCTAGGCTCAAAGTGTCCCACTCTAATCAGCTAATTAAGCCATAATACCTGCAAAGGGTTCCTGAGCCTTTAAATGGTCTCTCAGTCTGGTTCAGTAGGAATCACAATCATGGGAAAGACTGCTGACCTGACAGCTGTGCAGAAAAACATCATTGACACCCTCCATAAGGAGGGACAGCCTCAAAAGGTAATTGCAAAAGAAATTGGGTGTTCCCAAAGTGCTGTATCAAAGCATATTAATAGAAAATTATGTGGAAGGGAAAAGTGTGGAAGAAAAAGGTGCACAAGCAGCAGGGATGACTGCAGCCTGGAGAGGATTGTCAGGAAAAGGCCATTCAAATCCATTCTGAAGTGTTGGGGACTTTTACAAGACTGAGGTTGGAGTCAGTGCATCAAGAGCCACCACACACAGACGGATCCTGGACATGGGCTTCAAATGTCGTATTCCTCTTGTCAAACTGCTCCTGAACAACAAACAACGTCAGAAGCTGGGCTGGGCTGAAGAAAAACAGACCTGGTCTGTTGCTCAGTGGTCCAAAGTCCTCTTTTCTGATATGAGCAAGTTTTGCATCTCATTTGGAAACCAAGGACCCAGAGTCTGGAGTCTGGAGGAAGAACGGAGAGGCACACACTGCAAGATGCTTGAAGTCCCGGGTGAAGTTTCCACAGTCTGTGTTGATTTGGGGAGCCATGTCATCTGCTGGTGTTGGTCCACTGTGCTTCATTAAGTCCAGGGTCAACGTAGCCGTCTACCAGGAGATTTTGGAGCACTTCATGCTTCCTTCCGCAGATGAGCTTTATGGGGATACTGACTTCATTTTCCAGCAGGACTTGGCACCTGCCCACACTGCCAAAAGCAGCAAAACCTGGTTCAATGACCGTGGGATTACTGTGCTTGATTGGCCAGCAAACTTGCCTGACCTGAACCCCATAGAGAATCTATGGGGCATTGCCAAGAGAAAGATGAGAGACATGAGACCAAACAATGCAGAAGAGCTGAAGGATGCTATTGAACCATCCTGGTCTTCCATAACACCTCAGCAGTGCCACAGGCTGATAGCTTCCATGCCATGTCGCATGGAAGCAGTAATTGCTGCAAAAGGGGCCCAAACCAAGTACTGAGTACATATGCATGCTTATACTTTTCAGAGGTCCGATATTGTTCTATGTACAATGCTTGTTTTATTGATTGCATGTAATATTCTAATTTTCTGAGATTGGGGATTTGGGGTTTTCATGAGCTGTAAGCTATAATCATCTCAATTATGACACATCACGGCTTGAACTATCTTGCTTTGCATGTCATGAGTCTATCTCATATATTAGTTTCACTTTTTAAGTTGCATTACTGAAATAAATGAACTTTTGCACGATATTCTAATTTTTCGAGTTTCACCTGTAGAGATCACATTATGGGGAAAATGGATGTTCTTTGGATCAATACAAAAGTTTTTACAAAGAATGAGTGGAATTTCTGGAGCATCATGTTAGTTCCTATTCCTTTGGCCAAAGATGTGATTGATTGTATCTTGTTTCAAGTTTGATCATTAGTGAAGAATTTTGTTTCTGTCTGGTTAATCAATTCAGTCTGCAAAGCAGATACTTGGACAATTTGTAAAAAACGTTAGCTTAAAAACACTTGGAGAAGCAGGTTAAAGAAATGGGTGTTCTGAAATTCAAATGTTTATGTTTATTAACAACATAAATGTCTCTAATTCTCATGATTATGCACTTCAAAATGCCTGCTTAAAGGTTAAAAAGGAGAAGAATTTATTTCCTTGGGACTTGGAGAGTTTGAAGATTGCATTTCGGTGCTGTAAATAGCTCTGATCTGTCATTATAACTCAGCAGAATTAGAATAAATTGTTCAACAACTTTCCATAATAATTTAATATAATAATATATCACCAGCAGAAACTAAGTTTGCATACTGTTTATATCCAATCTGCCACATAATAATCTAAGAACATAACCTCCTTCTCATTGGTAGCATTTTACCTACACTGTCTTATCTTTCTTCTGTTTTGCAGGTACCTCTTTCCCAAATTTACCCTGTGCTGGACTGAGTTTCTAGAACTTAAGGTACATGTGCCATGTGAAACCCTCCACTATATTGAAGCCAATTATGGTAAAGACTGGAAGGTTCCTGTCAAAGTATGGGATTGGAAAAATTCACCCCCCAATGTCCAGCCTAATGGAATCTGGCCGATCAATGAATGGGAAGAAGTAATTCAGCTCTACTGATTTATTTATAAGATGCTGGCATCAGAAGAATATTTGTTGACAGTTGCATCATATCTCACCTTGGAATCATCAGCATTGGGATGTTTCATGGATTTGCCACTGTTTCGATGGTACAATGCTTGTGGAAATTGGTGCACTGCATCATGGCTGGGTCTGAATTTGAATTTGAAAGAGCTGCTGCAGCAGAATCTATGAAATGTTAGCCTCAGGAGACACAAAGCTAAGAATTACCTGCGGCTGATCAAACATAGACACTACCTGAATAGCTGGAAGCAATCAGATGATGCAGCAGGCCTCCAAGCCCCCATACCTGGTGAGGAGAGCAGAAAACAAAAGTACAGACTTCAGTGAGTCTTCTTGTCAAGCAAGGGAGTAAATTTCTTGATCAAAGGCAGCTGGCTGCAGCCTGATTACAAGGCAACTCATTATCCCTCATTGGAATAAACTGTCTGATCTCCAGCTTTTGCGTGATGTTTGTGTAAAATTCTACTTTTGAAATTTTGACTTCTGGATTGGCTGACCACATTGACCTGGCTCTTGGAACTCTGGACTGGAGTTTGACTATTCTTCTGTCTGCTCGTGTTCAAGTAAACCTATTCAGGCAAGCTTCTTTCAGAGGCTTATTTCTGTTTGCATTCCTTGTCTGTTGTTATCTCCTCAACTTTAAGTAAATCGTTAATTTTTGTAACAACTGTGTGTTGGGAGTGTATAATTGAAACCAGAAATAGGACACACTGCTTCAGGAGTTTATGCAGTTGAGGATGGAAGAGTAAAAAAAAAACATTTTGTATTTATGTATGCTTGTATGTATGTATGAAAATGAACAGTAGTGGCTATTTGGATATTGTGTTAATGGCAAACATGCTTACAGTAAGGAAGCAACATTAGAAAAACTGGGCAGAGAAGATATCCTGGCAGGTCATTATAAAAAACTTTGTCAGAAGGGGAAAACCATACAGGCAATCCTCACCAGCTATCCACAATTGGTCATTAAACATGATGGCAAATGGTAAATGACCATGCCAACTTACAACATCAGTTCTGGCTGCAGTCATTAAATGAATTGTGTCTACTTATTAAGCACGACATCATGTGACTGCAATTTCCAGTTTCCTTTTGGCATCCCTATTGAAGTTGCTTGTTGTAGTGTTTGTATTGTAATAAATAGAGGGTTAGGGTTAGTTAATTAAGGCGATCGAAATTGAAGAAAAGTATCCAGCAAATGAATTGTTGAATGAAACAGAACTAAACCTGTGAAAGTGTTTTCATAGTACATAATACTTATATGTGACGAACTGCTTCTTAAGGGCAGTTCTAGCTACAGGCAGTTCTTGACTTATGACCATTTGTTCAACAACCATTAGAAGTTACAATGGTGCTGAACAATCGTGCTTTTGTGGATAGAAAATGTGAGTATATTTTCCAGTGCTCACAAATGCACTATTTATATATAATATAAACAATATGTATTATTTATAACATATAGGAAAATTGATTAAGAATTAATACACATCTTTGACTAAAATAGTATTTAAAATATAAAGTATTACAAGGCAACTAATTTATTACAGATAAATCTAACTTATTGACAAATGTGTTTTCCTGTTTTGTACTAGGCACAATCTTCTTATACATTAGTTTAGTGTCATCGGATCAAGTCTGGCCCTGATTATCATATGGACAAATGTCCTCCATTTTGACCAATCCCTAGTGGCAATCTCAAAGGTTTCGTATGGACTTTTCAGTTATCGCTGATCATTTCATCCACTTTACCTCCTTCAACTTCCCTCAGCCTGCCATGGGTATGCATTTTAGTTGTGTTTAAATCCCAGTGAAATCAGGGGAAAGATAATCTCTAGATCAAACTTGGCAACTTTAAGACTTGTGGACTTCAACTCCCAGATTCTGGGAGTTGAAGTCCACAAGTCTTTAAAGTTGCCAAGTTTGGAAACCCGCTGCTGTAGATCGCATGGTCAGGACATCACTTAAACCTTGATTGAGGCCTCCAGTCAAGTGGACTTCTTCAGGTGCAGAAAATTAAAATGCATCTGCTTGGATGAGGCTCTTGCAAGAATATTTCAGTTCAGGTACTCTTCCAAAACTTTGTACAGCTCTACAAATTTTAACTGTCCTATCCGGATTGTGGTCAAGATTCCAAAGTCCTTGCTATATTTGCCAGTGTACACTTTTGACTTGTTCAATCTGTTTACTCATTGCAAAGTTAGTTAATGTAACCTGTGACTTTTAAAAAATCAGGGTAGCACCTACCAAATGTTTCTTTGCAATAAATGTCTGAAAAAAAAAATTATTGTATTTACTGAGAGTTATCAAAGAGACCGATGTTTATTAGATGAAAATATTTATAATGGATAGTTTGTGCTAAATGTTACGCTTGTATTTTGAGGTTCTCTTATTGGAAAAGCTGCTATTTACCCAGGCAGGCTAATAGCTAACTATGAATAGGCAAAATCTTGAATTAGACCTGATAGCTGGGAATACAATTGCAAAGTGATACAGTTTTGGTGCAAATAGAAAAACAACCAGAAAAACCATTTATCTATGCCTTAACAGAACCCGAGCTACTCTGACTGCTCAGGAAACATACTTTGGTGTCTTGGAGGATAACATAAATGGAAATGTCACCTGTGGTGTCGCTAGATTGGCATGATAATTCATGCACAATGATCATAAGAGAAATTAAAAATAAAATTGAGAATACAGATAGTCCTCCACTTATGACCACAATTAAGCCCAAAATTGATTTTGCTAAGTGAGAAATTTGTTAAGTGACTTTCCTTGCCACATTTGTTAAGTGAATCACTGCACCATTGTTAAGTGAATCTGGCTTTCCCCATTGACTTTGCTTAACAGGAGGTCACAAAAGGGGATCACTGCAACAGTCACAAATATGGACCAGTTGTCAAGCATTCGAATGTATATCACATGACCACAATGTATATCACATGCTGCAATGGTCATTAATGTGAAAAATGGTCATAAGTCACTTTTTTCAGTGCTGTTGTAACTTCAAAAGGTCACTAAATGAACTCTTCTAAGTCGGAGGATTACCTGTATAGTAAATATGGTGTAATAGCATTTGGAAAAAAAAAATTCAAACCCTGATCAGCACAGCCTTTTGCAGATGTGGAAAAGGTGCCAAAATGGAACTCTCCTTTGAAGAGAACTATAGCAATCAGGTTTTTATAATTTAAAGCAAAAGCAGATATGGAGCAACGCCTATGAAGAATATGAAAATATAAGGAGCAGAATTCAAGGATTGGGGTTAAATGTTTCGTTTTCTTCCGTCTCTATACTTCCTCAACCATTGACTCTAAATGCAGGGAGATTCAGCACTGATAAAAGAAGGAACTTCTTTGTATAACACACATTGTGTCATATTTTGTCAATTTAGATTATTTTAAAAATGGACTGGAGAAATTGTTCAAGTATCTGGCTCTAGGCACTATGGCTATATGGTGGCTATATGGTGCTTCTGGGATCACGTATTTTATCTGTTGGAGAGCAGAAATGGGAGAACCTGTTGTCTTCGTTTGGTTGTGAACTTCCCATATGTATCTAGTTTGCTACTGTGCTGGGCTATTTGGGATGATGATCTCATATATTCTTATGAGTTGAATACATCTGCAGGCAACCTCTTTGCTTATCTCGGTGTGAACAAGCTGGAAATTGCAGTTCACCACAGCGTCCTGTAGTAATTGAATGGAATACTATTATAAATGACTTCTGGAAGACGTCATTGACAAATCACTTTTGCACTGCTGTCATGAACAAATAATTGATCCATCTTGGTCAGTATTTCTCAACCCTGGCAACCTAAAGATGTGTGAACTTCAACTTCCAGAATTCCCCAATCAGCATAGCCACACATCTTCAAGCTGCCAAATTGAGAAACACTTAATCCAGATAGTCATCAGGAAGGAGCTGATCTCGGCTTAAGGGATTTTTTAGATTGAAGATTCAAACTATGCAAGTTTGCTAGTGTCTTCTGCATCTTGATTATCTTGACAATGGGTTTCACATTATGACGGAAACTAGTATCTGAAACCATATCTTAAAATCAATGGACCTCTCCTCTCCCCAGCACAAACACCTTACCCAGGCTTCAATTTTAATTCAGTTTGTGAGAAGCAGAAATGTAGCTCTCCTTCATTGCACGGGATCCGAACAGGAGAAACATTCTGATTCATTCTTTCTCAGGGATTAAATAACTTGCTGAACTTCCTTCATTGGCATTAGAAGCCCACCACTTGAATAAATCATCCTACCTGAGACCTTAACACCTACTGAGAAAATGTTGCCTTGCTTGGCAAGAAATTGGCCAGAGTGGAAAAATATGGATGCAATTGACAAGCATTAAAACTATCTTAAACTGCTATTCCTGGAAAGCTGGAGGAGATTCCATACTACAATGACCACAATCTTTTTGAAATTCTTTCAACATAACTGGAATCATTGATTAGTACCTGGTTTTCTCTCTCTCCCCCTCCCTCTCTTTCTCTCTCCCCCTCCCTCCCTCCCTCACCCCCTTCTCTCCATCGTAATTAAACTGAAGAGTTCTTTCCCCAGGCATGTTTCTCCTCACCCTCCAGCTCCCTTTTTCTGCTTCATAATGATGCTTTAAGTGGCACTTGCCCCAGCCCTATTAACTTCTTTCCCGCTCTCATGCTTGCTTCAGAAACAGCCTTTCTCTCTTCCCTCTAAATTAGCCAATTAATGCGGCGTTTGGCCTTTCAAGCAGCCTGGGAAGTCAAGGTCGCTGAAGTGTCGCTGCCGGTGCCATCCAACTCCGTTTGACTTTTGTAGCCACTCATCGCAAACCAACCTTGCGTCCCATTTAAGCGTGAGGCTGTCCGTGTCAGCAGCGCTTCCGTTCCTGGAGCAGTTTCTTGGGGTGAGGGTGGGGGGGAAAGCTCCCTTATTTCCTCCCTGTTTCTTGAGCGGTATCTTTGGGATGAAAAGCTTCCCTGTTTACATTTCTGATGCTTGTAATCAGCCTCAATTGTGCGCTTTGTTCATGTGTTGGTAACGGCGTCCTCCAGCTGCCGGGTTCAGGGAGTTCTGAGCAAACATTGGAGACCCTCATAAAAGGGAATCCTAGAAACAAAAGTCCAGTCTGCACTGTTGCTTCCAAGGATTGCTGCCAGCGGGTTCAGGTCTGATCCCACAGCAGATCAGATCTACAAGGCCAGGTTTCCTGGGGAATTCCTTTTCCTCGCAGCCCAATTCTCATTCTCTTTAGGGAATCTTTGAAAAGCACGAAAAGAACAAAAACTTGCAGCCAGGCAGCTAGCATTGTTGTTACCGGGAAACATTCATATATATAACTTTCACAGGACAGGATCTAATAATGTGGAACTGGTTGCTTTCTGAGATACATTGAGAATCATTGGGTTTCAAATCGGTGTCAACTACTATATTAAATAACCACGCAGACAGATTTTCTGCAGGATGTTCTGCCCCGACTGTGATCCGGAGGTGGTATTCAAGCAGGTTCTGTTCTGGAGAACCGGTAGTGGAAATTTTGAGTAATTCAGAGAACCAGCAAATACCACCTCTGACTGGCCATGCCCCCATCTCTTCTCTGCCTCCCGAGTCCCAGCTGATCGGATGGGTCTTCTTTTGTTGCCCTGCACAGGAGAACGGAACTGGAAAGCAGGTTAGTGGGGTGGGGAGGGAAGGGGGATTTTGCAGTATCCTTCCCCTGCCATGCCCACTAAGCCACACCCACCAAGCCACACCACGCCCACCAAACCACGGCTACAGAACCGGTAGTAAAAAAAATTTGAATCCCTCCACTGGTGTGGTCCTTCATCTTTGGTGCATCGTGTACCTCGCTGCTGGTCATCCTATTCTCTTTCCTTCCACTGACATAGAGAGTATAATAAAATGCAGGATGCCTATATTCTTGACAAACATATATTTGTTAATTCCCTAACCTACAAAAGCTGTATTCTGCCTATACTAGGGGTGGGATTCTACCAGTTTGCACCTATTCGCTAGAACTGGTTATTAACATTCTAAGCAGTTCAGAGAACCGGTTGTTAGAAGAAATTACTGGTCTAATCCTGTAAGGAAGGCAGGAAAGAAACATTCTGGTGTTGTTTACAGAAACTGCCTCTCCGTTAACCCTTATTACATTCTTGGCAGGACTAGACTTCCTGTCTCTGCAACTTTTCTGGAGTTTTTTCCCCCTCCTTTGCTGGTACTTTGCTTATGTGGAGTGATCATTCAAAGTTACAATGGCCCTGAAAAAAGTGACGTGACCATTTTTCACACTTACGACTGTTATAGCATCCCCACAGTCATGAGAGGCCAGACGAGGAGATGCGTGCCTCGATGTGAGTGATATTGAGTTGGCCACACGCAGCCAATAACATCACCACCAAGCCATGTCCACCCAGTCACATGCCCACCAAGCCATGCCCACCAACTAAGCCATGCCCACAGAACCGGTTGTTAAAAATTTTGAATCCCACCCCTGGCCTATATCAAGGCCTTTCTTCACTAGCACCAACAAACAGGTTTTGGCAACATACCTTGTCTGCAGAGGGGGTATCCAGCAGGTTCTGACCAGTTCTGGAGAATCAGTAGCGGAAATTATGAGTAGTTCGGACAATCGGCAAATCCCACCTCTGACTGGAGATTTTAGAGTATCCTTCCCCTGCCACACCCATCAAGCCACACCCACAGAACCGGTAGTAAAAAAAATTGAATCCCACCACTGATTTTCTGCCATCTCATCCCAAGCTCATAAGTAAATTATAGATAGAAGAACTTTATTGTCATTGTACAAGTACAATAACAATCTTAGGTTGTCCTTCAGTGAACCAAGGATAAAATAATATCCACCCCCTCTATTAAACTGATATTATCCAATGAATGTAATTAGACCCACAGAAAGGGATCGAAACCAGCTTTGAGGTTCGAAATTTATCGTGCCAAAATACAGAAGCTTTCTGTTGATCTAAAGCTAGCACAGTCTTGGGGAAGGATTTTAGGAGCAGTTCTTCCAGGTTCAAATTCTTACCCAGCTCTCTGGAAAAGGCTCTAAAGTTGGGAAAGATGAAAGCAAAGAAAAACTGCAGAAAGGGAAAAATCGAACAAGATACAATAAAAGAATATAAAGCAACAGAAATGGAATAAAAGACAACTACAAAAAAAGGGGGGGGGGGAAAGAGAAAAGAAGAAATTTCATAATCCTTTCTTATAAGGGAGCCAGTTTGATTTAGTGGTTAAGGCACCAGGCTGTAAACCAAAGGATAGATATTTTAACTAAGGTAAAAAGATTGGCTATCTTGTATTCTGGGCTTGCGTCACTGCAATGTGGACGTAAGCAGCAGTCTTCAATATTTTGCTAAGCAACAGAAAGTTGTTAGACAGGGTTCAAAAAGGACATAAAAATCAACACCCACCTTGATAGGTTTGTAGAGTGCAAATAGTATTCTTTATTCTTACAGTTTTTCCTTTTTTTTGTCTGAAAGTGCATTTAATTATAAAAAAAATACACATTGCTCTCGTTCTTTCTTTCATCACACCCCCCTGCTTTAATTTCTTAAGGTATTTTAATGGCTACTTTAGGGCTTAAAGATACATCGTTTTGGGGAAGTGACTCTTTCAAACTTCTTTTAATAGGCTTCCTTAATCTGTTAATACCTTAGCTTCTCTCTGCAAAATAAAAACAGCAGCACTGAGAAGGAATGGCTCTTTACCTCTTGTGGCATTCCAACAAGTCCTCAATTTTACTTCCCTGTGGAGCCACTCACTTCTACCCTTCTCACTCTTGCTAGTAAATAAATAGAAATTATATAATTCCATACATCTATGATGCAAGGGAAAGCAACACAATTGTCTCTAAATGTTTTAGGTTCTAACTCCTGCCCATCTAGTTCATTACAATTAATGTTGGGACATTGATTTATGGGCGTCATGTTCAAAAATGTTTGAAGACCACCAGATTGGTTTTATTTTAGAGATTTCTCTGCAGAAAAGATGGTATTTGCTCCCTTGTGAAGCTTTGTGAACTGTAAGCAAGAATTTGGGGTTTTCTTCAAAGAAGTTACTTAAATTTGAACGACTGATTCAAACAATAGGCTGTAGCTGCAGGATTCGAAGCTTGTGTTCCCCCCACTCTCTTATCTCCCTCCCTCCTTCTGCTCAACAAACAGGCAGGTTAGTGCCTATATTACCTTGTGAGGTTCAGCTACAAGCAGATGATATGTGTTTATAGCAAAATTGGTGATGGCAACCATGTGTGTGAATGGATAATGAGTTCCAGCGATAAAGCCGTTGGCTGCGTATTTTATTCCATGGAGATTCTTAACAAATAATCTTTCTGCAATGTGAGCTGCTCTTATCAAGCCTAGGCAGATTGTCTGAAATCCTTATCTCCCTGGACCAGTTAGTTGGATTGATCCCCCTTTTACAATGAACAAGGAATGAAGAGCCCAGCGCAAACCCAGACTTTGCTCTCCTGAGCCCTCTTTCCTTCCACTCCATCTTCCCTTCTCGTCTCTTCTCCATCGCTTAGCAATTGCTACCATTGACTGAGAATCTGCTCAAACCCGGGGAGGGTTGGGCTCCGATGTCTCTTCTCAGCCGTAGGAAAGCAAACCAAATGCTACTCAAACATTTGCGTGGACAAGTTGTCCAGAAGGAATTAGGAGAAAGCAAGCAAGCAGCCCTATGAATGAGCCTAGATAAAGACAAAGGACTCGTTTGAATGGGAGTCTGCATCGATCAGAAATCAGAAGTTCTCCAAATTCCCTTTAAGGCTGAAGAGGATTTGCTTTTTCACTGCGCGCTAACGTAAGCTCCTTTTGTTCACGGATGCTGTTTGTCAGATGCAGGTGTTTTTGCGAGGAAGTCACCTCAAGCAACTGCGTTCGAGGAGCAAGAGAGGCCTCAAGTTGTTTGCTTGTTTTATTTTCTTGTTTTATTTTATTTTTTTTTAACTCCCAGAACAAGGCATGGTTGCAATTTTCTGTTTTAGATGCCAGAAGAGTTTGAGAGACTTTGATCCTGAATTCTAGCACTTTCCAGTACTTTGGGTTCAAAGGCAAAAGACACTCTGATGCACACAGACACACAAACATTGCCCATCTGCAACTTCTTATTTATTTGTGGAATTTATACAGCTGCCCATCTCACACTTGTGACTCTGGATGGCACACCTTGTTAAACACAAAGCTAAACAACCCATGTCATGAAAACAAAATCATGAAAATGAAACTAAATAGTTAAAAACTGTATCAAAACCAAAAGGGGAGAGGACATTCTAAACTCACACTCAAAGCAACCATTTAATGGGCTCCCCACATCCATAGGATCTCCAGCCCAAATGCAACTTTTCTTGGGATCCCAAGGCAGCTGAAGACACAAGATTCCAGGAAAAAGTGCTGCTGCTTTAAGCAGTTGCAGACAAATGTCAAACACTACGACATCCCACTGTACTCCTCAACTGGAGTAACTCACCATTTGCAATTCTGCTTTAGGTGTAAAACTTCACAAGGAGCCCTAGAGAAAAGCCTCTAACAGTTGTTTATCTGAAAAGACACCAGATAAATTCAGATGCCAGAAGCAGTAAGACCTTTCTAAACTTGTCTTCTGGGCTCATTTAAAACTGTCTTGTAACCTAATTTAAAACAAAAAAAACAAAAAACAAATTGCCCTCCAGGATCAGCTTCTGTTTCTCAGCTTAACAATTGACATTTTGTAAGCTCTTCTATGCTGGGGCTGCAGACTTCAGTGGATTAATTAATTAGGGTACCACTGTGGCTTGTTAGTTTTTGCTCTGTTGCTGCTGGTACGCTTAACGGAATGAAAAAGTGGAACATCGCCTTCCAATCTGTAAGATCACATTGCTTCCTTCAATATTTTGTTTGTTAATTTTCTCATTTACCACAATAGAATACCTCCCTGTGAACCATCCTTTGAACGGTGCAGTACAAGCATCTGGATTATTGTAGAATTTATCAATTATGTATCGATGTATCAATTCAACCAGCTCTTTCTCATCCAAATTGAAAAGCCTTTGGTCTCCATTGGACTGTCAGTGCTCGTTCTTTAAGCTTTCCTTGTACCAGTAACTAAGAGAGGAAATGAGAAGTTTATAGCAAAACTGGAAATGGGAAAAAAAATGTTCCTGTTTCTGCCTGCTTACAACTGATCCTCTGAAGGGGGAATGATTGATGAGTAGGTAGGTCAGGCACTGCAACTCTTCAAGCTGCTGTACCAGATGTCATAACAGACAGCTATTATAGTCACCTGGAGATTTCTTGCCAGATGAAGATTTGTTGTTTATTAGTTCCTAAGCAAACATGCCATATGTTACCATTAGGTGCGTTAATGCTCATATTCATTAATAACAAAAATATGGCTTGCGAGCTTTAAAGGTTGTGGACTATGATAAACAGAGACATCCTTCGGAGTGGTGCCTATTGCACTATTGCTATTGGAATACAACAAAGAAAGCAATACTTCCCAAACCTCCAGATAAGATGGGGAAAGATGCTCTTTTAAATCATTAAAGATCTAAAAGATCCACGCTCTCAAATATTCTCCTTCTGGAGGTGAGGTCCATTCCCCCTCCACTCCTTGGCCTAGGTCCTTGACAGTGGCCAGCTATATTCGGGGTAGTTTATTAGGTGGAGAAGATTCCTATTCCCAGGTCTCCCATCATTTTGGTTTTTACCTTTTCTATTTAATTCTTCTAATTTGAATTAGTAGCATTTTTAAAAAACTTTTTATCATATTGTAAACCACCTAGGATTGCTGTATAAGTGAGATGGATGGGATAGAAATCCAATAGATAAATAGAGTTCATACTCCTGCACCATTCAAAGGGTGTTCATCGCAAAGTGCATAGCTCAATGTTTACAGAGATTCTCAGTCATCCAGGTCATGGTTGTTGATGACCAAAGGTGCTTTTTCCCCCAAGAGGCAACTGGAGTTTCTGGTTTTTCTTTGAAGACGTTTCGCTTCTCATCCAAGAAGCTTCTTCAGCTCTGGATAGCTTTGAAATAAATAGAGCCTTCAACAGTTTTGGCCAGCTTTCCCTAACATAATATATTAGGAAGGCAGGAGACTGAAGAATTTGAATGGGAAGGAAAATCATCCTTAAAAAGAAATTGATAGATTTGGAAACTCCAAAATCTAGTAGTTAATTCATACTTTGGGGGAACAAATGCCTATACAATATAAGGATGTTATTTAGTTAACAAATATATATAGCTACCCATCTCACAAAAAGTGATTCTGGGCAGCTTACAAACAGAATGAGGTAACAATAAAACTCCCATCACAATATGAAACCATCAAACATAAATAACCACAAAAATAAAGAATAAAAATGTAAAAGAACCCCAAGTTAACCAGAGAACAACCATCATTTAGCCTCATATAACCACTCTGCAGGCTCACTAGGAGATTTCCCAGGATTGAGAGAAAAACATTTTAAAGGTTTGTTAGAAGGTTAACAGAAAGGGAGCTAACATACATACATGTTACATATAAGTTTGCCTCTTCTCCAAGGATAAAAGATTACGAGTTACTTGCCCAGTGATCCCTATGTGACAAATTAGTCTGAGAAAGGACGGCTTGCAGTATGCAATCCATCTACTTAGCATTTCAGCTCGTATTTCTTAAATCCAAATGTGGCATTCAGCAAAATAACAGGGTTTCTTTTTTAACCAACATACTTACTGAAGTAACTTTTTCTGCACAGATTTTCCCAAGACAGAGATAATTACAAGGGAAGATTGAAGTAGAAACTGTCCGCAAACACCCCAGTTGGGTGAGCATTTTGAAACGGCCACCCCTGGGCTGCAATAGATGTGCTTCTTGGCTGGACATGTCCGTTCCTTGTGCTTTTTTTGTGGAGTGTGAGAACAGTGCCTCTTGTCTGCTGACAAGCCTAGGTTGAGAATTTATGGTGAGAAAAATAGCTACTGTACAAATCAATCTTTTCTTTATCGGCAAGGGTTTTGTGTCTGCAACTGAATTGGAGGTAGGAAGGCAGGTGGCAAAAGGCTGCCTGGAGCTTTTCCGAAAAGGCAGCATACACTTTTCCAACTGCATTTATTTAAGAGCAAAAGGAAAAGTTCTCTTTCATGTTTTAGTTGCTGGGATTTAGCAAAAGGACAAGTGCTTTTACTGCAGGGTATTGTTCGTCTGTGTCTCCTTAGTGAGCAGCATTCTAGTTTTATATATGTCTTTTTAAATAAATACCTCTTGCCAGGAAGAGATAAAAGATTTTATCAGTGCATCTGTGACTTTGGAAAGCTCACCCACATACCCAACCCACATGCACATTGGAAATTGGTCTAATAGAAACTTCTCCTTCTCCTTCGTTTTTCTTTCTTCTTCTCCTTAATTAGTTTGTACTCTCAAGATGCATATCCTTACAGGAATGAGTGCCAAATGTGTTATCTCACCAATCCACCCTCTTTGCCTTGTACACATATTACATTGGGCTTTAAAACAGTTTCTTAAGGTAAAAATGAAGGCAAGTGAATCCTAGTCATGGCCTAAAAGCAACATGTTGCACCAGTATGTCTCTGCCTCAATAGTTTTAAGTTGTGTGGACTTTCAAGTCCCAGAATTCCTAGCTACCACTGGGTTGGAATTTGTGGGTGTTGAACTTGAAGCCCATATATCTTTAAAGTTGCTGAGGTTGGAAAATAGTGTGTTAGAGCAGGGGTCTTCAACCTTGGCAACATTCAGCCTGGCAGACTTCAACTCCCAGAATTCCCCAGCCAGCTGGGGAATTTTGGGAGTTGAAGTCTGCCATGCTGAATGTTGCCAAGGTTGGAGACCCCTGTGCTAGAGTATAACCAATGTTTAACAATTAATGGGGAAAAGATTCCCAGGATTTTGGAAAGAAAGTCAGATCTATAAAAATGTAGGAAATGTCCCTTTCCTGAACCCAAGTAAAAATATAACTGAATTAACACAGAGATCCTCACAGTTTTAGGACAATGGGAGGTTTGATCATTTGGTAATGCGTTGTGGTTATAGGTAATGCTCGATTTACAATCATTCGTTTAGTGACTGTTTGAAGTTACAATCTCAGTGAAAAAAGTGATATACAACCTCGCGCATACAATTATCACAGCCTCCCCACAGTCACAATGATCAAAATTCAGGCACTTGGCAACTGGCATGTTGCAGTGTCCTGGGGTCATGTGATCACCACTGGCAACCTTCCCAGCCAGCTTCTGACAAGCAAAGGAAATGGGGGAAGCCAGATTCGCTTAACGACTAATACGATTAAACTTAAAAACTGTGGCCAAAAAAAAAAAATGTCACAAAATTAGGCACAAATCACTTAAAGGGCCTTGCTTTGCAATGGAAATCCTGATCCCAATTGTGATTGTAAGTCGAAAATTCTCTGTGCTCAAAGAAAACGGCTGGCTTGGGAGAAGTTGGAGAAATAGCCCAGCACCAAACACATTTTCATCAAAAGATTAATTAGATTGTTCTGTTTTGCCCATTTTATTCCAATATTGCCCAATTTTCCTGGATAGGTTTACAAAGCACTGATTGAGCTGGAGCTACTTCTTGTTTTTAATTTCTAAGAATGCCTTGGGACTGGGAGTTGTTGAAAGAAATATCCTTCTGGATTCAGTTCCAAGTGAGGAAAAAGACACTGGAAACATGGAAGCTGCTTGGAAGGTTTAATGGTGGACAGGACCACATGGCCTGGAACTCCAGAGAAGAATGATCACATGCTTCAAGGTGAAAAGAAAAGGAAAAAGGGAAGTCCAGATGCTGAGAGACCCTTATATAACCTCTGTTGGGCCCCACCTTAGTGTTTCCTGTTCCTGTGCAAGAAATGAATCCCATTGGCTGTTAGACTCCCAAGGGCGCGGTTCTTAACTTTGTAGGTTTGGTCTGGACCACATGGTTTCACCTGAGTGCTGGCTAATGCAATCCTCCCAGAACATGTGGTGAGATGGGTAATGCTACCATTTCCTGAGGGCCATCCTTAATCCCATCACCCTGGAGCTGAAGGGGAGGGGCAGGGAGCTGCAGGAAGTTGCTTTGTCTTTAAAACATATTTCTCCTTTTCTCATCCAGGGAGATATAATATTCTGCCTTTTAAATATTTCCTAGGCTATTTCAATTTTCTAGGAGAGGGGTGGGTGCTAACTTCCTACAAAGTTATGTGGATACTGCTGTTTAGTTTGACACCATGATGGCTGCCTTGGTTAATTTCCCTCCTGTTCTCCAATATATCCTCAGAGATGCTGGAAGAAGCACTTTTGCTGGATAGAGAGACATGCAAAGCTAGAGTGGCCTTATCTTCTTCCCCAGGAATTCAGGAAAAATAGAAAGTGCTACATGACAATCCCAACATAGCCCTTTTTTGACTGTTCAAAAGGCTATGTAGCATGCAACACAGGACCTGAGTTTTTTCTTAAAGCTGATTTTTGAATAACATCCATTTTATCTTTCATTCAACATGGACACATGACCATTATTTCTCAGATTTTGAGGCTCTCTTGCACAGTCTTCTCTGTGAGTAATTCACGACCGGGTCTTTATACACTTTGCCAAAGCAGCATTTTGAAAAGTGGTGTGGGAAGGAAGGGGGCAACATCTCATTCCTATCCATATCCACTGTCAGCTCTGGACTCTTTTGTCTTTCAGCTACCCAACTTGAAGGCAAAATATGAAATAGGGGTGAGACTTTCACTCCTGGATGGTTAGCGTGTCATGAAGCCAGAGGAACAGTGCCTTGAAATATCCAGGTAAGATGCCAGACAAAGAGAATAAAGTATTTTTTTTTTTTGACATTTTGGTGTTTTTGTTAGAGAGCTTGGCTACTTTTCTCACTTTTGAGACTTTTGGTGAATAAGGGTGGGTGGCTGCGGGGGTGGGTGGGTGGGGGTTGATGGAAGAATTTGCATAATCTGATTAACTGGGGATTATCCAAGGGCGCCTGAATGGCCTCCATGTGCTTGAGCTAAAATCTTTACTATTCATAACTCTCACCATATTGGAGAGAGACTGCACCTGCAGGCTGTCAAGATCTTCAAGATCTTTGGCGCTGGGGCGGAGGGAAGCAGCGTGGAGCAGCGAGCAGATCCAAAAGGTAGGGAGCTGGCCCATCAGAGTCAAATGATCTAATGTGGATGCAAACTTTAATTGATCTGTTTGGATTATCCGGGAGGATACAACAATAAAAGCTTGGATGAGTACAAATGAAGGCAGGAATACTGCTATTCCAGAGATGATGCCTACTCCAGACATATATTGAGGCAAGGCTGGCATATCTGCTCTGTACCCCTCCCATGGTTTACTATGTGACTCAGCTGCTAGGCATAAAAATATGGCTTATGCTTTATTTCCCTCCCCCCTGTTCTTTTGCAGAAAGAGAAACTATCTAGGCTTCAAAATTATGTACAGGGAACATTTGTGAATCTCTTCCTCCACCAGAAATGTGTGTGTTGGTTGGGTTGAGATTTCAATCCTTATTATTTTCTAACCCACCATGAAGTTGTTCAAAAGAGAAATCTCAATGAAACACACACATGTGTGAGTGCCAGTAATCCTATGCCGTCATAATAGTAGATGAATAACTTCTGAACAAACCTCTGAATGGCATTATGAACCATAATAAAGAAACTGGGAAAATGGATGTGATCAGCCATAATCTCTGTTCAAACCATGATTGTTAGCCAAGCTTCTTATGAAAATATTACTGTATGTAATATCTCTAGGTCTTCTGAGAAGGATTATTTTTCATACCCCCTACAAATGTTGGATGGCATTTTCATCCTGTT
Organism: Bungarus multicinctus; assembly: GCA_023653725.1. NCBI lineage: Eukaryota > Metazoa > Chordata > Lepidosauria > Squamata > Elapidae > Bungarus > Bungarus multicinctus. The sequence goes on from CM042834.1 coordinate 185,452,073, forward strand.
TGGGCAAGAAGGCTGGGGATGATGGGAACTGTAATTTGGTCCTGGAGAACCCCCAAGTTCTTCGAACTAACATTGTCAAGTCTGTTCTACATTCTGTGATATCTTCAGATAAGGATTTTGAGAAATACAGTAGCTGGGAGGAGTCATGGGTTCTTTGGAGTAGGGATCTCCAATCTTGGCAACTTTAAGATTTGTGGACTTCAGAAGTCCACAAGTCTTAAAGTTGCCAAGGTTGGAGACCCCTGAGGGCTGTTTCCTCCACAGTTTCTCTCACATTTTAGATCTGTTTCCTTGTAGAAACTGGAAATGGTTTATATGTAAGAGCAAGCCTTAGTTTGGCTCTCAGACTTGCAAGCCTAGCCAAAGTTTGTCAGATTAGTAAAAGAAATTATATGGCAGACCCTGGACCATGGCAAAACAGTATAGGAGGGAAAAAAAAAACCTGAGGTCCTTTCTATACTGCCATTGTTTCCATTCTACCACCCACACAAACCCTTTCAAAACAACCTATGGCTCCCTTAGCTGTAGCTGAACTTGAAATACTAGGAACCCCATGACAACTTGTTGATACTCTTTGCAGGGAACCAATGATAGAGGGTAAAAAACGACCCTCCAAAAAACCCCTGAACCTTCAGTGTATTAAAAAGGGAGAAAGCCACCATGGTCAGCTTCTAATGTAAAAACGGATAAAAATTGAAATAATAATATGACTAGTTATGGACACTCCCAGATAGCCAAGAGAAGGAGCGAATGATATTGCAAATCATGGACATCAGATGTTGAAACACCAATATATAACGCTGGCATCTATGTGATGTCTTCCTTGTATGATGCCATTACTGCACATGTATCATTATGGACTATGACAGATAGTCCTTGACTTCTGTTGTTAAGCAAGAGAAAAAACACATTTGGGATTAAGTAAGAGAGTTGTTAAATTAGTCACATGTGATTTTACAACTTTGTTCAGTGAATCTCTGTAGCTGTGTGATTGTTAAGTGAATCTGGCGTCCCCTATTGACTTTCTTTGTCAGAAATCAGCTGGGAAAGTAACAGATGGTGATTACCTGACTCCATATTGCATAAATATCTTTGTAAGTGCAAGGATTGGTTGCATGTCACTTTTTCAGTGTCATTGTAACGTTGAACAGTTACTAAACGAATGGTTGTAAGTCAAGGACTACCTATACCATAGTGTTCTATGGAAGTTGTTAATACCATAGTCTGCAAACTCTGCTGGGAAAGAAATGGTTCTCCTCACGGGGGAAATGGCTTATTCTCAGCCGTGTTTTTTGTTATATGCATCATAGCGGAGCTGACAGAAAACTCCCCTAAAGGGATGATGCTGTGGAATCACAGGGAAATTAAGCTAAAACATTGAACAGCACAAACTCTGTGTGTGAGTGTGCCCTGAGTTTGAAAGTTGCTCTGTGGGTTACAGCTGAGTATATTTATTTAAGCTGCTTGCTAAATTGTTATGATCTTGTTATTTCTGATGGTGAAAACCTATTATCTCATAAACTTTAAGCAAACAATGCTTGCTGTGGAAAGGACTTAAACTTTTTCTCTTCTTAGTTTTCTTCTTCATTAAATTTTAGCAACTGTTTTGTAGCCTCAGATACATTCTCCTTGGTAATCCCTGTTAACATTTCTTGGTTGAATGTGTTCTTTGAATCCAGCCAAAAATGTGAAAAGTTTTAAGGTCAGGATTTAAATTAAACTATATATCCCCATAATATCACATAACTTACTCCTGTTTTGGGTATCTTTATGACAATGAATTTTAAAGTTTAAAAGGTTACGACTGAAATTCAGTTTTGCAGTAGGCAGGCACAGCTGTTATATTACTTGCTGTTTTTGTTTGAGAATGGTTTATATTTACATTTCTTTGAAGGACAAATCCAGATTTATTATAATCTCTTATCATGATTTCTGTTGGTTACATCTACTAACAGATGGGCAAAGTTTATTTCATTTTATTTCCTCTAATATAAGCTTCTAAAACCCTGCTCTGTAATCTGAACATTACTGTTTATTTTGTTAAAATAGGCAATATTTTAAAAATCATAGTTTATATAAAAAGCTGCCTCTTGAAACCTCTTCAGAAGTATGATGCTGACCCAAAGTATCATTTCTAACTCCTTCAGTCATTTTACATATATACCCTTCCTTCCTTCCTTCCTTCCTTCCTTCCTTCCTTCCTTCCTTCCTCCTCCCTGCCTCCCTCCCTCCCTCCCTCCCTCCCTCCCTCCTTCCTTCCTTCCTTCCTTCCTTCCTTCCTTCCTTCCTTCCTTCCTTCCTTCCTTCCTTCCTTCCTTCCTTCCTTCCTTCCTTCCAAATACGACTCTGAGAAGATCACAATAATTAAAATATAAAATATATAATACAGGGGTTAATTCAAAAAATTTCCCTACCGATTCTGTGGGCGTGGCTGTGGGCGTGGCTTGGTATACTTGGTATAATAGTAATAACAACCAGGGGCAATTTTTAACCAATTCAAATAATCCCTACTACCTCTCCTGAGGTGGGCCGAGGTGGTTGAATTTCAACCCTGATATAATATAACTATAATATAAACTTAGAATATAAAATATGAAACACACAAAAAAATAAATATTAAAATTCAAACAAGTTTAAAAAAACCATAAAAAATACAGTATTGGAGATTAGACTGTTTCACTGGAGTACTAAAATAGGATATAAATTCTTTCATACAAATAACTGCACAACAGGAAGGCTTAAGTTCAGATGAAAGGTTATTCAGTATTTGTGAGCTTCTTCCCACAACATAGTTAATCCCTTCAAATCTCTTTAATAGTTTTTTTTTTAATTTTCCAAACTGCCGTAAAAATAATCATTTTGGGAATAGAGTCCCTGCTTACATATTTGTGCAAATGTGTCGTATTCTTTGAATCTTTATATTAGGAAAATGCTAGCCTGGCGTTTCTTAACATCACTGGTCCCTTTCCATAGGCGTAAGCAGGTGGCAGTAGGTGGGGCTTACAGGCTTCATCCCAATCTGTGTTTGGGATATTTTTCTGATTTGCCCATCTTTAACAACAATTTCAAAAAAGTTGGGGTTTTTTTTTTGGCTATTTCTTCTCTCCAGATCTTTTTTTCTTAGAGGGTTAGGTATGAAAAAACCCAGCTACCCCATTTCACTGTTGCCTTGTTTGTTCCGACAACATAACTGACTGGGTAGAATTAGTTTAACCCTGCATGTGAGTGGGTCTATTTAGGGTTATATTTAATTTCCTAGGACTTTGTGGGGGTCAGGTGAGCTCTGTATGTCCTCCTATAATAGTGGTGGAAACCATGTCACAGGTGATACGCCATGTCGTTTTTGATGACATGCCAGGCCTCCAGACATTCTTGCACAGCCTCTGGAGCCCTCCAAAAATCATCCGCAAACAAGATGTGCTTTCCCGCTCTTTTTGGAGGCTGCAAGGCCATGCAGGAGCATTCTCCAATTTCCAGACTTTGTGTGACCCGGAGCTGCTTCAGACAGGTGTTTTGAAAAATGTTTGCAATTAATTAACTAATTAACTAATTGAATTACGCCGTCTTCGGTCTGATCTAAGTATGGTATATAAAATCATACATTGCAATGAATACTTCAGCTTCAACCATAACAGCACAAGAGCACACAATAGATACAAACTCAAGGTAAACCGCACCAAACTTGATTGCAGGAAATACGACTTCAGCAACAAGAGTGGTCAATGTCTGGAATACTCTACCTGTCTCTGTGGTTTCTTTCCCAAACCCCAAAATCTTTAACATTAGACTGTCTGCTATTGACCTCACCGCTTTCCTAAGAGGTCTGTAGGGGGCGTGCATAAGCGTACCAACATGCCTACTGTCCTTGTCCTATTGTTTCTTTTATTTTTCTTATATGTACCCATTTCATATATTCATAACTGTGTATATACTGTACTTATACCTATTATCTTGTAAGCGATAGACAAATAATATATATATATATATATATATATATATATATATATATATATATATATCTTTGATTCTTTGGGTTTTCTCCCACGTAGAATTGGAAATATCTAGGCGACTTTTCGATGAAGTCTCATTCATCATATTCAGGCTTGTGTCTTCGGCCTTGTGCTTCTCAGAGTAAGCACTAGGCCGAAGACACAAGCCTGAGGATGATGAATGAGACTTCATCTAAACGTCGCCTAGTTATTTCCAATTCTACGCGGGAGAAAACCCGAAGAACCAAAGATCCACATACAAATACCTGCGAAAACCTCCGAAAACAAATATATATATATATATATATACTAGTTGGTTGGATGCCCGTGCTTCACTACAGAACTATGTAATTGGACTGTGTGATAAATTGACAGTTAAAGCTTGACCATTAATGAGAAGTTACGATAGGTCTCTCTTCTCCCCCTCTCTCCCTCAGGATTGCCTCATAGAAGCCTCACCTCTCCTCTCCCCCTTCTTTCCCTCAGGCTGACTCCATTGATCTTCTCCTAACCCTTTCTTTCCCTCAGGCTTGCTCCATAGAAGCCTCTTGTAAGGCATCCAGAAAGTATCCATGATATCAATCACTCCGAGACTTTTCTCTCCAATTGATTTATTTAGAAACAGACACGGTATGTCTAAAGCGATTTCCCAAAGTGAAAACACAGAATCCACCTTCTCTCCTCCCACTTCCACACTTCATAAATCACGAGAACCAATTAACTGCCACTGGAATTTCTTAATATGACATACAGAATAACCTTGAACTTTTCAATTCCTCCAACTCCCTTAAAAAAAATGTGGCAGCTAAATTTCAAAGCTGATACCTGTCCTATGTTATCCCCTTCTCTCCCTTTCAAGTGGGGAGGGGGAGTAGAAGTCTTTAGCATCAGAGCGTGTTAATAATAATATAAAAAACACTAATGCTCTGAAGGTCATTGCAAAAAATCCTTTCTTAGCGAGCACCTAGAAGCCAAAAGGAACATATGTGTCAAATTTCAAGTTTGTAGGCTTTACAGTACTGGCGATTTCATGATGCCGCGTGAGTGGTTTTTCGCTTATATATATATATAGATTTATTCATTTGTTTGATCATAAATTTAAATAATGGAATTGAGTTTAATCTATTACTCATTCTTATGAATTGTTTCTTGTTGGTCCAGGGGGAGTGGGAGGAGACATGTCAGTGGAGTCAAGTTAGATATTTTCTGAATTTTTTGGACATATTTTAAAAAGCAAATGCATCCAAGCAATTGCTGTTAGAAAGTCATTTTTATCTAGCACTTTCACTACTTTGAATGTGCTTTCAAGGACATTGTATCATTAGCGTTTAAGTTGGTTAGTGCTGTCCTAATATTGCACATTGCAGTGAGGGAACTTCAAAAGACATTAGGAATCATAGAATCCCTAGCACTGTGTAACAGAGTGAGCTCCTGTTACTTGTCCCAGCTTCTGCCAATCTAGCAGTTTGAAAGAATGTAAAAATGCAAGTAGAAAAATAGGGACCACTTTAGTAGGAAGGTAACAACGTTCCGTGAGCCTTTGGCATTTAATTATGCCGGCCATATGACCACGGAAGACATCTTCCGACAGTGCTGGCTCTTCGGCTTTATAATGGAGATGAGCACCGCCCCCTAGAGCTGGAAACGACTAGCTCGTGTGTGCGAGGGGAACCTTTACTTTTACATTTCATGGAAACTGGATACTTCCTCCTTGACATGTCCCCCCCACTTAGCCACCCTTGTAAACAACTCTTGTGAAGAGCCACCAAAGGATTGATCAATCCAATACAAGAGGGACAGACAGCAGCCCTGCACAATAAATATCACTGAATCAGCGTCAATGTTTTCAGTCAAGTGCAAACCCTGATTACAACCCGAATGCTCTGATTAATGCTTTAGTTTGAGTTTATTGGTTTATGTTTTGATTCAACACAAATCCATTCCTTCAGCAAATGTTGCACAGGCAGAAGATGAGTGGATGCATTTATTTTGGGGAGTTTTCTCCACCTTGAGAAATATAAACAGGTCCTAGAGGAACACTCCCTCCAATGTTAGAGACTGCTGGCTGGAATATCTATCCCCTTGCTTCAGGCAGAGGATAAATAATGGGCCAGAGGTGGTAGCAAACGGTGTGGGTAGGTACTTTGGGAAATTCTCCAATGTAAATTACATGGAAATGAGACTTCTGTAAGGCCAAAGGCCTCTTCCAAACGGGGCAATGAGGGATTTAGTTAACATAACACTTGTGCTAAATGAAGCGGTTGACAGAGCTTCCAGCGGGCAGGTTCCTGGCTTTAATTTACCATGAGAAAAGAACAGCCTCCAGTTTAGTCCTTCAGGAGAGGAACATGAATGTCTGGCCTGTTTTTCCAAGCCACTGAAATTTTAAGTGTTGACATTCTTAGACCGTGTTAAATTTTTTAAAAGATTGTTTAATTCCTGAAAAAAAAATCGATTAATGTATTTAAACTCCCTAGTAGGTTAGAATTTTTTCCCCTCCAATTTTATTTTATTATTTATTGTATATTTTTACTGATGCCTTATTCCTGTTCAGGATGCATAATCGCACAGAATAATATTCACAACTACTAGAAATGATTACATTAATTTGCTGGGCTTTGGAGTTTCTTTAGCACTTTTGAAATGGTGGTGGTGAGGAGAGAATAGTTTTTTAAAAACTGTTTTTGAAAGCACAGGTTTTATTATTATACACTGTGGACAGCAATCCTGGGATTTGGTTCAGCAAATTTGAGGGCAACTGGTTGGGGAAGGCTGTCTAACATAGGTTTGCCAGTCTTTCGACCTTTGCATATCTCAGCAAAGTTCAGAAATGTATAGCTCACAATTTCTTGATAAGTTGAAGGAAAAAAAATAAGGAAAAAAAAAAAGAAATGATAAGACAACCTGGAGGAGACACTGAATAAAAACATGATGCAGAAAATGAATATTGCGTAAGACAAGGTTGTACAACCCAGCCAGCAGTTGGCAGTTGAAGAAGTTAATGTTTGGACATTTTTCAGGGGCTCAGCAAAGGCTATTTTTGTTCTCTGCCTGGGTCACATAGAGTAGTCTACTGTATTCTTCAGTCGGTAATCTAGAGCAGAGAAGGCATATGGAATAGGATTTGATAACCAGACCGGTTTTCTTCCTGCAAGAGAGCTGCTTCTTAGCATTCCTGTCAGGTGGACCTATTTTTCCCAGGATAACATAATAATCAAAGTTCAGCCAAGATATGTAATGGTATGTGAAATTGATATTGGGAGACAGGAAGAAGACTGCGGACTAGACAACCACCATGTAAAAAATATATTAATCCCCAAAAGATTGGGGAGCATGAGAAGTGTTTCAGAAGAGACCCTCTCCTAGTTTTCTGGAAAACAAAAATAAAGGAGGGGAGAAATATTTTCAATTTTGCAAGATTTTGTTGATGAAGACTTATGATAGAATTAGTACTCATAATTGTACTTCTTGTCTAGACTACTTTGAAGAGCTAACCCTGTTCAAGTCCTACTCAACCTTCCATGCTCAATTGTCATAGGAACTCTGTGTGTGTGTGTGTGTGTGTGTGCGCATTGTATGTGTGTGTATGCATGTATATGTGTCTAATCCTTAAGCTTTTTAAAGAGAGATGTTTTGCACTTCTACAAAACCTAAACTTTCCTTCAACATATCTCAAGATATGAGAGATACAATGCCTAGCTGAAGCTACTCTCTAGGCGGACAAATTAGTAAAGAATGCCTTTTTCAACTGAATCAAAGGTTCAAAGGGGAATTTTGGGAGTTGCCAAACCAATATATCTGGAAATCACCAATTGGTAAGGTAGGTATACTGTACCATCAATTAGTATGGAGGCATATAACCACTAGATAGCAGCAAAGAGATATAAGAGATCCTACCCTCTGGGCGCTCTGGTGGTCATTTGTATATTTACAGCCTATGGTAAATCCATAAACCACCAGCCTCCAACAGTTCATCTCTGACATTAAGGGAACTGCTCTTCCTCCATATGTGAAATACTCTGAACCTGAGACTTTTTTCCATCGACATCTGTGAAGCAATAGATCTTCTCTCCCTTAATTCCCTCATGTTCAGTTGGACATCTAAAACATACCTGCAATTGATATTAAATGTTTTACTGTCTGCATGGGTATCAGATACAAAAAATGTTGCCTGTCTTGTAAAAGGAACAGCAGTCATGATTCACAAAGGTTTCTTTTCATAAAGCATTTAATTGATGTTATATTAATTCTGGACAAGAGCACTCAGCTTCCTCTCTTGTAAAAGCTAGACTTGCTCTCTCCCCTAAATCTGTAATCTAATTGTTGTGATACTTAATGAGGAGGAGTACTTGACACTGCATGTTGATTTGATGCTTGATGCACCAGATCCATAGCTGAACCCTCCCTTTCCTGCTAGATTCCAAAACAAAATTTGACATTGGCCTAGCCCAGACTTAAAACTGCAGAATTTGCTGAATTCGGGCTTTTTTGCAAAACCCAAGCTTTCAGGTTTTCTCCTAAGTGTCTTCGATTTGAAGGAACCCTTGTGTTTTGGAACAAAGCATCGCACCGCTGGTTCCACCTATTCCCACTTGGGAGTAAGTAGGGGAGAAGATGGCAGCATGAAAAGAATCTCCCAGGAGATGTGGAATAAGCTGCCAAGATCAGCCACATTAGTGCTGACACGCGCCAGACAAAGGAGCCCAGATTCTATAAATGAGACGGCAGGCTGGGATTGGCATTTGGCTGGATTGTCAGGAAAGAGGCTCTGGCGATTTGAAGCTGAGAGACCTGAGGGCTACGAAGAGGAGAGGCTTGTCGACTTCAGCTGCTGTGAATATTTCTCTACAGCCAGCCTGTGCTACAGTCAGTCTGTGTTTGTTTGGAAAAGGTAAGTTGCAAACTATTTGTATTTTTCCCACCTTTTCTCTTCAGTGTTTGGGGAATTTTGTCTTCTGAAAGCTTCCCTGAATAAAGGCGTGCTCAGGGTTTTCAGGTGCACCACAGGTTGCAGCATTTCATGTTTTCCTGGAATGCCCTTTGCCCTCGCTGCACGTTTGTTTTTGTTGTTTGTAAAGTGAGGACTCTGGTTTTCCCTAAGTTGACATGTGTGATACAAAACCCCAGTGTGATCTTGCTGAGGCAATCTTTGAAATGCCTCTGCTTAACAGATGATTGCCTGCCTCAATTATTTTTCAGATTGTTGTTGTAAATGCTGTAATTACAGAGTTAACTAGTTATAGGTCTGACTAACATCCCATAAATGGGTACATAAAGATAAAAGAGCAACTTTAGGAAATCACATTCTTAAGCTTAAACGTTATAAGAAACCTCTTAAGATTTTGTCATTCGTTGCATAAAAAATGAACAAACAAGCCACTAAAATGGAGAAGCAATATATATATATTTCTGGATTCATTATAATATGAAAGGTGTATTCCTTTTATTCACAGTTTACTAATTATTTTATGAGTCTTTTTTTTAAAGATGAAACCCTTTTTTACATTTTATTATGAAATCTTGTTAGTTCATGTCTGTATATTTACCTATTTCACCTAACCTTTAAATTATTATTTTAAAATATTAAATTAATATTTTATTTTATCTAACCTTTAAATTATTCCAAGAGATAGAATATAAATTTGTAATGCGGCATTTCATGTAAATTCCTATGAAGGTGTCCTGATGTTAAAACCACTGTAATAATGGCTCTGTATTAAATTAAAGCTATTGAATGCTACTGAAATAATGCTTATTCTTTTGAAGCATATTTCTCTACTAGAAGAATTGTGTACTTCTGATTAGAATAATAATTTAAAAAATCAATATGTATTCCATCAACAATGTTAATCAAATTTAAAAAGTAAGTTAATAGCCCCCAGGCTATTAAAAATGTACCAATGACAACCAAACAAAGCTGTATTTGGAATTTTGCCTCACAACATAACAGCAATCAAACAAAATCCATATTTAATCAAAAGCCATTTTGGTATTATAGCCAAAAAAAATGGCAATGCAGAGGTGCTAATGTAACCACCATCAGCTTATTTTAATAGAAAAGCATGTCAAAATATTTGCCTTATAGCAATATGTTATTACAGGCGCATAGGAATTTGCTGAATATATGCCACGTATTTTATCTAATCAAGAGGCATGATGATTTCAATAAGAATGAAGCCCATCTTTAATTCTCTCCCTGAAATTGATGAACACGAACAAGAAATTTAATATGGCAAAATCTTCTCAACACCTTTCCCTAAATATCTTAGACTAGCTTTACTCATCAGAATTCTAAAACCTAAACCTGACCTATTCACAAAAATACCACTTCTAGAAGTATATCTAACTGAAACCTGGTGCAAATGGCAGATTATGAAGGTTTGTAATCCAGACACTGCAGGATACCACATAAAAGCACTCCTGCTGTTCGTTGCTTTGCTAAGGAGAACCAATGTTAGGCAACTGAGTAGTAATTTTTATGAAGAAAAGCATGATTGAGGAAAGGATTAAATCCTACCTCCTATATGAATCCCTTCCACTATACACATACCTGAAGCCGAAATTTACAAAACTCTTAAAGGAAATATTATTGTATCTTCATAGTCATAGTTTTTGTTTGATTACACCTGAGTTGAATTTACATATGATTGTGGTATGTGTATCTTTGAGGTCAAAGATAGCCTATTTTCAAATTCTGCTGTTGGAGACAGGTAATGTTCCCTGGAACTACTGTATATAAATAGCTTCTGGGGATGATTTGGTTAGAAAAAAGGAAGAAAGAGTTAAACTACTTTTCCTCTACATTGGAAGCAAGAAGGAACTATATTTCACCTTAGTTATTCTCCCATTCTTCTTTGTTCAGAAACTCTTTCTTCTGCATAATCAACATTATTTTGAGGAGGACTGCATGCTAATTTTGATCAATTCTGTACTTTTATATGGTTCAAATAATACATTTACAAAAAAACTCTCCAACTCCTGATGGAAACAGTGAATTCATTATTTTTGAATAGAATGGATTTCTCTTTTAAACCAAATGACTGCTTTCTCTTTTCTAGAGTGAATGCTATTTTTTAAAAAAAATTCAGCTTGTTTTGCCAGGTTTTAATTGTTATGTTTCTGGTAATTTACATAAAAGCGGGCCATTAGGTGAATTTAAGTATCACTTTGAATGCAGTCCCATTAATTTCAGGAGCATTTAATTGCTGCACGAGAACCCTAATCCAAAATTCTGCAAGTTTTTCTTTTTTGAGTATACCATGATTCAAAGTTGAGGTACAAATTCTGAAGCCTTTGACTTGAAGAAAACATATTTCTTTTTTATTTTTGTTTTAGGTTTTACAATGTAACTGCTTAAAAATCCATTCTTATAATTTGTACCTTATTTTTATTATTTGTTTCTAATTAAAATATAAATTAGGTTAGATTTCTATGTTTCCAGATCAAAATAAAATAGGAATGTAACTAAAAAAGAAGCACGCCTCAAGAGCTGACCCTACGAAGAATGGCTAAGACTGAAGTTGTGGTTGGATCTTACGTAACCAGCATTCTCAGTGATATGGGCCCAGTTTGATAGTGTTTTACCAACAGGAAAGAAGATATGTACCTCAGAGCTTATTTGTGGAGTCCTTGGTATTCTCTGAGTTGGTAATTTGACTACTGATATTTCATTATCCAACTTGGTAATATCTTCAGTGTTGGAAGGGAATGGCGGCAGGGGTTGTCTACTCTTTGTTTATATACAATAGCTTGCCCTGTCAGATTTAGTGCAGATGTTGTTTTCTTGATGGATATGTTGTGTTCTATTTCCATTCTCCATGAGGATAAACAGGGGAACATTTAATGGTGGCTTCTCCAAGGACTTTCAGAGGAGACACAGGTGCAGACTATCCTTCTGGGTAATCCCAGGCATGGCTCAACATTTTTGTTCCCAGTCAGATCATATGCTGACTCCATGGGCCAGCCTCCCAGGTTGTTGATCAGGCAGAGCAGACTCCTCCCTACCTTGGTGTCCCTCTCCTCTCCTAGGGTGCTTGGATTCTCATTTGGGTGGCTCTCCATCTGTTCGCAATCCACTCAGCCAAGGAGTTCTGTCAGCCTTGCATCTTTGAGCATAGGATGGATTCATTGTTGCTGGTAGGCTCCTGTGATGGTGCTGCCAAGGGAGCATGCCATAAGCTAAATCTTTCCCACCTTCTCCTTAACTCTGGGAACTATTAGGGACCATTAGAGTTTGTTCACATTGATGAAAGTTTGTCACAAATTCATAAGTAATGTCTACATAAATGATAGTTATATTTTATTTATACATTATCAAGTTGGTGTTTATTGTTAAGCAAGTGGATATACATAGATTTTCTCCAGAAGATCTGTCCTTAAGCTGGTCCTTCAAGTCTTTTACTAATTAACCCATCATAACTGAAAATGAGTCCATCCACCTTGTTATTAATTGTACTCTCTGCCCCCCCCCCCCCATTTTTCCCAAGCATTAGAGCCTTCTCCGGAGCGAGGTCTTTGTATAATGCATGTGGAGTAGGATAATTTGAGCCTGGTGATTTGTGTTTTGAGATAAAACTCTGGGTTGTTTTGACCATTTGTTTGCTTTCTTGGATGACCATGGAGTCTTTTCCAACATAAAAGTTCAAAATCATCAATACTCATTTTATCTTGCTTCTTTAAAGTCCAGATGTGATTTTCATGGTTTTTATTACATTGTGATTTTAAATTGCTTTCTGCATTTTAAAAATAGTTGCTTTTAATTGTTTATGGATTGGTTCTCTTGCAAGAAAGCTGCTTGAAGGAAAAGTTCCTGGGATGTCTCTTTTAACTAGATATGCCTTCAGTTGCAATTCAATTTTTCAGGCTTCGGTTGTGTTTTGTGTCTGGGTGTTTGTTGTTGGCTATTCGGAACAAAAGAATTAAAACAGTGTTGGGATTTGCTGAGAATAAACAATTCTTCCTCGTTGATGCTGCCCTAAGAATATTCAACACAAGTTCCCTTGATCTGTGTTTTCGGAAAGAGAAGTGGGGAATTCCATAAAATTTATTCCTTCTTTAAGACACATAACTAAACACCCTTTTCTTCCAGGGATTCCTGTATATGTTCTTCCTTGAGTAACCACTGCTTTAAAATATATGATAAAATAGGCTTATGTATGTATATCTGTTGGATCGGTTTATCTTCCCTGACTGCTTTCATTCCAACTATAATCAAGGACTCCTCAGACTGTTAAAGTGTTTAATTTTTATTTATACTATTACCAAAGATGTTTTCAGAGTTGAATACTTGGCCAGTAGTCAGCTAAATGCTGCTACAATATTTTTACTGAACTGTGAAGCAGAAAGAAGTAGCTAGTTTCACTGTCATATTTGGCTGCGGATATGGCAACCAAAGCAGATAAAGGGTTTTATATACTCTGCTTTCTTTATAAGGAAAGCAAGGGGGCCCTGACACAATTTGAATATGTTGCTCAGACTTCTAAACAAGTCAGTCTGCATTATCCATGCATTCTGTTTGCATCGGTTTCTATAAATGCATAGCCCATTTTAAATAAAATATGGGATACAAGCATCTAAGTACAGCCATATGCAGTCAAGAAAACAGTGTGCAGCTTCAACACAATGGAAATCACATTCTGGATCTTGCATGTTTGTTGTGTTAACAAATCTCCACATCATTCTAACAATAAGTCATGTGATCTCATGAAGGCTAACATTTCAATAATCGCATTATTTTGTGGCAGATTTTCAAGAACATAAAACCCATGGAGAATGAGGAATGAATATACAGCACGTTGATTTCGGTGACATTCCATTCAGCTCCATCATTCCCATCTCATCTACAGTTATTTAATTTTTCTATAGTCTCTGACTCTGCTCATTTCTCTATGAGTTGTTCTGGGATGTTTTTTGAATCTGTTCCTTCTGTATGTTATTTATTTATTTGGATATTCACTATTGTTGTTGTACACCCCATCCCACCCCGATAGAGGTTAAGAGGGGTTCCTTTTGGTTCCTTTGGTATTGAGACCAGAATCAGTTTGGTGTAGTGTTTAAGACACAAAGTTAGAAACCCAGAGACAATGGGTTCTAATCCTCCTTTAGGCACAAGTCAGCTCAATGACCTGGTGTCAGTCATTCTCTCCCAGCCCTAGGAAGAAGACAGTGGAAAACTATTTCTGAAAACCTTGCAAAGAAAACTGTAGAGACTGGTCCAGGCAATCTCTCAGAATAAGATATCTTTGAAAGTGATAGAAAAATATATTATTTCCTCTTAAATAGTTTCAGTGTCCCTCCTCTTTAAATGATTATATTTTAAGGGGTTTGAACTGAGTAATTGAAGTACAAGCTTTATGTAAGGCTTTGGATCTGGGTGGTTCTGGAGAACTTCCCTGTCTGTTTTTTGGCTGCCATATAAACCTTATTGTTTAGTTTACTTTATTAGTTAGCCCTTGGGCCATATCAAAGTGCAGAGTTCCAGACATAAATTATTACTAAAATCTGATAAAAACAATTTAAAATGGAATTGGATAAAACATAATTTAAAATCAAATTGGAATAAAATACAGTTTAAAATGAAATTAGAATGAAGTACAATAATTTAATATATTGATAAATAAAATATGATAAAATTATATTTTGGTGTCACCTCTACAATCTACCCCAATCAGTCCCCCATATGCTGATCTCAACCAAACCATTTTGCTTAAGTCCTGTGCTGTGTTAAATGTTATTTTCAGATTCTGGTTGCACATAAGGTAAGTTGTTTTGAGATGGGGATCCCAATAGGTCATTCGTGTTTAGCATATAGGCCAAAGTACTTGTCTCTCACCCTCTTATACAGGCAACAATCAAATAGGATGTGAGCCAGATCTTCTACCTCTGCCACTGCGCAAATGCAGAGATGTCCATTGTAGGGTATAGAATGGAACCTCCCATATTATAGAGAACTCTTTGGAACCCTTGCCTGATGTCTTTTGAGGGATTCTCCCTGAAAAGAAGACATGGGCCTGAATTGTTGAGATGCTTCTCTACTAGTAAAAAACCCAACCAGACTTTCCAGCCATTCTCTTGGTGTGGAATCTGAACCAATACAAAGAATACATGGGCAACACTTTACTAGAATATATTGCACGCTATTAGCTTTTAATGAATACAGTTAAAGGTATAAAGGTTCCCCCACACATGTGTGCTAGTCGTTTGCAGCTCTAGGGGGTGGTGCTCATCTCCATTTCTAAGCCAAAAAGCCAGCGCTGTCCAAAGACGTCTCCGTGGTCATGTGGCCGGCATGACTAAATGCCGAAGGCGCATGGAACGCTGTTACCTTCCCATCAAAGTGGTCCTTATTTTTCTACTTGCATTTTTTATGTGCTTTCAAACTGCTAGGTTGGCAGAAACTGGGACAAGTAACGGGAGCCCACTGCATTACGTGGTGCTAGGGATTTGAACTGCTGAACTGCCAACCTTCTGATCAACAAGCTCAGTATCTTAGCCATTGAGCCATTGCCTCCCTTACATTTAGATACTGCCCTTCAAATAAATAGCTTTTAGCTTTTAGAGTACATAGTGTTGGAAATGAATCCAAATGACAAAAAACGTGGATCCGTGAAAACACAGAGATTTTTATTTTGTTAAGCTGTTTGCAAAGAGCGGGGGATCTCAGCTGACTTCAACATGAAGTTTGAGCCAAGAACCGCACCTAAAGATTTCAATACATTATATTTTATAATTCTTCTATCCCGACGCCCCCCTACACCCCTCCTACATCGACCCAGTGACCGAGCACAGCTAATCCAAGACGCCTTATGGAGACTACATCATCTCCTTCAACACCTCCCAATGATCACCCATCACATATTTTGCCAACATGGCCTTTTCTTATCTTACTTGGCATTAAAGAATGTTCCTTCAGCAGGGCCTCTTTCTAACGGTCTGAGAACAAAGAAATATCTATTCCTAACACCACACTTGTTACATATTAATGTTACATTCAGCACATCTTAGAACAACACGCATCTCTAACATATTCACCTATGCAAAGTAAAAGTCTGGTAAACTTAAACAGATGCTTTGAAAAACAAAATCTAACCTCAATTGGTTAAAGAAAGATTAGGGCAATGGTTTATCTCTTTTCCTATTGTCCTCCTAATCCTGGAGGAAATAGGGGTGGCATTACTTGATACAGGAGGATGTCTATAGAGAACTGTCTTAATGCTATAATATACTATTCATCTACGTTTTATTTTTGAATTTTCTTATTTTTAACAATAAGGAGTATTTGTATAGCCCAGCCTATCACAATCTTATTTACGTTGGTGGGATTCTAAATTGGCCATAATTAATTCTTTTTATGGTGCTTCTCAGGAGTAACTTAATTTGAATTCTAAATTCATTACAATTATAATTTTGAAAATCAGCATCACAATAGAACAGGGAAGCAGAATAATATCATCTGTGGGGATTGCTCAGAAGACCCCCAGATAACCAACCTAGTTTAGACCGTGTTGGAGTCTCAATGTCACTTGAAATTTACTGCATGATTTGGAATATATACTGTCATTACTCTATAGTTTTCTGATGGGATAGAACAATTAGGCAAACTCACAATTTGTGGGTAGCGCAACCAGGATGTGAATAAATGGTTTGGGTTTCATGCCTGGTTGCCATAAACGTTCTTCTACTCCCATCTTCTGAAAGAGCAATCAGGAACAGTTCTTTGTGAAAGATACCCAAGATGGAGAGAGAGGGTATTACTGTTTGCCAACCTTGTTCAAATGTCAGAGATACAAGGGTGCATTTTTTTTAACATGCCTTCTAATGAAGGAAATCACAAAGGCTGCTATTTGCTCACAGGGCTTGTATTGACAAAAGAAGAGCACCAAAGAAAGGAAGCAAGACAGCTCTTGCTGCCCTTCTACAAATAGTGCTGCTTATACTGGAGAGCTGTGTTAATGGGAAGTTACAGGCTTTTCATTTACTACAGTATTTTATGTGCTTATGAAGCATATTAAATTGGCACCTAAGCAAAGGGAGAGGGATACTGGTTTAGACTGGCATTCTGGATTTCAGTTATAATTATTTGTTCATTTGTTTACTTCTCCACTGGAATCTGTGAGCCCAATTGTGCTGCACTGTACTGGTCTTATCCAGTGGTGGGATTCAAATAATTTAACAACCGGTTCTCTGCCCTAACGATTTCTTCCAACCACCAGTTCACCAAACTGCTCAGAAAGGTAACAACCGGTTCTCCCGAAATGGTGTGAACTGGCTGAATCCCATCACTGGTCTTATCCTTTCGGGATTAATCGTACACATCCGTGTTTCTCTTCAGATTGTATAAATCCATGTAACAGAGTCCATAAAGCAAGGGGTGTCCAGTCTCAGCAACTTTTGAGATTTGTGGACTTCTAGAATTCCCCAACCAGCATGGGGAATTCTGAAACTTGGAAGTCCACAGGACTTAGAGTTACAATTTATACCTCTGCTATAAAAATTTTTTTTAACTATGTTTTCCCCATTAGGGCTAACCCTGATTTCCTACAAGCCAATTATTGATGACTGTGATCATGTTAACTTCCGTTATCTTCAAAATATTGAGAGCAGGCAGGGAATATCATGAGTCAATCAATGCTCCTGCAAATTGACCAACTGAGAGGGGGTACAGAAAATAACATACAATATAGCCTTTTTCTGCCGCACCTGTTGAAATTACAAAAACCCTTAGATCTCCACCCAATCCCAAAAAATAAAAGATTAGCCCCCATATCCCATATTTTCAGACACATATCCCATATTTATCCATTTTTCTAGAAAATCTCTACAGTTGCTAAGAGTTGCTAAGCATGCTATAAAGCTGCTAAGCCATATTTTCTCCACTTTATCGAACAGCTCCTCTGAGTTATAATTGTGAAAAGATAACATATTGGCATTTTTTTCAACAAGGCACATTTTTCATTTACTGTAACTGTAACTACTTGCTGCTGTGATACCTTGAAAGGGAATATGTTTTAAATAAACAGAATGCAGAATTTTTTGGAGGTGGGAGAATTGAATCAGGAGTTGGGTGTCGATTATGGAAAATAACTAATTCAGCAATTAGAATTGTTGGCATTATTATTACTGGTATTTTGTTCTATCTATCTATCTATCTATCTATCTATCTATCTATCTATCTATCTATCTATCTATCTATCTATCTACCTATCTAATCTAATCTAAAATAAAAGTGAAGGTGGCAAACAACATCGTTTCCTTCTATTGATACAAGATGGGTTAGGAGATAACTATTTTCCACGTGCAAGGCAGATATACAAAGGATTGGTCATTGAAAGAGGAATTTCATCACAAATGTGACTTATAAGGATACCTGATGTACCAATAAATGAACTTTGTTATGGAAGCTTTGTTGAATTATCTGTCTGCATTTGCACAGATATAAATCTACCTCTGTGCAAGAGCAGAACAAGGGGTATCAAACTCTCAGTGTCGTGTTGTCATCACATGATGCATCATGACTTTTCCCCTTTGCTAAACTGGGAGTAGGCGTGGCCAGCGCATCTGGCTTGCAGGCCGTGAGCTTGACACCCCTGATATATAGTAATTTGGGCCAGGAAAGACCGATTTGTGCCAAATCATCCAACCAGCTTTCATGCTTAAGGAAGGACTAGAAACCATGGTCTCCCAGTTTCTAGGCTTAACCACTACACCAAACTGGCTTTCTGTACAAACATCTGTATGAACTGGTTTTTGTTTTGTTTTGCTTTGGGTTTTTTTTTTGTACCAGAGGTGATTCTGAAGCAGTGCAATACTGTCATGTTTAACTCCTTTATCTTATCATCTTTCATCTCTGTGTAATGGTTTATAGAATCATATGAGAAATAGAACAAATGTATTTGAGCCATACTGTCATGTCTAACAAGAGAACACAGAACTTGCAATCAGTCTGTAGTGTTTCTCATAATTCAGATAATTTTTAGTAATTTATTACTTCACAAAGATTGGTATATCTTAAATATATTCCATTTCAGTGGCAATTCAGTGTCAGCTGCTATTAAGCAAATATACTTAGCTAGTAGAAGCGAGGGACAAACAAGTGACTAACGTGAATGCATGAATCCATTTTGTTGTTGTTTAAGGTCGGTGACAAATCGTAATTTATACTGTAAGTTGTTAGCAACTGCCTCTTTAGGGACCATTGGCAGTGATGACAGTGATGAAAAAGTTATTTTGTGACCAATCCTTGCATTTACAGGTCTGAAAAGCAAAGGAGAGATGAAGTAAAATCATAAGCATAGCGATGGCTTCACTTAACAACTGCTTTGCTTAAAAAAATGAGCTGCTGGTCCCAACTACGATTGTTAAAAGAGAACTATTTGTACATTTTAAGAATCCTAGGGCACATATAGTTATTATCCCTGAACAATCCTTTGGTGGGGAACACTAGAAACTTCTTATATGTGATGCACCATTTCCTTTTAGAAGCTGACTTTCAGTTTTATTGTGGTTTAAACCTCTGGTTTAGTTTTGTACTTCTTTGCATTTCCCTGAATTTTGCCTTATGAAGCATTCTGAGAAATTCTTTATGGATATTTTGCTGAAAACAGCAAAGAAATGAATTAGTGATTTATGGATTTGATTATTACATAGGGTAAAAGAAGGGAATCATAATGTAACCTTCCTCTTTAAGAGGAAGAACCGATAAATTTATTTAGAACTGTTGTGAAGATTGAATGCCACTTCTTTATATTCTTTTTTCTTCCTTGTTCCTTTACCTATTCACTATTTTTCTTCACTATGTTTCTCATTCTTAAATTTGTACTGCTTTTATTATTGTACAAAATTGTTCCATAAAAATAAATACATCTGGAGAATGCTTATACATCCCTTTATGAATGTTGTTTGGTCTCAATAAAGGGAACATCATGCTTTTTGGCATAAGGGACACTTTATCAGTTCTATATCTACAGTATGCCTATGTGTAAGCAGTAATAGAACTCTGCTTAGAATCAGATACCTCTGAATACATATGCAAGGGTGATACTACATTTGTATCAGATAGGGTATATCCTGTTGTGGGAGGCTGTTATTAAGAAGCTTTCATTTTCAATATTAAATACCATAACAACTCTTGGAGTCACACCACCTACCTCATTTGCAGTTTAATGAGCCGTTTTGTCTTTTTATTGTGTCTTTTCTAATGTTCTCCCCTCATCCTGTCATTCTCTTCCTAGTTCATTCAATCTTGAGGATGACCAGAAAAATCTTCACCAACAGCAGGGAGAGGTGGAGGCAACAAAATGTCAACAGTGCCTTTGCCAAGCTGAGGAAGCTCATTCCCACCCATCCTCCTGACAAAAAGTTGAGCAAGAATGAGACTCTTCGCTTAGCCATGAGGTACATCAACTTCCTCGTCAAGGTCCTTGGGGAACAAGGGTTGCCGCAAACAGGTGTGAATCCACGAGAAAGGATACTGGGCCTGTTCCAGCAGAATCCACATTTGGAACACATGGAAGAACTGACTCTCCTTGAAGACTCTGAGGTCCCTTCTCCCAACACAAGCAGCAACATCCCAGAATGCTGGTCAGAAACATCATCTCCATAATCAGTCAGTCAGGGTAATCATCCTGATTGCAATTTGATAGTCCTCCTTGATACCGGTTGTGGTAGTTGTTTGTTTCTATACAGTGTTAATTTATTTATTTATTTGGTCCATCTTGGTCTTTTAAAACTCAAATGTACTTTATGTAAGCATTTCTGAGGAAGAATATGGCTTTCAATAATTAAAAAGAATTCCAATGGTATAATCGGCTATAAAGGGCTTTCATTTTGAGTGCAGGGGACTTTGACTGGACCTACTGAAAGTTGCCAATGCATCTCTTGCCCTTTATTGTGACATACAAGTGAAAGTTGTCAGGTTCAGTAGCTTGTGGCTGAGTGACACTGTAAGTCTTAAAACAGCTGACTAGGAGCTCTGGGAATTTCAGTTCCTGATGATTTGGTTGCTGGATTGACAAAGGTTAATTGAAGATCTAAGTCAACCAAATTCTGCACTTGTGCCTCTTCTCCTGTGGTATAACAAATCCCTTCCCACTTCCTATAACATATCACAGTGAGCAATTGATTATTTCTTCCCCACTTCCTCTCTTTAAGAGAAGAAACCACATAAATTGAGCAGCCACATCTACAGTTACAACTGTGAGCATCTCATTGTATCCATTTCAAGAGATGTGATAATACTGCCTACTATAAATTGGGTATTTTACAATACTATAAATTGAGTTTGTAAAAGAAAATATCTGGAGCTCTGGAGCTAGGGTTACTCATTAAAAAACTTTTTTTTTCCATTTAAGATACATTAATGTCAAAGTTAGTTGAGCATCGCTAAGGTCCTCTTCTCCTTTGCCCGCAATGCCCAGGTCAATGCAATCTTCATGCTAGGATGTGTACATTTCATTCACTATTTTTCCTCCAGTATATGTCAAAACCTGAGGGAAATACACATTTAACCAAAACAAAATGCATAGGGAATATATCTGAGCAGATGGGAATGGATCATGCCCACTATGCTTGCTCAGATATAATCAACAGTGGATTTTAGTTATTTCTCAAATATTCAGAGATGCCTACCTTAAAAAAATGGATTCAACTATTATTTCAACTGGATTTATAATGTGAGGAAAAAACTCTTTAAGTTTGGCTGGAATTACACTTTACAGAACATTTGCACAGATAAAAAAAATAACTACAATAATTTCAAAAGCATAGCTTAATAGAAAAACAACTGTTTCATTTGTTGTTAGTGGCATTTTATAAATCAGAGGTGCTGTGTGATTGTCTTTAAAATAAGTATAGGATCACATGAATCACTTATGGATTTCTTTCTATGAGGGACCTTCTGCATAAACTGTCCCAAACTGGATGTCATTCATTCACTTAATTATCATCATTGGATACAGCCATTCCAAATTTTCTAATTTTTTTAAAGGTTTCATAGTTAAGAGCCAAAAGTCTTCTTGAGTTATAAAAACCACCATTTGAACTCTAAAATTAGCTACTGATATTATGTATTTTTTGTTAAATGACAAAGAAAAACACTTAAATGGGGAGGGGGGGATGAAACTCTCTGGGATGCGTGTTTCTAGCTAGGTGGAGTTTTATTTTATCATTTTCTATTTTTTTCACTGCAACTCTGATATCATTGTCCCTGTCAAGGGCCCCAATCTTCTCTATATACGTCATGAAAATTAGAGTTGAGAAGCAGAGGTGAAGCTAAGGCTTCAAGACACCAGCAAGTTGAGCAAAATAACTTATAAAGGATTTTGCCCCCTACAAAGTCATCTAAAGCCAAATGATAATACATATTTCCTGGCATATTTCTTTCATCTTTCATGCCAAGATTTTGTTCATAGGCCCATTTGCTTTATGAAGGTTAAGGATAGAAATGCATTTTTTCAATAAAAGCATGCAGATTAAATTGTACATTGTATTAACGGGTAGTATGCCAATAAATGAATTAATGAATTAAACTTCGGCCAATTAAAAAAAAAATCACTCGTAATACATTTTAGAACATATGTTCTAGTCATAACCTTCAATCCCCCTGTAATTGTTTTATTTAAAAAACAAACGCTTCGGGTTTGGGAAATAAGAGCTATGATAAGCTTAAGCCTAGAACTAAATTAATAGAGGTAATAACATCTTTTTTATACTAAAATTAAGACTGTTTTACCTCACCAGTACTATTGTTACTACATTCCAGCTGAGCCAAATGAAAGTTCAATTTAGTTTATTAAAATAGTCATAGACTCAATATACAGAAACACATTACAAGCACATTACTCTGCATCCAATTAATATAGGAAAAAAGCTATTCATGCCTGATGATATATATCTAGAAAAACAATCAAATCCAAAAACTTCTGGTTAATAAAGAAGTGTTACAAAATTTGTCTACACGTGTGGAGATTTCCCCATCCTGATTTTCATCCTGATGCAAAATTGTCATGTGAAAGCGGTCTAATAGTTTCTAATTAGACTGGAGATTAACTCTGCCCTCCAAAAATGATAGAGCATTTCAGAAGCTGGGATTAGACTGACATGGTTAGGTTAGTTTCACACTGCTGATCATGTGTTGTTGTTCCAGCAGCCCTGCCCAGTACGAGAGGACCCGCAGGTTTTGACCTTTATGTGCTTAGCTGAGCAGGCAATGAGATGAAGCTACCACCTGTAAGATTATGGCTGACTGCCAAAGTCCCTGATGTTGGGTGCGCACCAAGTTGTGAAGGCTCTTATAGGGTTGCCGCGAAGAAAATAAAGAGTTTGCACTGATTATACTATCTGGTCTTTTCCAGCTCCAAGGAATGATTTTACATCATTTCAAAATGGGTCAAAAATTATAGGAGTAATAGCAAGATACAATAGAGGAAAGAGTAATAGCAAGATGTAATGGAAGGGTTTTTTTGGAACTCCTATGGTGCTCAACAGCTAGTGTTCTTTACAAGGAGAGCTCAGTAGACCTTTAACATGGATGTGGGATGAACAGTCGTCATGTATTTTCTAACTCATGGCTTATGACTTAGCATTGTGGGCAAAGGAAATAATGATGCCTTCTTTCAGCACACTATATATGAATCCTGCCACAGAAATTTCCTTCTTAAATTATTGTTAACATTGGAACAGAAAAGGTTTAAATTGGGGTGTAGGAAAAACTGGGGTGTAGGAAAAACTGGAAATAGCTTAAGGAACTCTCCTTTTGAGGTTTTCTGGAATTCTGGTCGCCTCAAAAAAGGACCAGGTTTACCAGGGGTCTAGTGCCAAATTCTTTTCTCAGGTTTAAAGCCTTCATCTACACTATTACCAGAACTGTGAGGATCTGAAAACACTGTCCCAGGGGCCCAAGGTCTATACATTAAGACAGCAGCAATCCTAATGCAGAGGATTTTATTTCAGAGAAAATCTCGCTGTATTAGATGTTAAAATTTTTGCATTTGAAGTAGAGATGTACTCCTGAGAATTGAACAGTGACTGCAGAAGTTATTGTGACTGCATTTAAAAAAAGAACAAAAGAGGGAAATCTTAGAAACAACATGTCTTTAGGTCTGAGAAGGAAGATTGAGAAGGAAGGACAGCATGGTGGAGGGGGAATAGAATGGAATCATTGACAACCTATGGAGCCCATCTCTTTCTTCCTTCAAGATGCACTGGTAGCTTTGTCCCAATTTTTCTCTCTGAAGCAGATTCTATTCATTTTGGAAGTTATTTTTTTTTTGTCATGAAAAATACGGTGAATACCTTTCAATTTTCGTAGAATTACCCTACTGATGGATAGAATCTCAAGCCCTTTTATATATTTTTCAGCATTTTCTTGTGTTGAAAATAATTTAAAAAGGTTAAATTATTATTATTATTATTATTGACTAAATACGCTGTAGTCACATCTTTTTTGACTATAGTTAAATATGTAGATTTGATGTGTGAAAACCTAACAACAATTCAGAAGATCGATAATTTTAGTTAACAATGCAAAATGCAAAGAATTTATGAAGAAATTCTGAAACTGATGCTAGATCTATACATGGTACAACTTACTGGTTAAATGATTTCAATTATGTCTCAAAATATCCATGTTTGTACTGGCATTATCCATTTTAAGTTTTATTTCTGATGATTAAAACTTTCCAAATACACTAAACAAATAAAAAAATAATAATAATTCTCTTGGCAAAACAATGTTCTGATGAAAATACAAAAGGTAAATATTTCATGTTATAGTGAGAAAAGTAAATGTAGTATTTCTTAAGTATCCTGTCTTATTACTGTATATCTTCTTGCTATTAATATACAACATGTGTTTTTAACTAAATGTCTCTACCAAAGATTTATTTTGTTGGCGCTTTTTATGTTTTGTAAGTCCCCTTTTTTTGGCCAAGAATCTTTTATATATTTTCTTGTACATTTCCCTATTTAATCCTAATATATTAAAAAGATGTGCAAAATCGGTCTTTTTTATATTAAAAATGCAATGTCTTAACTAACATTTTGTTAAGAGCTGACCTGGTTTTCTATTTTCTCTCTGCTATTGGAAACAGCAGGAACATGTGAATATTAAGTTATCTTTGCAAGGAAAAAAAACACAGGGTGCTTTTGCAATTTTTTTAAAAAAGTATACAGATTCAGTGGATAAGTAAGCAAGAAGACAGCATTAATTTGAAAGCAGTATTGGTTCTTTATTTAGTTTCCTGGGAATTACTTTTGTCAGGCAGAAACCAATTAACTACACATTTCACATTTCTCCATCCTGTGCAATGAAAACAGATTCTTTTGAATTTGCTAAGCAATCAAATAGGAACACCATAAAGTAAGCTAGATTAATAAATTATCATTTTTCAGAAATACAAACTCTGTAGTCCATTCCTACATGAGATTTAAAGAGGGCTAATTTGTATATTCAAATAATATTTATTGAATAGTTTTAATACTTTACATTACACATTAAATTACATTGAAAACAATCAGGAATCCATCTTTATGACCATATGTACTAGAAATCCATTTTAGAGTATAGTAACCATGTTTTCGTGAAAAACATAACGGGCCAATCTGAAAAAAAAAAAAATCAGAAGGATTAAAATGTTCTGTTTATAACTTTGCTTCACCAAGAAAAATTCAAGAGCAAAACTAGGAGAAACTTCACAAAAATGCATATTCTAATAAAAATATCTAAAATCAAACACTATTATGTAATTTAAAGAAACCCGAGAGAATTCAGTCTGCGTATTTTGCACAGTGGGGACTAGAATTGCTGTCACTAAGCAGAACAGTCGAAGACTAATGTCACGTGAGCAAGGCATTTAGCACTGGCTGTTCTGGTTGTCCCAGTTGCTGTCATTCAGGGAGGGCCACGCAGATCTTGAAGTAAGAACCTTATGTGTGACTGCCATTTCTGATTTCTGCCAGCTTCCTCATTGACTTTGCTTGTGAGAAGCTAGCAGGGAATCTTGAAAATCATGATGTCATATGACTAGGGCTCTTTGCAATAGCTGAAAGTATGAGGACCTGTGATAAGTACCACTTGTTCAGCACTACTGTAAACCTGAATGAATGGTTGTATCCCGAGGACTAGCAGTAAAAATCTGTTCATTATAATAATAAAAACCATATGGACCTTGTTAACTATAGGCAAACTGGGGAAAAATGGATAAACTTTTCTTAAGTATGAGATCTTTATACAGGTTTGCAGTCGCTAGTGCTAGATGAATATACTTTCCCCCCCACTTTACATTACTGTTTTACTTTTTAAAAAAATGGAAGTTGATTGCTCATAAGAGAAGTCAATCCATGATAGAACAAATCATATTTTAGGCCACTTCAGTAATAGCAAGATCTCCACATCTCTTCAGCGGGCAAAATGTTTCAAATATTAGAAAGAGAACGAAAAGGCTCATCTGGTATTACAATGATGAAGCCTCCATGCGATAAGAATGTTAAAATGGAGGGTGACGGGGATATCATAGCCGCTCAAATGACACTCTGCCTTGGGGTTGAAGATTGCACCCACATTCTCCCTAGAGCTGCTGGAGTAAAGAAACAAGCTACAGTTGATATTCTTTCCTTCCCAGTTTTTGAAAATATAAAATTCAGTTGTTAGTCAAACTCTTATGTACTCTGAAAATCAAACACCTCGGTTCCTTTGCAGGTGGCATAAAGGTATGTTTTGTATCTACCTAATGTATCTGGGAGTCATTTCAGCGGGTGTATTGGAGAGAAAGGTAAATAAAAAAAGCCATCAGAGAATTGTTGGAGACGACTAAGTGAGGATAGGAATGAACAGCACACATCTGATATATTCTTTTATCATGCCACCAGAAGAAAACAAGTGAATAGACAGCTTAACTTTTGACTCCTGAGGTCAGAGGTCATTTAAAAGTCACCTCGGGCATCCTTTTTCATAGTAATGATTGTACTTTTAAAACAGCAGCTGCTTAAACCAGAAACGGGAAGAAGAAGGTGAACTTTAATATTTAGATACATCCATCTTTGTATGTGTGTAGGATAACCAGATTGCAAAGGTCAACTGTTGTATATTTTAACAAGCAACTGCATGTTTTTTTGCTGCTGCTTAGCAAACAACTATAAAATACTGCATAGGAATGCCATACCTCTGAAGCTGGGGTCTTATCCAAATCATAGAATTAGAAGGGATCACTAAGCCACTGATTTCAATGCAAGAGAAGGCCAAGAATGGCAAGGCTCCATGTAAACATAACTTCTTAAATAATATTTTTTTCACATTTTTTCCAGATGTATGCAACAGATCCCAATATATCCCAATATTCACAGAAAGGTTACCTTCTGCACATGAATCATCAGAACACCTCTCTCTTTCTGCCTTTGTCTAGCTATCTATTAATAACCCTTCTGATACCATACACCCCTAGAATAGTAGATGTAAGAATAGCTAATGTAAGCAATTAGATAACAGATTGTCTAACACTGTGATTACATACGTTATGCTAAGATTCAACTATAACCCATAAAAAGCATTTAAGTTGGCTTCTGTTAGGAAGGCATGAAGAAAGGGCTTACAATATCTACGGATGATTTTACAATTTGTGATGGTTTTGCAATACAATTATTTAAATATGAGGTATGTATTTTTGCATCAGGGTAGCTTGCTTTTTGCAACAAGGTTTTATTTCTAAAAGAATATAATGCCACAAAAGCAGAATCACAAAGCAGAGATCAATCAGAAACTATGATTAGACCACAAATACCATGGCTTTCACATTATTCCCAATGCAGCTTTTAAAGTGTTGACTATTTCCTTCACTTTCTTTTTAAGGTACTGTACATAGTTTCCTGTTTAGGATTCCTCTCTAAGCTGTGCTGTAAGACTGTGAAACAGTGGAAGTGGTATTGCAGAAATGACATGAAAATACAATCCATTCAGTTTTAATACAATCTATTCAGCTCTCTTATTCTATAATATATAGAGGGAGGCAATTTTAGAGGCTTGGAAGCAAATCTGAAATATTGGAAATCTATTCCTAGTGGTCTCACATAATGGATAATTAGGATTTATACATCTCTCTCTCCCCCTCCCTCTCTCCCCCCCCATATCCAAGAAACAAAATAAAATCAAGGTTTTCCATCAAACCAAAACAAATGGATAAACCCCAAATAAAACCACACTGAAGTTCAGTAAAAGCCCAGAATCATTAATCACATACATCCACACAAAGTCCCTATCATTAACATCCCAACCCTGCTGCCTGCGGAAAGAGTCAATCTTCAGAGCCTTGCAGAAAGTCAAAAGCGTTGGGACCATCTGTATTTTGGGTGGGAAGCTGTTCCATGAGGGGAGGGGTTCCATCAGAGAGAAGGTACATTTCCTGGGACCCATTAAGTGACATTATTTTACCCACCATACCCTAAGCAGGTCCACTTTACTAAATTAGATGGGATATGCAGATACTACCAGGGAAAGACCTTTTTTTATTTACAAAATGGTGCCATATCCAGTTACCAAAATAAGCTGCAGAACTGTTCTTCTATCAGTTTCACCTGCTCTTTAGCATATTTTTTACCTATTCCCCCTTATCTTTGTTTTTTCTGCAGCCACTCATTACGCTTATCTTGTAAGAACTTCTGATGACTACATGATTCCCAAAGGCCTTCTTGGGCATACAGGCGATTCTAGAAGTTGATGATTTGCTTTGTAGCATGATACCTTACCGTTATTTTTTCCTGCACATTATCTAGTTCAGGTATAGAAGAATCAAAGTAAATTTAAATGCAGAAGTTTCTAGTAATAACGCTACTCAACTTTTCAAGTGGGGTTAAGACAATCATTCTTCATAACAAAACAGAGTCATTCCAAAATTAGTAAGTAACTAGAGCTATTTTGCAGAAACTCTCCAAATATGTTTGATGTTTGAAACCTTTTTGGTATAACTCGAAAAAAAAATTTTTTTTTTTTTAACACTGAGAAGCTGCTTTCTTTCTATTGGTCTCCTAACATCTGTTGCCTGAAGCAGGCAAGCTTGCCTCTGTAGTCCTCCTCTTTCTTTGGCATTGTAGAAGTTTATTTTTAAGACACAAAAACAAAGCAAGAAAAAGAAAGAGCAGGGAAGAAGGAGAAGAAATGATTTTGTCCTGTCTTATGATTTTATTTGAATAATTTCTAAGTTCCTGGCTGGAGCTTTAATTTTCCAATAACACCAATAAAAATGTAATTCTTTTTGTTGTTCTTGATGTTGTGTTATTCCTCGATGAATAAAAATGATTATGGTAATTATAAATAGAAGAATTATTTCAGCTCCGTTTGAAAAAAAATAACACTAAATATGCAGCTCTGAATGTCTACTGGGATTTTGGTATTTCTTATCACTCTGTTGCAGAGGCTCTGAAACTCTTATCTCAATAGACCAGATTACTTGGCTGATCTCCTCTCCATGCTGAGTAGAAATCACACGCGCGTTTTACCACTGACAGCCATTTGCACATTTTCTATCCCGATAAATCAATTAATGGGATGCAGGCTGCTTCATTCAGTCCCTCTTGCATTCAGCCTGTTTTTCTTTTCTTTTCTTTCCTTTCCCTCCCTCCCTCCCATGTTTTAATACCATCTAAGGGTCCTTCGTTAGAAGAGGACTTGTTCACCATGCAGGTGCAAAGCATTCAACACTGCAACCCAACAGCAATAAACCCTTTCTGTCCTCTTTAGGGTTTCCCTTTGTTGAAATACTTTTTTCCTTTTGTTTCTTCCACCCCTCCCCTTGTCCTTTTCAAATGTATAGCTCCATGCAGTTAATCTGATTATGTTAATTTGGACTTCATGATCCCAAAGACCGCACTGGGATCTGCAGATAGTACCCCACACCAGGCATAGGTAGATGGTGGTGGCAAGGGAGGACAATGTGCTCTTAACAAGGAAGCAACTTCTGTCTTGGAGGACAAAGCTTCAGATGACATTGAGAGGGTTCCAAACAGGCCAGAGTTCAATTTTGTAGGGAAGATGTGAAGGTCAGTTCATGGTGGGACGTGGGAGGCATAATCTTAACATTGTTTCCTATTTGCGTGTTTTCCCCTTTCCTTAGCATAAAAATAATGAAAAGTTTATTCCTTGTCAACTTTCAGCATGTGTATCAGTGTGGATCAAAAACCCGATTGAACATTCAATCTTCCTTAAAAGATGTTCACATGTTTCTCATTGGGATAAAGGGAAGATGGCAAACTTTCCTCATCCACAAAGGTTGACATCTTATGACAGCACAATGTCTTGTGAGTTTTGGTAAGATTTTGTATAGGAATACTAAAAGTTTGTTTCTGAAAACTATCACCTACATTTTTCCTTGGTGAGGCAGATGATATTAACAGCAAGAACAGTATCAGTTTTATTTGTTCTTCCAATTATTTTCAATAAAGAGCTCCTGAAGCTTACTGTATATATACATATAAATTATTTAAATTTCTATTTATTTTTCCTCTTTATTATTTTGATAAATAATTTAAGGCAGCTAACATACCTTCTATTCTTTTCTGTATGTATGTATGTATGTATGTATATATATATATATATATATATATATATATATATATATATATATATATATATATATACACAAGCACGCATGCACGCACGCGTACACGCACACACATATATATGCAGGTCTTGGCGTGTTCGGGTCTTTTCCCGTATAAGATTGAGAACATCTTGATAATGTTTTGATGAGGTCCCACTCTCCATCTTCAGGCTGGTGCTTTCAGCTTCGTGCTTGTTGTTTGCACAACAACACATACACATACATATTCAAGGAGGTTTTTAATTTAATAAGTTGCACAACAAAATAAGAGAATATAATAAACAAAAAGAAGAGTTGGATGCTAAAATAGAACTGGAACAACCCAGACAAACAATTGATGGCTGAATTACAAGAAATTAAATTAAATCTATCAGAAGGAGAATTACTAAAGGAAATAAAATCTACATGCAGAAAAATGTCTAACACTTCTCTTTAAATTGGGTGAATACTTAAATCAAGTGGCAAACACGATCCAATTTAAATCTGTTCACTAGAGCAAAACATCCTACGCATACATATACAGGTAGTCCTCAGCTTATGACCACAATTCAGGGGTGGGCTGCTATGGGTTCGCCCAGGTTTGGGTGAACCTGTAGCTAATGTTATGGCCAGTTTGGTGAACTGCCAAATCCCACCCCTGGCTGGCCCTGCCTACCCCGCCCCTCCCAGGAGTCTCTATGCAGCCTATTTTAGATGCAAGGTAAGTGCAGGGCCCGTTTTCGATCTCCCAGAGACTCAAGGAAAACCTCCGGAGCCCAAGGAGAGCAAAAACGCACCAAGGTGCAGGCCGACTAGGCCACGCCCACCCAGCAACCAGGCAGAGAAACGGGTGCTGAAATTTTTGAAGCCCTCCCCTGCCGCAATTGAGCCCAAAATTTCTATTGTTAAGTGAGACATCTGTTAAGTGAATTTTGCCCGATTTTACAATATTTCTTGCTAACCACTACAGTTAAGTTAGTAACATGGCTGTTAAGTGAATTTGACTTCCCATTAACTTTGCTTGTCAGAAGGTCGCAAAAAGTGATCACATGAATGGGACTCGTTATAATACAGCAATGGTTATAAATATGAATCAGATGGCAAGCATTTGAACTTTCATCACATGATCATGGGGATGTTGCAAAGGTCATAACTGTGAGAAATGACCACAAATCACTTTTTTCAATGCTGTTGTAATTTGAATGGTTACTAAATAAACTATTTGCAAGTCAAGGACTACCTGTACAATGATGGGATTAACATGAAGGAAGGGACCTTGGAGCTATAGTAGGTATCGTATGGAATGTGTGATTCCATGCATGGCTGAAAACTGTGAAAATGACAAATTTCATGCTAGAATTCATTCATTTCATTCATTCATTCATTCTATTTTTAATATTAGCATAATCGTTAGGAAATGGACTCAAAACAAAACTATCAAAGTTGTAATTTCTTATGTATCTGGAACATTGTATGAAGTTCTGGCTACCATATTTGGGGAAAAAGGTATATAACACAGTTGGAAAATAAGGGCATCAAACTTAGAGGAACCAAACACAGCTCCTTCAACAGAAACCAAGAGTATTTGGGATTCTTCAGCTTAAAAAAAGACAATTGCTGGTACAAACTTCATTGATTTGTATAACATCGCATATGACATGGAGAAAGAAGCATCTTATTTTATTTTGAAACATTAATTCCAGGAGCCTTTCAATGAACTTGATTTGAATTTGATTTGATCTCAAGCTAGCAGGGTCCACATCTTTCTTCTTTTTGATCTTCTGCCTCAGCCTTGCTTCATCTGTGAGCAGAAGTCAGACATAATTGGATTTATATTTTCTATGTGTACATCTATTGCCACTCTGTGGATGTCCAGCAGAACTGCAAAGAACATGATTTTATGCTTTTATATGACTGCAAATTTAATATCTCATATAATTATTCAAAATACACTTTTGAGTTATGGGTCAGGCTGGCATCGCAATTTATACAATAGAAGGAGAAAGAAAGAATCCTGTTTAACTTTGCTGGGTAAAAATAAGTATAATTAATCAAACTGATTACAGACAACCTTTCAAATTGAACTATGATCAGTACTCATGAAAATTAAGAAAATCTTCCCTAATAGCAAACATAACATGTGACTTGCAGTATTTTCTATGTTAATGGTTATTATGATCATTGACCAATATTTTATTGGGGTTCATATCTTAAAGCAGTAGCTTCAATTTTTATGCAGAAATAGAATTTTAAATATGTGTGTACACGAAGTTATTATGCTATTGCCAAATGCTATTTATGCTTTTTAAGAGCATATTCTGGAAGCACCCAGATTCCAAATTTAAATTGTTCATTTTGATAGTAAATTATGTTGTATCTACATATGTAGTTTAGCAAGGTACATATAAATTAGGGGTTCAGTGGGACTCACAGCCATTGCACAAATTTCATAATGTATTATTAGTGAAGTGACAAAAAAAAAAGATTGACATATCATTTATAATTTTTATGATGTATTTGTATTCTGGGAGCTCAGTTAAGAATGTATTTTTAATACAGTTAGGACTATCTCCAAGTAATAGCTATTGTGTTTTGAAAATGAGAAAAAAAGGGGTTTCTGAAGGAATAAAGTAGTATAGCACATTTTCCTTGTTGTTTCAGGCCACTAGGTTCTGTTTTCAAATGTGGTTAAGTATCAGATGCGGTAAGAAAAAAGAAGCAGGCAAGATGCAGTGCAACAAATTGTGGAGTGCAGGCAGGCAGGCAGGCAGGCAGGCCAAAGTCGATGGGGAAGCCAGATTCACTTTAACAGCTGTGTTAATTAATTTAACAAATGCAATGATTCACATAACAACTGCGGCAAGAAAAAGTCATAAAATGGGGCAAAACTCACTTAAATGTTTCACTTTGCAACATAAATCTGGGGCTCAATTGTGGTCGTAGCTTGTAACAGAGTTGGAAAGGGATCTTGAGATCATCTAGTCTAGCGGTCGCCAACTGGTGGACCAAGAGAAAATTTTGTTGGGCCACAGAGAAATCTCACCCCCAGAGCACTCCCCAAAACAATTAATCCAGGCTGCACCCCCCACATGGCCTGCGGGAACCCTCCCCACCCACTCACTCCTTACCCGGCAAACTTGCCTACTAAATTCCTTTTTCTGACCATCATCTGTTCTGCTGTGCCGGGAGATTTAGATTAGGAAGGAAGCAGGAAATGGTTGAATTTCTTGCTTTCTAGCTTTAGATCTTCTGCTCTGCTTTTAAGCACTGCCGAACATCCCTTAGGATTGAAGGTTCTATTGTTCAGTGCAGATTCGCAGCAAACAAATTCGAGACTGAGCTAGCCGATGGCAGATAGATCGATCACTGAATGATTCGGTGAGCAACTCAGTTTGCCTGCCTGCTTTGCTTGATTTTGGATAAAAGTTGCTCTTTTTTTAAATGAAAAATTAAATATTTACATACATGGTGTGTTGTGAGTTAATTTTGTGAGTTTGTAGGCTAGCAAATTTTACGAGTTTACTTGCAAGCAAATTTTATGTGACAGACTGAGCTAGCCGATGGCAGATACAGTGGGGCAAAAAAGTATTTAGTCAGCCACCAATTGTGGAAGTTCTCCCACTTAAAAAGATGAGAGAGGCCTGTAATTGTCATCATAGGTACACCTCACCTATGGAAGACAAAATGTGAAAACAAATTCAGACAATCACATTGTCTGATTTGGAAAGAATTTATTTGCAAATTATGGTGGAAAATAAGTATTTGGTCACCTACAAACAAGCAAGATTGCTGGCTCTCACAGACCTGTAACTTCTTCAAGAGGCTCTTCTGTCCTCCACTCATTACCTGTATTAATGGCACCTGTTTGAACTTGTTATCAGTATAAAAGACACCTGTCCACAACCTCAAATAGTCACACTTCAAACTCCACTATGGTGAAGACCAAAGAGCTGTCGAAGGACACCAGAAACAAAATTGTAGACCTGCACCAGGCTGGGAAGACTGAATCTGCAATAGGCAAGCAGCTTGGTGTGAAGAAATCAACTGTGGGAGCAATAATTAGAAAATGGAAGACATACAAAACCACTGATAATCTCCCTCGATCTGGGGCTCCATGCAAGATCTCACCCCGTGGGGTCAAAATGATCACAAGAACGGTGAGCAAAATCCCAGAACTACATGGGGGGACCAAGTGAATGACCTGCAGAGAGCTGGGACCAACGTAACAAAGACTACCATCAGTAACACACTAGACGTGTCCCCCTGCTTAAGCCAGTACATGTCCGGGCCCGTCTGAAGTTTGCTAGAGAGATCCAGAAGAGGATTGGGAGAATGTCATATGGTCAGATGAAACCAAAGTAGAACTGTTTGGTAGAAACACAACTCGTCATGTTTGGAGGAGAGAGAATGCTGAGTTGCAACCAAAGAACACCATACCTACTGTGAAGCATGGAGGTGGCAACATCATGCTTTGAGGCTGTTTCCCTGCAAAGGGAACAAGACGACTGATCCGTGTACAGGAAAGAATGAATGGGGCCATGTATCGTGAGATTTTGAGTGCAAACCTCCTTCCATCAGCAAGGGCATTGAAGATGAAACGTGGTTGGGTCTTTCAGCATGGCAATGATGCCAAATACACCGCCCGGGCAATGAAGGAGTGGCTTCGTAAGAAGCATTTCAAGGTCCTGGAGTGGCCTAGCCAGTCTCCAGATCTCAACCCCATAGAAAAACTTTGGAGGGAGTTGAAAGTCCGTGTTGCCCAGCGATAGCCCCAAAACATCACTGCTCTAGAGGAGATCTGCATGGAGGAATGGGCCAACATACCAGCAACAGTGTGTGACAACCTTGTGAGGACTTACAGAAAACGTTTGACCTCTTGTCATTGCCAACAAAGGATATATAACAAAGTATTGAGATGAACTTTTGATATTGATCAAATACTTATTTTCCACCATAATTTGCAAATAAATTCTTTCCAAATCAGACAATGTGATTGTCTGGATTTGTTTCCACATTTTGTCTCTCATAGGTGAGGTATACCTATGATGACAATTACAGGTCTCTCTCATCTTTTTCAGTGGGAGAACTTGCACAATTGGCGGCTGACTAAATACTTTTTTGCCCCACTGTAGATAGGTATCTGAATGAATCTGTGATTCGGTGAGCAACTCAATCTGCCTGCCTGCTTTTCAGTAAAAAAAAATTTAATAAAAAAATTCAATATTTATATACATATTTATAATATTTACATACAAGCCATGCCCAGCCAGTCACATGACCACCAAGCCACACCCACCAATTAGGCCACGCCCAGAGAACCAGTTAGCTGTCCCTGGGATTTAAAATTCTGAGTTTGGTGGTCCCTGAGGCGACCCCCGAGCTAGTCCAAGCCCCTGCTGAAGCAGGAGACCCCAATTCCATTCCAGGCAAGTGGTTATCCAGTCTCTTCTTAAAAGCCTCCAGTGATGGAGCACCTATTTTCCTTCCTTTGGAAAATATGTTGACTGGAGTAGTCTATAATGCCCTGTATAAGGGGGGGGGGAGCTTTTTATATACGGTGTAAGTACGATTATTATTATAATTTTCGTTCTCTTTATCTCGAATTGGCAATATTCACTTAATCTCCAAGACGGTGATAGGCAGAACCTAGACACGGCGGCCTTGCTGTTTCTCAAGGATCTCCACTAGATACGCTTCCACCGACTACCGCGGCCCAAAATGTGCACTCCTGCTATCGGCAAACCACTAACCCTCTCATTTCTGTGTTCTCGGCCCGCCTCACAAGCCTCAGCCAATCGCCTTCCAATCCTGGACGACGTTAGATTCGAGCCGAACCAATCATTCCCCCCCCCCCCCCCCTCGTGAGCGCGAGATTCTTCCTTTCGCCCTCCCTAACTGACGGCGGTTTGTCCTTAAAGAGCGACGATGGGGCGGAGTTTTAATTTTCCATGAGACGCATCTTCGCGCGCGCGGCTAATAGGCCGTGAAAGAACGGGGGCGGGCGTTAGAGTCCCCTGTAACCCCGCCTTATTTGAAATGTGGTCCCGCCCCCTCTTGTGCAAAGCTTACCTCCGCGTTTTCGCTCGCCACTCGGCAGAGTCGGCGCGTGCGCATCAGCGCCTGTCGCAATGGAGCTCTTGGGGGATTTGCCGCTGCACTTCGCTCGTTTGCCCATGTTTCCCTTCTTTGACTTAGCGCATTACGCCACTTCCATCATGTCTCTGAAGGAGCAGCGGGGTGAGTGAGTAAGTAGGCCGAAGTCCGGAGGACAAGACTTGTTTTTAGTCCTAAGGGACTCCCGGGAGGAGCAACCAGAGCTCCTGAGCATGTCCAGAGTCAAGAAGCATTCCTAAGGGGCGACCAAAGGGCTTACAACTGACATCTGTTTAATATGAAGGCTTACTAGCTTAGGCTGAAGCTTCGGTTAACACATTTGCCAGATAAACAAAAATTAAACTTCCTACTTTGGGTATTTGGAGGATTGCTTTATAAGGATTGACAAAAAAATGGCTATTTTTATTTCTGCGCAGCACATTTAACGTATGAGATTGGATTCCGTGAGATTAATGGATGTACAGTCACGTTAGAAAACCTCTTTATGTATTCGGTAACTTTTGCAGTTTTACAAAGGTTCAAATTATAATTCTAATATTATTATAATAAAACATTCTTTATAATGCATCCAAACTGCATTCCTTTATTTTTTTTTAAAGAGATCAACCGCTTCGGGAGATAAAAGTTTTTGTCTGATGTTGAAAGGATCTCAGTAATATTATGAAAGC
This sequence comes from Bungarus multicinctus, assembly GCA_023653725.1. NCBI lineage: Eukaryota > Metazoa > Chordata > Lepidosauria > Squamata > Elapidae > Bungarus > Bungarus multicinctus. Next base: position 185,489,405 of record CM042834.1, read on the forward strand.
AAAATAGGCGATTTGGGTCACAAATAATTTCATACACATTTGATGGGAAAAAAATCTTTTTAATGCCTAGCAGTCAGTGGAAGGATTTTATTTTGTTGTACAGTATCATGTTTTCTTGAGAACAAAACTTCACATAGATTTTGCAAGGTGTTAACTATTTGACTGCTTTTAAAAAGGAAGGATTAGAAGATCTGCAATGATTAGCCAACAGGTGGAAATTGTGTAGATTCAATATAAAAGTACAGTAAATGGCTTACCAGAGGTACTTGGTGTTACTTTTAGAAGCAGAATATTGGGCAAGAGAGATTTTTGGCCCACTCAGTGGAGTTCTTTTTATATAACGTCCAATAGGAACTAATCTGTGAGATAATTTTCTATTTTTAATGCATGCAGAGTATTAGCTTCATTTTTTTTAGCAGAATGACAAGGTAACTGTGAAATATCAGAAGATAGCAAATTTGAGGGAGTTATTTCATATGTATAGTCATACATTTGCCTGCATCATCTCTGAAACAGGTATATTTGCTCTGATTTGATTCCTTTTTGTCATTCTTTACAGCTAGTCCTGAATTTAGGACCACAGTTAAGCCCAATATTTCTGTTCCTAAGCAAGACAGTTGTTAATTGCATTTGCTCCATTTTACAATATTTCTTGCTACAGCTGTTAAGCAAAACCATTGCAGTTAAGTTAGTAACACTGTTGTTAAGTGAATCTGGCTTCCCCATTGACTTTGCTTGTCAGAAGATGGCCAAAGGTGGTTTATATGACCACAGGACACTGCAACCGTCATAAATATGAGTCAGTTGACAAGCTTTGGAATTTTGATCATGTGACCATGGGGGATGCATCAGCGGTTGTAAGTAAAAAACGGTTGTAAGTCACTTTTTTCAGTGCTGTTGTAACTTTGAACAGTCACTAAACGAACAATTGTAAGTTGAGGACTACCTGTATTGTTCTGGATGCGTATGCTCACACACACCCCAGGTACAGATGGCCCCGACCTTGTTGCTTTTCGGAAAGGCCCTAAAAACGTTTTGTGAATGGAGATGGAACTGCCTGATTGGTTGTGTTGTTGCTGCCCTCAGTGAAATTGAGTTTGACATCCCTGAAATATAGAATTGAAAAATACAGCAAAAAAAAAAAATCAGTTATTTCTATTTTACTACCTATTATTTTTATTTTAAATTTTAAAACTTATAATATTTGAAGTTGCAAGGATATAAAAAGTAACAATTGTTTTACGTACTACTAACTTAAACTTATAATAGTAATGTGACATTTTAATGTCCACCTTAGGCATGAAAGTCAGCTGGATGATTTTGGGCCAGTCATTCTCTCTCATCCCAACTCAAATTCACAGAGTTGTTGTTGTGTAGAAAATAGGAGAAGTATTAAGTATGTTCACTACCTTGAATTATTTATAAAAACAAATGCAGGATAAAAAAATATCTTAGAAAATTACAGTTCTGAGTTTTATGAATACAGTTTTGATATTGGGCATTAAGCTATATGAGCAATAAAATAGAAACTGAATTTTAAAGATTCAGGTATTGCCATCTGTTGTGGATGCTGTTTTTATGCTAATGTAATTATTGTGAAAAATAATGTTCAGTGGCCTCTCCATTTCAGGTTCTAAAGTGCTCCCAAGTTGCCTAATGGCATGTATAAAATTTTTGCAAGGGAACAGTGCACTTCTATCTTCTGTTTCATTTTCTAATGTTTTTTCCAAATGGATAGAAAATTATTTTAAAAAGAAAGGATAAAAACTCACTCTCTGGAAGCCATCCCAGCACTGCTACACATAAATTTATTGGCAGCTGATAGAGATCCATCCTTAATAAATTGCAAAAATGCAAGTATAGTTTTATTTCTCTGCATTTAGGGGCTTTTAAGAAAGGTGTCCCAAGGCACAAATCTAAAGTTCTTCATAAATAGAAATTTTTCAGTTTTTAGAAGAATAATTTAGCAACATTACGTTCTGTAAACTATAATTTCATTTTAGTATCCCTGGTTCATTAATATTAATAATCTATAAGGAACCTGATTATTATTATATCAGGATAATATAGAAGAGCTGTCCAGAGCATTTGCACTAATATTTCTGCTATTCCGGCTTTTTACTACATCTCAAGTATAAAAGGCTGACAATCAAATTTTTAAACACTATTTCTTTTTTGCTGAATCAACCAGATTTTTAAATCATACAACAAATTATATGTGATGTTTCTTTAAATAGTACATTTTTGTCCGAGGTGTTGATTTTGTAATATAGGATAGGCAAATATATTTATGCAGATTTTGTGTATATTATTCAAATATATTTTTGCAATCTTTTAAAAATAATGTTGAACTGTTGGTTTTGTCTCTATGAAAAAAAAATATCTGCAAACATTCAAGTATTTTACATTTCATTGACGGCTATAAAGCATTGGGATTAAACAGAGAATTTAACAATTTATACATGGGTGAGAGAACTAGCTAGCTTTTTGGCTGCTTTTGATAAATTATATTTGTTTTGAAATTTTTCAAAAGCCTTGAAGATATTATTTGTTAACAGATTAAGAGTAATTTATTCCATTATTTCTGTTGTTTTTATTGCAAACTGATCTTGATAGTGAGCCAATTCAGTGGCTCTTAGCTAACTTTTGTATATAATGAAAAGGAAGCAGTTAAATTTAATAAGCATAATTAAAGTGTTGAAAGTTACTAAAAAAAAGTTGTTAGAAAACATCGTGGTTTTCCCCTGTGAAACATCAGCTGCATGGATTGCAACCCTTGGCTTCCCCAACCATTATGGCGATTGTTGAGATTATTGGGAGTTAAAAAAGTGGCCAGTACTAATTGTAAATAGAGGATTTTTGACTTTTTAGTCTTAACTAAATATGACTGTCCCAAAGTTGCCCAGTTGATTTCCAGGTCTAAAATAAATCTAGAATTTATGGTCTCTTGTCTTCTAACTCTTTGCCTTAACTACTACTATACCACACTAGCTCATGTAGGGTATGTGTGTGTATGTATGTATAAAATACAACTTAACCAAAAAAGAACAAAATCCCTGTGAGACAAAAATATATGCATATACACACACACAGAGTAGATATGTAAAAATAACATATCAGTATTTGATATGGGATTATACTGATCAGTCTTTTCATTACATAAGTAGACAATTCAAAGTCTGAGAGTGAATATACCTGTAAATTTCTGAATTTTAAACCCAGAGTAGTAGTTTAGTAGTATTTTAGCTACTCTAAAATAGCACTTAGGATTGTGCTCTTAAATTGCAGCATATTTTGTTTTAGAGTTTGTACAGCTTGTAAGTATGGAAATGGAAGTGTTTTGCTGCCATTCCCAACCTGTAGACTCTCCCAAAGGGAAGGGAAATTTTGGCTGTGCTTCTTCCAATGAGGTCACTAGTTGTCTTCCTCAACTGTCTAGAAGGTTGGGAAGTTAAGCTGCTTCTTCTCCAGGATAACAACTTAATAATAACTAATAACTAATCTAAATTCATCTTCAAAGGTTTTTATCAATAGAAAATAATCTACTAAGATATCTTGGTTGTAGACATCTTTATTGTAGAGAATTTCAATATGAGTCTTCCAGAACAATGATATTCACTGACATTCACTAACAATTTAGCCAGATTTAAAGCCTATTTTTCCAGCACAATGACAGATTTTCTCAGCATGCTGGAGGAGCGGATCTCAAATCTGGCAAAAATATTAGCAAATACCATTATTCATATGATTGTTCTCCCCATTGGGGAAAGGGCTTGGGTCTTGTGAGTGTACTTAGAATCCTGGGCTCCCTCCTTGCCCCACCATCTGAATCCTCTCCCCTGCAGTAGGCTTAATGACCTGTGCAATTGTTTATGGACCACAGTCAGGAGAGCCAGGATCATGATTGTTGAACAAATCATCCAACGAGATCGTTGGTCTCGTGACATGTCACTTAACAATCGTTTTGCTCAGCGACAGAGATTCTGCTCCCAATTGTTGCAAATGGAAGACTACCTATAGTAAAGAGGTATAATCTCCTAACTGAGAGTGTCTAGTTCCAGTCCATTTCAATTTGCTAATATTTAAGATGTCTTCATTTCATGCTTCACTGCACTGAACTTCCCTACCTTAATGCTTCTTAGGTTCCCTGTACTCATTATAGTTCTCTCTTTGCAGCATTCTTTTCTTGATTGTTAACATCAACAACTAAATACCTTGAAAATGTTAATCTATTCATGTAGATTTAGCACATTCAGCAACCTGTCATGAAAGCAACATCTGATTTTTCTTTTTTAGATTCTATTAGGGCCTGGCCTGATCAGTTGCAGTAACTATATCGCATGGTATAAATATTTTGAAATTCCTCTGAATCATGCTTCTCACCATAAATCCGACAGAATTTACGTTGTCTAAAAGAAACCCATTTGTGTTTGTCAAATCCACAAAAGGACTACTTCTGCCTAATCAGTAAAATCCCACCTGTCTGTAAGAAATAAATGGGGAAATGATCACTTCCTGTGTTATTGACTTGGAGAATTTCGCAGCCACAATAAGACAGGATACATCTGGAAACAGTTTAATCTAAAGAAGAAAATTTATGCAGAAACATATCAAACTGAGTGGGGGGTTCCATTCTTAAAAAGAATCAATGCAAACTTTTCCCTATAAAGTTTTCCAACATTTCCCATCCCTCCTATTTGAGTTATCACTGCCCCATAAAGAGCTATGGTGATTGAAATCCCCACATAAAAAAATCCCTTTGAATTTATCAATGGATGATTCAATTATATATCAAACAGGAAACAGGAATTATAAACATTTATAAGATTTCTTCAAAGGAATTCCCTCTGAAATTTCAGGTTAATCAAGTCTGAATTGTTTAAATTTTCCTTCAAGAGAATATGCCCTCCTTCCCACAATGTGCTCTGTCTTTATGAACAACAGCATAATTTCAGATTCTAAAATGCAAGATTTCCAGTTACTATGTCTCCTGAATACAAATTATATCAGGTGAAACTTTAAACAGTAAATCAAATAATGTGTGTTCCTCCTAGCTAAGCTCACCAGACCAAACTGTAACTGAAGATGATGGAGGTGTTTCTCCAGACAGGTTTCTTAGTTTCCCCCCAGATTTTTGCTGCCTTCAAAACAAGAGCTTATCAAACTTTTTCCTCTTAAGTTGTACTGTTGTTAATTTTCATAGCAAAAGCTGTGAAAATTAGTTTAGTTAGGTAGTTTTTATTCAAGGACAAATTGGGATTGGATTTTTTTCCCCTGCAGCCTGAGACATTTAGAGTTATTTGCATATTCTGACCATCTCTGGCCCTCTTAGCAGCCCTCACCCCCTGAGTAGCTCTATGATCCCTTTCATAACCGCAGCAAACTCAAGCAAAGGTTCCATCACATTGATCAAATTCATGTAAACTACATCTCCCACATTGTGTTGAACTTCATCACACTCCAGCCAAAGATCTGAAGGCAGCATTTAAATAGCATTTAGCATTAGTTTATTTATTTTTTATTAATACACATTATAAACTCCTTTAATGTGTACATTAAAAATGTTGGTTTGTAAGTGAAATCAGCCAATGAGCCATTTTTATTGGAAATATACTGGACAAGAAAAACACCTGTATGATGGAGAAACATAAGGCAGCATCAGGCGTATACACTATTCACCAAGGGTGTCAAACTCGATCGTGTTGTGGGAGAATTGTGTTGATACGTATTGTGGGAGGATTGTGACATTGTGATGTTTTTTGCCTTTGCGGAGGTGGGGTGGGTGTGGCCTCCACAGGCCATATCCAGCCCGCAGGCTACCAGTTTGACAGGCCTGCTTGCTGTACACTATAGTATACACGATAGGAGTATATTATCATTAGTATACACTAAGTCAGGAAGCTTGTGACTCTCTTGTGATTCAAAAACACATCCCCTCCTTGCTTCACTGAATCTAACCCATATCTATTCCACTATTTTTCTTAAACCCATGGCTTTAATTACCAACTTGCTCTCTCCATCCAAGGATTCCCTTTTTTTGCTTCTTCACCAGAGCTTCCTCCTCTCAGACCCCTTATTTTCCTTAGAACATGCTGCTCTGGTCTGCATAGCAGGATCATTATGGCTTAAGAAACAAGCCACGATTGAACAATATGTGGAGCCAGGATGGTGCAGTGGTTAGAATGTAGTATTGCAGGCTAATTCACTGCTCACTGCCAGGAGTTCGATTCTGACCGACTCAAGGTTAACTCAGCCTTCTATCCTTCCGAGGTTAGTAAAATGACAACCCATGATGTTGGGGGGAATATGCTGACTCTGTAAACCACTTAGAGGGCTGTAAAGCCCTGTGAAGCGGTCTATAAGTCTACGTGTTATTGGTATTAGTGTAAGCAGTACACTAATGTACTGTAGTGTATTAGCAGTAAGCCGATCAGAGAATTTTGCAGCAAATTCTAATAAGTCAAATTCCTCATAAAGAGCTGTTTGTATTTTCTCTTGTTTTCAGGAGTAGCGGAAGTCGCTTATGACAGCCCACTTGCGTGTTGGTTTAGTGCTATGCTTTACTGTTTTGGTGGGTCCATATTATCTTCACTGATGCTAGCAGAACCTCCAGCTGCATTTCTTGCCAACACCACAGGTGTCCTCCTTGCCTCATCCGTCTGGTAAGTAACTTTTAATATATGGTGTATTTTTTGATAACTAATACATATTTTCAAAGTTATGGCTTCAAGCCATGCTATAAAGAGTTCATTTTAAAGTTGTCATCTGGTTAAAGAAATCTGTCAATGAATTTTATGATTGTTAATAGAGTTAATTTGCATAAACATGCTTACAGCTCTATCAGTAATTTGGAAATGAAAAAACCCTTTCCTCCTAGAAAAAGCTTTTTTTTTTTCCACTGGAAAGAACAAAAAGTCTTCTGATGGATAGATTTGTGGATAATTTAAACAATGTCTGATTTTAAATACAAGGAATTGTCTAGAATTTTAAAATAAATTTAGAGATTACTAATTATTTAATTATTAAGTACTAACTACTATTAATTAGTAATTATTTAACAATTAACTATTAAACATTTAGGATTCCTAGGAAAGAAATTAGGGATCTATAAATAGTAAGTAAACATTTGATATACAATGACGGACATAAAACCAAAAATTAACAATATATACTGTGTTTCTCCAACAATACGCCCCCAATAGGAAGACCCAGCATGTTTTCTAGGGATAAAATGAAATTAAGCCCCTTCCCCCAAATTTAGGCCTATTTTAAAACATGCGAAATTGGGGGGGAGGGCAGGGGGGTAACTTGCCTTTAGGAGTGCCCCGCGGGCAGCCACCCTCGTCACCAGCTGCTCCTAACGGCTGATCATGGCTGAGCACATTTGCTGCAGACCCGTGTATGGTGCTGGTTGCAGGCTGGATTAGCAAGTGGGTGGAGGCGCATGGATGTCGGCCTCGGCAGGCCACTTTAAATCACGAGACTTCGGCGTCTGCCACTGCTGCTTCCCACGCTGCTCTTACTTTCCTTTTGCATTCCTCCACCAGGCGGGGGAGCTGTCTCCATAGCTTCCACAGTTCCTACTGGCGCTGGTGAGAGAACAGCGGCAGCGCCAGCGGGAACTGTGGAAGCCACAGAGGCGGCTCTCCTGCCCGAGAAGCAGCTGAAACGCTTCCATGGTTCCTGCCGGCGCTGCCACTGTTCTCTCACCAGCACTGGTGGGAACAGAGGAAGCCACAGAGGCGGCTCCCCAACCCGAGAAGCAGCTGAAACGCTTCCACGGTTCCCGCCAGCGCTGCCGTTGTTCTTTTGCCAGTGCTGGTGGGAACTGTGGAAGCTATGGAGGCAGCTCCCCCGCCCGAGAAGCAGCTGAAATGCTGCCGGTGGAGGAATGCGAAGGGAAAGCAAGAGCAGCGGAGGAAGCAGCAGCGACGGGTGCCAAAGGTCTTGCGATTTAAAGTGCCCTGCCAAGGCCGACATCCACACTGCTGCCACCCACCCTCTGACCCAGCCTGCAACCAACACCATACCTGGGTCTGCAGCAAAGGCGCTTGGCGGGGTAGGGAGCACTCCGCCATGATCGGTCGTTAGGAGTGGCTGGTGGTGAGGCGTGGCTGCCTGCGGGGTGCTCTAGGCGAGGGTGCGGGGGGGGGGGAGAAATTAATTCACCCCCGAAAAGACAGCCTAGCCGTTTTTTCGGGGCTCAAAAAAAAAAAAGACCCGGCCTTATTATATGAGAAACACGGTAGTTAACCTCCAGATTGTGAAAATATATTCTGTGTATTTTGCACAGAACTATTATGAGGGAGAGAGGGAGACTGAAGCGTTACATGGGGTTGCCCCTCTGGAATGGTCTCCCGTTGGGTGTTTATTTTGGATCCAACACTATCTGCCTTCTAGAAAAAGCTAAAGAGAAAAATATAGAGCACTGCATACCAGAACAACTAGACATAAGAACAATTTCCCCCCGAAAACCATCACTCTGCTAAACAAATAATTCCCTCAACACTGTCCAACTATTACAAAGTCTGCACTACTGTTACTGCTAATCTTCTCATCACTCCTTATCACCCATCCCCTCCCACTTGTGATTGTAGGACTGTAACTTTGTCCCTTGTATTCTTATGATTTATATTGATTGTTTCCTAGTATGATTTGATTGTTGATTGTACCCTAAGACTATCATTAAGTGTTGTACATTATGATTCTTGATTCTTAAGGAATGTATCTTTTCTTTATGTATACTGAGAGTATTTACACCAAGACAAATTCCTTATGTGTCCAATCACACTTGGCCAATAAAGTATTCTATTCTATTCTATTCTATTCTATTCTATTCTATTCTATTCTATTCTATTCTATTCTATTCTATTCTATTCTATTCTATTCTATTCTATTCTATTCTATTCTATTCTATTCCATTCCATTCCATTCCATTCCATTCCATTCCATTCTCTATTATTCTATTCTATTCTATTCTATTCTATTCTATTCTATTCTATTCTATTCTATTCTATTCTATTCTATTCTATTCTATTTCCCTTAGGGCTTTTGGGGACAAATACCTATTACTGTATTGCATCTTGTTTTAATTGTCTTAGTATTTTTTTTAAATAAATCTCTACCTCTGTCTGTGCCTCTATATCAGAAATGTGTGTGTGTGTGTGTGTGTGTGTGTATGTGGTGTGCATGCATGCATGCATGCAAATTTTGTGAACTTTCAAGAATCCTCTGATTGCATGGCAATATCAATTGGGTTAATAAATGAATAAAATACATGAATAATCCTGAGGGGCTGGCATAATCATCATAGGTGGTCCTCAACTTATGACTGTTGCTTATTAATCCTTCTGTTATGCCCCTGTTGGAGTCTGACTCTGAGGGGGAGATTGAGGAGCTGACAGGGAGTGGGGAGTGTGGCTTCGGTAGCTGTGGAAGGAATGGGAGAAGAGCACAATCCGGCTGGGCATTCAGAGGAAGACCCAGGTCCATCCCCTCTTCATCCTAGGGCACGCAGGGAGGAACGGAGAAGGGAGCAGCCTGTGTTATGGGAGACGAATAGGCCCTGATCCCTTTCATTAGTTGCAGCTGGGAGAACAGGATATAAGTGGGGCATTTTAAATAACTCTTTGCTGGAAGCAAAGTGTGCTTTATCTTGGTCGAGGCTTATCTGGGTTTTGGCCGTCTTCCCAACTGTGGTTCCTGTTTATCTTGTGGAAGTCTGCAATTTATCATCCTGGCCTGCCGTATTAATACTCCAGCGTGGTTTGTGCTGGATTTTTGTTTATTTCTAATTACTTTTGGTTCAGACTGCATTTACTCTCTTTGTAGACTGTTTTTGGAAGAGTTTGATATCAAGCCAAGGATAATTGGACATTGGGGCCCAAGTTGGAGGCATTAAAGGGAATTTATTTTACTTTTGTGACTGTGTTATTTTTGTGTCATGCCCTGGGTCATCACACATTCGAAGTTACAGAGGACTTCTCTTGGAACTACTTAAGACCCAGATTTGAAATTCCGATAATTGCCCCCGCCCCACAGTCACATGACCAAAGTTCAGGCACTGGCAACAGGCTGCATTTATGGCCATTTGCATCATCCTGTGGTTACTTGACTGTGTTTTATGACAGTTTTGCTGAAAGCTAAAAATTGGTGTTCTGCTTTTTGGTAAAACTGCACCTATAGCGAACTGGGTTAATGACTGTAGTATTTGCTTAATGAGCAAAGGTCATGAGATTGTCATGATTTATGACAGAGATGGGCAGGCTTCATTACAGTCATAAGTCAAGGACTACTCCAGTCCAATGCCAGCACGACCCTCCCTGTTTCCTTCCTTCCTTCGCTCCATTTCTAGTAACTCAACATTGTTGTGCCAGTATAATTCACCTTTTTTTTTTAAAAAAAAAGTGTGCACTGAAGGTATTTTGGATGCAGTACTTAACTTTCTTTAAAACTGCCTCATGTTTCTAATGGGAGATGTGTCATTTAAGATACGTTTTCACATGATTGATGGGTACATCTGTCTATGAGCAAAATGTAGAACAAAAATGTCAGGGAAAAAAGGCTGGTTTTAGATTTTAGAATTTAAAGCGTGTTCATTGATGCTTTTCTTACAGGCTGCTTAGGAGGAGCAAGTTCCAATTGAAACTCAGTGGTGTTGAGCTTTCCATATTTGAAAATTGGGTCAGCCAGGCTGCCTACACCCAGTCTTAGGCTATAAATGGAAGCCAGCACAATCTGCCTTATGGCAGTTGCCTTTCCTGGGATTGCTTGAAATTTAACATTTAAGGCACAAAGAATAGAGAAAAGATATACTGTGTATTTTGGACTATAAGAAGCACTGGATCATAAGATACATCTAGGTTTAGAGAAGGAAAACAAGAAAAAAAAATTTTTTTTTTTGCCCTCCGCACATCCTGTTTTGCCCTCCCTGGCATCCAGAAGCTCTCTGCAGCCCAAAAATGGCCCCGTTTTTGGCCTTTTGCACCCTCTGTGCGTCCTGTTTTCAGCCTCCATGGCACCAGGGAGGGCAAAAACGGAACCCATGGAGGCCTCCAGAGTGCTTCTGGACACCGGAGAGGGCAAAAACAGGACATACAGAGGGTTTGGGAGGTCAAAAATAGGCCCATATTCTCTCTATAAAGATGCACTAGAATTTTCCACCTAATTTTTGTTTTTGAGGGGGAAAGTGCATCTTATAGTCCAAAAAATTACAGTGTGTGAGCAAAGATTATGCACGCTCCAATGTGAACTTCTTAAACAAACCAAGAGACCCAGCAATAGCATTTAGGCTGCTTTGCAATTGACACTGATGTCCTATTACCCGTAAATAAAAGACATGCTGTTCTTTTTAGGGCTTCTCATTAAGTAATAAACCTCATTAGCAGCATTGAATGGTGTTGGAATGCTTGAATCTCAGCCTTTTGCAGTTGTTGCAACATAAAACTGCTGAATTAACTTCTTGCCGCCTGCGTTTTGCTGAGTACATTTTGTTTAGCGCGGTTTGCTTTCACCCCAGAAGCTGCTCAGCTCAAGAGCTAATAACAGGGACTTGTACTTAATGGCAGGGAGAGAATATGCTTTGTCTTAAGGCGTTTGGTTTGTGGCCTGACAGACAAAGGTTCTTCTGGGAAACATGTATCTTGACTTTGAAGCTTCCTTCTGTGAACAGTTCTTTTAACACCATGGAGTTTTCAAATTAGGTTCTTCTTTAGCTAGCTATCTATATATACACACATTCAGTATGTTCTTGTGGGCTGCCTAGAGATGCTGGGGGATGTCTGTGAGTGGTGGTGGTCATGGTAGGAATGAGATTAAGAGGAAATAGCCAGATTTGCCTCCTTCCCATTTTCATAAACAGAAGAACAACTTGGAATCTGAATCTATGGGTGGGCTAGTTTTGTCACAAATAATTGATAAGCTGAGATTTATCCCAAGCTGCTGAAGCCGGAATGTAGATACAGCGAGATATACGCTTAGAATGGCCTTTGGGTATAAGAGGCTGCTGATTGGAGACTTAAATAGTTATGATTCACAATGTTCTAACTTTAGCAATCAGAAAGAGACCAAGGTCAATGGACATCTTCAATCCCTGCCTCTCCGCAAGTATGTCATGGTAAGAAGTAAGACCGAAATCCATCCGATCACATCCCTCTGCAAAGGGGAGCATCATAATGTTCACAACAGAACAAGTGAAGATTATGTGGGTTGAAAGAAATATAGATAACTGGCTTATGACTTGTCCCTTTATTCTATCTTGGAAAAACTCATTTCCTAATTTTTATCTCTGAGGTCAGGGTCTCTTTCTTTAATTCATGTGATCAAGGTTAGAAAGCAGTGATTGTCTAAAAATTGGATAAATATATAATGAACAAGGGAATAAATTATGGTATGTTGTTACAAGCATTCATTATAAATAATGTCATTGTTCAGGCAAATCATTATCAAGGGAGAAATATTCATGTTGAGTATGGGTTCCTACAAAGCAGTTTTTCTAAATTCATATGCATTAATGTTCTTTGGCTTGAATGTTAGCAATTTACACGTATTTTGGTTGCCTGATTTGTTTATATGGAATTTAACCTGCTGCCACAGAAAATAATAAAGTGTGTTTTCTTTTACATACATTGAGGATTAACAGTGTAGTCTTTGCTACACAATATACTAGCACCACTAGATGGCATTCAAGAATCTCCAAATTTCTAGTTTTTGTATTAAATATTGGTCCAGATTCCATGAGTTATACAAATATTACAAAATCTCACTGTTAGTACATTCGGTTTCATAAACTGGTCTATTTTAAAAAATGAATTGCATAATTCTTTTTGGTATCTCTAACATCAATGAAAAAAAAAATCCCCTTCATCTCAATATGTTGCTGATCCTTGACATAGTTAATCTCTAGAAAATGGCCTGTGAAGCAACTTTTGGTTTGGAATGATTTTGTGTGAATTGAAAAATCAATCCAATTTGAATTCTATAGATATTCCATAGATATTGTTGATGCCAATTGATGCATTTTAATTACTTTTAACGTGTGCCATTGTGTATACTAGCCAAATGATAATAAAGATTAGCTTATCTTATTCCATCAAGTGACTAAATCACTTGAACATGAGGAGAAGGAAGAAGAAAGTACATAGAGATTTTCCTAAATATTTGAAATATTAATTTCTCTGTATTGTTGTGTTGAAAGTCCCTGTTCCCTTCATATAGTTAATTATCTTGAGAAGATAGAGCTGCACAAAGCTTTAGGACTTTATGAGGAGCAGCTTTTGCATTGTTAAAGCAACCATGTGCTTTTCTAGGCTGGTGCAGCTGTTTCAAAAGCTGCCCCCAAGTTCTCTCTGCATGCATATAGCACATCCTTTAAAGTAGAGGTGGGGAACGATGTCCCCTTTATGACCTATTGACTTCACTCCCAGAATTCCTGAGCCAGGAGGCTCAGAAATTCTGGGAGTTGAAGTACACAAATCGTTAAAAGGGCCATCATTCCCCAACCCTGTTTTAAAACAAGAGAAAGAACACTAAAAGTGCACAAGTGAAAAATATTAATTCCATCCTAAGTCTCCACATTTGAAGCTTCTTCAATGACGTGACTCATAAGTGACTTTGTAACTAGTGACATCTAATGGTAAATTCTTAGAACTATCACCTCACAATCAGCAAATAGGTAGTTCTTTTATCTACAGTTTCTTGTATATTAATTTCCTTAAGACCACAGTATAAAACTGAATATGCCAGGCCATCTGTAAAGCTAGTTTCCAATAAAAGAAACTATAACATGAGTATAGATTGCAACTCTACATTAATATTGATTTTTAAAAGTTACTGTGATAGGCAGGTGAAAATGGGACTGGATACTCCCTAATTGACCTTGAACAGAGCTGGTTTAAGTGAGAATGGTTTGCAATATATGCAGCTGTGTTGGGCTCAGAAAAGAGTGTAGTAGTCCTAAACAGAGTAGCAACAGGCAAAGGTTGGCTGTCTGAGAGTAATGTGAAGGTGTAAAAGCAAAACAGTTATAACTACCTGTTTCTGTGGTGTTGCCTTTGAGAGAACAGTTGGTGTTTGGCTTCACCACTGGGGTTTTCAGGCAGGTAGGTCCAACCAAAGCATAGCTCAAGTCCAGATTAGCCAGTGAATCTATTGGACCTGAGGGGATGGTGGGAGGTGGCATGAATTCATAAGCTGTTATAGCACCATACTGTATTGACTGGCAGGTAGTTTAAGCTAATGGGTTTTTCAAAAAGGGACTGTCCAGTGGTGGGATTCAAAAGTTCCCCACCACCGGTTCTGTGGGCGTGGCTTGGTGGGTATGGCTGCAGGGGAAGGGTCGTGCGACTTGCGTGCACGCACGCACAAATGCACGCTTTGTGCATGCGTTAAAACAGTAAAATCTAAGCTACTGTGCCTCTCAGCTATTTAGCACAGCAATCCGCTCTGCTGTGCCAACCAGCTGAGAGGTTAAAAAGGACCTAGGAGCAGGGACAGGCCGGTGGGCCCAACTGCAGAACATCGGAGAGATTCGGAGTGAACCGGTTCTCTGCCAGCTGATCTTCGGCGCTACCGGTACACCAGAACTGGGCCGAACCGGTAGAATACCACCACTGGGCATGTCCATCTTTAGGTTAACACAACTACCATTTGTGAATTAATGAGGAAACCAGGGCAATTCATTTTAAGCAAGGTTTTATTGTGTGGTGCGTTGTATTGTTCAATGTGCAGATCCTTTTGTCAATGCAAAGGCTTATTTCTGCTGAAATGCACTTCCTCCTTCTCCTCCTGCTGCTGCTGCTGTTTCTCTTCCTCCTCTTCCTCTTGCAGCTGCTTCTATCTCGGCAGTTACTGTAGAGGAGAGAGCTTGCAAATTTGGTATTGCATTTAGCCCCCAAGCTGCTTACACTGCGCCTGACCCCCAGTTAAGTGCATGGGCCACTTTTTAGAAGATTATTTTATTACAAGCTGAATATGGAAAATAATAATTTAAACACCAAAACTGTACAATTATACAAAATCAAAAGGAAAAATACAGGTAGTCCTCGACTTGCAACACTTCATTTCATGACTGTTGAAAAGTTACAATAGCACTGAAAAAGATTTGATTGGTAGACATTTGAAATACATTATTTGTAAGGTTTTTTCAACAGCTTATAAAGATAGTTACAAAGCAGCCCTGCCTTCAAAGTTAGAATCTAAAAATCACTAGAAAAAAGAAAAAGGAATTGGAAATAGTGAGGAATAACTTCTGGGCATAATGTATAATAGTTAAAAAAAAGGGAGCCAAAAGTCAGTAACTTGTTGAGTAGTTTTTTGTTGCTCAACTGATATCATCTTCCTTCTCTTTCTTTCTTATCTACTTCTTTTCCCTTATGCATCTTGCCACAGTTGTATCTTTACAATTGTTTTAAATTAGAGGTAGGGAACTACGGCCCCTTCATGACTTGTGGACTTCAACTGCTAGAATTCCTGAACCAACTCAGGAATTCTGGAAGTTGAAGTCCACAAGTCATAAAAGGGCCATAGTTCCCCACCCCTGTTTTAAATGAAAAAAAAAATATCTAAAGCTTATTTAATTAGATGATGCTATTCCTGGGTAAAAGGGAATTATTAGCTGGCCCAAATAACAGGATTGTTTGGAAGTTCAAACTTACAGGGGAATGGATTCCAAAATGGGGCAGAACAAAAAGGTATAGAATTTGCAGAGACCATTATGGTGGAGGCAGAGAAGAACTGAGTGAGTTTATTGATTACAAGTATTAGTGGAGAAGATGGAAGAAAACTGGGGAAATGGCATGAAGTCATCTGAAAGAAAGGTAGCAGAGCTCAATTTCAGAAAGGCTGCAATTGATATTGTGACATTTTGCTATAATTTTGAATGTAGTAAACCTTTCTGCACTGAGGGGAAAGCTGAAGCATTTATGATGTCTCTTCTCCCAACCGTGAATTTTTCTTTAAAACTAATATGCTTTTCACTCAAGTAGACTTATCAGACTTACTTACTTTTGTTTTGTTTGGTAAACTGTTTTACAATGTAATACAAAATAGTTTCATTCCTTTTCCAGTAAGGAATAAAAGGAATTTTGTGAAGGGCAGCACTTGAAAAATGGAAGCAGAACTGTATTTTGTTTTCTATATCGGATTCCTATTGCTGTTCCTTTCCCTCCCAACTGAATTGTTTTTCTGCATCTGTATGTCCTTTTCCCATTTCTTATTTGTACTTGAATTTTGTGTCCCAAACTCCATATATGACTTAGGGATCTATCTATATCATATACATATTACTATATACATACTATATTATATACATACATATATGTATGAAGGCTAGGTATCCACTATATAAGTTCTGCAGACATAAAATTTGGAAAGTCACTATGTAGTAAGAAATAAAGCTAACGTTTTTAAAAAGCCTATAAGGAGCAGTAATATTTAAATGAATGTTTAAGTTGCCCGGTATCCTAAGAGAATAGATATTGAAACTTAATTTATTGAAAGTGTGACTATACATATTTAAGCAGCCTGTAGCCTCATACTATTATTTCTTATCATTTATGTTTAAGAAGTTTTTTAATTGAGAATTTGTTTCATGCTTACATAGTTGGCATGCTTTTGCTCTAAGCATCTTCGGGAGACTGAACCTTTTCCTCCTGATTGTTTAGGTATCTTATATTTTATTGTCCACATGATCTACTCTACCGCAGTTTATGTTTTACACCTATACGACTGATGATTGCAGGAATGAAGGAAGTGACAAGAACGTGGAAGATAACAGGTGGAATTGTTCACGCACATAAACGCTTTGCAGACGCCTGGCTAATCATGATAGGAGTTGGTTGGGCCAGAGGTAATACATGAAACCTCTCTGTTCTGAAACTAATTTTTGATCTGTTCTTTACTTGCTGTTATGGAGAGTGTCTGGGACCATTTGGAGAAGAAAGGCTGACTTCATACAAAACTGTTCAGGGTTATTTATTTTCGGCTTCTCAGCCCTCTGAAAATTGCTAATTAGAAATAAATTCCTTTTATAGGAAGCATCAACATGCCCAGAGATGCAGTGTTAGTTTTATGGTGCTATTTCTTAGCCTTTTGATAAAATCTGTTGCAATGGTTAACATTGCTGACCTGTAGAAACAAGTTTTCTCTATCTCAAATCCAGGGTTACAGTTTGTTCCCCTCCCCCAAAGGTCTTATTTTCCTTTCAGGTAATGTTGGATAGTTTATCTATGTCTTTTAATTTGATTAAATCCCTTTTCTTAATTTTCTCTTTTTCATATACATTTTACTTCACATTTCTGTCTCAATATAAATAAGCTGAAGAACTTAAAGCTGAGAGCCTTTTCACATATCTGGTGTTATGCCTTTGCCTTTAAACTGAATGTTCAGCAGAAAGTTCTGCCTAGTAAATGTGTGTAAAATTAACTGGTATGTGAGCATACTATCTGGGTTAAGCTATTCTTTTAATGTATTTTTTATTATTTTAAAACAAGCAACAGAAAAGCGAGCATAGCATATAAATGAAGTTATAATTAAAATAATATAAAATATTGTGTGTGTGTTTACACAATCTAGCCACACTAGATTCAAAGTTCTTCATTTTATATCTAGCCATTTCTGACATACTGAGAGAAACTGAGGAAAACTCTCCAAATATCTGCTAAAGCTTCCTGTCTGAAGCAATTTCTACTCATTATTGTATTCTCTAACCAAATGGGGCCCTGTAGGATTAGGATACAGGCCAGCCTGGGTAGTTGCATTTGATAAGCTGATCACAGGGAGGATTTTATACTTTATTGGGTGCAAAATTGGACTGGATGGATTATTTTTATACTCTGAAGTCACTTTTTTTTCATTGAAAATGAAAGCTGGAAAAGAAAGGGTTCAAGATGGTGTCCATTGGGAATGGACTCTGTGACATAAAATAGCCTGTTGACCTGTCTTGCCTATTGGATTATAACAGGGTTGAGAAAAGTTCAGTCCTTCTGTGGCCTCCTTTCAACTTCTTAATTTGTGCACATTGGTCTCATGTTATAAGCAATTAGTTCTCCTTATTTGCACCAAGTAAGTTATAGCCCTGTCTTCTTTTAAAGGTTACTGATTTCTTACAGTATAAGGCCGTTACGGATTCTAGACTTCAGAGTGAAGCTGCTGCTTCCTTTTTTTTTCCTCATAAAGATTAAACCTTTCCATCTCAGAATAGGATACTTTCTAAAGAGTCAATTTGAGGATCCAATTTCAATAACTGTAAAATAGGTCATTTCATTTCTTCCTATAACTTAAAGGGCCCTATCTTGTGCTTCTGAAAGTAATGTGATGGATTTGCAGTTGTCCTAACTAGAAGTGGGATTGAGTGTCTAAGATCTTTTGAACCAATTTAAGCATGTAATAATTTGTATTGAATTACAGGAGCTGGTGGCGGTCTAATATCCAACTTTGAACAGTTGGTGAGAGGTATATGGAAGCCTGAAACTAATGAACTGCTGAAGATGTCATAGTAAGTCAGTGAAAAGCACATAACAATTGGCAGTTCTGGGGACATTTTTTTCCCCTCATTGGAAGATCTGCATAAGTAACTCTTCAGTAATGTAACTTTAAGCAATATTATAAAATAATTTTTTTCTCATTTTTTTCCCTTAGAAAGGTTATTTCTCCACACTAATTTGGTATCTGAAAAACCTTTTAAGCACGTGACATTGAAACTTAGCGTATTGTAGAACACTGTGATGTCCTTATAACTTTGTAAAAATTGAATAGTGGTGGGGCCAGATAATCCAGGAATCTTGGGGACATCAACAGTGGGGTTTGGGGGGGAAGTGTATATAACTAAATTCTATTAAATCATTTAGTGACAATGAGGTTCTCATTATAACATAACACTATAAAAATGTGCTCCTTTATTTACTAAATCAAAATCTTGCTGTCATGTAAACAGACTGTATCTGGCAACCTAGCAGAATTCTGCATTTACTGGAAAATGGGTAAATTTGCACCCTCAAATAGTTATCCCCAAAATCTTTCTACTGCTCTTCAAACAGATATGAATAACTATGATAGCCAGATACTTTGGCCCAGTTCTTGAATTAAACAGATGTCTTATAATACATTCTTTAGGTTGTATATTGTGGAGAATGTTAGTGTTGGCAAACACATTTTGCCTAGAATATAACAACAGAAGAATAGCTGCAATAGCTAAGATCCATCAAAGCTCATTTTAGCCTACCCTTTTGGTTCTCATCCTGCCAACCAGATGCCTCTGAAGGGAGCCAGAAAGATATCCCTCTCCCATCATTGCTCTTTTGCAATCTGGAGGTGTGCTGTTTCTCCTGTGGGGGCAACATGGAGATTTCAAGATCACCAGCCCTTGAAGGACCTTTCCTACTCCAGGAAAGTGTCTACCCCAGGAGTATCAAATTTTGGCTGGGGAATTCTGGGAGTTGAAGTCCACAAGTCTTAAAGTGGTCAAAGTTGGACACCCTTGCTTTATCTCCTTTTAAAGTCATCCAAATTAATGGTTCTTCCTGCATCTTGTGGGCCTGCATTTCCCAGAATTAATTGTGTGGTGTGTAAAGTGTCTCCGTTCATCTGTTTTCAATCTTCCAATTAACTTTTTGAGTCGCAGTACTGGTGTTTTTAAGAGAGGAAAATAATTTCTCCCTGTCCATTTTTCCCACACTCTGCATAACTGTAATCCTCAAATACATCCCTCATTGATCACCTTTTTCCAAATTGAAGGCTAACAAACGTTCTACCCTTTTACTGAAGAAAGTTGTTAAGAGTCCCCTAATCATTTTGATAATATTCCTTTTCACCTTTTCCAGCTTCATTATATCATTGTTTTCATTGTGATGATAGAGCTGTACCCAGACATGCAGGGCATGCTGTAGATATTTTTTCTAGTGAAATGTAGAAAGCTCAAATTCCATCCATGTACAGCTGAATTTAAGGGTTTTTTTGCCCCAGTATGCTTCATTTTACAATTATGTAAATTAAAATGATATGCCATTTAACTAACCATTTCCCCAGTTTAACGAAACGTTTCTGAAGCTCTTTTTACAGACACTCTTGCTTTTTATCACTCTGAATGGTTTAGTGTCACCTACAAATTTAGATGGTTCACCCTGAATCAAAAACTGTTATGAATAAGTTAAAAACTCAAATCGTGGAGACTTAACTTACTATACCCCATTTAGAAATGTGTCCATTTTATTGTATTCTTTTGCTCTTCTAAAGTCAGTTTTTAAAAAGACTATTGACAAAGAATTTTGTAAAAAGCCTTTTGAAAATACAAGTACAGTGTCCATGCTGTGGAAAACTCTTTAATAGGTTGATGAAGCAGGATTTATCCTTGCCAATTCTTTAACAAGGTTTGTTCTTCCATATTCATAGGTTGTTCCTTTTTTAAAAAAATTGTACCCATTTGCATAAAATAGATGTTAAACTAATTGGCCTATAATCTGCAGGATGTCCTCTATCCTGTTGCTTTACATGTAATTGCTCAAATTTTACATTTGAGTTTTTAACTAGCTCTCATTGTTGTGCAATGTAGTCTCTCAAATTATCCTGTAATATTTTCTCTTGTTACTGCAGTTCAGATATTAGGTTGTTTTCTCCTTGAAAAAAGTCAGTCCAGATTCAGATATCTTTCTGCCTTTTAACTTCTGTGCTAGCTTATTTTTTATTATATTTGTCCACTTGGATGGCATATTCATTTCTTGTAGAATGTGCAGGTCATTGAACTTGCTAGTTTCTGCTGTGCTTTTTTAAAATTCAAAATTAGCCACTTCTGTACATGCCTCCGTAAATTTAGAGACAAAGAATTCATTTAGCTTCTTAGTAATTATTGTCTCTTCTCTGAGGATACATTTCCTACCTTTATCATTTAATATCTGACTGCCTTCCTAGGGTTTTTTTTTTGCTTCAATTATTTCTAAAGATGATCTTATTCCCCCTTTCCTTTTTTGTCATATATCTTTCAAATGCTTCCTCTTCTTTCTCCTTATCGCATTGCACATTTTCTGCCAGAATATCTGCTCCAAATCAATGGAATGTTAGATGAAGTTATGTAAAGGTTTGAACTTGTCTGCCCATCCATCTGTCCACAGCTAATAACTTTCCAGAAGATGAACAGAATGGGTTAAAATGTGCTATGGTGAAAAAAATATATAGCAGAAAAAGAAATTCACTTCAAGATGATCTGGATCCAGCTAGTGATGTGGAGAAATTCCCATCCAAAATATCCTACTTGGGAGTTGGATAACTGCTTCCTCTTGGTTATGTAACTCAGATCTGAAATTCTACAGTCCATCCCAAAGCAAACATATACAGAAATATGCAGTGTAGTAATCTAAGAGACAGCAGAAACACACACACACACGCACGGCATCTTGTGACATGGGATAAATTATAGACATTTCCTATGGCCACTGCTGGTGAAGAAATTAGAAAAACATTCAGAAGCCAATCCTTGCATGTGTCAATTATATCGTGCAGCAGATCACAGTCACTACTTAGGATTAAGACTAGGGTTGCTTCTCCTTGGTCAGCTCTGAGGTAATTTGTTCTAAGACAGAATTATTTGGGATATATAAAAATCATGACTTGAAAACATAGCCAGTCTATGCTCATCATTATTACAAGAATGTCTCTTATGCATGGCCTCCTTATTTATATAAATATCTCAAAATTGTCCTTAGTATTTTGATACCATACCTGTGAATCTATCCCTAAATCTAATTTACACTTGAGATCAAAGAATTGCCAGACTAGTTCATTGAATGTTTTTTCCTCAGGAATGCTATCTCCAAGGAACAAGTATAAGACTGCAGTTAGGAAACCATCACTATGAACTTTATCTTAACATTGCCTATTTTGCTAAGAAGAGAAGATGATGTGATTGCTTTCTCCAAAAGTATTTATACAACTACTACTTTAAAGCTTTAAGATTATAAAATCGGTCCAGCACTGATTACAGTAATAAGAATATTGTAGGCCACGAAGCAACCCTGTATGAATTTCTGTGGGCAAAATCCAGATAGACAGAGCCTGCTATGAGTAGAAGCACTCTCTGTATTCAGCTTATCTTCTGGTCATCCAGTTATCTTTTCCCACAACTATATTAGTCTTCCACTTAGAGGGTCATGTCTTCTACTCAATTCTATTTTTTATTCAGTTCTATTTTCATCAAAGCCTGGGGTCTAGACTGCAGTGCTATTAAGTACAATGCAATGCACTGACATTCTCAGAAAGTAGCAGGGAAGAAGTCAGAGGTGGTATTCAGCAGGTTCTGACCAGTTCTGGAGAACTGGTAGTGGAAATTTTGAGTAGTTCGGAGAACTGGCAAATACCACTTCTGACTGGAGATTTTACAGTATCCTTCCCCTGCCATGGCCACCAACCTACGCCCACAGAACCGGTAGTAAAAAAATTTGAATCCCACCACTGGAAGAAGTCATAGGCTGGATCTGGTCTTGATCCATACAAGATGGTTTAGGGATTTTAGTAGTAACTAAACTAGGAATAGATGGTAGCTTTTTAACCAAGTTCCACTCATTCTCCCTCCCTCCCTCCCTCTCTCTTTCTCTCTCTGTGAAATTTGCAGATCTTTTTCTGCTGGAAGGGCAGTGTTTCTTTTAGTAATAGCTGCTGTTCTTTCTCAGTTTGCAGAACCAGTGACAAATGCCTTTCATTTTCTGTTATATATTGAGTTATAGCCAATTTCATCTGGTAGATAAAGTGCTGGATTAGAAGCCATAAGACTGTGAGTTCTAATTCTGCCTTAGGCACAGCCTGGTGGCTCTCAATCCTAGAAGAAAGTACGAGCAAGCCACTTCTGAACATGCTGTCAAGAAAAGTGCAGGGGCTTGTCATCAGGAATCAGAGTTTGACTTGATGGGTCACAACAGAAATTAACGATTAGTATCAGATCCTGATTAGGAAATTGGATGAAACCACAGTTACTAATTCAGTTATATTTGAGAATGTGTTTCTTCTGTTTCTTGTCCATTCTAGTGAATTCTCAAAGCGGCTAACAAAATTAAAATATAAAATGTTAAAGGCTTTGTAATTCACTTTATATTGAAGTAGTATCAATTTGATGTTTTGATATGGAAAAAGAGATGTATCTTTAGAAACTTTTTTTTTTCTGAACACCAAGAGAGTTGAGGGCCATACACAATTCCCACAAAAGCTCTACAAGAGAAGTACTGCTGTCTAGCAGGTCTCTCAGAAGAGGTGCATCTTCAGAAAGACCTCCCTTGAAGAGCTAAGCTGCTGACTAAGTTCACAGTGGGAGAGATTGGCCTTGAGCTATTTACCACACGGAAGGTTAATACTGTAGCCTTAAATTGTGCTTGGTAAACAAATGTGAAAAATCCAGATCTTTCAGTACAGACGTTAAGTGTCGTCTCCTATCCCCCCCCCCTTTTTTTTTTTGCATTAATCCCTGGTAGAAGCATCAAAGCTATCATCTGAGTGCAAGGAGGAAGCAAGACCGTAAGGCTTATGAAATCAGATCATCACCTTTGAACAAGTCTTTTCTGCGGATTGCTTTTGGCGTTTAGTGTTAAGCTGTTCCTATATATCAGTGATTTCTTTTCAATGGGTGTTGGCAGGGAGTCTGCAAGGAGAAGATTATTGGAACAATACAGTCTTCCTTTTGACCCACCTTTATCGATGGGAGATCATTTTTGCATAAGGAATAACCTTCACTCCTTCATTATTGGTGAAACACCTATGTAAGTTTCACTTTGGGGTAAGAATTGCAAGGAGTGGTGAAGATGATCTGTCCCTCAGTTCTGAACCTCTTGCCAAGGCCTGCACTTTTTAGTACTCCAGCTTTATCTTTTGCCTTCCACCAGCATCTCGCTTTGTAGTGATGGAGATGGAGAAGGTCCAACTTCAAAACAATATTAAGAATAATTGAGAATAAGACTTCACCGAGTAAGCTAAGAGGAACTTGGCAGCAGAGTTCAGCAGAGAAATTTAAGAAGGGGAATCTTTAATCTCAAATCTCTTTTCCTTCTAAGTTGACAGCTGGTGCTTAGCTAACTTCAGAAGAGAGCTACGGAAAAAAAAAACCCTATCCTATTTGGTGGTTCCTTAATAAACAGAAGTGAAGAAGAATGCCCGGGATTTACAGGCACGACCTAGAATGCTTGTGTCATGTTAGTGTATTTTCTTGAAATAAAAATTGGCATAGATTTGCAACAAGTGCAAGAGCATAATTTTGTCTGAAGAAAATTCACAAAGATTCGATCAATGAATTGCCATATTTTAGCTTATAACTTACCATTATTCCTCCCTGCTAATCCATTTGGGGAACAAATTGCACTGTCAAGAGCAGCTACAACAGTATCAGGATGACTTTGAAGCTCTAGGAACAGGATTCAAAAACTGGGCACCCCAGAGATGTTTTCATACTTTCAGTCTATGTAAAAAGCTAGAAAGGGGAAAAAAAGGAATACTGCCGGAATATTACTAGCTTTGGAAATTATGCAGATGGGAGCCATCTGGTTACTGGTACCATGGTCTGAATTATCTGGATGATGGATTGCTGGCACAAAACGGATTGCATCTCACCAAAACCCTTTACTATAGACCTCCAATAAAGATTTGAATGGAATGGGAATGCTGCTATGATGGGACCTATTAAACCACTCAGTGAAATATAATTCAGAACATAAAAGTTAATGTTCTTTGTACATTAATGCTCAGAGTGTAGAAGATACACAAGATGAACATAATTCTTACTGTAGGAAATGTGATTCCATAGGTATAAGAGTCCTGGTGGAATGAGTACCAGGATTGCAGTACGGGGGCTGAAGGACACAATTTGATCAAAGGAACAGAAGCAATAGAAAGGAAGGAGGAGTTAAAAGTATCTATTTCTGCTCAGAAATTTAAAAAGAACTTGATGATGGAGGTAGTCTCGAATTATGACGACAACAGGGACCAGAATTTATATCACTAAGAAAAGCAGTTGTTAATTGAGTAGTCACCTAATTTTATGACTTTTTTTTGCTGTGATTGTTAAGTGAATCACTGCCCTTAAGTGATTGATGGAGTCATGAAGGGAATTCAGTTTCTCCCGTTGACTTTACTTGTCAGAAGCTGGCTGGGAAGATTACAAATTGGGACTCCATGATCCTGGGACACTACAACTTTAGTAAATACATGCCAGTTGCCAGGTGCCCAAATTTTGATCATGTGACCACGGGGAATGCTGTGTGAGGATTGGTTGTAAATTTGTTTTTTCAGTGCTGCTGTAACTTCCAAAGATTGCTAAACAAATGGTTGTATGTTGAGGATTAAGAGAGACTGGACCAGTCCCCTAGCTGGCTAATAAAAAACTAAGAAAAGTGTGAAGAGTTGGATAGAGAAGCAGAACAAGATTGACAGAATCCTGGTGAGGAAATTTTTATTGGGATCTTGGAATCCGAGGGGATAATCACTTAAATATGAGCCAGCAATGTGGTACAGCTGCCAAAAAAGCCAGCGTAGTCCTAAGTTACATTAACAGAGGGATAAAATAAAGATCATGTAAACTGTTAATACCGCTTCATAATGCCTCATTATACCATATTTGGAAAACTGCATCAAGTTTTGGTCGCCTCTATGTAAAAAAGATATTGAGACTCTAGAATGAGTGCAGAGAAGAGCAACAAAGATGATTTAGAGGACTGAAGAATGGTTGCTGGAACTGGGTATGTCTAGTTTAATGAAAAGGACTAGGGGTGACATGATAGCAGTGTTCCAATATCTCAGCTGTCTGCCACAAAGAAGAGGGAGTCAAGCTATTCTCCAAAGCATCTGAAGGCAGGACAAGGAGCAATGGATGGAAATTAATCAAGGAGAGAAACAACCTAGAACTAAGGAGAAATTTCCTGACAAGTTAGAACAATTAATCAGTGGAACAACTTGCCTCCAGAAGTTGTGAAGAGATTGGACAATCATTTGTCTGAAATGGTATAGGGCTTCCTGCCTGAGCAGTGGGTTGAACTAGAACCTCCAAGGTCCCTTCCAACTCTTGCCATATTCTGTACTCTGTGAATTTACTTTGAATGTAAATCTTAAGGGCCAGATAAATTGCAACCTAAAGTACTAAAGAAACTTGCTGCTGGACTGGTAAATCCCTTTATGCATTATCATTAAGAAACTGAAGAATGGGTGAAATGCCAGTTGATTGGGAGAAGAGGAAATATTTTCTGTTAATATCTTCAAAAGGATAAAGAAGTATCTACACACTAGTTGGCCAGACTCACCATATTTTATTTTTATATTGGGTAAGCCTCTTAAATGAGAGAATGCTGTAGACATTTGACATGATAATTAACTGGATCAATATAGCTGGCTTAGGAATTGTACTTGAAGCCTACTTAGCAATGCTTCCTCATCAGACTAGACTACCTAGTGAGAGGCCACAAGGTTCACCATTGGGCCTTATATTCCTTGTTACTATTAATGACTTGGCTAAAGAAGTGGAAGGAAAGCTAATCAGTTCTGTGGGTGGTACAAAACTGGATAGGATGACTCATGTTTCCGAAATAAAATTAATAATGAGCTGAGTTAGAGAAATGGGAAGAAAATAAGAACATGAAATTTAAGAAAGGCATTCACTGCTGCTTTGCTGTGCTTTCCTCCTGTTCGATGTTGATGGAAACTATACCACACTCAGAGTATGGCCTTCATTGGCATTTGGGACAGGGCATGCTGTGCTGCTGTCTGCAGAGTTTGTATGTGAGATGGCATGTAGTGAGGAAGTGGATCCTCAGGAGGGAAGGGTGCAGTCAAGGGGAGTAACAGGCAACTCAACTCAGATATCCTATATGAGAGAAAGAGGCTGAAGACAGCCCTTCCCTAATAGTTCTCAGAGTATACTGCATATGCAGAGATAGTAGAGGCCTCTGTGTGGCACGGACTTTTGTCTATAGGTGTGAAACAATAAAAAACTCAATTTGGAAGAATTACCAGTATCATTCTTGGCTTGATAACATGTAAGATGCTGTAAGGTTCAATTTCCCCTGACTGGAATTTTTAAAATTGCTAACATTGGGAAAACCCACTACCAGATGCCATTCAGAATGCGAGTCAGAGTGGCATGGTAAGGTCTGAATACTCTATCCAATCATGTTCTTCTATTGTTTTCCAATACCATCATCCATCACCCTAACAACTACTCTCTTAATTGCAACATAATAGTTGCTTGGATTTGTGCAATCTGGAAGTGCAACCCATGTGTTTTTTTTTAGAGTCAGAGTTCAAGAAAGGGATTCTGATATTCATGAGAGATATTGGCCATATCCACACAATTTCTCCAGAACAAATAGTTAATCTGCCAACTAGCTGATCTAGTGATCATTAGATTTGATTTATTCTCCATAGCACCTGAGGGTAGGACAAGAAGTATATCAGAGGTAGATTCAATTTGGAAATGAAGAATTTTCTGACAGTGAGAACGATTAATCAATGGGATAGCTTGCTTCTTAGAGCTGTGGGTGTTTTATCATTGAAGGTTTTCAAGAAAAGAATAGACAACCATTTGTCCAGGATGATGTAAGGACTCTTGCCTTGGGCAGGGTATTGGACTGAAACAAGATCTAAGAAATGGTGATCCAAGAACCTTATCTGAAACTAAGTTCAGTGAAGAAGGATTGAAGGATCTGGATTGAATGTACAGCCTTGAGAAGATTGAGGGGGAAATATTGTACTGTAGTCTTATTCATTTTACTTTATTCTA
Organism: Bungarus multicinctus; assembly: GCA_023653725.1. NCBI lineage: Eukaryota > Metazoa > Chordata > Lepidosauria > Squamata > Elapidae > Bungarus > Bungarus multicinctus. The sequence goes on from CM042834.1 coordinate 185,517,138, forward strand.
TTGAATTTGAAATCTCAATGATTCTGAGCAGCTTACAATTAAAAGAAAAAAATTAAGTAAAGGAAAAAGAAAGTACAGTTGACTGGAAGACCAACTCTATAATAGATTTAAGTCACAGGAAGGCACATTCTAACGGAAGGCTAATGGTAAGAACAATTTGACAGTAGAAGCTGTTACCTAGAGAAATGGTGGACTCCTTCTCTTTGGATGAGGGGCGGGAGAGCCAGTGGCCACAGCTACTCGATTTTCAATTCTTGTTCAGAGCTGGGAGTTGGCTTCTGTGGCTAAATGGCTCCTTCTAACTTTTACAGGACTGATATTAATGTGCTGTGAGAAACCCATTCCTAGCACACAGGGCATACTGCTTGAGTTGCAGCATCCAGCTTGGCCTCACAGAAGCAAAATTGAGGACATTAAATTGCTTTCACTTTTATTTCTGCCATAGGAAGTCAGAGCTGTAACTGGCTGGCCAGCCACGGCCTACTGCTGGAAGAGGTAAATGAACTCACGGTGGGCATTTTAAGGTTCCCTTGCCCTGCCTGTCTGACTTCCTGATGAGCTTTTTTGTGGAAATGATTATTTTGAAAACAGGGCTGTAACTTCCAGTGTGATAAAAGCAGCAGGGGCATTGAAGCACTTAGGCACCCTGCTTCCATGGCACTATCCTTGGTAATAAAGAATGACAAGAGAGAAACAGAGAAATTCAAGCAGATTTGTTGCCAGGTAGAGAAGAAGAAAAGAATACAGTATGCTTGGGCATATGAGCTGAATCCTTCAGCTATGATGAAAATTATAATTTCTGTCAGTTTAATTTACCACAGATGTGTGGGTTTTTTTCTGTTTTAAAAATATATGCTGGCCAAGAAAAAAACAGCTTTAAATATTTACAGGCAACCATGTAAAGCTGATGAAAAAAGAAATATTTATCAAGAGTTCATTTTGTTGCAGTATTATGGAATCAAGACATTGTTTTATGGATTTTCTTTTGGTTGATGTATTGTTTTTATTTGCAACATTGTTGGTATGTATTTGATGTAGATGGCTCAGAGTTGCAATTATGCGAGTTGGGTAGCTGTATACTGTAATTCTAATAAACCCAACAAATTTAATAGGATGTTAAAAAGAATTTTACCTCATGCAGATACAGAACCCAGCAATTTAGTGTTGATTTAAATGTAATTCAAAATCATGGATATAATTGTTAAAGATGTTGCAGAGCCACAGAACCTAGCATGGTTCAAAATAGGTTGGGACTGCTGGATGTTAGTTCCCTATTCCTATTCCAAAGCATGGCATGATCAAGTAAATTGAAGCCAAACTCAACACCACATAAAATCATTGAGACAGATTGCACACTTCTGATATTAAAAAAAAGTCTGGGATATCTCAGCAAGTGAGTCCTCTTGTATGTTTTAAGACAGTGGCCCCCAATATTTTGGGCATCAAGAATCAATTCCATGGAGAAAGGTTTTTTCCCTGTGGACCGGAGGGGCATGGTTTTGCATATTGCCTTCATCCTCCAGATGCGGCTTCACTTGTTTGCACCTGGTTGTTGGCATGCCGTGTCCTGGTGCCAGTCCATGGACTGGGAGGGTGGGGACCCATTTTAACTTTTTTTTTTCTAGTTCCTACATGTCTGGAATACCTGATTAGCAGCACAAGAAACAGGCCTTTTAGCACATCTGCTTCCAAGTGATTCATTTACCTCCTTATCTTAATCTGCAAGAGAAGATTCCATAAATAAGTTGTTTTATCATTCCTTTAGGATTTTTTTTTTACAGTTTCTATTTTTAATATATGTTTTTAATTATTACATTTAATTCTACCCAACTGATGCGTCGCTTTAAGCGTGTTCTATTGCCTGGTGTAGTATAGAAGTCTCACAAGTAGTATGTATATTATCGAATACTCTACATTTTAATAGAGGGTTTAAAAAAAAAACCTGAAGAGAAATTAAAAACAACTCCAGTGTATTATTAGAAGAGAGGTCCATGCTGAATTTCCTCTCTTCTTCTATTTCTTAATAGCATAGCATAAGAGAACCAAGGGTCTTAGATGTTAATACCGTATTTTCTTGGGCATTAAGTGTTATTGGGATCAGTTGGGCCTAACTCCTTGCTGCATTAAAAATTCAACAAACTTATTTTGAATTGCCAGCCAGTTAATGAGCATTGGTCCCTATAAACAAGTTAACTGATTAAATGTCTGAAGGAAGCCCTGTTAATGAGCCTTGGTGTTAACAGCAATGATGAGTGAATGTGTATTTTGAGAATAGAGAATTGGAAAATACACCTTGCCTTTTCTATGTTCCTTTTCCCTCCCAGTCCTGTGAAAGTGAGTTTGATAGGAGCAGTGCTCTTCACAATGCAGTGCAACTCTTATCTTCCAATAACAAAGAACAATCTCATGTTGCTTTATACCATGTTTTTGGTGGTCACAAAGGTAAGTTTTTGTGGTTTCTGGTTTCTATGGATGTGTGTTTAACATATTTTTTATCATGTTACAATAATATCTATTAGGCACATTCATATGGCAGATACGATAGTTTGAACATTAAATAATAATACTAATATGATCCTTTCCAGCTTTGATTGTATATGTCGGCCTTTTTCAGTCCGGTACCCTCCAGATGTGTTGAACTATAGCTGTCATCATTCTAGTTCACATGTATTTTCCACATCTGTCTTCTATTAGGACCTAAAGAATAAAAGGGAAACCAATCAGGAACGTGTGAGAAAATCATCACTTCCATCACTTTAATTTGAGACAATTGGGCATTCTAAGGAGTGGTTCACAGATGTATTGTAGGATTATTGCATGCTATTTCTGTTCACTGCCAAACCAACTGTATTTCCTCCTAATGGCAATTCATGTGATTGTCATATCTTGGCTTTGTTTTTATCATTACAACTGGGATCTCTGTGACAACATCTGCTAAAGATTTGGTTAGCTTTTCCGTATGTATGAGCAGTGCCACTCTGTAAATGTACTTTACTTTTGTATTGGACCCTACTACAAGGATTGACCACTTCACCACAAGCCAAGGTTGGACAGAATCCATTTAATCCATATTTCCTTTTGCCAGAATCAGGTCTTTTGGAAAACCAAACAGAATGGGCCCCAATTTAGCACTGAGGAAGAAACTGGCAAAAGAAAGACCACTTTTGAAAAGATGACTTGAGAACTCAGGGAATTAATTTGTCCAAAATCATTATGGGAGAGGCAAGTGGGCAGTGGCTGAAAATGTTGCTGACCGCTTTAATCTAAGCCTTTCTTTTGTCTGTTTCCTAAACAAGTGATCCAGAGTATTCAATGTGCCTTCCAGTGTGCACATATACCCAAATACAAGTTTGTATACAACATAAGGGAAGAGCAAAGGAACACAACCACCCACATTGCTTTGTTATACAGGAGAAAATATAGTCTCCTCCTGTGGTTTATTGCTGCCAAAAAGATGGGAAAGAATTCCAGAACTGTACTCTGTGTGCTTTCCCCACTTTGTTTATTAAAACTCTGCTGAATTTCAAGAAAAGTGGGGGTAAAAGTATTATAATAAATACACAGGTCACTTTAATTGGCCCAAAGGTGGTTTGCATTGAGTTGTTGGAAAGGTATTATTTAGGCTGACTTTATCCAGTTTTAGTTGCAAAGCTGATGCCCTTGCTGTGTATTTTCTTGCAGATAAACATGATGGTGACAGGATGCACAACTTCTCCATTTGCTTCCCTGGAGGAAACAATGGGTCGCCTCTTTTTTGGCCAGAAGCCAACCGATTCACAAGCTGTGGATGAGATCAAAGGACCCTTAAATGGCATCTCCTCACCCTGTGCCCGTCTTTTTGATGGAGAGAAGAGTGAGGTAGTCCAAAAGAAGCATTCAAAGAAAACTGAATAAGAACCTCAAAAATGCTGAGGACAGCCAAAACGGCTTGTTTGTGTGTGCCCATAAAAATGTAGTATTTCTCTTTCTTTCCCAATGATGTGAAATGACAATTGTGCATGAGGTAATTTCTGTGACAAGAGGATAGCTGCACTGGTCCTTCAGAGAAGTTTTCAGCGCAAACAATAGTCCAGTGAAGCTCTTATATTGCCCATGAACTGCTCCTATTGTTTACTGCAGCAGTTCCCATCTTGCTGTCATTTGGACATTTTAGGATGACAGTTCCCATATTTTTTAGCCACCACAGCCCTAAGGGTACCAGATGAGAGAAAGCTTGACTAATTCCTGCCCTATGGTCTATGCAGCTTCCAAAGTTGGCTATGTTTTTTAAACTAAAATTCATAGTTGAATAAGATGCATCATGTCAATTTTTTTTCTAATTAAATTTATTCAGTTTAGATGGCTGACCATCTCACTATAGTGACTGGGTAACTAACTATATTTACAATCAAAATACAAACAACACAAAGCATCACAGAACAAAAGAATGATAAAGATACTGTGATCAAATGCTGTGAGTTTACTCATTTTTATTGTTTTTTAAAGAAAATAATGCCTAACATAAAAACTTGTCAAAGTATTTTCTCCCTTTTTTTCTCAAAGTGGCAATCCGTAAGAACCAGATTTTAGAGTATGGTTCATCCAAAGTTGGGCACTTTTAAATAGCAATGGGAGAGGCTTCACGATATGTATGTTTGGTTTGTATGTTTCTTATTGCTTCCTTATGACTGAACTGATATTTTTTTCTTTGACAAAAATATTCTCTTTCAATCTTTCAATTTACAAATATTTTTATTTAGGGTTTGTGGGGTGTATACTTTTTCTGATATTTGTACCTGTTAATTTTAATATACTAATATACATTAGTATACATTAATATACTAATGCCCTGATTTGGAAGCACAAATTCTTAAGTGTTTGCACTTGGCTTGCATCACAAACTAATTTATAAATGTTTCCACCAATTTTTCATACTAAATTTTAAAATGTTTGGACATTAAATGATTTGTAAATACCTCTGCTGGATCTTTTTGCAGGGCAATGACATTTTTTGAGACCAAAATTCATATGCAATGTAACTTTAAGCCACTTTTTATGCATAATTTTGAAAATGAGTATTATTTGGAATCTTATCTGAGATTAAAAAAAGTCAAGACAGGGATTTGCAGCTCACCTGCTAGGAAGGTTGGTGAGAATTGCAGGGAAATCTCCTTTTTGCTGATCACCTAACAGCCTATAATGCACAGTGGCCTACCCTTGTCTCAATCAAGCTGCCTCCATTTCTTTGATTAATATTTTTCATAAGCATTTTCAGACTAACATTTGTAATCTTTTATAAACTTATTAAAAATTTTTATCCAGGTCAAAAATGAAACAGAAAATTGATTTTTTTTTAAAAAGATTAACAACTATTTGTCATATCATTTAGGGCAGTTTTTCATTCTAGATCTTCTATTGCAGAAGATTAGATCAGGAATGTCCAAAAAGTGAATTAAAATGTCCTTGTAGTGTTATTTTGAACTTGGTTTGTACTGTACATACTTGGAAAATACTTGAGTTGGACACCAGCAGCCAATGTGCTTCAGAGGTTTGTGAGAGTTTTTTTTTAATGCATGCTGGTAAAATCACTGATGTCTTTTATATGATTGGGCTGAGCAAATGTCTTGATGCTTTTTAATCCAAGATTTTTTTGTGAAATGCCTTTGGTACTCTTGTCAGCAGTCTCACAGTAATTACAGTGTAGGCTTTATAGCATACATAAATGTGAAAATGTATTTAAAAATTACTGTAAAATACTTAGAAGATGGTATGCCTTGCATTTGAATTCAGCATTTTAAAAACCTGCTATTAAACAATGGAAAGAGTTTGGCTCTCAGTGTGCTAATAATATGATCAGCAAATACATGGACATGAAAAGTTTAGTGGCTAACACATTCTCCCAGAAAAACCTATGTTCTTTTTCTACAGCAGGGGTCGCCAACCTTTTGGACCTCAGGGACCACCAAACTCATAATTTTAAATCCCGGGGACCAATAATATGAATTTTGACTGACGGTGGCTTGCTGACGTTGGTGGGAGAGAGATCTGATCTAACCTTTCTTTCTCCCTCATACACACACAAACACACAAAGGCAGGAGTGGGATTCAAATTTCTTAACCAGCTCTTGGGTGTGGCCTAATTTGTGAGTGCAGCTTGCTGGTCATGTGACTGGCCAGGTATGGCTTGTATGTAAACATTATAAATATTTATGTAAACATTGACTTTTTTTTAAAAAGAGCAACTTTTACCCAAAATCAGTCAAAGCAGGCAGGCAGTTGCTCACAGAATCACAGATTCACTTAGAGATCTGTGTTTCTGCCGTCGGCTATCTGAGTCCGCACTGCTTTAGTCCGAAGGAAGGTTCGGCTCTGCTTAAAAGCAGAGATTTAAAGATTAGCTAGAAAGCAAGAAATCCAACTATTTCCTGCTTTCTAGCTAATCTAAATCTCCCAGCACAGCAGAACAGATGATGGTCGGAAAAAGGAAAAATAGCAACTTAGCAGGCAAGTATGCCAGGTAAGGAATGGGCAGGGAGGGTTCCCATGGGCCATGTGGGCGGCGCAGCCTTGTGTTCCCGTGCAGCCTGGATTAATTGCTTTCGAGGGGTGCTCTGGGGGTGACATCTCTCTGCGGACCAAAATTTTCTCACGGACCACCAGTGTGGCCCACCGGTTGGCAACCGCTGCTCTACAGGACCTGAAGCACATTTTGTCCCATTTAGAATATTTGCATTTGCTTATTTTTAATTGAAATGGCAATTAAACCTTGAAAAAGCTAATCAAATTTGGATTTGTTTTATACATGGATGAGAGACTACCAGGGTTGTGAGAATAATCTTGAGAGACAGGAGGAAGAGTTACCACTTGGACAACAGTACTTTAATATGCTTGCTTATTGTTGCCTGGCCTATTTTGAAAGGCCATTCATCAGGATAAACTTTGATAATTCATTCTGTCTTGCTGCCAGGAAAAAAACACACCTCTACATGGATATTTCCCTGAAATTACCAGGAACTGAAGAAGACTTTACCATTTTTACATAGTATAACATTTTAGCTAGCCTAGATTATGAGAAGTATGGGACTGAATTATTTTTGACTGACCAGTTTGATTGCTCTGAACTTTTATCTAACCACAAGGCATTTGTCTTTAGATGTGGAATAAGAATGGTAGCAGGGAAAGCGATTTCTGTCTCCAGTTCTGGTCTGTATATTGATGGGGAAGTCAACATTGAGATCTACCACTAAACATTTGGTTCATCCCTGGAATCTGAAGAAGGCAAAAGATCTATATTCTGCCCCATATTTTTTTATTTTTGACACTGACCCCTGCATTAAGTAATCTTTTTTCATAATTTCATGCATGAGTGAAGCTCAAGAGCCAGATATTAAGAACAAGCTGAATGATATTACTTAAATTTTCTCTTTCTGAGTTCTAAACAACAGATGCTAAATTAAGAATTCTGGATTTACAGTAAGCAAGGAAGAAATATATAATTTGGGGTCTTTGGTGATCCATTTTTCCATGTGATTTGCAATTTTCCATGTCATTTCAAAATCACCCTATGTATAAATTAAGCAGTACTTGATACCTGTATTTAGCACACTGTTTGCATTAACATTTGATAGGCCACATTTTACTTTGCCCATCACTGGTGTCATTTTGCTAAATAATGGGACAAAAGCCTATTCCGTACACATTGGAGGGGATTTTAAAGACCAGTGATCTGTTTATCCCTGGATAATTTTTTTTAAAAAATAAAAGGCCACGAAGTAGTTATACGTGTCAATAGATATTGAACGAAAGCAAAGAGAAAGTCAGTTTTGAATCCTTATTCTTTATTTCAGAAGTTTAACATCCATGCAATTCTTCTCTGCCTTTAGGCAACTGCATTTCCCCTCTCCTGCTAGTAGAAATCATGGTCTTGGGAGTGAGAAAAGAGGGCCTTTGATTGGAACAGCCAATCTCACTGAGCTTGAATACGAGGGCAGAAACTTTGAATTGTTCTGAATGTCCTGCGGGAAGAAAGATTATTTTTCAAGAGTAATGCTCACACCAGCCTATTGAACTGAACAGCTGGGATGCTGTAGTCTGGACTTCACTTGTGTCAGGCTGTTTTTCCGTCATTTCTAACACTACCGTATAGTATTAAACTACCCATTTTTAAATCTCCATTTATGAGACAGCCACTTATGCACTTGACTTTGCTCTTTTGGGGTCAGCTGTGAGTCTTAAATCTGAGTTCAGAGGTATCCAACCTTGGCAACTAAGACTTACGGAATGCAACTCACAGAATTGCTCAGACAGGATGGGGAATTCTGGAAGCTAAAGTTCACAAGCTTGAAGTTGCCAAGGTTGGACACTCCTACCTTTGAAGATGTTAAGTATATATATAAATATATACACATTTTCATACTTAAAAAGAATAAATGTCTGTTTCAATCTGCCTGTGTTATTTCTTATGCCACCGTAGGTTCTTTTATGAGGCTGACTGAGGCAGTAGACTTTTAAGGAAGAGTACGCTTACTTGTTGTGTGTTACAACAAAACATTTTCACTGTTGTAAAGCTGCCATTTCCAACAAAATCTCAGACCGTCTTAGTTTTTAAAATATTGTGAAGCTCATCTCAAGCGGTCAAAGGGCTTCATACGGACATGGAAGCCCATCCTTCTGTTCCCTCTTGCTATATGAGATGTAAAAGGCCAGCTTCTGAGAACTGGAGAGTGTGGCTATTTGCTAGGTTTCTTTTAGCAATTTATGCAATTTTTGCAGAGTTGAACCGAATATAAAATAATTCCTTCCCCCAGAAGGAATTTCCCCAGTATGGAATTTTCTTTGCACAAGTACACAAGCAATTCCTATTCTTTTACCTTTTAACATCTTTAATCAAGTAATCACATGGGGAGATCCACTTTGGTGTGGTTAAAGGTAACCTAGGACGGTAGGAAGCAGGCATGGACAAATCAGTTCTGAAATGTTGCCCAGAAAACTCCCATAACAGCATGAATCTGACTCAAAGGCACATACAGAGACAATTGTATAGTATTGGACTCTGACAATATTTCTTAAGCTTTGGTTCTCTGGGGCACATTCCTCACTCATTTGGGTTTTCTGCTTTTGATGTTTTTTTTTACTCCAATTCCAATATTATTTATATTCTTCCAAATCTAGGATGAAGATGTGCTACTGTTTTAAAATTCAGATAATTCTCACTTAACCACAATTGAGCCCGGAATTTCCATCATCATTATGGTTATTAAGCAGGGCACCACATGTCATTTTTACAATGGCCATAAAGTGAGTCACTATGAGGAAACTATCACTGGTACAAAGTGCTATTTGGTGTGCTAAAATCTTGCCTTTTTTATTGCCCTGTGGGATGATTGCTGGATCTTTCTTTGCTAGCTTGGGGTAAGTGTATGTGAAGTAGCATTAGCAGTGGAGAAGGATACACATCAAAGAATTAGAATAGAGCTGGAAAGGGACCTTGGAGATCTTCTAGTCCAGCCCTCTGCTCAAGCAGGAGACCCTATACTATTTCAGATAGTATTAAAAAAAAAAAAACAACCCTTCCAGTGATGGAAGGACCCACTTCTGTATGCAAGCTGTTCCACTGGTTAATTGTTCTCACTGTTAGGGAGTTTCTCCTTAATTCCAGGTTGCTCTTTGATTAGTTTTCATCCATTGATTCTTGTCTTGCCTTCTGGTCCTTTGGAAAATAAGCTGACCCCTCTTCTTTGTGGCAGCCCCTCAAATACTGGAGCTGCCAGTAATTCAAAAGATTTCTTTGCCAATAAACACATAAGAAGCCCAAGCCTCCAAAACCTCAAGGCCATGGATTGATGGAAACCGGAATGGTCTATCCTACACTCCAGCTGCCCTTCTGCAATTTTGAGGCTTATATGCTAGGGTGCCAGATGCCGGCAATGCCGCTTATCAGCATCCCCGACCCAACCATAAGCTATAGAAGGTGAAGGGGTAGCATGAGAATGCCTTTATTGCCTATTCTACTCATGTAAATTTTCATTCATGAGACTGTCTTGCAGTGTTTAGCCTCATAAGCGAAGTACAGCTTTTCTTTCTCTCTCTCTCTTTTTTCTGTTTTTCCAGCATGTGTTTGTAAGCCCATATGGACCTGCTGAGGATCCAGCTGGAAGATTGGCCTCGCCTACTGGATAGCTCCTGGCACATTCCTTCACACATTCTCTCTCTGGGAAGGCTTTGGAATAAGGCAGGATTAAAAGAAGAAGAAAAAAAAGAGGTGCGAGAGAGAGATCATTGACAACCCTTGGATTAAACTGCTCCTGTAATTTATCTAGGATGCTGATTTTAGGGATTAAAGTGAGGTTCACCCCATCTTTGTCCAAAGTTGTCAAGGCAGAAGCTACTGTTTTTCAGTTTTATCTCTTCCGTTTAGAGTCCAGTCACACTTTACATTAAATGTGTGATTACTTCCAGTACACTGGGAATCCTTTTAAAATAGAACCAGTGGCACAGAAAAAAGATCAGGATCAAAGACATTGACATTATATTGCAATTTAAGGATACATATAATCATATACAAACCCATCCTCATTCATTCCTCCCTCTCACTTTTTGGGATATAATGTCGTTCCTTTTTTGAGGTGTGAAGTTTTAAGCTTTTAAGATAAGCTTTTAAATATACAGTTTTAAATATTTAGTTTTGCAATTAAATAGTGTTTCAGGAAGTAACAAAATGTGCATTTTAAAACAATAATTCCTTTAAAAGCCATATATTTAAATGCATGGTTACAACATTCATACCATTGTAGAAAGTTAGCAGCCACCCTCTCCTAGAAGAATGAAATATTTTAGGAAATATTAAAAAGGCAGAATATATTTCCCTGGATGAGAAATGGAGAAATGTGGTTTTTTTAGAGGCAGGAAGCAGACTCACTCTTAATAGCCCACATCAGATGTCAGCACTTAAGAGATAAAGAGCTTATTGAGTTCTAGGTAGCTCTATTCATAGGCAAAATATTGCAAGCCAATACTGCAGGCAGAAATCCATTCAAGACAGGATATTTCGAAATTCTAAACAAAGGTAAGATTACCCCTCAGCTACAAATAAGAATTGCTCAACAAGCCCCTTCATTGCATCAGCCCAAACTTCAACCAAACTTAGCTCAAACTCCTAAGATTTGTACATGGCCCCATGGGAGTCTGATAACAGCCAATAGAATACATGTTCTTGCAGAGGAACAGGAAGTTCAAGTGCAAAGCCCAAGAGAAGGTATAAATACCCCCCACTCTCAACTCCATGTGGTCAGCTACACCAGAACCATGGGCTTGGTGGTTCTGCTTCATCATTAAACCATCTTTCCCATCAGCGTCCATGTTTCCAATGTTTTTCTCCCAGCTGGAATTTATGGATATTTCTTCCAATACTATTTTTAAACAAATTTTTTTTTACAAAAATAGCCCTGTGTAAAGTATGGCTTGACTTTATTTGCTCAGAGTAAAACAAGACAAAGGTAGCAGACAGGCTGGCAAGCTACGTTAAATAATTTTTTAAAATTTCAAGGAATTTTTTTCTAACTTATATAGTCAGGTAACTATTTTGAAAAATTAACACTATCTCAAAAAATTGGAAAACGTTGTGGAAGAAAAAAAAGTTTAAAAACATGTTGGCAAAAAAAAAAAATCCTTTAATATGAACACTGGCCTGATTACTACTGTAATCTTGTCCCTGAGGTTTTTGTCATGCAGCAGATAAAGCAAGCAAACAAATCAACTAACCTGGTTCACAAGCCATTTTCAAATAAAAGCTGAGGTGAGTAATTCCTCTGCCTCCTAATTACTACTATTCAGATCATTTTAAAGACATAGGAAAACACTGCTAGTCATGGACAACCGTACCCAGGAACTGGAGCTGTATACATGCCATTGGTTTAGATTTTCAAAATGGATAAAGTTATAAACATTATACAGTATAAACACTGATGCAGGGATGGGTGATAACCAGAAAATTCCCAGACTCTATGAGAATGGAAAGTTTAAAAAAAAAATCTAGAAGGTGGCAATGGCAAACAGTTTCTGTATCATGCTCAGCCAACTGCATGAATATGTCCACGCTAAGTCACCAGGCACTTGAAGGTGACTTTATTTTACTCTTATTATGACCAGCTGGGAATAAAACAGTTCAGTAGCATAATGGAATAGCTTCTGGCTAGGCAAGAGTTCAGGAAAGCTCAACACAGCTGGATTCTCGCAGAGGCAATATGGATGGATGCCAGCATGATGTCAAGCAGCTACAATAGTTACAATTCTCATATCATATCAAATTTGATTGGATTATATTCTCTTTGTGTACAAGAGATTGCATACGAAACATGTCTTTTAAAGAAGTTTTATATGTTGCTCTTATATGGCATTCCTTCATCCTATGAAAGAGATGGGAGCCCTACAGATTCTTACCTAAAAGGTAAAAATCAAGCTCATTTCTGCTATTTGAGCAGTTTTCAACTAAGTAGGTCCTCTCATACATTTGCTACATTCCATTAGAACTTCTCCCATTAAGAGAAGTGATTTATAAGTTTTGCTGGCATGTCTGCAGGCTAAGGAGTGCAGCAGCCAATGAAGGGTGCGGGCTCACCAGCAGGGAGGCCTCTGATAGGCTGCTGTTCCACCTTACTCCTTAGTCCCACCCTTTGCCCTAGGAGCTTGGACAAGGCCTTGAACCTGTCAATCTGTTGCCCGCCCAATCATTTACAGGCTGCATTTAGGCTGTAACATGTGGCTCATGGGCCATAGTTTGCCAATTCCTGATCTATGTCAACACTGGGCAGCCATATTTGCAGTAGTTAGAATTTCTGAACAATATTAAAATCTACTCAGGCAGACAATGTGGCCTCTCATGCTTTTCGATAGTCTTCTGATGATAAGTCAACAGAGGCAGAGGGATAAGACGCCACCTATCCCCAATTTACAATACAATCATTTTAGCTATTCCAAGAAATTTCCACACTTGTTTCATGTGACCCTGAGGTCACAGATAAAACCCCAACTAACCACAATGGCTCTCAGAGTGTTAAGACCGGTTGACTGCAAAGGAAACAGCAATGCCCCCTCAAGCCGGAAAGGACTAGCACGTATGTACAGGGAAAACCTTTACCTTTACAATAAATAACTTGGCATGGTGAATGATAGTAGTTGCTAATGTCAGCAAGCTGAATACAGGCTGTTTTTTTGTATCACACAAAACAATAACACTGGAGAATTACACTTTCAGGATTCAACACTCTGGCACAGGGCTCTTCAAAACTCAGAAACATTTAAAGAGATTAACAATTTCTGGGAAAGAAAAAGGGCATCTGGGTATTAATTGCATTTACATCCGGCAACAATACTTTTCAGATCAGTGTTTCTTCTCTTGGGATCAGAAAGCCCATGGCAGACCAGTCCGATGAGAACATTTCTCATCCATCACTTTCAGAGATGAAATTCCAATTCTCTGAAGTCCACTTTCTCTTTCAGAATGAGGCTCCATTCTCCTTCTTTTGCAGGGCAATGCCCTTTGTAACAAAACAAAAGAAAAGTAGGAAACAGGCTTGAAGAGAAATCTTTATTTAGTCCTCCTATGTTTTGAAATGCTTGCGGCTCTGGCTTTTCATGAAGAAAAAAGAAGCATTTTGATTTAAGGATTGGTTTTGTGCTTGCTTCTTTAAGGAACACTGTTCTTTGACAATTCTGATTCTGGCAGAGAACAATTGCTCTGTTCTCTCTCCCAAATCCGTGATCTAATGCCAGTCTGCGGTAGCATAAAACTATAACTCGCCAACCCAAACAATTTTATTACCAGACAGGCACCACAGTTTGCAAAAAGAACTTTTCACCACCCCTCTTCTTCCCTGAAGAGGTGTCCAAAGCACACCCCAGTGGGCTGCCACACACGGGCTACAAACTAGGTAATCCTAAAGAGAATACATCCCAAATGTTTCCAACCACAGGCTGTGGTTCTGGCCCAAAGGCATATTAAGCCATAATTAATTTAACTCAAAATTCACTTAAGTGGATTTACTAAAGTATGGTTAGTCTGAGTTCAATAGGTTGTGCAAATTCAGAAAAAGGTGTTAGTTTTCCTTGATCAACAGCAGAGCATCCAAATTCTGTGGAAGTGGTCAAGAAAGTGGCCAAGAAAGGACCAGGAAACATTATCATATGTTAGATATTATTATGTCCTAATTTGAATTAGATTTGTTTCTATTTAAAAAGTTATATCCTTGCAATTGGCATTTAAACTCTTGCCATTCCAACCTTGAGATCTACTGTAAACTTTTAACTTCTATAATCCTTAATAACCTTGGTCATCAATACACTAACCTGCCTTTTAAAAGCTGCCTTAAAATAAAAATGCACCTATTTCTTACCCTCTCCAAACTCTTTAGCTCCCCAATGAAGAATCGCTCCAAATGAGGAATCCTTGGTGCTCTCTGAACTTGTTTTCTTGCACAAGTTTCATTACCCAAGCTAGGTAAAAACCACAAGTATAAGTGATGGTGTTACCTGGTTAGGGCAATGAAAAATGGGCGTGAATAAGCGCACCAACGTGGCTACCGTCCCTGTCCGATTGTTTCTTTTTATTTTTCTTATATGTATCCATTTCATATATTCATAACTATGTTTATAACTTATACCTATTATCTATAATCGTTTGACAAAATAAAACATCTGCAAGGACCCCCCTCATTTCAACCCTGAGCTACCATACAAATATTTTCCTTTATTGAGACCGCTCTAAATTTTGAAACCCTCTTCTTCTCAGACAATTGCCCGCGTGCGGGGAAAGGCATTATAAACTTCGGCCCATTTTCAAGTTATTGTGAAAATTACTAAAAGGAAGTGGACGGGCGCCATAGGATCGAGCCGGAAGCCAAGGAGCGAAGTAGATTAGGAACAAAACGCACGGAAACTTTGCCACCCGAAAGAAGGCGACCTGCCAAAAGAAGACCGCTCCTTCCCTCACCACGAACCATCCGGCGTTCCGGGGTTTGATTTGCAAGCCGTCGGCGGGCAAGGTTGTGTGATTCGGAAAAAAAACAGTAGCCTTAGCAGCCGCCACAAGCGAGGCGCGCTCTTTTACACCGTCGCCGTGCATATGCGGGCGGGGGGCACAGATGCGCCTCAGGCGATCTCTGGGCTGGCACCAAGCGCGCAGGAGCTTTGCGCTCCCAGCAGGAAACTTCAAAGACAACAACAACAAAAAAGAGAGTTTGAGAACCTGATCCCCGTTGGGGTGCGCTCGGCTTGGCTCCTCCGGAGGGAGCCCACGTGCCCCGCCGAGCTTTTCCACGCCTCCAGCGGGGAGGGAGGCCTTCTTCCCGCCTTTCCCACCCCCGATCGCTCCCCACCTTTGCCGGCAGGTGGCTCTTTCAGACCGCAGCTGTTCAACAGGCCGCTTGAATGGCGTGACGTGCGACAGGCCCCCAAGGAAGCACTTGCACGCGCAAAGGCTTTCTCTCCCTCCCCTCCCCGTTCCCCTTTCCTCTCAAGCAAGCGTGTAAATACAATCCCGCGGAGTTGCACTCCACTCATTCCCCCCCCACCCCCTTACGTCTCCGTTCGGGCTCGGGGACTTCGCCTCTCGCTGGCTCTCCCTCTGCAAGGAGTAGTAATTTACTCTTTGGACCTTAGCGGCTCTGACTTTGCAGCCTCCGAGACCCTTTGTTCTTCTCAAAAGTGTCAGGACGCCGCAACTCCCTCTGCAGGACAGGGGTTGCCGTTACACTGACTGACCCGCTTTATACACTTGGAGGCAGGCCAGAGCCTCAGAGCGGGTTGCTTGGTTTTGAATAGAATAGAATACTTGATTGGCCAAGTGTGATTGGACACACAAGGAATTTGTCTTGGTGTAAATACTCTCAGTATACATAAAAGAAAAGATACATTCGCTAAGGATCAAGAATCATAATGGCTTAGAGTCTTCCGAAATTCCAGCCCTTTGTGGCTTATAAAACCTGGTATTTATGCTTGGCATAGGGAGTGAACCTAGCTAGTTGTAGCTAAACAATGGTTGCTCGGGCCATTTCTTGACCCGGCATGCAGCCACCTTATCCTATACTTTATTTTTTTATTTTATTTGATTTGTCAGTTGATTACAAGATAATAAGTATAAGTAAAAACATAGTTATGAATACATGGGTACATATAAGAAAAATAAAAGAAACAATAGGACAGGGACGGTAGGCACGTTGGTGCGCTTATGCACACTTACACTCTTCGCAAAGAGGAAGCAGGTGTACCCAACCTTATGCTCCTTGGGGCCATAGGGTTACTTGAGATTTAAGGCAGCAGGTTAGGGAAAGGTGTGTGTTTTTTTTTCTGTGGGAGCACAAAGGCTGTGCAAAACCTTGGTAAGACTCTGCAGTGCACATGGGAGTGCAAATGAAGCTTTGAACCATTAAAACAGCTGCCTTGAGGGGTTGCTTTAGAGCAGGGGGTCAAACTTGGGGTGTCACATTTATTTATTTGATTTGTCAATTGCTTATAAAATAATAGGTATAAGTATAAACATAGTTATGAATGCATGAAATGGATATATATAAGAAAAAAACACAATAGGACAGGGACGGTAGGCATGTTGGTGCGCTTATGCACGCCCCCTACAGACCTCTTAGGAAAGGGGTGAGGTCAATAGTAAAACAGTCTAAGGTTAAAGTTTTTGGGGTTTGGGGAAGAAACCACAGAGTCAGGTAGAGTTGCCATCATGCGATGTTTTGCGATGGTTTTTCCTTTGCGGAGCTGGGGTGGGCATGGCCTGTCCGACGCATCCAGTCTGCAGGCTGCCTGTTTGACACCCCTGTAGTGGATCTCTTGCACACCTGGGCAAGTACAACCATTTTTGTGGATGGAGATTCTCAGTCATCCAGGTCATGTTGTCTCAAAGATGCTTATTCAAAAGGCAACTGGACCGTTTTGAAGACGTTTTGCTACTCATCCAAGAAGCTTCTTCAGTTCTGAAGAATCATTTTTAATACATCTTAATACAGAAGATTCTTAAAGTGAATACCGGTATAAAGATAAAAACAGAGACTTTGCATTGAGGGAAAGGGATAAAGAATTTGAAAAAAAAAATGGAACTTTTAGGTTATATATGTGGATGGTAGCAAGACTATGCACAAAAATGGAAGGACACTTTGATTCCCACAATGGATGAATGGCTGCAAAAGTTGATAAACGTAGCAGAGATGGCTAAATTGACTGCTTTGATTAAAGAAAAGAACAGAGTTTTGTTTCTACTTGGAAACCGATTCTGGACTTTGTGCTGGAGGTCGGAAAAAAAGTAAAATTTTGATTTTGGGCTTTGCTGATTAGATAGGCTTGTTATTATAAAAACGATGAGTATATATATTATAAAAGAAAAAAATAAGTTTTTATGTTACTATCTTGTTCTTCTGCACCAAAAGGAGTCGGAAGTCACTGCTTTTCTATTTCTTTTTTTCCCTTCACCTTATATTTTCTATCTGCCCCTTTTCCTTTCTTGTTTTCCTATTATTTTCATTTTTCTTTGTATTTCTGTATATTACATTTTGATAAATTAATAAAATAGCAAATTAAAAACAAAGGTCCTGGAAGAAGATTATGTGGACCTTTTAAGTTAGGATTCAGGCCAGGTTACGGAACTGCCGTAGTAGTTTTGTGGATGACCTCTGGGGGACTTGGGTATAGTGAATCCATTCTAGTCCTCCTGGATTTCTTGGTGACTTTGATAAGATCAACCAAGATTTGATAAGCTCTAAATATTACTTTGAACAGTGTATATTAGCTCTTAATCATGCTGATTTTAATGGGAATGCTTCTTTAGATTTCTCTTATAAAAACAAATTACTGGGCTCAGAAGGTATCTCTTTTTAAATGGATTGTTGCCCAAATCAACCTCACTTTATGGTAATTTTTTTTTTCTTATAACCATAAAATACTTCCCTAGATAGTTGTTCTGGTAATAATTGAACCTCATTGAACACCAATGTACCCAAAAGAATCCCACAGTTTCCCTAGCCAACTACTTTGCTGAAGGCCAAAGGCTCTTCCATCTCCTTGGGGTTCTCCTGACTTTGTCAGCATGGAGTCTTCCAGAAGGGCATAGTCTCGTGTTGAGCTCTTGCTAATCAAATCTAAAAGAGAACAATTAACTGGTTCTTCATGAATTATCAAGTCACAAATATTCTATATGCTTTGAATAGTACAGACTCAGTTTCATGTGTGTAATTCCCTTTCTACAACTAGTGTTGAATCTGAAAATGTGTACTAGCAAAAAGAAAGGATATTTTCCTCTGAGCAGACAGGATTGGGACCCACTAACAGGTAAGCAAGAGATGGCCCAAGGGATAAAGAAAGGTCAATCACCCAAGAGGCCCAGCAGAGAAGCAGGTTGGGTTCTAGGGTCTCTTGAAGAGAAGAACAAAGGGAGACATGATGGCAGTCTTACAATACTTGAAGGGCTGCCATAGGGAAGAGCATATTTGTCAGCTTGGAAGCCATTTTTCTTTGAGGCTTCTGGGCTGCCACATTCAGTGTTGACAGTGTTGATTCTCCATAGCAGCTGAAGGAAGGATGGATGCTCATCAGAAAGAGATCCAACCCTGGAAATAAGAAGGAATTCCCTGACAGTGAGGACTGTTAAGAGGTGGAACAATTTGCCTCCTAGAGTTGTGGGTGCTCCGTTGCTGGAGATTTTAGATAAAATATTGGGCAATCATTTATTTGAGATGGTATGAGGAGCCCAGCCTTGGGCAGATTGTGTAGGTTCAAAATGTGGCCATTATTTTCCTGGTTCCTGAGGGAACAAAGTTGTGAGTTTGCCTGAAAAGCCATTAACCAGTGCATAGCTGCCCATTCTTACTTCATGCAGTAAAATACCAACACCTAGCTTGGTTATGGCAGCACCAAGGCTTTTCTGAGTAAGTGTGGCCATCTCAGAGGCCAAGAAACCAGTAGTAGAGGAGAAAGGCATGCTTCCCAATTCTTCTGCTTGGCTCATGTCTGTTTTACTTCTCTTCACAGAACCTCTGGAAAAAGTGTTCATTGCTTTCCTGTTGTATGAAGAGCAACATAGAAGATCTTCCTGTGTCTCCTGACAGGTACCATGGCCTTCTTCTTAAACCCTGGGCATGGTAGGGCATCACTGATGGACTGTAGAGTCTGTAAGAGCCTCTCCCCAAAATGGCTTCCTGCCCAGAAAGGCTTCCAAGGGCAAGAAGATGGGCAGGCTGACTGGCTGGTCTTAGAAAGGAGAGACTGAGCTAGATGGATATTCGTTGACATGTCATCTTCTTCCTTTGGTCAGGACTGATGAGGCCTAGGAACATGGTGATCAGCAGAGCCATTCTTGGCCTGGAAACAGATCTTCATTCCCAGGGGTAAGGATGGTTCTGCAACATGACCAGTGGGGGATCATGCCTCAAAAGCGGGTGGAGGAAGGGAGGAATTTTCACTTGCTGGAACCCAGCCAGCCTAACAAACTCAAAAAGAGGCCCTTGGATTCGTGGAATGATTTTGATGGCTTGGAAGAGAAAATACTGGGAAATACTAGGGAACAGCCATTTTGAGTCTCTTTCTGTTGATCAAATATTCCACCTTCTGCTGTCTCTTTGTCCTCTGGAATGTAGCCTTTCTCTCCTGGGAACCCAGACAATGTTCCACCACATGCAGAGAACTTTGATTTATCTCTACAAATGAACAATTGTTACTTTCAAGTATTGATGGGTCTTCAAGTGACTGCCCGGAGCCCCAGGGTGGAAGATGAGACATCCCTTCACATTTTGACAAGGTATGTGTCCTCAGCTGAGGGATTCTGAAGCCCCCAAGAAGGTGGCTGCACTAAAGCCCTAAAGAGAAAGGCTAGAAGAAAGGTTTGCAGAAGGGAGGCATCTATATCCTCTACCTCTACTTTTGCTTCAGGAAAATGACTCGGGGCAACCCCTTTGGCAAGCCAGCTGACAGGCCTCTTAAAGCCCCTCCACATGTTCACTCTTGAAAAAGAACCCCTGGCTAGTGCCATGCCCCTGGTGGAGACTGACTCTGAGGGAGAGGAGCAACAGCCAACAGGGACTGGAAGGGTGGCTCCAGAGGTTGTGGAGGAGGCTGGGGAAGGGCAGAGGCCGGCTGAGCAGTCAGAGGAGGACCCAGGCCCATCCCCTATCCATCCTAGGGCACGCAGGGAGGAGAGGATCAGGGTAAAATGTAGTCTACTCGGGAGGAGAGGGCCATGATCCTCTTCATGAGTTGCAGGTGTAAGATTTGCATAAGAGTTTGGGCCTGTGTGCTAACAGACCCTGGAGACAATTAAGTGTTTTAGTTTGAAGGAAGGTTTGTCTTGGTTGGGGTTCTTCCAACAGACTGTTCCTGGTTATCTTTCTGAAGCGGGCAATTATTTATCCTAGTCTGTCAAGGAACTTGATTGAATATGGTTTGTTTTTGGTTTCTTTTTCGTTATTGGCTCTTTGACTGTGAATTGTGTTTCTTGCCTTTGAAATGTTATTTTGAAAATAATTTTACTTCTCCACTGTGAACAATTTAATAGTGAAGCCAAGTTGAAGGCATTAAAGGATTTTTAGTTACGGTTTGGTTTTTGGTATATTTCTGATATAGCCTGGGTCATCACAACTAGTTTGATCTTTGGCCCATCATTCTCCCCCCAGAAATGAGAAGAGAGCGAAGTGGAAGCCGTGACTCACCACAATTTTGGAGACCTCCAATGACCAGCTAACCAGCTCCTCACCATGGCAACAGCAGAAGCCCTTTCACTGAGGATTTGTTGATAATGCCAACAGACAGAATGTTTACATTGTTATTTCAGGATTCATCAGAGGAATCCCCATCTTTGGATAAGACTAACCACATGAGAAACGTGCAGCAGGAATGGAGCCCCTGCCTGTCGAAGTAGGTAGCATCTCTGCTTGTTCACAAGGGGATTGCAGGGGGAAAAAAAAGGATGGACAGGCTGAGTGGCTCATCTTGGAAAGAGGAGGCTGAGCTAGCTTGATGTCCTTAAACATTTCACCTTCCTCTGGACAGGGCTGAGATAGCAGAAGACAAAGCCGAGGAAGAGGACAACTCTCCAAATGGGGACTCAGTGCCACCTCAGAGATAAGAAAAGTTTGGCATTGGGGCCAATGGAGGCTATGCACCCTATGCTTTAGCCACCTTATTGGGATGCAGAGAGCTTTGGATTTAGTCTTGATACTGCCATGTGTAGGATTCTATGAAAGTCCTGGGGAGGCTCCAGGACCAGCAGGCTGGAGGATGTGGACTCCATTATTTCCAACATTTGAGATGAGGAGTCAGAGTTTGGAGCAGGCTGCAATGGCTTCAGAGAAAACTCTCTTCCAGTCCCTGGGTAAGAAAGACAATTGGTTTTCTTTTGGGAAGAGATGGAGGGTCTCTGTTCAGTTCTCCTGACCTGAGTGAACTGGGTTGGAATGCTCTGGATGCTGGAGCAAGAGGGGACAACATACTTAGGCTAAACATATGCAGCCAAGCTCTGTTGTGATTGGTTCATTTGCTGCAAAATACCCAGGGAAGGGTCCTAAATAGATGTGACCCACCCTGCTTATGCCTTTTCTTTTTCTGTATCATACTCTCCAGCACCCTGTTGTTTTCAGGCAGGACTTTAACAGGCAAAGAGTAGAGAGCCTGCTTTTCTGGGGAACGGGTGGAATGGGAGTGGATATTCCTCCAACTCCGGAGATGTATCCAGGAATACAAGCATTGTTCTGGTCAGGCATCCTCATTCAGTAGTCCCTCTTTTAGGAATTCTGAGTCTCTTTTGCCGTGATGGCTAAAGAGGAATCATTGTCATTCACAGTGTTCTCCCAAAGGAGGGGAAATCACCCTAGACGATCTCAGCAGCCTGGGAGAGGACTCCTGGGACTTCACTCTTCAATTCATGGATCACCACCTTCTTGTGTCAAAGAGGCTTGCGCAGCTCAATGAAACAATGAAGTATGCCATGCAGCGCCATTCAAGATGGCTAGGTCATAGTGAAGAGTGCTGGAACGATGTGGTCCACTGGCGAAAGAAATGGGAACCCTCTTCAGTATCCTTACTCAGAAAACCGCATGAAATGTATCAAAAGGCTAAAAGCTGGGATGCCATAAGATGAGTCCATCAGGTCGGAGGGTGTCCAATGTGCTCCTTGGAAAGAGTGGAAGGCAATTACAAGTATCTCGAGGTGGAGGGAAGTGGAAGGGCCAAAGCCAAAAGAGTGTTCAGCTGTGGATGTTTCTGGTGGTGAAAGAAAAGTCAGGTGCTATAAAGAATAAAAGAGAAGGGGAAGAAATGAAAGGAGGGACAGGTTTTATTTTCTTGGGCTCAAAGATCACCTCAGACAATGACTGCAGCCCTGGAATTAAAAGACCTTTGCTCCTTGGGAGGAAAGCTAAGGCAAACCTAGATAGCATATGAAAAATCAGAGACATCAACTTGCTGATAAAGGTCATATAGTCAAAACAGTGGTTTTCCTCATAGTAACGCATGGCTGTGAGATTTGGACCATAAGAAGGCTGAGGGCTGAAGAATTGATGGTTTTGATTTGTGGTGTTGGAGAAGACTCTTGAGAGTCCCTTGGACTACAAGGAGATGAAATCAGTCAATCCTAAAGGAAATCAACCCTGGCTGTTCTTTGGAAAGACAGAAAGTGAAGCTGAATCTCAAATACTTTGACCACTTAATGAGAGGAAAGGACTTACTAGAATAGACCTTGAAATTGGGAAAGGTTGAAAGCAAAAGGAGAAAGGAAACAGCAGTGGATGAGATGGTTAGATAGTGTCATTGATGCAAGGAACATGAATTTGTGCAAGTTCCAAGAAACAATGGAGGACAGCTGGAGCTGGCTGTGCTATGGTCCATGGGGTCTCAAAGAGTCGGATAGGATTGAGCGACTGAAATTAAAAAAAAACAACCTCTTTGAGACTTTATGATTTAAGAAACAGCACAGGAGGGGACTAACGATTCAAGGTAGAAGGAGAAAAGAAACAAAAGTGAAAAATCTGTCTCCTGTTCTTTGGCCAGCTTGGAACCTGTAAAATGAGAATGGACAATGGGCTCACTGTTCCTGCACGGGAGCCTGTGGTTCCAAGAAGCTCTTCTCTCACATCCAACTGGTACACCAATTGTGCTTATTCCTAGAACAGGAGGCCCATCAGAGGATCCTCTACGCAGTAGCCATCTCATGATTGGACTATTGTACAGCTCCACTGGAGATAAGTAATTGATTTTAAAGCACCCCCCCCCTCCCCGGAAGAAAGCATACAGACATCTGGAAAAGTGGCACCCTCTTGTAATTGGAAGAAAAGCAACCCAGACTTCTCTAGGAAAAAAAGAGTGTGTTGGTGATAGGCAATTCAATTCTCAAGGGAATCCCCAAGATGGCTTCCTGTCCACAAGAGGTTAGCAGGGGAAAAAGATGGGAAGACTGACTGGCCAGAATTAGAAAAGCGAGGCTGAGCTAGGTGGATATTCTTTGACATGTCACCTTTTTCTTTTGGTCAGGACTGAAAAGGCCCCAAAACAGGGTGAGGAGTAGGGGAGCTTTTGTGATGGAGACACGTCTTCATCCCCAGAGGTAAGGACGGTTTTGCAACAAATCCAGTGGAGGTTTATGCCTCAAAACTGAGTGAGGAAAAGGAGGACGTCTCACTTGGGGGAACTTGTCCAGCCCAACAAAGTCAAGAAGAACCCCTGGACATAGTAGCACAATAGGGACTAGATGATTGTTGCTTAACAGATGATTGTAATCCTGGACTACCTACAAGCTGTAATTCATGGCTGATATAAGATTTGATCCAAGTCCCTAGTGGATATCTGTCGCTTTAATACTAGCAGCACAACATTTCAATGGCTTGACTTGCAGACTGTGCTGAATTGAATTCTGATTTGGCATGCCATACCTATGTCCTAAAATAATTGATATATTCTTGCCATTCAAAACCTTTGTTTTCCATAATTTATCATATATTCCCTTTGTAAAACATAAGCTTCTCTTAACTAATTTTCCATCTGTAGAATAAATCCCAAGTAATGAATCTCCCAGCAGTTACATGGCATTTGTAACCTACTAATCAATTGAACAGCTGTGGTGGCGCAGTGGTTAAAATGCAGTATTGCAGGAGAATTCTGCTGACTGCCAGAAGTTTGATTCTGATTGTTTGACTGAGCCTTACATCTTTCTGAGGTCAGTAAAATGAGGATTCAGATTTTTTGGGGCAATATGCTGACTCTAAAACCTCTGAGAGAGGGCTGTAAAGTACTATGAAGCAGTATATAAGTCTAAGTGCTATTGCTAATTCCAAAATCTTTGGCTGCTTGTCATTTTGAATTGATAGCTAACTTGATTAAGGAAGGTGTGCTTTATTTATATTACACACATTTTTTTTTCTGAATGGGATTTGGAACTACGTAGTTGAGCCACCAAAGTATCTTCAACCAGTACTTTGGCAAGCAGAAGCAATCCTGGTTTATTGGAAACATTGAACTCCCAGTTGTCTTTCAAACGGCAGAGTAGCTCACTCTTTTTGTTGTTGTTGGACAAGAAATGAAGACATTTTGGTGAGTAAAAATAAGCAAAGAAAAAGACACATTGCAACTAGAGTGGCACATTTTGTGGTTATTTTACTTATCACCCTTTAAACCTGGGAAGGTTATCTTCAGAGTTGGATAAACCTTCAACAAACTTTGGTTAAAAGTGTGGTTGGCATGGTTGCGATTTAACCACACTGGGTTTGTAGAACATTAGAGCTACAATGATCTTAATGTAGTATTTTATGCAAACTGAGACTTATAATTGGGAATGTATTGTGTCTACTTCCAAAGACTTTAAGAGGTTAAGATCACAGACCCCCCCATAGAGCACCTATCTTCCTAGGGGAACTTTCCGTGCACTGTAATTTTCCACCATCTGCCCCTCTTGCTGCCCCATCATCACAGATGTAGTAGGAGATGATTAGAGCAAGATGGTTTTTTGATTCTTGAGAAACGCTTTGTAGGTTTTGATACAGACATGCATGCTGGAGTAACAAGAATTCCATTTCAAAAGAGAGCCAGAATAGGCAAGGCTACATTATAACAAGAGTGGTAATGAGATTTAAACCAGTTTTAAAATAGAAACATACTTTATTTATTTGTTTGTTTGTTTGTCTGTCTGTCTGTCTATCTATTTTATTTTGTCAAGCAATAATAAGATAACAGGTATAAGTATAAACATAATTACGGATACATGAAATGGATCCATATGAGAAAAATAAAAAGAAACAATAGGACAGGGACGGTAGGCACGTTGGTGAGCCCACCCAACCTGATTTTAATTACCTGTTTTGCAACTATCATCAAGTGAATCGTTGCAGTCATTAAGCAAACCAAGGGTTCGCTATGGTTTTGCCAAAAATTGGAAATAAATGCAGGTTTTTGGCAAAACCATCATAAAATCCAGTCACTGCAGGATGCAACGAAGAGCCATGAATGTGGTTGCAGAACATCTGAACTACAGTTATGTGACCAGGGAGTTGCCATTGGAACTTTGAATCTGAGTTAGTATCTTCCAGGTAGGTCCGTTGGAACTTTGAATGGTTGCTAAGTGACTGATTGTAAACTGTGGGCTTCCTGTAATCCCAAACAGTTAAAATGCCTGAGAAACCAAGCTTTTTTTATTTGGCATTATAAAGGGACCTCAATTGCTAGTGCCAGGGTAAAGACCTATCAGAACATAGAAACCCAGTGATATTATTATTACATTATTGGATTTATGTGCTGTCCTTTCTTCACATGTTAAGGCAAAATAAAGTACTTTTTTTAACCTTTAACAGCAGAAGCATTTTGAAATACGTTATGGAGAGAGAGAGAGAGAGAAAAGGAGAAGAAGGAGAGAGAGAGGGAGAGAAGGAGAGAAGGAGGGGGGGAGAGAAGGAGAGAGAGAGAGGAGGAGGGAGGGAGAAAGATTCAGTCAGTCAGTCAGTCACTGAGGAAGTTTTTGTCTTCCTTAATTCCATAGGTTTTATATTTGTTGTGTTACGTTTATAAAGCAATTTTGGGGGGAAAAAGATATGAAAAATTGCTTTTTAGTTGTTTGATGCTTGGAGAAAATGTTTCATGGCATATAAGTAAACATAATCTCAACTGCTTATACATTGGTTTAGAAACCGTATAGTGAAAATGCTTAAAGATTAAACTGTTGTAAAAGGTTTAGTTACATAGACATCTATCACGTTATTCCTTTTCAGGGTCAGCAACATTTTGAAGAAAAAGAGCAAGAACCAGGAAACTAAACAAATTAAAAGTGGGGGACAGGAGAAAATGAAATGAAATCTGTAATTGCAGTAGCTAATTCAAAAACTGTAACTGTAACATTACATAATAGAGTTTGAGTTTGCTTTTGCCAAGATTTGAATTGACTTTTCCAAAAGCCCCAACATCAAATTTTCTCTTGTTTAGCCACCGTTCTTCCAGAACAAAGAACTTGTCATGACCCATAATACACCAGAAGGATTTGTTATCATTGATTATGTAACTATGGAAGAAAATATGTCTGCCCTTCTGTAAATTGTTAGTTAGAAATTAATATGTACAGCATTTAGCTAAAGTATTTCATTAGAAAAACTGTTAAAACAACCTGTTATCCAAACCTCAGAAATGTACTTAGCAGAGATTGAAGTATGCTGTCTCAAAAATTTGTGAAAAAAATAACAACACTTGGCTAAATTAATGGTGGCATTCTCATTAACTTACAACTGAAAGGATTCTGTGTGGGTGGGGATGTCCATGATAATGAAACAGTCATGAAAATGATACCCGTTTTTAATGTAATTATGTCCTTAAAATTTTGTATGCTTTAATTCGTAGCATATGTTGACAATTTCAGGAACTATAGTAACAGGAAAGAAAAAAAAAACCTTGGATTTGAATCAACTCATGGTGGTGACTAAAACTAAGGTGTCATGTATTAATTGATTACAGATACCTGCTTGTCGATTATATGTAAAACTTGATTATTTAATTGAATGGACAAGGTTGGAAGTTTACGAAAGAAAAAGTTGTGTTTTTATTGCAGTGCTTATGATCTGTTGCATCATATTTGTTCAACTGTGAAAGCTCATTAATTTCTTTATGATAGGAAATCTTTTCTCCTTTTCATTGCACAACAAAAACATGTTGGTGCACAAAATTATACAATAATCCTTTAATTGAACTTGGCTACTACTACATGAGAAGTCAAGAGTTTAGGAAGAGTTTTTCCTTTGATAGAGATCAGGAGTGCAACAAAGGTAATAGGAGGAAATATTTAAGATATAATTTTATGAGTAAATAAAGAATCTTAAGGTTTGGCCTGAATTTGACAAGTTCAGATCTGTCATACTCATCATGTTGACCTTTTTGTGTGAATATTGTATGTCTCTTCTGCTTCTGTTTGCTCTAGAGGTAGAAATTATTAGGTCATGAAGAAGTTTGCGCACGCTCATGGAAAAATATAGTTTATCTGACCTATCTAACCCCTAGTTTCATGTTGTATCCAGAGGTGGTATTCAGCTGGTTCTGACTGGTTCTGGCGTATCGGTAGTGAAAATTTTGAGTAGTTTGGAGAACCGGCAAATACACCTCTGGCTGGCCCTGCCCACCCGCCCTTTGCCCTTTCCTATCCTATATTCCCCTTATTTTTTACTTCAGCTGATTCACGTGGCAGAGCGGCTTGCTGTTCCTCAGCTGAACTAAAAAACAGCTCACCTCACTAGCGCTGACACAGAGGGTAGTTTTTGAGTGTTGCGCGTGAAGCATGCTCTCATAGAACCAATTGCACCACCAGCTGGTCCAGCCCAGCCCAGTCCATCCCGCCCTGCCCTATATATCTTGCCTTTGCCATGCGGCCCAGCAACTCGCACGCTCTTCTCACCAAAGATAAGCATGTCGCCTGCTCGCCCTTCACCTAGGGTCAGGGCCCAGGGACATGCCATTCCCTGGCTCTGGCCTTACTCTGGAGCCTCCGCCCACTCACCCTTCACCTTGGCTGGTTGGGGAACCGCCATTGCCCCGGAGCCTCCGCCCACATGCCACCTGTGCTCCTTTTGACTCGGGTCGGGGACACACCAGTGCCCTGCTCTGGCCTTCCCGGGGCCGCCTCCTGCATGCTGCCCACTCACCCTTTGCCACGCATCGCCTGGTTTCCCCTCCTTCAGAGGCCCCGGCCTTTCCTCCATCTCCCTGCTTCCTCCCCCACGACCGCCTCTTTCTTCATTCCGCAACCTTACCTTCCTCCCGCAGCTGGTGGCAGAGGGGAAGGCAAGCCAGGGCTGAGCTGTCGCGCTGGGTTCCTATCGCCACTCAGGGGAGCTCCAAAGTTAAATGCTTCCTTTTCTTGCAAGTGCATACAAATATCATGAAAGAGAGAAATGGTGAGTTCTGTAACCAGAAAAACTGAGAATGAAAACAATGTATTCCAGTTAAATTAGAAGTGGTTTTTTGTGAAGGATCTGTGAAAATTTTGGAATATTGCAAGAAGGCCCAAGAAAAAAAATACATAAAGCAGAAAGATTTAATTAGAATCGTAAGACATCTACTAACCCGACTGTTTGAAAATGCCTTTCAAATGTGTTTTCAATTGTAAGATTGGAAATATTTTCTTGACTCTATGCTTTAATGTTAAAAAAGAATAATCTTTATCAGTATAAGCAGAGATGCATTCTTCAAGCTTTAATGCATTTTGCAAAAATCATTGTAGTAAACTGAATACCACTGTAGAACATCATTTCTCACCAAAATGCAATTTAATGAAGAGTAAAGTAAGATTTTACATAGGCAAGAAAAAAATGTATAGAATAGGTGGTGCCTGGCTCAACTAGAAATAACTGTGAGATGGAAACTTATCAAACAGATCCAACCTAGAAATAAGAAGAAATTTCCTGACAGTAAGAACAATTAATCAGAGAAATGGAATGTCTCTACAAATTGTGGGTCACTGGAGGTTTTTAAGAAGAAATTTGTCCATAATAGCATAGGATCTCATGCTCCAGCAGGGGTTGGACTAGAAAACCTCCAAGGTCCCTTCCAACTCTTTTATTCTTTATAAATCTCTCCACTCAGTCTTACCAAGAGAATGGTGATAAACAATATTTGGAAACATACATCAAGTCTTCTGATAGCAAAATCTCATCTTATTGGCTAGTATCAAGGGGAAGATGACTTTGAAAAAGCTTCCTGTCTCATCATAACATGCAAGACGAGGCAAGGAGTCCCTCAATGTGAGTGACATTGAGTTGGCCATGCCCACCCAGTCACATGACCACCCAGCCACGCCCACAGAACCGATAGTTGAATCCCACCACTGGTTGTACCATTTTTGTTCTAGGAAGCTTGATGTCATCTGTACTTTTTTCTTTCTAAATGAGAAAGTAATGAATGATGCCCCATCATTTGCAACTTGAATTTATATTATTTATTTGTTAAGTTTATATGCCACCCATCCCACTGTACAAAGCAACTCCGGGTGGCATTGGGTTACTTGTCTTTAAAAGAAAATTCAGCAATATACCTGGATGCATTCCAAATGACTAAATTCAAATGTGTTCTGACCCAAACCTTGCTCCAAGGAAACAAAACACGAAACAGGTAACAGCAAAACCTTTTCATGATTCTTTACGAATTCCGTTCCTTCACCGTTAAAAGGCTGTTTCAAACTAATTGTCTCTGATAAGAACAAGCCTTGCCAAAGTGGTGCAAGGCTGCCAAGAACACTAGATAAAGTTGCCAAGAAATATTTCAAACACAAAGAGTCTCCAAACACAAACTAAGAGAGTCCTAACGTCCACAAGGCTTGAGTGCAAAAACTTCTTTGCTTCCGGTTTCTCAGCTGGCTTTTATCTCTTGAAGGAGGGGCCATTCCCTTGCAGCCTTAATCCCGAGTCGCTCGTGCTGCTGCAGCTGATCTTTTCTTCAAGCAGCCCTGCGCGTACACGCCCTGGGCACAGGCTCCTCGGGGACCTCTTCATCACTGCTGCCAGCCTCCACAATCTCTGAAGGCAGCACTCCACTCCCTGATGGTCCTGGCCCCATCCCTTCATCACACGCAGGTCCCTCGTCTGAGTCCTCGCTCTCCAGGACCTCAGCCATCTGCACCAACTGCCAGAGAACCACAACAAAATGACCTGCTAATGCACATAGCTCATATCTGAAAGATTAACTAACGATGGGGATTAAATTCTAAAGATGCATGGAAAGTCTGAGAGAGTAGCGTGATGACCTAGAGGTGGGGTTCTCGCTTCACAATCAGGAAGCTACGAGTCCGATCCTAGGTAGCGGCAGATATTCCTCTCTTTGGCTGCAATGAGTAATTGTCTGCTGCAAATTCATTGTAGGTGTCAGGAAAGGCATTTGGCCAGTAAATGCATGAGCTCTGTTCAGTTGCCCCAACTCCACACCGATGTAAGGGATTATAGGGTTCTTAAAAAAAAAAAAGAATGTCTAAGACCTTCTCCGTGGGAATATACTACTATATTTCCTATATACTACTATAATCAAAACTCAGCTGCATGCCAGCAATCTTGTTCCATTGTGTTGACGCCGGTCTTCCAAGACAAAATCCAAGTTGCATTCGTAACAGCCCGCTGCTTTCAGGAAAGAGGTTTCGCGGAACATTCCTTACTCTGATTTTGCCTTGCTGAAGGCTATATAATCCTGCTATTCATTTATGCAGGAAAAGTCTGTCCACCAATTTGCACACCAGCAGATCTTTGTGCACCAGGCTACCAACAGTTCACAATGTACCTTAACACCTGCAAGGCATGAAAGACATTTTGCATTAGGTAGCACTGAGATGTTTGTGCATATATATTTTGAAGGCTTCTATTCATTTGATTCGCTCTGAATGGGACCAGCGCCATCCCTCTGATTTCATGATAATGCTGGATTTCAGGAGCTTTTCTGTAGCTGAACCAATTAACTTCTATCTCAGCTCCCTGTTAATACACGCATGCACACACATACATACACCACATACACATCCATACATACACATATATACATATGTATGTCAGCCCAGTATGATAACATACCACCAGTGGCCAGGAATACCTCATTCTAGCTGAGAGGGAAAGGGTGGGAAGAAATGGAGGGCTACTGGAACATGCTTTGCTCTTTTTATTTTGCTCTTTTTGTAATCCTATTTTCATTCCAACCTTCACTCTCGCGTAAAGTTCATTTTTTGCACGTATTGTGTTCTTCTGCTTCCTCTTTGTTTTTTCCCTTTGGTTGTTGTTTATTTTGCTTAATTAAAGAAATAGTTTTGTTTTTTCAAAAAAGAATAGTTGAAAATGTCTCTTGGCTCCCTCCACAGCAATCCTCATGCTGGGTAGCAATTTTTTTCTGGGCTTAATAAGCTGCTGCTATTGAGTTAATATTCTTTGGCACTTGGCCAGAATTTCATCAGAGTTCCTATATTGAGAAGGATAGCGTTAACTCTGTTCCTGCAGAATCAGGTACCATGAGGCAACAAGAAGAGGTGGGAAATTACTGGAAATGTTGAAACTGGGGGATGAGTGGGTGGGTGGGAATGGAAAACATTTTGGTGCAAAGTTAGGATGCTGGACTAGAAATTGAGATACTCTGAGTTAGGCACAGTCAAGAGGGTGACCAATCACTCTTTCTTAGCCCCACCCACTTCACAAGGTTGTGGTGGGTAAAATAGGGGGCTAGAGTATAAGGTATGTCCCTTTGAGTAGTACAAAATAAAGGTGGGATGTAAATATAATAATACAAATGTTTTAACACCACCCTTTATCCATCTGCATTCACTTGGCTATTTGAAGAAAGTACAGTGCAAGTTGCCTAGCTTGGTTTACTCTTACAATTAACCTGTCTAATGTATGCTTTCAAAGTGACAGTGTAATTTGTCCAGACAGTAATTATTTTTATTAGGATTTAAAATCTTCCTGGTGGTACAATTTTGATACTTTCTCTCTCATTTGAAATCTAGTCAGAAATAGACTTGCTGACCTTTGGACAAAGCAGACAAGCCCATGAACAAATTAATCACCATTTTCCCCCTCTGTGTCATGGAGCGCTATTCCTACGGTAAGGTCTTATACAGGTAGTTGTCGATTTCTGACTCCAATTGTGCCCCAGATTTCTGTTGGATCACATGTCCTTGGGACACAGCCACGGTCATAAGTATGAGTCAGTTGCCAACTGTCTGAATTTTGATCATGTGACCACGGGGATGTACTGCAACAGTCATAAGTGTGGAAAATGGTCGTAAAAGTGACTTTTCTCAGTGATGTTGTAACCTTGAATGGTCACTAAATGAACCATTGTAAGTCGAGGACTACCTGTAATGCACTGAAACTGCAATGCTCTTTGAGCTGCAATAAGTAAAAAATATTTTGGGACGTAAGAGACAGTGGTATTTCCGTGTCTGATTACACTCATTATTCGAAAGTAAATCTTTATTTAGAAGGTTTTCCCCTGCCCCTTCTATCAAAAAGGTTTCCTTTTTTTGGGGGGGGGAGGAGAGAGATTCTTCCATTTGGGGTTTTTTTTTTTCCATGCTGAAGTTTTGCAATGTTTTCAAAAATAAAAGACAAGAAAACTGCCATGCTGGTCATCTAGAGAATGACGAGAGGGAAGACAGAGATGGTGTTATCTTCTGAGGATATGTGTCTGTGTGTCTGTGTGGGCAGGTAGCTCTTGACCTATGACCACAATTGAGCCCAAAATTTTCGTTGTTAAGTGAGACATTTGTTAAACAAGTTTTGTCCCATTTGCCCCACTTTTCTTGCCACAATTGTTAAGTGAATCACTGCAGTTGATAGGTTAGCAGCAATGGTGGGATTCAAAAATGTTTACTACCGGTTCTGTGGGCGTGGCTTGGTGGGTGGGGTGTGGCTGGGTGGGCGTGGCAGGGGGAAGGTTACTGCAAAATCTCCATTCCCTCCTCACCCCACTAACCTGCTTTCCAACTCTGTTCTCCTGTTCAGGGCAACAAAAGAAGACCCAGCCGATCAGCTGGGACTCAATGGGAGGCAGAGAATAGATGGGGGCGGGGCCAGTCAGAGGTGGTATTTGCCGGTTCTCCATACTACTCAAAATTTCCGCTACCTATTCTCCAGAACTGGTCAGAACCTGCTGAATACCACCTCTGGTTAGCACTTAGTTATGTGAATCTAGCTTTCTCGTTGACTTGGCTTCTCAGAAGGTCGCCAAAGGTGAACCCTGAGACACAGCAATGGTTATAAATACAAACCAGTTGCCAAGTATCTGAATTTTGATCACATGATCACGGGGATCCTGCAAAAGTGATCATAAGTCGCATTTTTCAGTGCTGTTGTAACTTTGAATGGTCACTAAACAGCCTGTTGTAAATCGAGGACTATCTGTATGTGTGTGTGGAGTGCCTATGAAACTAGAGGTTGTATGAAAGTGTCTGCTAGATAGGGACAAGACATTTTTCCGGATTGGTGAAATTTCTAGAAATGCTGACGACTGACATATGACATAGGAAAGCAAAATTAGTCTGTGCAATAATCACTTTAATTGTTGTGCTTTTTGTTGTCTTCTGCTGTTAGGCGGTAGCAGTGAAAGGTAGAGGTATTATAAGATTATAATGAAAAGGAGCTGTGAGTAAAAGATGTAAGCTTAACCAACGTCTATGCCTTAAATGAATGATGATAAACTTAATACAAAAATATGAAGTCTGGCTGCAACTATCAAGATCACCACCAGGTGGCAGGATAGAGTTACTGTGTTATTTTTTTTTCTCTTTGTTGCCATTTATTGGTTGTAAAAAATTTTTGCAGTCCAACCCATAATGGCACTTACCAGCTGAGACTTGCTTCCTATTTTAAGTAATATCATCAGTAAAGAGTCTCTTGCTATTTATTTTTCATCTGCAGTGGTTAAGTAATGTGGTAGTACTCTTCATCTTACATGTAATGTAGTTGCTCCCAGCTTTTTAAACAAATATTCTGCGATGAACTGAAGGAGCATCACTGACCTTCTCAGACTGAATACAATCTTTTAAGCCTTGCAGTGCATTTCCAAATCTCTATTAGTATGAACTGCTTCTCTCTCTCTCTTTCCCCTCCCTGCCTCTCTTTTTAACAGCAGGAAAGAGAAAGTGCCAACCAGAAATGAAAGCTTAATTCCTTTTCTGTCCTCTTGTCCTGACATTAGTGGCCCATGCATGCTTTAACTGGACCTCTTAAAAATCCTGCAACCTTTGTAAAGTCTCATTTGACAGAGGAGGCAGTTGTAGCAAAGACTGTTGGGCAAACTTTGCCAAACCATGTCAGAGGAACAGGATTCTGGGTAAATGAAAGTTGCACGGCCTTCCATCAGAAGCAACTTGAAATAAAGTGCTTTGACAGTAATACTGCAGATGTCTGCAGGAAACCCAGAGGGAGGAAAAACAGCCTTGAACACTATAGTTAGATAGCTGTGCAAAAAAGTATGCGAAGGAAAGAGCTAATGTGCAAGACTTCTATTTAAGATAGGGGGGAAGGAAATAGAAATTGTGATAGCATGCTATTTCAGGTAATAATAGAAAGTACTTGATGTTTACATGGTGAATAGATCGATACTAATTCTGTAGTCGGGGCACATATACAGTAGTTTGGATTATACATGTGATAGATGTGCTCAGTACAGCAGAAATTTTCACACAGCAACATTTTATTTTTCACTGCGTGCTGAGATGGAATTTTTCCACCCAACTATCTGGAAGGATTTGCATAAGAATGGTGATACGGCAGTATTCTTTAATGATGTGCTTTTCTTTGTGAAATTTTAAAAATGTCTACGGTGCATGATGAAGTTTGGATGAATTGCTGCGCTAATGCTTTTATATTTTCTTCTAAAGAGCTTATCTCCATGGCGTTGTGGAAGTTGCTTTACCTTTTCTCATAAAGGTTGAGGCTAGAAAGGCGAATTTGGTTATAACCCTGCTGGTGTCCACTTCTGTCCTTCAACATCTTTATGCTCTGCTTAATCCCACCTTCCCCGAACTAGTAATTCCAAGATGTGTTTGGTTACACATCATAATTCCCAATCCACTGGATCAAGTTCTACCTTGGCTGGAAATTGTTGTATTCTAATACACTTGGAGAACATAGGGTTGAAGAAACTTGACTTAAGGCAGGAATATTGAATTTGCAATCCAACAATTGTTGTTGAACCAGAGTTCCTAACCCCTTTCAGCCCTTCCTCATATTAATTGAGGAGCATGGGCATAGAATGAAGGTTATTAGAACCAGTCATACAACAATAGATTTGGTTAGGACCAGTTGTTTAGCATGCTATGTTAGATTTGTAAACCAACCATATCTGAAGGATCGATTTCTTCATACCTTCAACAAAGTATACCACGACAAACCATGTATATTGTAGAATTTTGGTCTCAAGGGCACATTATTTATTTGCTTGTTTATTAGATTTGTTTACCTCCCATCTCGTTTCAAGGGGACTCTGGACGGCTTACAACATTAGAAGCCAATAAAACCATGGAAAATAAATATTTCTAATAACAGTAAAAATTACAATTAAAACAATGGGGATTAGCTTTGCAGATGCCCCAGATACACACAGTAGAATATTGCTGAAGGTGATTTTCATTTGAAACAAGGACTGCTTAGCATTTTGAACTAAATTGTTGAAGGGCCCTGGGATGCCAGGAAGTGAGTCAGATTCACATTCTTTGCAGAATGATGTTCTTGAGCTAAGGAGACAAGCTTAGGCTGTGCTGGAGATATGCCTGACCATTGAGGCTTATATAATTGTACAGCTGCATAAGGATTTTCACATTTTGTTTTGATAACCAAGTTGCAAGTCATGAGTGCTTGCACATTCCTTCCTCTCCCCTTGCCCTAAATTTGTTGGAGGCAAATTCAGCTCATGAGTTCCAACTGCTCAGTGGTGACAAGGGGTGAAGAATATCCCTCCAATGGCAGAACAAGCAATTGTAGAATTAATCTCTGCCCAACTTGCCATCTCCAAATTTAAGAGTCAGAAAAGGATAGGAGCTATTTGTTTTAGTGTTGGACTGATGAAGTGCTTGGAACATCAGAGTAAGTCAGCACCAGAAATATCAAACTCCAGTTTGGAATTAAGTAGCCCCTATAAGAATCCTTTCCCAACAGTTCTACAGCATTCTGTAGCTGCGGTGGCACAGGGGGTTAGAATGCAGTACTGGAGACTACTTCTGCTGCCTGCTGGCTGCCTACAATTTTGCATTTCAAATCTTACCAGACTCAAGATTTGACTCAGTATCCCATCCTCCCGAGGTGGGTAAAATGAGGATCAAATTCTTGGGCACAACATGCTCTGTAAACTGCTTAGAGAGGGCTGTAAAGCTTTGTAAAGTGGTATATAACTCTAAATGGTATTGCTATTCTAGATACAGTTCAATTCCCCCATTCCCCACTACCTCTACAACTCCAATCTGGTTTCTGTTGTTGGAGAGAGCCATGAAACACTCTGCATGAGCCAATATTTTGTTCTTTCAACAAGAACCCCATTTTCAGCCTGTGATGTAAAAAGCATCTTAGAATGTGATGAATTTTAAGACTTGGCTACGAAGCAATTATTTTCTTTCAAGGACATCTTGCCTTGCGTACTGTATATCTTCCTCCTGAACCAATTCTGAAGAATAAGCCAGAAGAGTAGTGGCTGGAGACATTCAGCAGGATTTGTTAAAACTTGTTTACATTTGAGTTTATCTCATTATACCCTTGTAAGTTACCAAAACCCAAGGAAATGTTAGTCTGAGAGAGGGTTACTTGTCCAAGGCTGCCCAGTTTAATGTAAAAAATACTATTTCATAGCCATCCACTTTATCTATATTTGTACGCTGGTGGTTCCTTCAGCAATCATATCCAGTCTCTGGGTTCACATTACTCTTGTGCTTCCCATGCTAACTTAAGTGGATATTTTGAGTCCTTTTTGCTTTTTTCCAAGCCCAATGTTAATTCACTGTGTTAAAAGTAGTAAGGACAAACGGCAAACTGGTATATTGTTTTCTTTGTGTTTTATGGATTTGAGAAGGGTTGTGAGAGACCTTAAATATTTATTATTTTGAAGGGATATTTTCCCAGAATCAAATGACCTGGATTTCATTCTGATCTACTATTATAACCATAATATTTAGCCTTTATTTGCCTTTGTCTGGAGAGCCACTTCTAAATTTTGATGAATTGGATCAGAGCACCAGCTCGGGCGAACCAGTAGTGGTGATTTGGCGTGGGTCGCTGAACCAGTGGTGACCCCTGGCTGGCCACACCCCCAACCCAGTCGCTCGGTTGCCCAGTCGCTCTCTTGTCCTGATCGCTCTCCTAGCTTTCCCTGGTGGTGGCTGTGGCGCAGCTCGGGTGGATGTCCCGGGACAGCTGCACATGCGCACTGCGTGTGCAGCTGCTACACATGCAGTGCACACGTGCAGTAGCCCTGGGACATCCACCCGCCCGCCCGCCCTCCTGGAGCATGTTTTCTTCCTTCTCCTGGCGGATGCACCTCTTCCAGCCAGGCTCAGCCTGATCAGCCAGCAGGTGGGTGCGCGGATGTCCTGGGGCTCCTCACTCCCCTTGTTGCGAGATGTCTGCAGCTGCCGTGTGTTTTTTTCGGTGCAGCTGCAGACCAGCAACCACACCGAAAAAAGCACACCCTGTTCTATATGCCAGGCCCAGCAAGTCTGAGCAGCCGGCGCTTAGAACAGGGCAGTGCCGGACCATTGGAGAAGCGGAGCGAAGCCGGAGTTCAGTAGCCGCCTCTTTCACAGGGCAAAGAAACCTCCCCCAACCAGCTGGCTGGTCTCCTCTTTCTCTGCCTGGAAATTTGAATCTCGCCCCTGCCTCTGTTTGTGTGTGTGTGAGAGAGAGGGGGGGGGGCGTGGGAGAGGTTAGATCTCTCTTTCTCTCTCTCCCTCTCTCTCTCTCTCTCTCAGCAAGCCACCATCAGTCAAAATTCATATTAGTGGTCCTCGGGATTTAAAATTATGAGTTTGGTGGTCCCTGAAGTCCAAAAGGTTGGCGACCCTGATCTAGCACACCCTTTGCTTGATCTCAGCCAAAAAGTCAACTATTGAATTGCTGATTATAGAAGGAGATCTGTTCAATTCCCCCTGGCCACTTTGGGCTTCTCCCTTGCTCTGGTCATTTTAAGCTGCCCTCCATAGCTGCTTTGAGTCCAGCTAGAGGCACTTTCCAAAACAATTGATAGCTCTTACGCAGGCTCCTTATGAAACACAGGACATAAACAACATAAGAACAAAAACACAGTATTTGTTCAGTGGTATACATATTCATTAAACATGGTTTATTGCTCTTTTAAAAGAGCTGTGCTTTAAAAACCAAGATTGGCGCTGTCTAGAAAGAACTCTAGTCCTTTGCTGCATTGAAGATTTAAAGCAGGAAGAATAGTGCTGAGTTTGTCTCCTTGCATTAGTTCTGTCATTGATTTTATCCCATGTTTTCTGCTGCTTCTGCAATAATGAGTTTTGTGTGGCACTACTACTACTTCTGCTGCTGCTGCTATCATCATCATCATCAATTTTCACTATATTTATGACTTCTGAAGACTTTCATGACATGAGCATCATAATTAATAATTATCATCCAAGCCTGTCAGAGTTCTGGCAATTTGTGTGATGTCACTGCAATTCCTGTGCTGGTTGTGCAACATATCATGATAACTTATGTCACAATTTTTCAGGCATTCTGGTGAAAAACTGATATGTACAAGCAAGTCACAATTATGTCATCTTCATGGCAACTTCTGGTTGCTGTTTAGTCACTCATTGATAGTACTGATACTGTTGTATATCACTAAATGGGAAGTAAGCTTGTTGGTTATATTTTGTTTTTTCCTGTTCAGTGTCTGTGACCTGACAGCCAAACTATTTCTACTGTATAAACCATGTATAGACTGCATAAATTATATACGCCATTCTGATTTTGCTTCTGTGATATTTGCTATAAATGCACCAGGACTTGGATAGCTCCTAATGCACTGCATACTATAAGTCATTTAAAGCAGGGGTCTCCAACCTTTTGGACCTTAGGGACCACCCAATTCATAATTTTAAATCCCGTGGACCACTAATATGAATCCAGCATGCCACTTGCTGAAGGGCCTGGACTCCCACTGACGGGATGGAGATCCTTCAGGCACTTTGCTTGGCTGCCTGTTTCTGAAACCTTAAATACTCAAAGAGTCATTTGGATCCATTTCCCACTGAAAACAAAGAACTGGGATCTCTCATCTCTCTCATCTCTCTTTTTCTTTCCCTCCCTCCCTTCCTCTTTCTCCCGCTTTCTCTCTTTTTTTGCCCTCCCCCCTCCCTGTCCCCGGGGATGGAGGGAACCTCTGAATTGGTGCTGGGTGGTGGGAATCTGATGTCCGGAGGCCAACAAGCCACGTGCCAATCCTTAATCTTGACTGAACAATAGGCCTAGTTTGAAGCACTTATGCTTACTTAATCTTTATTATTCCACAAAGTTCAGGAAATACCACCATCCCTATGCAAAAGCTGCCTGCCTTTTAGGTGGAAACAATGTGGGTTCTTCTGATGAACACCCACTTTGCATTGTATAGATTTAATGCACTGGGCACTACATATTCCAGTGCACATGTAGTTTATGGTGATAGCTTTTAGTTCACAAAATAGTAATCCTGTTTCTACTTCCAGGTCTTATTAGTTGGATTGGTGGCAAGGATGAAAAAGAGGGGGGAAATGTAGGAGAAGAGTTGATAGCAATAGCACTTAGACTTATATACCGCTTTATAGTGCTTTACAGCCCTCTCTAAGTGGTTTACAGAGTCAGCATATTGCCCCCAACAATTTGGGTCCTCATTTTACCCACCTCGGAAGGATGGAAGGCTGGGTCAACCTTGAGCCTGGTGAGATTCGACCTGCCAAATTTCAGGCAGCTGGCAGTCAGCAAAATAGCCTGCAGTACTGCACTCTAACCACTGCGCCACCGAGGCTCATAATCCTCTTCATTTTGACTCTAGGCTTTGTAGTCTTGTTTTGTTGACTCTTTCGATTTGCTGCTATAACAGAATTTCATACAAGTAGTCTGCCCATAGCACCTGCCTAGGTTCTGTAGTGCCTGCCCCTGGCACCCACCTGCCTGCACCTGGCCATAGTTTGTAGCACATGCCTACGGCACCTGTCCACACTCCATAGCAGTTGCTCAAACCACTAACCCAACTTTCCATATCTCTTGCCTGCCAGCCTGCTTGCCTGGAACTTCAGCCTCTTTTCACGTCACAGTTGTATGAGATCCTCACTTAATAACCTGTGTAATCCAGAGGAGTATGATAGCAAATCAGACTGCCTGGATCGCTAAGCAATGCAGTTATGTGATGTGTTTTATGACCACATCGCTTAGTGATAAAATTCTTGCCCCAATTGCTGTTGTAACCCAAGGAGCTACCTGTAGTTCTGTGCAAACTGAAAAATATAGCGACACAGACATTAAATACCAATACAATGGAGACATTAATATTATTAGTTCAGGACTGAAATTATTATTTAACTAATACTTTGATGTGAATTTCAGTGGTTCTTTTTTTTAAAACCTTATACAGAACTTTGGATGAAAATAATTTTATGCTTGTAACACGGATATCCTAAATGACAATTAATACTGACAGAAATTTTACTTTTTTCTTTTTATTTTCAGTACTTCAAGTTTGTAACATAATAGAATGTTAACATTATAAACATTACTGCATTAAAATCTGCATTGAAATAATACAGCGTATCATGATAATAAATAATAAATTTATAATAAATTAAAAATCATACAATGCCATTACTATTTTTATCTCCAGTTTTCATTCACATAGTATTAAAACAGTAAAACATGTAAAGGAAAAAAAGTGTTTACTGAGGCAGGAAGTTAAGTAAAAACATTGTACTTGGAAATCTGAAAAAAAAGAGTACAGCTCTAATTAGAGAAGAGAAATGGAAAAGCAATATTGAAGTGTTTTGATGGTCAAGTACCTTTCTGGCATCACAGCAAATTAAATGTGCTCTGAATAGAATCCAAGAAACATTAAAAGAAAAGGCACTGAATGAGATACTTATGCATGAAATTGCCATCGGTTTGATTCATGAATGGTATTCTAGCAGAAGAAGCCAAGCTGTCTTATTTCTGAAGCAAAATACAGCACATTGAAGTTCTGTTTGTAGATTGGATTTAGTAAGGCTACCATATCTATGCTTGCAAAACTTTGCAGGACTGTTAGATGGCAACAAAGGGATACAGAAAGCACCAATGTTTTGCTGCCATCTAGTGGCCACATTTTTGCCTATCCAAATACAGTGACCCTAGATTTGGGTGGAGAATGCTGTAGCCTGAAACACAAAGCTAGGTTGTAGAGTGACACCTGTCTTTATTGTTTCATATGTCATATTCAATTACAGATTTAACAAAAGTCAGATTATCTAAATATTTTTTGGGAAAAACTTTTTTTTTGCTATAAAGCCATAAATTGGAAGGTACTATTTTCTGCAGACCCAACTGCAGTATGATCTAGGATGATTTTACAGAAATCTATAAAGCAAATCTCAAAATCTGTTTATCCACATTTAATGAACAAGGGTGAAAGTACTGGACTTTCATTATATTTTAAATTCAAAAAATAAAACATATTTGCAAATACTGAGATGCTCGTTTTCCCTGAAGGGGAGTTTAAATTATTATTTCAATCTGTTTAAAAAGTTTGAAATCATACTGCAACATTTAGAGACATGCACAATCTCTTGGAAAGCTAGATTTTAATCTGTACATTACTCTACTATTCTAAGTTAATTATTTTCTACACATCCTTGAGTTGATATGAAACAGCATCAGCATAAGATTTGCTATTCTCATTGCCAGTCCCTGTCCTGTTTCTGTAAGATCTGTTTCAAGTCACTGCTGAATATTGCTGTCCTGTTTTGTGAATCTGTTAGTCATGATAGGCATAACGATTCTTTTATTTACCTCTGAGCAGGATCTTCAGCCAACACAAGGTACGTGCATACTTCAAACCCTAAGGCAGAAGCTTGTCCACCCCAAGCATAAACTACCTAGACACAAACTGAGCAATGTGGTATATGCAGTGCAATACATGTGAGCCTTGTGCAAACATATACATTGGGGAAACAAAACAACCATTTCATAAGCACATGGAACAACATAGGGAGCAAACCCACCAGGACAAGATTAAGCAGTCTATCTGCATTTAAAAGACAAAGGCCACTCTTTTGAAGATAGCAAAATCCACATTTTGGACAGACAGGACTGCTGGTTTGAAAGAGGGCTCAAAGAGCCCATCTGTATCAAAATTGAACAGTCCTTTCTCAACAGAGGGTGACGGATATCTCCAGTCTGCAATACAGTTCTTTTTAACAGTTTCAAGAAAGCTCCACAACCATTTGCATCATTCAGGTGACCCTGATAACACAGATAAACCTCCAAATGACCTTAACAACCTGCTAAAAGAATGCAAATGATCAGCTGCCTGCAAGGAGTATAAATCCTCCCATTCCCCACCATCCAGTCACAGTTGAAGTGAAATGTCTTCAAAGATAAGCCAGAAAGTCCAGTTGCCTCTTGAAAAAAGCACCTTTGGCAGGAGACGATACCATTTCAGATGAGTGGTTGCTCAATTGCTTCTTAAAAATCTCCAGTGATGGAGCACCTACAGCTGCTGAAGGGAAGGTGTTCCACTAGCAATTGGTTTAAATATCGGGATTTTTTTTTTCTTATTTTTAGGTTGGTTCTCTTCTTGATTAGAGTATCTTTTTGGCATGTCACCTCTAGTGAGGCTTCACAATAGGAACGAAGAGGGTCTGATGTCTGAATTCTTCCCTGTTCCACTTCTCACCGGCAACCAAGGAAAACAGATGCGAGGAATAACAACCGTTATGATATCCTCTGCCCCTCAACAGCCAGTGCAAGACACAACAGTCAAGGCAAATTCACTCCTTATTGCCTTGATTCTCACATCCCTTGGCTTCAGAGGTGGGATTCAGCAGGTTCTGACCAGTTCTAGAGAACCAGTAGCGGAAATTTTGAATAGTTCGGAGAACCAGCAAATATCACCTCTGACGGGAGATCTTACAGTATCCTTCCCCTGCCACGCCCACCAAGCCACGCCCACAGAACCGGTAGTAAAAAAATGTGACTCCCTCCATTGCTTGGCTTTCACAAATGTTCAATTTAGAGAGCCAGGGTGGCGTATTGGTTAAGGTGATGAACTAGAACTAGAAAGGCTCAGGTTCCAGTTCTCCCTTAGGTTTAGAGGCAAGCCAGCCAATCTTATAAATTAAATGGTCCTTTAGAATGCATAGTTCTTCATGGAGTCAGGAGATGGTTGTGGTTGAAATTAGGAGGTGGTTGTAAGATGGTATAAAATTACAGTAGTCTCATTTCATAGCTGACTCCATATTCAGACTGCTCTACTTAGCACACAACGAGCATTTAAAAGTAGTTTGGTAAAGGTGGGAATATGCATAATACTTGACAAACTGGCTAATAAACAAATCATTTTGTGACGTTGCATGTTGATAGCTTTGCTGTGAGAACTGGACATGATGATGTTATGCATTCAATTGAATACATTTTAAATTCTTTCAACTTAATTAGAGTTTGAAAACATAAGAATAATTTTCTTATGGACGAAGGAGTTTTGGCTTCCTTTCCACCCAGTATATGGATTAGATAAGTAGAAATCTGAATTAACTGGAATTGATTATTGACTGGAGGGCTTTCTGGTCAATTAATTGTTTGCCTTTTAAGTAATTGACCGTTAAATGATATATATTTTCATATATTTTGCAATAGCAGTTCATTAAACTATTCTGTCTTGTATAAAGAAATAAAATGATTGTTATACATTATTATAATAGCAAAACCAAATAGCCTCACAAGAAATGTATTCTAAGCATATATTCTCCAAAGTTTACTTTCAGATCTTTAGTAGATCTTACTAATACTTTCAACCTTAAATTATTGTCTTAGGTGACATGTAAAGTTATAATTCAGAATACAAGCCATTTTCCTGAATGTAGGACTCATTGGATATGCATTTGCTCTATTTGCTAAACAGTAGCTGGAGTATATGTAGAATTTTCAAATAACATCCCCCCAACACATAAGTTTTATCCTTTTGAAAAATGATCTTTTTTTTTTCCTTTGTAATTTTCAGGATTATTTTAGGGTATTGTAGAACAGGTGATGGTCAGGTCAACAGTTTAGACCTGTGAACTGAATTACTTGCAACTGTTAATTAACGATTACATTTAAATTATACAGCTACACAAATTTATTCTGTAAATGTAATAAATTAACAATTATTAATTGTAAAAAAGGAGGACCTTTGCAGAAATCATAGAACCAACTTTGATGAGTCAAGCAGTCTCCCTGTGACAGTTTTGGCTGCATTTTGATCATTAAGCTATTCAGAGTTTAGCCCATTCATCTTGTTTATCTGCCCTGAGGGAAAGTCTTCCCTCCCTTCGCTCAGCA
Organism: Bungarus multicinctus; assembly: GCA_023653725.1. Lineage (NCBI taxonomy): Eukaryota > Metazoa > Chordata > Lepidosauria > Squamata > Elapidae > Bungarus > Bungarus multicinctus. Next base: position 185,561,624 of record CM042834.1, read on the forward strand.
AGTTTGAAATTCAAACATATTTTTGGTCTTGTCAGGATATGATCAAGTAGGCACATTTTGATGTAGGGTGTTGACAGATACAGCCATGCTGGCAAGTTTTGTAACGCAGTTATTAAGAAAACAAATCTTTATTCCTCTCTGCTATTATTCTATTTGGAATATTCCAATAGTTTGTATGTATCACTCTCCTAAATAATGAATGACCAGTGAGGTAATGTTTGTTAAAGTTAAGACTGCTAATCACTCTCAGATGCAATCCCAAAGCTGCTTCTGCAATTCTTATTCACAGTGCAGAGAAGAGAAAATTCAGATTCACATATATTTTGAAAAGAAATACTGCTCTGAATTTATGTTATCCTTCTGGAATTGCTTTTTAGTATACATTCCAGCATATCTCGTTACATCTGAACATAATAAAGATACTTTCAAGATGCCTTCAAAGAAAATGGTAGAATTTATCTAGAAAAAAAATACATTTTGTTTCTGATGTTTGCATGGTATAAAATAACCATAGTGTTATTTCATAGGTGACCCCATGTCCAAATTGCTGTACTTGGCATCCAATGAGAATTTAAATTTGGTAAAATGTGAGAATATGTATAATTCTCATAGCTACAAATGGGTGTTAGCAGCCATTTCTAATCTTGCAATTTGTTTTCAGTAGCCAAGATACGCACCAACACAGACATATACAAACACACGCTCCTCTCTTTCTTTCTCCCTCTCTCACACATATATGTTTGTACACACATATACAACTCCTGTCCGAGCTTCATAGCAGTTTATGTATAAGCTGTAAGCACTGAAATCGAAGAACCTGATTAAGGCAAGAGTTTTACAATCCACTTTCTTGCTATCCTTTTTAACAAAATCCTACAACATTTTTCCTTTAAATCTGTGGCTTTATTTTTTGAGCTCTTGAAAAAAAAAATTGGTTTATGTACATGTCTGGGCTCCATCACAATATCCCAGATAATAGACACACACTGTGTCCCTGCTCAGCTCATCCTAATGAATTCTAAAATTGTATAAAATATTCTAAACATGGACAAAGCAGCAGGATTTCATTTATATTAGACAACAGCGACATTCAGCCAAAAGGATTTTGTTTTGTGGAGTCTGCTTTTCTCTGCCCCATCTTTCTATCATTTCTGAGTTAGTTGTAGCTTTCACCGAGTGTTACTTCAGGGTGGATTGTGATCCAGATCACTTTCTCTGCCAAAGTGCTATTCACACTTGTAAAAAAAATGATTTATTTATACAGAGGTTTCCCTTTGAGTTTGCCACTTTTACATTCAGAGCTTTCAAATCCTAATTTTGGGTGGGAAATTGCAATTATCCTTTCAAGACTCAGGAGAAGGGGTGGGGGGGTTGGGGCTTCTTTAACTCTGCCATAGAATAGCCTTAAGCAGAAGCAGCATTATTTTCAGAAAGGGGAAGAATGACTTTGCTACAGCACCTTTCTGCACTGAAATCGGTAGCAGGCCCTGCCTTTTGTATGTCATTTGTGGCCCTTCTCTATCAGCACTGCTGCTATGATTAATATTCACGAGGAGGAAGAAGAAATAGATTCTCCCTAGCAATTTTCTTCCCTTCGGTGTCAACAATGGCTCTTTGTGCATACATGAAACACATCTTCTAGAGATTTGTCCAAGAAAGAGGAGATAGTTCTGGGAATGCATTGTAATCATATGCGTGCAGTTTCACAAGGTAAAAGAGATCTGACCTTGTTCCTCTTTTTCTGTTTCTTTTTTTTCCCCTTTCCAGTATTGAGATCTTGGCCTGGAACGGTAATATTCATGCTTTCCAGAGGCTCAACTGGAAATGACAGACCGAGAGTCAGAAATATCGTTGCTCTGAATGGAGAGAGGAAGAGAATTAAAACAATGTCATTGAGATATTGCTTGAAGGAGCACAAAGGACCGGATAGTATAAGATGTCAAGAGTGATTATTCAGGAACATTTTTATTGTTTTAAAGAGCAGCCATTTTAACAGCACATTTGGCCTAGAACAGTAATGGCGAACCTTTTCCGGCTTGGCATGTAAATTTTTTTTTAAAAATGCTTAATTTGACTCTGCTGGTGGGTGACACTCCCCCAAACAAAACAGTAATAATTCTCTATCACTCCTCCCCCACGCCCACCATATAATCCATGCTGAACAGTGGCAGTGCCAAGGCTGGGCCTGAACTGGACACCTAGATTTCAACTTCAGTCCTAGCATTTCTGCTGCCCCTCAAAAGGGCTGCCTTGTGCCATTCCCCATATGGCGCGATTATGCCCAGTAGCCTAGTGCATCTCAGGATCTGCCAGATGCCACTTGCTTTCCTGTGTTGTACTCTTTCTGTCGACTGACCCCTGTAGCCTACCCCTGAGGCTGCTGTGGGTCACACAAGGCCATTGTTCTTTTGAAGAGTGCTCTTCTGCAACCTCTGAAAATCATGTGAAATCACACTCCATTCTGACAAGAGTTTTGAAGGGTTCAGAGGCCATGCAAGAACACATCCCATTCTTCCACGGCTTTGTCGGCCTGTGAAAATTACATGAGAATGAGCAGGGGTGGAATTCTACCGGTTCACACCTATTCGCTAGAACAGGTTGTTAACATTCTAATTAGTTTGGAGAACCAGTTGTTAGAAGAAATTACTGGCCTAATCCTGTAAGGAAGGCAGGAAGGAAACATTCTGGTGTTGCTTTCAGAAACTGCCTCTCCATTAACCCTTATTGCATTCTTGGCAGGACTAGGCTTCCTGTCTCAGGAACTTCTCTGGAGTTTTTTTGCCCTCCTTTGCTGGTACTTTGCTTGTGTGGAGTCACCATTCAAAGTTATAATGGCACTGAAAAAAGTGACTTATGACCATTTTTCCCACTTACGACTTTTGCAGCATCCCCATAGTCACGAGAGGCCAGGCGAGGAGATGCGTGCCTCGATGTGAGTGATATTGAGTTGACCAATAACATGACCATCAAGCCATGTCCACCCAGTCACATGACCACCAAGCCACGCCCACCAACTAAGCCACACCCATAGAACCAGTTGTTAAAAAATTTGAATCCCACCCCTGAGAATGAGGTGTGCTTTCGAGAATAATTGTTGGGTGTTGGTGAACATGTGCATGTCAGCCACAATATCGTGGCAGGTCACCTTTTACATAGGTTTGCCATCAATGGCCTAGAACCATGATGGTGAAACTATGGCATGCATGCTAGAAGTGGCACACAGAGCCATTTCTGCCAGTACGCGAGCCATCGACCCAGATCAGGTCCACTGTGCATGCCCGTGCACCTCCTGACAGCCCACTGATTGCTGCATATGCATGGGGGGGCGGGGCATATGCGGGAGACGCATGCACATGCACAGGCATGCAGCATGCGTGGGGGCAGGGGGGATCGTGTGTGCATGTGCAGGAGGCAGGGATGTTATGCATGCATTGCATTATGGGTGCAGGCACACACACGCACACAAACGCACACACACATTTTCAGCACGCGAGGATGAAAAGGTTAGCCATCACTGGCCTAGAAGCTTCGTGGGGGAGGTCGAGGTATAGTGATGGAGAAGTTCCAGATTAGAAAGGTCTGCTCTACTTTGTGTAGTTAAGATTAAGGTAGCAATGGTTTTACTTGGCAGTAGGTCCTAGAGAAGTCAGAATAATAACTTCAGAAGAAGCATGGATTGAAGTGTGGGGAAGGAAAGAGGGATGGATTGTACCATACATTGTACCATAAATGAATTTTCTATCTTCCATAGTGGATTTCAATTGATTTGTAGTCCCTGCTTGTACATTTGACAAAGACATGTCAAATGCTGGCTCTTAAGTTTCCAGCATCCCGTGGGTGCTAAAGTCTCCTTTCTGCTTCAAACCGCCTTACTTCAAAAAGCATCATGGTTTTAAGATGCTGAGCTTGTCAGCTGCAAAGCTGACAGCCTGGATTGAAGACCCGAGTGTCGTGTGATAGGGTGAGCTCCCATTACTTGCCCCATCTCCTGCCCACCTAGCAGTTCGAAAGCATGCAAAATGCCAGTAGATAAATTGGTACTACTTCAGTGGGAATGTCTATGGAGATTCTCAGTCATCCAGGTCATGGTTGAACCAAAGATACTTTTTCAAGAGGCAACTGTCCAGCTGCCTCTTGAAAAAGCACCTTGGGACACTTCAATGGGAAGGTAACAGCTTTCCATGCATCTCGGCATACAGTCATTCTGGCCACATGCCCACGGAAGCGTCTTTGGACAATACTGGTTCCTTCAGCTAAGAAATGGAGATAAGCACCTCTCCATAGTCTCAGACATGACTGGAGAGGGCAATATACCACTGTGGTCAAGTGATTGGGATTATTTTATTTGTATCTGGTCATTCTCGGGAAAATCAATTCTTTTCAAGACCATCTTTTTTTTCTTTGTGTTTCTCTGAAATGCAAGATCTGCTTTTTTGGATCAACTAAATGTTGATCCATTGGTTGTAATAGGGATTGACCAACTGACGTATCACCTGAACCTGATGTCATGGGCTGAGAGAGACTGACTTGCCCAAAATCTCCCAGCTGGCTTTCATTCCTAAGGTGTGGGACTAGATCTCAGAATCACCTGGCTTCTTGCTTGGTGCCATAGTCACACCAAGCCAAACAGACTTAAAAAACATAGCTGAAATACAAGGGTTATATGATCATCTTCACATCTCATCATACCAAGTCCTGGGATTTACAGGTCAGTTGCAGTGTGTACTCCAACCTATTTACAATACCTGAATTTGCATGACTACAAAAAGCACAATCAAGAAAATGAGTACGAACCCCAAGACTATCTTTTGAAAAAAAAAAGTTTGCATTGAAAGTGCTGAGAAAGAGAGTTATGATGACTATTTGTCTAGATTTGTGCTTTTTTAAAACAAAAGCACAACAAAGCTAAGTGGGGAAATGGCCACTGTTTCACACCGTTGCAATATTATCTTCCTTATTGATTAGTGTGCCTTATTCGGGCAAGAAGGAGGTCAGCTGCAGGTCAAAGATACGTTAGAGATGCTTCAAATCGGTACTGACCTATCATAAGCACTTGGGGCATACCTGCCCTTAGTCATAATGATCAGGTGTAAGTAAGATGATTTGGAAAGTTGCTGAGCATGCAGGAGTCCTGGTGAACTTTCAACATTCACAGCACTTTTGAAAACCAGCCCATTTATTTAGATAGACAAGTTTTGATTTAGGAACCTATTGTAATGTGCTTAAAAAGGAAAAGGAAAAATTGAATGTACTGTTTATGCTGAGTTTAGAACTACAAAATTGCTGCATAAGAATTGCCTTGGTAGCAATTCAGTTCCTACCAGTCGCCAGAGAAGCTGAGATGTCATAAGCAGGGCATGATATTTAGCATGTTTAACATCAACTTAGGACCATAATTTGTGCCAGAACCAGAGTCATAAATCATGATGGTCGTTAAGCAAACACTGCAGTCATTAAGTGAATACCGTGCTCATTAAGCTAGCTGGCTTCCAAGCACCCAAAATTACAATCACACGATCCCAGGGATGTGTGTTTGCAACTATCAACAAGGGTTATAAGTAGCTCTGGGGAGGCCGTCTTAGCTTTGAATAGTTGCTAAGCGGCCAATCATTAAACAAGGAATAACTATGTCTTCTTTTTTTAACTTGATCATGCATCAGGCTGCTATATTCCAAATCAATGAAATTTCAAGGATAGATTCATTTCAGTTATTGTAATATAGCCTTATGTTAGAAAGACTAAATACTGTAAGGAAAACTTATTAAAATTGCAGCGGATGTATTCTTCATCCCAAGCTTACTTCATTTTTTTGAAAGGAGTGTGGTGACAGGTGAAGTGTGAATATTAATTACTGAACTAATAAAAACAGGATAGAATCCCCTGAATTTTACTTTTTAGCTGATTTTGTAGGATATTTATATTAATATAGGTTATATAACGTGTTTTTTTAAGAGTAACGTGACTAGTGATCCTAATTCATTTGTTATTAGTTAATTAGGTCCAGATATTTTGAGGTAGTAGTAAAAGAGGCGGTTTGGAAGTTTTCACTCAGTTTTAATCAGATAAACCAGGCAGATGTAAAGCAATAAAGTTGAGATCTATAATGAATCAATAAAGAAGAACACTTGCATCTCTTCTTAGATGGAAACTGTCAAGGAAGATATGCTGAAAATTCTGATTGAAAAACTCGAAGGTCACATTTTCTGGAAATGTTATGCAGGATTCTTTGTTGTATCATTTAAGGATATAACTTATAGGAAATCAATATTTTTCTGTTTAAATTACAAAACTTCAATAGTTTTGGGCTTAATGAGATCATACTTTGTGCTTGAACTACTTAAAGTAAGTATATGTATAATAGCTATGATGGATCCTGAGGCTTTTTATAGCTTTTGTTACATTTGGATAGTACACTCATGAAAATTCAGCAGTTACACAAAGGACTAAGCTTCCTCTTCTAAAGCAGACCACTCAAACTATGGGAATCTTGATCTATCAAAATATCTGTCCTGGAAGGAACACCATATTTTCATAATACATCTATACCTTTGACAATTGTAAGTCTGGTATATCTATAGGAGAAGATATTCCATTCATCCATTCATGAACATTTCAATGTCGCTTCAGTCCAAAGATACATCAATGAAGACTCAATCATCCAGGCCGAAAGTATCTAAAAAGGTTAAATCATGGCAATTGAACCAATGTTTGTTAATCTGAGACGTTTTGTTAATCATCCAAGTAACTTTATCAGCCAAAACAAAAAATTAGGTAGAGAATCAGAGAGTCATTGGAATATACTAACTCTTGCCACACTAATTTGCAGGGGTTTCTCCCCAGAATATATTTCAATATGTCAAGAGGTTCTGCAATTTCCCTTTTCCTAAGTGTATTTCACAACTTGATCTGGTTGTACCCAGTCAAAGGCCTTTCTATAATCAATAACACCCCCTACTGACTTCATTTCAGTATATTTTGGCTTTCACAACTATCCACATGCCTCAGCAATAATCTGTCTTGTTCCTTGGCCTTTTTTTTCTAAAGCCATCTTGAACATGTGACATCTCCCATTTCCTTGCAGGACTCTAATCTGAGCTGGATGATCCTAAACATTATTTTCCTAGCATGTGAAACGAATATTTTATGATAATTTGCATATCTTATTACATTTCCTTTCTTTGATGTTGGAATGTAGATTTTGTACAGTTTGTGAGCCACTGTGTTGTTTTCCAGCTTTGCTAATATTGTTGGAGCCTTTGCTGATTCTTCTATTGCTTGCCATATTTACAGATGTTGTTGTAATACTGCTTCATGTTTCTTCTAACAGCTCTCTGAAATTCTTTGTTAATTTCCCTCCCTTTGAGACCTTTTCTTCTGGCAATTTATTTCACTTGCTTTCTTTAGTTTCTTGATCTTCAGTAGTTTATTTTTTCGCCTTCCTTTCTAACAACCTTTTAATATGGTTACGGGTGGTTACGGGGGCGTCGAGATACTCCCACGTGACGCCCCTCCTGCGCGAGCTGCATTGGTTGCCAGTGGCCTTCCGGGTTCGCTTTAAAGTACTGGTTTTGGTCTTTAAAGCGCTCCATGGCATCGGACCAGGATACTTACAAGACCGCATTCTGCCAGTAGTCTCCCACCGACCGGTGCGCTCCCACAGAGAGGGTCTCCTCCGGGTCCTGACGCCTTCTATGTGTCGTCTGGTGACCCCGAGGAATAGGGCCTTCTCTGTGGGGGCACCCGCCCTTTGGAATGGGATGCCCCCTGGATTACGAACGACCAGTGACCTGAGGGCCTTCAGACGTGACCTGAAGACCTGGCTCTTCGAGCAGGCCGGCCTGAGCTGACTAATGGGATTTTAAATGGGGTTTTTAGATTACTTGGGACGGGGTATGATGTTTTATTGATTTTAATTGGGGTTTTTAGATTTGGGGCAGTCTAGTGTTTAATTCTTTTTTAAATAATTTATACTTTGTTTACTTGTATTTTAGTTGGCTGTTCACCGCCCTGAGTCCTTCGGGAGAAGGGCGGTATATAAAACTCAGAAATAAATAAATAAATAAATATCATTCAACTACTCCTCTAGTTTCGTATGGTATCAATGAGGTCCAAAATGGCAGTGACTGCAAAAAGATTCATGGTTTTCCTGAAAATGATAGGGTTGTGCTCAGGATCGCATTATGGAAAATGATTGGTTTTCTTCTGTTTTGGCATAAGACATTTCTGAATAGTTTCTGTTCCACAATCAACCCCTGGCAAGATGGCTGCTTTACAATTAAGTTCTTCCATCTCCTTGTACCAATGGCACAGTCAATTTGATTTCTATGAATTCTGTCTTGTGATGATAATTCTACAAATGACATTTTGATTGCTTGAAGACAGTGTTAGCCATGAAGAATCATTGCATAGGCAGGAACTGATACATAATTCTTTTGTTTCATACAGACTCAACCATGTTTTCCTCCTAAATATTTCTAACTTTGGCATTCCAGTACAAGCACTGCATCTTACTTTCATATTCCATCACTTTCTGGCTGAATTTGATCATAAAACTCACCAACCTCTTCTTTTTCTTCATTAATAGTTGGCGCGTAACTTTAGGAAAACATCATATTGAAAGAGTTCCACATACTGTATAATTATTATATTGAGTAGTTGACTCCATTGTACCTAATTACAATCTTTGAGAGATCCCTCCTGACTTTATAAGCAATGCTATTCTTTTTTTATTGTATGTCCTGAGGAGTAAAAAGTATCATCTTCTGACTGCAATTCTAACCCCTCTCATCCCAATTCAATTCAAGCATGATTTGTTTTTCCTAAACTGTATGAAGTGATGTCTTTGCTGTTACCCTTAAAGTGATGATCCACCATATTTCTGCTGCCCAGTATAATTGCCTGCTTATTTTAAATGGGCAGTTGGGATGATTTGGAGATACTTCTAGGATTATATACATCACCAATGTTCTTTGCTCATCCATCCCAGGATAACCATGTTTAGTACTGTAAGGAGCCCCAGACACTCCTGAGTGAAGGAGTGGAATGTCTGTCAGTTTGAACTGAGGTAACAGAATGTGAGGCAACTGGCAGTTGGAACAGAGTTCTTTTCAGGTGGGGAGAGGGAGTAGAACTCCTTAGCATCAGAGCATGTTTATTTATTTATTGGATTTATATTGCCGCCTATTCGCCCATGTTAATTACTGTATTAAGAAATAGTCATGATCCGATGGTTATTTTGAAAAACCCTTTCTTAGTAAGCACCTAGAGGCCAAGAGGAACATACTCACCAAATTTCAAGTTTGTAGGCTTTACAGTTCTGGAGATTTCGTGATGAGTGAGTGGTACTTGGCTTTTAAATATATAGATTTTTGTTGAAGACAACTTGGGTCTTTTGTTCTCAGGTAAACCTAAGATCAAAAGCTGGAGATTCTTTACTGCTAATCCTATTTTATGTTTGAGGTGGAGTTTGGGAATGCCACTGCTCTTTGTACAAATAGTCAGATAACAGATAACAGATAATCAGAGTTGGAAGGGATCTTATAGGTCATCTAATCCACCCACCCACCCAAGCGGGAGATCCTGCACCATTTCTGACAAATAGCCTTAACTTACAATCATTTCTTTAGTCCTTGACTTACAATCATTTCTTTAGTGACTGTTCAAAAGAGTGAAAATTGAAAATTGAAAAAAATGACATATGATCATTTTTCACACTTAAAACCATTGCAGCATCGCCATGGTCACATGATTAAAATTCAGAGGCTTGGCTACTGACTCATATTTTGTGGGGTGCCTCAGGGGTCGGTCCTCTCCCCTCTCTTGTTCAACATTTATGTGAAGCCGTTGGGCGAGATCATCCGTGGTCTTGGGGTGCGGAGTCATCTGTATGCAGATGACACCCAGTTATACATCTCCACCCCAGACCACCCCAACGATGCTGTGGAGGCTATGTCCCGGTGCCTGGAGGCCGTGCGGAATTGGATGGGCGGGAACAGGCTCCGACTCAACCCATCCAAGACTGAGTGGCTGTGGTTCCCGGCGCCCCGATATAGCCAGCTGACACCTTCACTGGCTATTGGGGGAGAGATTCTGCCCCCTACAGGGAGGGCTCGCAATCTGGGTGTCCTCCTGGATGCACGGCTGTCTTTAGAACATCATATTGCGGCCGTCTCCAGGGGGGCGTTTTATCAGGTTTGCCTGATTTACCAGTTGCGGCCCTTCCTGGATCGGGACGCCCTGCGCACGGTCACTCATGCCCTTGTCACCTCTCGCCTGGATTACTGTAACGCTCTCTACATGGGGCTCCCTGTGGGGAGCACCCGGAGACTCCAACTGGTGCAAAATGCAGCCGCGCAGGTGATTATGGGGGCGTTGCGTAGCTCCCATGTGACGCCTCTCCTGCGCGAGCTGCATTGGTTGCCGGTGGCTTTCCGGGTTCGCTTTAAGGTTCTAGTTTTGACCTTTAAAGCGATTCATGGCATTGGGCCAGGCTACCTGCAGGACCGCATTCTGCCGGTGATCTCCAACAGACTGATGCGTTCCCACAGGGAGGGCCTTCTCCGGGTGCCGTCGGCCTCTATGTGTCGTCTGGCGGCCCCCGGGAACAGGGCCTTCTCTGTGGGGGCCCCTGCCCTCTGGAATACTCTGCCACCTGAGATACGTACCAGCACGGACCTGAGGACCTTCAGGCGTGTGTTAAAAACCTGGCTCTTCGAGCAGGCTGGCCTGGGCTGACATGAGATCTTAATTGTCTCCTTTTAATTTGGATTTTAAATTTGGGGTTTTAATGTTCGGTGGGAGGGTTGGTTTTTAACTTTAACAGCCCATTATTTAATTTTATTTTAACTTTTGTATATGTATTGGGGTAGATTTGGCTGTGCACCGCCCTGACTCCTTCGGGAGAAGGGCGTTATATAAATGTTAAAATAAATAAATAAATAAATAAAATATTTGTGACAGTTACAGTGTCCTGGGAGGGGGGGCAGGGTCATGTGATCATCTTTTGTGACTGTCTGACAAACCAAAATCAATGGGGAGACTTTATTCACTTAACAACTATGTTTACTAACTTAACTGCTGCAGCAGAGGTGGTATTCAGCAGGTTCTGGAGAACTGGTAGTGGAAATTTTGAGTAGTTTGGAGACCCGGTAGCGGAAATTTTGAGTAGTTTGGAATGCCACCTCTGATTGGCCCCACCACCATCTATTCTCTGCTTCCCAAGTCCCAGATGATTGGCTGGGTCTTCTTTTGTTGCCCTGCTTAGGAGAATAGAGCTGGAAAGCAGGTTAGTGGGGTGGGGAGGGAATGGAGATTTTACAGTATCCTTCCTTTGCCACGCCTACCAAGCCACGCCCACCAAGCCATGCCACACCCACCAAGCCACGCCCACAGAACTGGTAGTAAAAATTTTTTTAATCCCACTACTGTGCTGCAGTGATTCCCTTAACAACTGTGGTAAGATATATATTAAAGTGGGGCAAAACTCACTTAACATTTGTCTTGCTTGGCAGGGAGGGATTTTGGTCTCAGTTATGGTCGTAAGAAGAGGATTTCCGGTAGTTATGCTTCCACAAAGCCAGCCTGCTTCCTAGGATAATTGTAGCAATTACTGGCTTCTATATTTATAACTGCATGATTAATTTTATCATTAGACACCATCCAGCCAAAGTTGAGAATTCTTAATCTGAGGGATTTATGTGTGCATTTAAATGTCGTGCTGAAATTAATGGGGCTTAAATGTCATTAACATTGTTTGCATTGCACCTTTTATTTTTCCTTTCAGCATGAATAGCAACTTGAGAAACAGAAAAGAGTGAAATTATAATGAGCAGATTTGTAATTTTTTTTTAATGTGCGAATAGAAAGAAATCTTTTGGTTCTCATTATTTTTTATTGTTCTATCAGGTATCCATTGTTTCAAAAGATACACTTTCCCTCCTCGTTATTGTTTTCCTGCTCCAAATAAATTAAGTCATATGTATTCAGCAAATTTTACTAGATACCTGGAAGGATGGAGTGAATATCATCTCCAAACAAAACATTTCCTGTTGCAAGGGCTGAATTGGAATAATAAGAATTTTTATAGGGAGTTGATATGCGTTTGAAGCAGTTTGGTTAAAATGTCAAATTAGAATAAGGAGAGAGGTGCAGATTTAAATTTACCCTCAGCTGTGAAAATTCTCTCCCTCTCCCTCTCCCTCCCTCTCTCTCTCTCTCTCTAAACATACTCTGTCAGCTCAGTCTACCTTACAGGGTTGTTGAGGGGGAGAATTGGAAGAGGGAATGCTCTACATGCTGCTTTGTGCTCTTACGTGATAGTTGGTTATTAAACTAATGAATAAAATTAGCTTTTGTAGAGTTATTATAATGATTGCATCCAGAAGATAAAATTGCATTTATTGAAATATAAAGAATTGCTGGTTTGCTTTTACGTTGCTTTGGTAATTATATCGATGTTAAGCCACTTTTGTTGTCAAAGGATACAGACTGACACATTGCTTTTCAAGTTGCCTACATTCTCCATACTTACAAAAATCATATAAAAGATATTTTGGCCTTGAAATTACAAGAATAGGAAAGTTCCAAAACAATAATAAGAAATGTTTACTAGAGATGTACCCTACATGTTGAGACAGCTTGTTTAAATCAGGAGTGGATATTGCTGAACAGAAGACATATTTCTAGAAAACATGTAGGCCTATAAAAAAACAAGGGGTAAAAAAAGGAAATGCACAGGACCAGAAGAAAAAGTCTTTCCTCCTCAAACTCACCTATAATCCCACGGTATATATTTTAGTTTTATTCAATTTTAATTATCTTGGCCACGGCTGTCAAACTCAATTGCATCACATGATGTATCATGACATATCATGATAGTTTTTTTGCCTTTATGGAGCTGCGGTGGGTGTGGCCTGAGCATGATGCATCCAGCCCAACGGGCCGTCAGTTTGATAGGCCTCATCTGGGCTCAAAGTTTATTAATAGTAGTGCATCGTATGATTTTATGTCAGATTAAATTACCATCACTTATATTTGTACCTACATATACATGCATGTAACCCCATCACACCACAGTGATACCTTGGTATTCAACTGCTTTGAAACTCATCAAATTTCGTACGCAACACAATTTGACGTGAAAATCTTGTCCCAGTACTCATCATTTGTTTGGTACCCAACGCACAAGCTAGAACTTTTTTAGTGTTGGATGCCTTGTGACTTACTACATCATTCCTTATGGGAAAAAAATATTTGGTACTCATCATGCCTCCTGGAGCCAATTAACAATGAGGTACCACTATATTCTCTTTTGGAGTTAGCAATGTTCTGTGGAGCACCCCCAAAAGAATGCAAAGTACAAGAAATTGTAGGCTGGAGGTAAGTGTTTTCTTCAGAGGTGGTATTCAGCAGGTTCTGACCAGTTCTGGAGAACCGGTAGTAGAAATTTTGAGTAGTTCGGAGCACTGGCAAATACCACCTCTGATTGGCCCCGCCTCCATCTATTCTCTGCCTCCCATTGAGTCCCAGGTGATCGGCTGGGTCTTCTTTTGTTCCCTTGCACAGGAGAATGGAGCTGGAAAGCAGGTTAGTGGGGTGGGGAGGGAATGGGGATTTTGCAGTATCCTTCTCCTGCCACGCTCACCAAGCCATGCCATGCCCACTAAGCCATGCTCACAGAACTGGTATTAAAATTTTTTAAATCCCACCACTGGCTTTTTTTCTGCCAGCCTTTGGATGTCTCAACATTTCTCTATTTCCTGTCTTTAGTGAGCATTGCGCTAAGGTATACAAATTAAGTTACTTCTCTAGGGTTTTTTTTTTGCCATTGTATAACTTTTTTTTTTTTTGCCATATAAAGCTTTCAGCCTGCTTCCCCTTTCAAACACAATCCCCTTCATCTTCAAATCTGAAGATCCATATTCCTTGATCCATTGTGCAATCATACTATTTATCCTTTGTAACTCATATGGGTTCTCAGCCAACATAGCACTGACTGCACACACACAAAGAAGTTTTACACTCCCATTGGCAGAGCTCTAACATCATCACATACATTTTCATGCTATATATACAGTATGTAGCCACTCCTTGCTTAGTGACTACCTCAGTTAACAACAATTTGCAAATAAAATGGTAATAAATAGTATATGTATATATATATGTGTGTATGTATGCATATATGCATACATACACACACATATATATACATATACTATTTATTACCATTTTATTTGCAAATTGTTGTTATATATATATATATATATATATATATATATATATATATATATATATAACAATATGCTCACTTAACAACCAATTTTCCTGCAACAAAAGGGGAAAAAGTGGAACTGCTTAATTAATTATTTGCATCAGTCTTCATGCAAAAGGAAAAAAAAATAGTTCAACCTATCAAAAGTAGCACTGTAGGAGACAGAATAGATATGCAAGTCAAAATAGGCAAGAAAATGGTAAGAGAATATCTATCCACATTAGATGAGTTCATATCACCAGGACTAGATGGATTATATCCTAGATTTCTGAAATTGCTGGTAGACATGATTTTGAAACTACTGAACAAAATTGTTCAAAGCATCTGAGGCATCAGGGAAATACCAGAGGACTGGAAAAGAACTAATGTGATTCCAGTTTACCAAAGAGGGGAAAAAAAAACTGGATCCAGGAAACAGACCAAACAACCTGACATCAATACCTGGGAAGATCTTGGAAAAGAGAAACAGCACATTTGCAAGCACCCAGAAACAAACAAGACAATTACTTAGAAGTTGGCATGGGTTTGTCGAAAATAGTTCATGCCAGACAAATCTTATTGCCTTCTTTAACAAAGTGACTAAATTACAGTAGTAGATAAGGGAAACAGTTATGTTTACTTAGACCTCAGTAAGGCATTTGATAAAGTAGACCACAGCTTTAAAGTAGAGTACAGCATTCAGTGAGTAGTCATCAATGGCACTACATCTGCATAGAGGGAAGCATGCAGTGGGTACTTTGCAGTCCTGTTTTAGGCCCAATTCTCTTCGACATCTTTATCTAATTGAAGGAATAGAAGGGAAACTCATCAAATTTGCAGTTGATACTGAGCTTGGGGGGTGGGTGGGTGGGGAACAGCTTGTACTTTAGATGATACACTCAAGATTCAGAAGAACCTTATCCAACAAAATGCAATTCATTGGTGATAAAAGTAAAGTCCTACACACAGGCAAGAAAAACTAAAAGTGCAGACATAGATAGGTTGATACTATACCAACAGTAGCAACTGTGAGGGGATCTAGATTTCCTAATAGACCACCATTTAAGTATGAACCAGCAGTGTACTACAGCTGCCAAAAGAGCTAATGCAATTCTAGATTGCATCAACGGATGGTTAGTTTCCAGATTGCATGATGTGATAGCACCACTGTATGAAGTAACCTCATGTTTGGAATACTGCACCTAATTTTGGTCACCATGATACAAAAAAGACGTCGAGAGACCCTAGAAAGAGAAGAGCAAAAAAGATGATAAGGGATCTGGAGGCTAAATCAAATGATCAATGAATATGTCCAGTTTAATGAAGAGAACGACTGGGGATACCAATCTTTAGCTCGTAACAGGCTTCATAAAGACTGCTCTGGGCCTTGAGGTTTAAATCCTAGAGGTACTTTTTCAAGAGGCAATTGGGCTTTGTGTTTTTTCTTCTTTGAAGACATTTTGCTTCTCATCCAAGAAGCTTCTTCAGCTCTGATTGGATGGTGGGGAACAGAAGGATTTATACTCCTTGCAGACAGCTGGTCATTTGTATTCTTTTAGCGGGTTGTTAAGGCCACCTGGAGGTTTAACTGTGTCCTCAGGGTCACCTGAGTAGTGCAAATGGCTGTGGAGCCTTCTTGGAACTGTTGAAAGAAGGACTGTGTTGTAGAGTGGAGATAGATGATGCCACATCCCTTCCTCTCTGTTGAGAGAGGGCTGTTCAGTTTTGACATAGATGGCCTCTTTGACCCCCTCTTTCAGTCCAGCTGCCTTTTGAAAAGGGAGCTTTGGGACAACCATGACCTGGATGATTGACAATCTCCATAGACATTGAGCTCTAAATGTTCAAAATCACTTCTTAAAATATATTTGAAGTATAACATTAAAACAAATCTTAAACCTTAAATTATATTTATTCTTCTTTTTCCTCTTCAGACATTTACCAGGGTTAGGAAACAGACATTTTTTAAAAATAGAGTTTTAAACAGCATTTGGAAGAGAGATGCCTCTCTCTATTTGGTAGCTAATTAAAAGCAGATATTGAAGAGAAAATGTTTGACCATTCCAAGAAAATATACTTCTCTTTATCTAGAGTCCTAAGGTTGGTTTAAGGCCCACTGATGTCCCAAGCATGAGATGGAATGCTTACTCCATGAGATGGAAACAAATGTGTTATCAAATAACACCTTCAAACCCATAGTTTTAAATTTTAGTCACTCACCAAGGCAAAGAAAATATTATTAAACAATGCAGTTTACAGTTGAACACCACAGATAAGGACAGATTACTAAAAAAAATCAATTAAGGCCGAATGGGACAATGAAAAAAAAAAAGGAATGATAGCTAGGGGAAAAAAATTCTGTACGTTCCTCTTCCTTTGGTACCTGAATCATGTGCTTATTTCTCTTAATGTTTAATTGAGGGCTGGATGGAGTCCTCTAAACTGCAGAGCTGGAGATGTAACTGAATCAATCTTACAGGCTCCCCTGTCTTTTCCTTGCTGAATTATTTCAGCAAAACCATTTTGGAAAAAAAGAACTGAGAAAAGAGCTTCTCTTTTATAGGAAGGGAAGCGAAAGCAGCTGCAAGAGACACCTCATATTAGAAACAGACATCTATAAAACAAAGAGGGGGAGGATGGAAACCCAAGGAGGGCAGATCTGTGACCACATATGTGGCTCGCAGTAGGAACTCACTGGAAATGTTTGGCTTTGACAGCTTTGAGCCAATGAGACACATTAAGGATCCTTTTACTTGAAAGGAGGTTGGGAAACTTGTTCGGCTAAGTTCCATTTCAAAGATTTTTCTCTCAGCAAAGCCAATGGGCTTTGTTTTCTCTTTCAGGTATATGTAATTGTAGGTGTCTCAGCTCAGCAGGGAAAAAGAAGTTGAAGGTCTGTTTGGGTTACCAGCAGATGAAAGGCCATTAAGAGAAAAGTCCTTTTTCTTGATGTCTCTATTGAGCTGGGGTTGGTTGAAGAAATGAAGGAACATGCCTTCACTCTAGCATTGAATACAAAAACCCAAGAACATGCAGCATTGATTAGAGTCTTTCATTATGAATGGAATGCAATGGAATGGAATGGAATAGAATATATGGAATGGAATAGAATGGAATAGAATAGAATGTATGGAATGGAATAGAATAGAATGGAATGGAATAGAATAGAATAGAATATATGGAATGGAATAGAATAGAATGGAATGGAATACAATAGAATATACGGAATAGAATGGAATAGAATAGAATATATGGAATGGAACGGAATAGAATAGAATATATGGAATGGAATGGAATAGAATATATAGAATGGAATGGAATAGAATGGAATATATGGAATGGAATAGAATAGAATAGAATATATGGAATGGAATGGAATAGAATAGAATATATGGAATGGAATGGAATAGAATGGAATGGAATAGAATGGAATAGAATAGAATATATGGAATGGAATGGAATAGTATAGAATGGAATGGAATGGAATTGAATCAAATCGAATCGAATGGAATACAATAGAATATATGGAATGGAATGGAATGGAATGGAATAGAATAGAATATATGGAATGGAATGCAATAGAATGGAATAGAATAGAACATATGGAATGGAATGGAATGGAATAGAATGAAATGGAATAGAATAGAATATATGGAATAGAATGGAATGGAATATATGGAATGGAATAGAATAGAACATATGGAATGGAATAGAATAGAATGGAATGGAATGGAATAGAATGGAATATATGGAATGGAATAGAATGGAATGGAATGGAATAGAATAGAGCTGGAAGGGACCTTGGAGCAGGAGAATGTACTATTTCAGATGTTGACTGTCTAATCGCTTCTTAAAAACCTCCTGTGCCCATGATTTCTGAAGGCCAGCTGTTTCATTGGTTAATTGTCTTCACTGTTAGGAAATGTCTCCTTAATTCCAGGTGGTTTCTCTCCTTGATTAGTTTCCTACCATTGCTTCTCGTTCTGTCCTCTGGTGCTTTGTAGAATAATTTGACCCCCTCTTCTTTGTGGCAGTTCCTCATACTGGAATATCGCTATCATTATTTTTAATAGATGGCTTTTTCTAGTGATAGAGCATCTGTCTATCCAATAGACAGAGATAGTGTCTACCTAGGGGCAGGGGTGGGATTCAACCGGTGTTACTACTGGTTCGGTGATTACGTTTTGCTGTGCAAAGCAGCTGAGATTGAAAAAGCAGGAAATAAAGGCTAGGTAAGAGCCTGGGAGAGCGGGCGGGCCAAACAGCAGCAAACACAGAACCAGTTTAGTGTTTGCTGCTCTTCAGAGCTACCGGTTCTATAGAGCCGGGTAGAACTGGTAGCATCCCACCTCTGCCTAGGGGACAGCTACCTCACAAAAGCCACCTACAGCTATTTCAGATACTAATATTAAAGTTCTTAAATCTTTTTAATGGCTAAGATCTTAGGCACGGACCATCATTTAATATGTTCCAGAGGATGAAGAAGCTGCTGACTTGTGGTTTAATCTTAGATCTATTAAAGGAAATGAAAATAACAACAAAACCAACAATGGTTGTAAGGTTAGGCAAAGATGGAATAGAATATATGGAATAAAATATATAGAATAGAATATATGGAATGGAATGGAATGGAATGTGATAGGCCATAATATTACTGTCCACTAGAGCGTTAATGACATTTTGCTTTATTTGCTTCCTTAAAATTGACTTCATAACTATGAAGTAGATCTGTAATGCTCTTCAAGTGACACGACACAGTACATAGATCTTTCTTGCATTATCACAGAAACCAAGCAGACAAGAGAAGACCTCCATCTGTGCATAATTACTAATGTGCAGTCAAGTATTTTAAACCCAGAGTAAAATGATAAAATAAACATAATCGCATGCAGAAAAATCTATCTTGACCTGAACTTTGCAATGGGGGCATTTGATGGGATTGTCGCATCTTGGGAATATGGTCCTTTCCTTTGCATCATTTATACAGAGTATGTATTATTCTGAGTTAATGTGAGACTGCGCCTTTGATCTCGCTTCATTGCACCAAAGTGAAAGAGATGTAAGAGTTGAATTGCTTCCTCTTTTATCCTCAGTCCCGGTCAATAATGTGTCAGTCTCCCGTGCCTCTCATTTGTAGGTTCTGGAATGGCTTTCCGTATTCTCGCTGGTAATTTCAGTGCAGTTCTCAAGCCTCCAAGAAATATATTTGAAATGGAAAAGTGTATTTGGAGGTGGGTGGATGGGCAGGCGGCTGGCGAGAGCATCCCACAGCACAAAGATGCACAGATCATCACTTTGACTTTATCTTATTTATAGATGCCGTAGTTATAGCTTTTCAGGAGCCAGATGATTATCATTTCTTCGGTGCTTCAGCAGATGGTATAACCCTACAAGCATTATGTGAAAATCTTAAAGCAAACAAGGTAGTGAGGTGGGAGTGGGGGAATGGAACATTTTGCAGGGAGAAATGTTATTGTCATTCCAAATAGGAGACAAAGCCATTTCTGACATTGTCTTGCACAGAATATCTGCATTGCTGGTTATTGTCAAGCTGAAATCACCAGGGAAATCAATGGGGTTGGTTTCTGGTAGAGACGGGGTGGCATGTGTGCGCGGGGAGGGTAAGTATCTTTTAAAAAAAAAAAAATCAAATCAAATCCCCAACTGATTTTTGCGGCATACGAAACAAATCTGATTAATTCTGAGATGAAAAACCAAAGAAACAAGAGAGACTTGTTCATTATAGACAACATTCTCGTAGGTTTTTCAGGAGGCTCTAAACTTGGATGGAATACTAACCCATTGATTGCTATTCAGCTGCTTAAGCAGCTCAGCAACTGATTGAGCTGGAAGAATGACTGAGAAATTTTCCCCATTCTTTTCTGTTTATCTCCTTCTTCCATATTAGTTAGCTTATTGCCTTTTTTCATCTTCCCCAGAAGACCTGATGATACCAGGGAAAGACCATCTTTTTGAAATATGGTCAGTGGTTCATACAGTTAGCCCTCAACATAGAACCACAATTGGGACTGGAAATCCGGTTGTAAGTCATTATGGTCCATTATGTTGAAGCACCTACATGACCGGAAGTGGGTTTTTTTTTTTTTCCAGCATTTTTTGTTGTGGTTGCGGTCTTTAAGTGAACGTGGCAGTTGTTAAGCAAATCCATTCATTTGAAACTGGCAAACAATGCTGGAAACCAGCAAAAAAGCAAAATATTGCAATCTCATGCAGCTGGTCCTGAATGTGGTACCTCGCTCAATAGTAGTGACTGTGAGAGGGATCTGGGAATCCTCGTGGACAATCATTTTAATATGAGCCAGCAGTGTGCAGCAGCTGCCAAAAAAGCCAACACAGTTCTAGGCTGCATAAACAGAAGGGTAGAATCAAGATCAAGTGAAGTGTTAATACCACTCCATAATGCCTTGGTAAGGCCACACTTGGAATACTGCATCCAGTTTTGGTCACCACAATGTAAAAAAGATGTTGAGACTCTAGAAAGAGTGCAGAGAAGAGCAACAAAGATGATTAGGGGACTGGAGGCTAAAACATATGAAGAATGGTTGCAGGAACTGGGTATGTCTAGTTTAATGAAAAGAAGGACTGGGATGACATGATAGCAGGGTTCCAATATCTCCTGGGCTGCCACAAAGAAGAGGGAGTCAAACTATTTTCCAAAACACCTGAGGGTAGGATAAGAAGCAATGGATGGAAATTAATCAAGGAGAGAAACAACCTAGAACTAAGGAGAAATTTCCTGACCGTTAGAACAATTAATCAGTAGAACAACTTGCCTCCAGAAATTGTGGGTGTTCCAACACTGGAAGATTTTAAGAAGATTGGACAATTATTTGTCTGAAGTGGTGTAGGGTTTCCTTCCTAAGCAGGGGGTTGGACTAGAAGACCTCCAAGGTCCCTACAACTCTGTTACTCTATTCTATAGCAGTAACCTTTCTCTGACCCGCAGTTCCATGATTCTGGGGACAGGGGGCGATAGTGCAACCATTCACAATGGCTAGAAGGTGCTTTAAGGTGCATAAAGCACCTGTTCCTTAGCCATCGTAAATGTGACTTAAGTCAAGGACTTTCCTTTAATATAAAAACGTAGCATTTTTAAAAAATGAGTGGTTTGATTGGGAACATTATGGAAAAGTTAACTGGAAAAGCATTCTGGTAATCTGTTACTCTGAGCACGTCCTCCTAACCACTGTTTCAATTGTTGTTTCAATTGAGAAAAGGGGAAAGTGAAGGAGGTGTTTGGAAAGCCACAGTTTTCTATCTGGATTTGATCCTCTCAAATATCACGAGTAACAGCATTCCTTTCTTTCCTTTGTGTATTTTTTTAAACTCAAGCAGCCATTACACAATCTCAGAATAATAGAATAACTGATTTGAAAGAATTCCTGACTTCACCCCAGGCATAGTTACATGCCAGGTAACCAACACCTAACTGGAAAGCAAAGGAGCAAGATTAAATATAAGTAACAAACAGCAAAATATGCTGTTCGATGGAATCTTAAAAGTCTGTCTAAGTTTCTTTCATCTTTCATCTTACAGAAACAAATGTCAAACAGGGCTTAATTGAATTTCTTTTTTTCATGCTTTCCTCTTTTTCAGAACTTGAGTATTTTTTTTTCTCAAAATTTCCCCATGCTTGTTCCTTCTCTATCTCCAGAGTGAGTACTATATTCTTTTACATTTACAAACGATAGCCAGTAAGGTGCTTTCCTGTGAGAACATAATGCAGGGATTGGGGGTGAATTCCATTTCATGAAACATTTATGAGAATAATGTACAGGTGGCCCTCAACTTATGACCACAATTGAACCCAAAATTTCTGTGCTTAAGCGAGACATTTGTTGAGTGAATTTTACGACTTTTCTTGCCTCTGATGTTAAGTGGATCACTGCAGTTGATAAGTTAGTAACCCGGTTGTTAAGCGTATCTGGTTTCCCCATTCATTTTGCTTGTCAGAAGGTCACAAAAGGTATGTACATGATCTTGGGACATAGCAATGGTCATAAATATGAACCCATTGCCAAGCACCTGAATTTTGATCACATGATCATAGGGATACCAGAAAGATCATAACTATGAAAAATGGTCATAAGTCACTTTTTTTCAGTGCCTTTGTAACTTTGAATGGTCACTAAATGAACTGTTGTAAGTCGAGGACTATCTGTATTACAAGTATTACAAAAATGCATATTTGCTGAAATGTGTATACAAAAATGCATGGTAGTTCTATGGAAACTTAAACTCTCAAATTAGAGCAGGAATAGGTAGAAAAACAAATTCAGAATAGAAATCGACAGATTTGTAAAGACATGCCAAAGTGAAAAAAAAAGATGCAAGTATATTAAAATATAGGAGATTCAAGAAGCAAATCTCTCAGTGTCCAGTTTGTTGTAATGCCCCCCTAAAATAATTAAGTGGACCCCCAAAATAAATCATGTGTAGCAAAACAGGATGAGATAAACATCTCTTTGACAAAGAAAAAAAAACTTGTAGGGAAAAAACTCAATATTGGAGTATAGGAAGTGGGCATATAATCTTATCTAGCAAAAGCATCCTCTGGTACAATTTTCTGTTGGAAAAGGTAGATTTAGTGCCTCACACTTTCAAGCTTATCACAAGATATTTTAGCTTTGGCCATTGGTCAGAACCAGGATTTTCAAATGTTCAGCTTCTTTATCAGCACAAATTGAAAGTTTTAACTGGGATCACCGAAGTCCCTTCAAATATTGGGATCCCTGTTTCTTTAAGGATGCCTTTAGCTCTACAAGTTATTCTTGAAAATAGAGAGCTATGGATAGAATTGTATCTCATTTTAATTCATTTAGCAAAGGTTCCATTGTATGACCAGTCACTTTTGATGAAATAGTTCTTTCTTTAAAAAAAAAAATCTGTAGAGTTTAAAATAAAGTTATATTTATTTCAGGGTTCTCAAGATTTATTCATTTGTTATTTGTTCCTGTTTGGTCCATGCAATTCCTGCTTCCGAAACACCACATCGGTTAGAGATTTTGCAGGAACCAACCAAGGCTCTTACTACCCCAATAACCCATTTTTATAAGAAGTTGAAGGAATTTGATGAAATTGACATTAATTATGTGTGTGACCTTTGGGCTAATGAGCTCATATGTCCTATTCTTGTAAGCGAGTGAATGTCTCTAAAGAATGTAAAATTAAACCTCTTTTGATCTTGAAATGAGACTAACACAAGAGAAATTTTGATTTGTGTACTGTATAATACATGCCTCAGAAAATGTTTACATTGTACTTGCACTTGATCTGCCTTTGAAAATGCAATTCATGAATTGATAAATAAACTCATCATAAACTGGGCCTCTATATTTCAAGGATTTGGGGATGAAATCCATAGGTTTGCTAAGAAGATAAATAGAACTGGCTACACTAATGTGTTGTCTTCCAGATAGGACAGGTACCATTCCCGACATTTTAAGCGTATCATTGGAAGAGCCATCTAATGCCAATGGGACTAGCCTACCCCACTCGCTATGGCAGAAGAAGTTTACTTTGGATGCCACCTACCAGAGATGGTATTCAGCAGATTCTGACCAGTTCTGAAGAACCGGCAGCGGAAATTTTGAATAGTTCGGAGAATCGGCAAATACCATCTCTGACTGGCTCCGCCCTCATCTATTCTCTGCATCCCAAGTCTCAGCTGATCAGCTGGGTCTTCTTTTGTTGCCCTGCACAGGAGCTGGAAAGCAGGTTAGTGGGATGGGGAGGGAATGAGATTTTGCAATAACCTTCCCTTGGAGTGAGGAGGGAATGGAGATTTTACAGTATCTTTCTCCTGCCATGCCCACTAAGCCATGTCCATCAAGCCACACCCACAGAACCGGTAGTAAAAATTGTTGAATCCCACCACTGCCACCTACCAAAGAATTTTGGCTGATGGTGTCCAGAAGAGCCTTTCTTGCTTTGACTCCCAATATTCTTCTGCTGGAACTGATGTCCATCCTCATACTATTGGCCTTCTAGAAGCACCTGAAAACTTGGTTCTGCCAGCTGGCCTGGGGTCTTGACAGGGATGTGCTCTGTTGGGAATGGTTGATAGGATAGAGAGAAGAACCTCTATGTTCTCCATCCTCTTGGTGCTTAGCTTGCTGTTTAATCGTCTTAACAATTTTGTTTTGTCTTTTTTTTTAACCTTTTGATTATATTGTAAGCCACCCAGAGTCACTGCAACAAGTGAGATGGGCAGCACGAAAATGTAATGAATAAAAATAGCATAAATAATACTGTGTTACCTAGAGATTAATAGATTAATTATCCAACATGCAGAGAGGGTACCTGAAGTGGTAGGCTAGGAGAGACAAATATACTTCTGGACCAAAAATTATGCCTCGATTTTGATGATGGGGTCTTCTGTTAAGATCAAAATGGAGAAAGGGGTTATTGATTTAACAATTTATATGGGCACCTGCTCACCAGGTAATCTGTAAGGTGCTGTGTTTTTTTTCTTGCTGTGAAGAAAAATTCAACAATGCGTGTTCACCAAGAAATATTTTGTTTCCAACCTTTGCTGATGTTCAATTTCATGGATCTTCTCTTTGTAGCACTGCCTCAAGTGAATTTTTCCTTGTAAGAACTTTAAAATGGCCAGTTTCGGTAGGATCGGTAGATCGTATTTGGAACTCGATCCAGGTATTTTCATACTTATAAAGGTCCCACTTAATCTGTAGAATTTATAGATTTACTTTGTTGTACACAGGTGTCCTGGTCTAACAACTACTCATTCAGCAACCGTTCAAACTTATGATGGTGCTGAACAACTGGTGGCTATAACCGGTCTTCATACTGTAACAGAATCCCACAGTTATGTTCCTGATTTGTAACTCTCCCTGTCAATTTCCCACAAGTAAAATCAGTGGGGAAGCTGGCAGGAAGTCAAAAGTAGTAGTCATATGAGACTCTTGCTTGAAGATACATATGATTCTCGTTTAATGATAGAAACTGGGGCTGCTGTAACTGCCATTGCTAAACATCATGGTCACACAGGTTTTCAAGTTACAACTGTGTTGCTTAATGAGAGAGTTTCTAGGCCCAATTGCCATCATTAAACAGGGCTACCTGCGTGGTAAAACAAACAGCCAATGTATAGCAAGTACATTTCAGAATAAAAGGAAGGTGACACACAACCCACAGGCTGCACACACTCCTAGTTTCCCAGTAAACTTACAGTGGGTATGCTACATTTCCAGGAGTTTCACTGCAGTTTCTCCTAATCCCTCCCACCCCACAAAAGGACCTATTCCTAGGTGCCACTCATTGAGAACCTCATGGCCATGTTACTTGCGTCCCTTGGAGATTCAGGCTCCAGTTCATGGGTCAAACTCAATTTCATTGAGGACCGCATCTGGGTTGTGTTTGACCTTGGGAAGATGGGGTGGGTGTAACCAGGGTGGGCATGGCCAGCATGATATCACTTGTGTCCAGGGGCACCTGTGGTGACCCGAGCGATCTGTCAGTGAAAATTTATTTATTTTATTTGTTTATCTTATTTGGTTTGTCACAAGATAATAGGTTTGTTACAAGATAATAGGTATAAGTAAAAACATAGTTATGAATACATGGATACATATAAGAAAAATAAAAGAAACAATAAGACAGGGATGGTAGGCACATTGGTGCGCTTATGCACGCCCCCTACAGACCTCTTAGGAAAGGGGTGAGGTCAATAGAAGACAGTCTAAGGTTAAAGTTTTGGGGTTTGGGGAAGAAACCACATAGTCAGGCAGAGTATTCCAGACATTGACCACTCTGTTGCTGAAGTCGTATTTCCTACAATCAAGTTTGGTTCGATTAACCTTGAGTTTGTATCTACTGTTTGCTCTTGTATTGTTATGGTTGAAGCTGAAGTGTTCATTGACAGATAGGACATTGCAATGTATGATTTTATATACTATACTTAGATCGGACTGAAGCCGGCATAGTTCTAGGTTTTCTAGGTCTAGAATTTTGAGTCTGGTGGCATAAGGTATTCTATAACGAATAGAGGAGTGGAGAACTCTTCTTATGAAATATTTCTGGAGTTTCTCAACTGTGTTAATATCAGATACGTAATGTGGGTTCCAGACTGATGAGCGGTATTCAAGTATTGGTCTAGCAAAAGTTTTGTATGCTCTAGTTAGTAGTGTCATATTACCAGAGAAAAAGCTACGTAGGATTAGGTTAACAACTCTTAACGCCTTTTTGGCTATGTAGTTACAGTGGGCTCTAGCACTTAGATCATTAGATATGAGTATTCCAAGGACCTTTACAGAGCTTGGATCATCTTGACTATTCAGCTTGTATTTTATTTTCTGAAATTTTTTACCAATATGCAAGACAGAGCATTTATTTGTTGAGATTTGAAGTTGCCATTTTTTTGACCATTCTGATACATAGTCAAGATCTTTTTGAAAATGGGCTCCTGAGCTTCATTTTCACCTGTAATGGCTTCCTGCAACCTTCTGCCAGAGAAAACAGAACTCAAGGGGCCACTTGCGGCCCTTGCAAGCTCTGTTTTTGGCTGGGACAGCCTTTGTAACCCTCTGCCAGTGGAAATGGAGCTGGGGAGGGCCACATACGGCCCTCGCAAGCTCCGTTTTCACTGGCAGAGGCACCGAGGGCTAATCCTTCACCCATGGGCCAGATCTAAGCATCCCACAGGCCAGGTCTGGTCCATGGGCCTTGAGTTTGACACCACTGCTGTAGATGCAAAATCATTGCCCATCTAGCATAATGATCGCATCGTTTCTTAAATCCAAGGGATTTGGGGAAACAGATTGCTTAGGTGGTGCTAAGAAATGACTGTGACGATTTACCATTTACAACCGAGTCTCTTTTCTGATCGCTGCATACTCTAAAGTTATGTAGATAGTCCAGGGATCTTTTCTTGATACAGGTAGTTCTTGATTTACTATTGTCGTTTAACTATTATTCAAAGATATGATGATGGCTTCGGAAAGAGTGCTTTATTGTCTGTAAAGCACTTCTGGCCATCGTCACATTTTGGGTGCTTGGCAACTGGCTTGTCTTTATGACTGATTTTTAAGTGCCCTGTGACCATGTGGTTGCCAGTTGCAATCTTTTCTACCTGTTTCTACAGAAAGTCAATGGGAAAATTGCAAGCAGAAGGGACAGAGAGGAGGTGAAATCCTTTAACTGGCTTCAGAAATGCTTGAGAGTAAAAAGGTTGCCTGCTGAAAGGATTTTACTTCAGTGTGTAGCCAAAATCCTCCGGCAGGCAGCTCTTTCTCTTTGACTGCTTAATGACCTCAGAGTTCACTTAACAACTGCAAACATGAATACCAGGTTAATAGTATTGAATGAAGCAATCCTGTGAGCATCTTGCTTAATGACTGTTTCGCTCAATAACCAAGGTTTGTGGTCCCAATTGTGATCATAAATTGAGGGCTAGTCATACTATTTTGGTTTTGGAAAGTTCAAAGATATTTTAAAGTAGTGTTCTTTGTAGCACCAAAGCATTTTTCTATTCCTCCAGGTTTACTTATTGTGATGATCGATTTCATTTTGTCTTGCATATTATTTTAATGCCCTTTTTCAAATAAACATGGGTTAACTATAAAACATATTTTTATGTGCTTGTTATTTTCTAGTAGAGTTTTTCTATGTATCATGGTAGACTATCTTGATCATTGCACCGAAGGTATAAATCTGAATAAATACAAATTGCTACCATCTCATGCTTCAAATAATTATTCAGGACAGTGACTTTACATGTGCTGATGGCTAGGTACATTTAAAGTTGTCTGGATTGTCTCAGAAGAAAACAATTCTAATGTCTGAAGATACCTGTTTACTCCACCTTTTAACTACTGCAGGATTCATATAACTGTTCTTAAGACTGATATTATTTCTACCACATTAGTAACTCCACAGAGCTGTTTATTCCATACCTAATATGAGATATATTTTTAGTACATATGACTTCTTGCAATTGGGACTAAGATGTGTCAGAATAATATATGGGAAGAATGTGCATAAAAAGAAGAACTTCATGGGTCCTTCTAATTGAACTTCACTTTGCTAACAGGTTGGTAAGGAAGAGATTCCAAGTGAGGCAAGAATTAGAAATATTAGTTTTCCTCTTCATTTACATGAAGACCAGGACTGGTAATGTACAGACTTCTAGATATTGCTGGATTAGGGCTGCCATAATCCTTCATCATTGGCCAGGTTGGTTGGAAATGATGAAAATTGGCATATTACATACCGACTCTACTTGATTTTCCCTTCTGAAAACATTTGTGCCAATAGCTATTTGTGATATTAACATGTCACATAATGAGAAAAGAGCTAAAGGGGAAATTCTCTCTCTCTTTCTCCCACTCCCTCCCTCCCTCTTTCCCTCCCCTCTCCCCTCTTCTCTCTCCCCCTCCCACCCTGCTCCCCCCCTCTTTCTGTAATCTTGAATCTTGGTTGCAGTAGATGGAAATGCATTAGCTCAGAAGCTGGCTATGAGATTCCTGAGTCAAGAAGTTTTCCTTTCCTGCATTAAAGCCTATGGATGATAAAGTTCAAGTTCTACATCATAAATTCCCATTTGGACAGTTGGTTTTGAGAACCTATATCCTCCATCCTTATCATTTTGAAAGGGAGCCACAATCGGTAATGAAATCTGCTTGCTTTTCACACAGTGAAATTAGCTTTGATTCTTCGCCTGAAACATGTGTTTAGAAGGCAACATGCAGAGAGTGAATACTGACCCTATCCGAGCAATAAATATCACCAAAGTAATTTTTGCAAAGCTGCCTAGAGTTGAAGCTGAACTAGTTTTTTTCAAGTGGGCCAAAGCAGCTTAGAAGAAAGTTTTGTTCCCCATCCCCTTTTCAGACTGACAATTTTTCTGCATTGCATTCCCTATTTAGAAATTAAAAAAAAAATACTTTAAGACTAAATTCTGTTCATGCCAGAGATTACAATTTTTTTCCATGGAGTTTTAAAATGTAATTGGAACAAGAAGCTGTATTCTTTCAAAATAGATGTGGGATGTCACCCTACAGCTGAGTCTAACTTTTGCTTTTGATAGCCATTTGTTACATTCATCAGCTTTGTGTTTTGTGACATGAAGGTCTATTATGTCAGTAGCAGATCAAAGTGCTGTTGTACTATATTATTTCACAACGTATATGGGTAAATCACATATATTGAAAAGCACTATTGCCTTGTTTGGCAATTTGTATCCCAAAATAAAGTATACAAACCTTGGTAATAGGTACAGAGCCTTACTCTTTCTTCCCCCATCCATGCTTGCTGAAGTGGCAAAATTTGGATAATGATTTACTTACAAAGTGAGTAGAAGCAAGTTGGCTATTCTGTTTATTTGAATGCTGGTTGAATAGGAGTCTTCCATAGGTATCCTTGTTGAATGAGGGAAATTAGGGCCTCGGGTGATGGGACTGGCCATAATACATGACTCTCTGTCCTTTATACATGCTGTATTCTCTCTGGTGATCTAATTAGTAAAACAAGACTGAGCCCTTCATATGTATGTATGTATGTATGTATGTATGTATGTATGTATGTATGTATGTATAAATATGTAAAGATTCCCCTCACTGAACAGCTAGCGCTGTCCAAAGATGTCTCCGTGGTCATGTGGCTGGCATGATTAAATGCCGAAGCTCCATACACACATACAACACACACACACGATTTAGAAATGTGTAGGAAAAGAGCAGACAAAACAGGTGTCAGGGGGCAGAGTTAAACCAATCATTGGTCTGCAGTCATTATATTCCCACAAACTATTTAAATCCAACCCTTTTTGACTGCTGTTCCATTCTCTGGTGCCAATTTAGTATTGTACATTGGCTGACTCGATTCTTGTGTATAGGATTGAGCAAGAAATCTGAACTGAAACTTATATGTAATCCTGATCCTTCACATCTGACACAGTATGTCTCAAACTTGGGAACTTTTAGATGTGAAGACTTCAACTCCCAGAATTCTCCAGCCACCATGGCTGGTTGGAGAGAACTGGGGTTTTGAATTCCACACATTGTAAAGTCTCCAAGTTTGAAAAACAGATCTATTGGGTAATGAGTAATCCTTGTTTCTCCAGTGCCAACTATAATGCCCACTGGCTATGCTGTTGAGAGTTGTAGTACAACAATATCTACAGGTCTACATCCTGGCATTACGGCTTAGCTTAGAGGAATTTAGCAATATTCTAGCATGTGAGGAAAGTTTAAATTTTCAGAGACCCAGACTGCTGCTCCTTTATATATTCTGGTTTTTAAATAGTTCATTGTTTGATTTATAAGAAAAACTTGCATTAATCTTGTATATGAATGCACAACATGAATATGAAGATTAATACCATCAAGAAGAGTTAAAAATCTCAGGAGATTAGCATGCTGGAAAAAAAATCAACATTTTTCATGTTCATGATGACAATTAAAATGGCACCAAGCAGGGTAGTATTCTTTATCACTGTCATTTAACACTGGCAGCACCTCTTTTGACCAAAAACATCCTGATTAATAAATTGAGGCTAATTTATTTCTCATATAGACCCAAGTTGCTAGATCTTGTAACATAGAAATTCCTTTCTTGTACTCTATGAACTCATAGGATGACAGCTGGATAGAACAAAAACAAAATTCATGTGGAAATCAACCATGGTGCTTATTCATACATAATCATATAGGCTGATTTCGTTGGTTGGATGTACCATCACAGTATGTCTCTAGGTAGTCCTCAGTGTACGACCACAATTGAGTCCAAAATTTCTGTTGCTAAGTGAGACATTTGATAAGTGGGTTTTGCATGATTTATGACCTTTCCTATCACAGCTGTTAAGTGAATCACTGCAGTTATTAACTTAGTAACCTGGTTGTTAAAAAAATCTGGCTTTCTCATTGACTTGTCAAAAGGTTGCAAAAGGGGATCAAATGACCCAGCCAGGATATTACAGCTGTCATAAATATGAGTCAGTTTGATCCTGTGGTCATGGGGATGCTGCACGAGTCATATGAAAATCGGGCATAAGTCACTTTTTTCAGTGCCATATTGTAACTTGGAACGGTCACTCAACAAACTGTTGTAAGTTGAGGACTATCTGTATTGTAGACTTAGGGTTCCACATTAGATGATGGTTGGAACACCTGGAACATGTGATACATATCCTTACTAAATCATCCAAAGGTAAAGCTTTCAACCCAGAAGGAAAAGACTAGATAGGAAAGTACAAGAGCAAGCTTGCAATATATGAATATTTTTCAGACTTTGTCTCTCCCAAGTATAAAGCTTGTTTGTACAAAAAAATTTGTGAATATTTTTTTTCCTAAAAATACATTTTGGCTTTTATCATACATCACTTGATAATATGTAAAACCAAGATGGGTGGCAAAATCACACATGAGCTTTTAAAGACATACAAACCATCCTCTATGTAAGCTTTGCATAAAGTTTTATAATTTTTTAATGATATGTACAACTTATCTTCAGTCTCTATGGGCAATCCTTGAAATGACTTTTTAAGAAATAGATTAGAAATATTTATGATAGATGTCTCGATAGCCAGAATAGCTAAAAAGAACTCCTGCTTACACCTTCTCTCCCTTTCTCTAGGAGATCACTCTAGTATCAGTACAGATTGCTGTGCAAATCTATTACTGTTTTATATTGGCAGTTCCAAATTATATAGGCCTATGAATACCAGTAATCTCTTGGATCAAAAAAATTAGGAGTGTATTGCTTTCAGTCTGTCCTCGTGACTGCTTTAAAGCATTGGCTGAACTGTGCTATGTTCACTTCTGTCAAAAAGACAACTAAATGATAGCATATGATTTTAATGCTCATTTTGTGAAGTTCAGGGATATGGCAGACATTTTGGTTCACAAAGAAGTAGTTTTACCATCCGAGAGCTGAGATCAGGAGCTGGCATTACCAGGTCTCCTGACCTTGCTGTTCCTCATTTTCATTGTTGTTCTTTATTGTCTTTTTTTGGGGGGGGGGGTTGATAATTGAAATGAAAAAGGGCCAGCTTGATTGAAAGCTCCAAACTAGAACCCAGTAGACCGAGAGTCTTAGTCCCACTTTAAGCATGAAGCCAGCTGGGTAACCTTGAGCCAGTCACTTTCTCAGCCCAGGGAAGAAGGCAGATTATCAACTGGACTCTCTTTCTTTGAAGACCTTCCACTTCTCATCCAAGAAGCTTCTTTAGCTCTGACTGGATGGTGGGGAATGGAAGGATATATATTCCTTGCAGAGAGCAGGTCATTTACATTCTTTTAGAGAGTCATTGAGGCCACCTGGAGGCTTGTCTGTGTTATAAGGGTCACCCGAGTAGTTGCAAATGGGCATGGAGCCTTCTTGAAGGTGTTGAAAGGACTGTATTGTATACTGGAGATATCCCTCCCCCTCTGTTGAGAGAGGGCTATTCAATTTTGACATAGATAGCCTCTTGGACCCCTCCTTCAAACCAGTGGTCCTCTGTCCAAAATGTCTGTCCTTCCATTCTCCATCATCTAGTCAAAGCTGAAGAAGCTTCTTGGATGAGAAGTGAAACATCTTAAAACAACAGCAACAACAAAGTCCAGTTGCCTCTTGAAAAAGCACCTTTGGGACAACTGTGACCTGGATGACTTGAGAATCTCCATAAACAATAGATTATCCCTTTTGACAATCCTTGTGAAGAAAACTACAGGGATTAGTCCAGGAAGTCACTAGGAATTCAAAACTGACTTAAAGGCACACAGTGGTAAACACACATTTCTTGTTCACTTTGTTAGGAATGTAAGTCACCTAACAGTTGGGTTGGAAATATATAAACCAGGATAGACATTTTAATACTGTCTCTTTACGGGAATGCTAAAATTGTAATTGGGTGTGGTTCCTGAAATGGCCATAAGATGGAGCCAGAAATCTGGTTTCCCAGAGTGTTGCTAGTTGGTCAATGTTCTGATGTTCGCTGTTTTTGGTTCCTGCATTTCCCTATTGACTGTTGCTGATTGTCATTATTCTTGGATTGATGTGAGTCTATTACTGAACTGTTTTTGATACTGGACTTTGTTATTGGATTATCCCTGAACTGAAAACTGACTGCTATAACTGTGTATGACTTGGACTCTTTGTTGGACTTTGCTTAACCGTTTACTGGAAGTAAAACCTACATTTTACTATACAGTGCAGCTGTGTGCTGTGTGTGTGTTATTTAACATTATTCTCACTACGTCTCCCTGTGTGCACTCATTCTCCTAATGGGGAAATACCTCAACACACTTCTCCTCTTGCAGGAAAAGCCAAGACTGGTTAGAGCAGATGTCTGATCTTGTCTTACAGTCTTTTTCTGGGTGATGTTATGGACTGAGTTCAGAGAGAGCGATGTTAATTGAGATAGTAATAAGGAGGAAGACAAGGAACATACTGTAAGTAAGCTTACTGAGAGTTGTTAGCTCCTGGGGTCCTAAATCCTGAACCACTGTGGAATGCATGCAGTCAGGCCTTTATTAAACAAAAAATAGACTGTGTTTACTAGTAAGTGCAGGGTCATGAAAACTGTAGGCATGGTCTAAAATGTTTAGTAGTGTTTCCAGGATGATATCAGTCAAATACAAAAATAATGTAAGTCCAGTGGCTTTCTTTCTGGGCCATACATATATCATACAACCACAGCGATGTAGAGTTTTGAGGAATACCCATTCAAAGCAATCCTCCTTTATGTTAAAAGTAAGCTGGGAAATGCTGTTATATAACTTCATGGTTCTCTGAAGCTGCCTCTTCAGCTTCAATCAGCAGGCTGTGAGGGATTGCAGACAGCTCTTTGAGACAAATTGTGTTGCCTTTTCACCTCAGCAAGTGCACTGTGGTGCTTCTGAGTTCAAAAGTACCTCATTGAGGCTAAACAAAACTGCCCCACATAGGCCTAATATACGTAGCACACAAGCAATAGATCCTAATTTCCTATTCTACTCTTGCTTTTCTTCTCTAGCCAAAGAGTATTAAAACAAAAGATCACTGAAGGATTGTAGATCTGTATAGAAATAGTTAATTCTTTTAGTAATATGAAAAGATCCTTTTGTTTTTCTTTTCAGACTGAAGCACACAGAAGGTTTTCTTGGAGTAATACATGGCTGATGACAATTAAACATAATGGCACCAGAAAAACTACTTTGGACCTATAATTTGTTCTTGATTGTGGTAGCTGGTGAGTATTAGAGGTTTATCAACCAGTAAGTTTCCACTGATATGTAAAGAGGTTGTGAAGTAGTTCTCAATAAAGCAATGTAAGAGATGATTTCAAGATCCTTTGGAAGGAAAACGATGAGAAACCCAAAACATTTCACTGATTGGGGGGGAGGGGGTGTTGTAATTCATTTGGGACAAATTATACACATTTTGTTCATGAATATCAATAAGCAACAAGAATAATTTTACTTTTTGATTTCGAAAGACGAAA
Source organism: Bungarus multicinctus (assembly GCA_023653725.1). Classification (NCBI taxonomy): domain Eukaryota; kingdom Metazoa; phylum Chordata; class Lepidosauria; order Squamata; family Elapidae; genus Bungarus; species Bungarus multicinctus. The sequence continues at coordinate 185,596,315 of CM042834.1, forward strand.
CATACTTGAATTTTAAAACTCCTCTTGGAGTTTCATTGATCTGCACAGGACACTGGTAATTCAAGCATCCTTCATAAACTTCATAGAATGGGATTCTCCGCCACATTATCACCTCATAGCATCTACAGATAAACAGATTTGTTTTTTGGAGTGGAATTTCAAGAACCATGTCCTGAAGAAATCACCAAGTTAAGAAAATGAAGAGTCCTATTAAATATCAATTTGTTACAGCTGGAGTTTGACTATAAAAACCTGAAATACAGAAGATCAAATGAATTAAATGAGAATGTTTTAACACTGATGCGTCAACATCTTTAGACATATTTGCTAGATCATAACAGAAAGACTTTGAAAAAGTTTTGAAAGCTTCAAGCTTTTCCAAAAATAGGCAACTCATATATTTACCCACAGATATTTTCTTTTGACAACTATTAAGTGTGGAACAGAAGGTTTTGTGGTCAGCAATCAAACCCAAAGCAAATTGCTTGGGGTTTTAATTTAATTTTCATATCATTGCCTTTTTTTCATACGAAGTCTTCTCATAGATCACAGGAGAAGTATTTGGACGTTACTGCTTGGATCAGGGGTGGGATTCAAATTTTTTAACAACCGGTTCTGTGGGCATGGCTTAGTTGGTGGATGTGGCTTGGTGGTCATGTGATTGGCTGGATGTGGCCAACTCAATACCACTCACATCGAGGCACGCATCTCCTCGCCTGGTCTCTCATGTCTATGGGGATGCTGCAACAGTCGTAAGTGTGAAAAATGATCATAAGTCACATTTTTCAATGCCACTGTAACTTTGAATGGTCACTCCACACAAGCAAAGTACCAGCAAAGGAGGGGAAAAAAACTCCAGAGATGATCCTGAGATAGGAAGTCTAGTCCTGCCAAGAATGTAATAAGAGTTAATGGAGAGGCAGTTTCTGTAAGCAACACCAGAACGTTTCCTTCCTGCCTTCCTTACAGGATTAGGCCAGTAATTCTTCTAACAACTGGTTCTCCGAACTGCTTAGAATGTTAACAACTGGTTCTAGCGAATAGGTACGAACCTGTAGAATCCCACCCCTGGCTTGGATATGAATCCAAACAGACTTTTTTTCTTTTTTTGCCAAAAGTTCTGAGAGTGAATCACAGTATTATGGATGGTCGCTGTGAACCTACCATTGTTGGAATAATATTCATGCAAGCTCCAATTAATTCATTCATTCCAATTTAGCTCATTTATTTCAAAGAATATCATCAATTTCAGTAGCAGCTACAGAAAATGGCATTTCTTTTTTAAATTTTAGCTATGTGGACAATTGAGCTTGATATACTTCATCTCTTGCCACATAGGCATCAAGGAGGGCATCTGGATAGTAAACGCTCAGCTCCATCCAGTTGCCCTGACACCCTGACACCCTGACCGCACTCTGAAGCAAGGGATTACAGGGTCACAAAAAGGGAAAAATACTTCATCTGTTGATTCATTGGAATTAATAAAAAAAAATTTTTTTTCCAAACTTTTGAGTTGAATCTCAGCTGAATTAGTGATATGGCCCTTGATTACAGAATCAAGCAATTTTCTGGAATTTCTTCTCAAAGCAAAGTATTGGCAATACCCTATTTTCCTGAAAATATGACCTACCCGAAAGTAAGTTCTAGCTTGGTTTTTTACATGTGTGCCCAATATAAGCCCCATCCCCAAAATAAGCCCTAATTAAGACCCCCAACCACTCCAGAGTGCATGGGTAAAAAATAAACTAGGGTGGGGATGGGGTAGTGGTGGAGCTGCCCTTCTACTTAGCTTCGGATAGTTGTAGTCAGGCCTCCCACACCCTGACACCTGCCTTGCTGGCTCATTTCTTCTGCTGCTTGCAAGGCTGGGAAGGCTTTCTTGAAGATCAATTGATCCGGAGATCTGTTATCGGCTGCAGACGCCTTCAGGAAAGCCTTGCCGGCCACAGAAAGAAAAGTTCCTGAAGGCCTCTGACAGCGAAAAGGAGGCTGGGGGGGACGGGGAGGTGACACACGCAAGTGAGGTTAGTCAAAAGACCTGGTGCCTTTTTTGGTGGCAAAAAAAATATAAGACTGGGTTTTATTTTCGGGGAAACACAGTAGCTAGAATTCAAGAAAACAAGAGGGTTTTTTTTTTTTTTCCATCAGTGGTTTAAAGCTGTCTTTCATTTGCAATTAGCAAAAAAAACCTATTTCACACAAAGCTTTCCTAGCCTTTGTGGATTCTTGATGAAAGGTGCCAGCAATGTCCTTCTTCATTGTGCTTCAGGGAAGTAGGCTTTGTGATGAAAGCATCACTTTTCCAAATGATATGCTTTGCTTGATTTTGAGTCATACACTGTCATTGCTCAGCGGTTTGATATTTCTGACACACAGAGGAGTTTGATCCCAGTATTTGCAATGCTAGTCTGTATGCATCTGCGCTAGCAGAAAATATGGTCGCTTGGATTCGCCCTCCCCACTTTCCACTGGCTGCTGCACCATTAAATACTGTGACAGGAAAGCTAGGGATGTAGAGACTACTATGGCCAAGCCTATCAACATTTAACCAACTACCCGTCTAACTTACATTGTGCACTTGCCCTCCTCCACGGATAGTACAAGAATGAAGCTAAACCATCTCAATGCCACCTCTTTTATTTTCAATCCATCTGATCCACTCCTGTCTGTCCATCGAGTTATTATGGTAGTATCACAAGAGAATAGCCAACCAATATGCCCAGTATGAGCAATATGCCCACAAAATTGGAGCTCTTAAGATATAGAAAACATATCCTCTGACCTATAGAGTTACCAATTACTACTAGTTGCACTTTCTTATAGATCTCCTAGTTCAGGGGTGTCAAATTCAAGGCCCGTGAGCTTGATCCAGCCTGGTGGGGTGCTTAGATCTGGCCCACAGGGCCAACCTGGTGCTCGCGGGTGTCTCTGCTAATGAAAATGGGATATAGTGATGCCATGTGCCCTGTCTTCGGCCTGGATGGCCTCCTGCAGCACCCTGCCAGCCAAAATGGGGTGTGGTGTGGCCATGTATGTCCCCCATGCCCCGTTTTGGCCGGCAGGATGTTGCAAGAAGTGTTTGTTCTGTCTACCATCCATCCCATCTCCTCCACTCCCCGGCCAGCCAACTACAACTACAATGTTGATCCAGCCCTCAAAGAAATCCAGTTTGACACTATCCTAGTTTATAAGGAGGAAATAGTTGTCATGGTTCTGAGTAAAAGGCCCAATCAGTTCAGGACTCTGAGGCTGTGGTCTTTCTCAAAGATCCATTGTATTGGGTACATCATAGAGGCACATTCAAATGTGAAACCAACTCTGAATAATTCCCGTGCTTTGGTACAATTAAAGAATAGATTTTGTCCATCCCCCTTGTCTTACAGGTCACGTTAACCAACCAATCAGGCGATGAACTTGGCTTAGGAATTCTGGGAGTTGAAGTCCACAAGTCATAAAAGGGCCATCATTCCCCACCCCTCTTTTAGATAAAAAGTCCATCTTAAAAATAAATCTCTCTTTTCTCCTTTCCAGTTTCTCTTATGATCCAGCCCTGATATTTTTATTTACTTAGATATGAGTGGATTGCGATATACGATAACTGATATATGTAATTGAAGATACATGTACATATCAGGAACGTTTTAATTTGCCTTCCTGCAGTCCTAGATTTCACGAGTGAAATGTCCTGTCTTTTATTATTGTGATTCTGTGTTTCTTTGTACAGACACAAACATGCACGCACACCTGCTACACTCATAACCAGATATCTTCCTACATTTTCGATACTTGTTTCAGAAAAACTGTACCGTATAATTCCTGTAGCAAATTGCCTGTTATAGCATTGCCATAAATCTTGCAGTGGGATTTATTTTCAATAAAGTTTATTTTGGATTACAACCTCACAGCAAACTTCTATATTCGTTTATGTAGGATTAAGACCCACTCTGTTCCGTGGAAGCTATTGCCGTCCCCAGATGGCTTTTGGCTTTTAGCCAAAATTACTAAATTAATTAATTAGCAATAGAAACCTGTAACCAGATTTGGAAGCAAAGTCAAACTAGATCAGGAAAACAATTCAAAGGGGAGATATGCCTCTGCTAGATGGTTGCGACTTTTATCAGAATTAAAATAATGCCGCAAAAAAAAAAAAAATCTGCCTTAGGAGTTGGGAAGATTTGTCACTGAGCCTCTGAAATAAAAGCAGTTTTACATTTTAACAGATGCCCTATTTTGTGGAGCACACGTGTCTCAGATATGAAATGTTGTGAATTCTCCCCCACCTGCTCTTAATACTAGGCATTTAAATGTTGATTTTATTTATACTATGAAGGGAGGGGGGAAAGAGAGAAGGAAAACCCAATCTATTTTTCATCTGGGCTCTTATTATTTTCTGCTTATTGCTCGGTCTCTAATTTTCATCTGCCCTTCCTCCAGTTTGTCTTTGTATGTACACATATCCACATACACATATACCTGCACTGCAGTGGAAAGCAAGATTTAAATATTTTCAGACTGACTGTATCCGTCATTTGCATTCCACTGACTCATTCGGAGCAAAGACATCTGAGCAGAAATACAGCAGATAAAAAAGAAACCATTAATCCAATGAAGATTACTGGCACAGAATTTTTATCCTCTATCCTCGCTACAGTGAGACAAAGATCTTACTATCTGCATCCCACTGGCTTAGCTTCGGAAAGTAAGCAATGTAGCTGGTAGCTGTGGTGCTGCTTTCTTGCTTTATTTCGTTTCATTCCATTTCATTTATTTTTAAAGTGCATTATGTTGGGCTGAAGCTTCGACCTTATTAGAGATAGAGGTTCCAGTCTTTGCTTTTTCAGTGCACACCTGTCCCTTCAATAAAAGCAATATATTACGCCTACCTTATTTCCTTTCTAATACTTAATCTCTATGGGGGGGTGGGGGGGAGAAAAGAAAATTTGCATTTCTTCATGTAACTAAATACGACTTGCCTTTTTCAATAATAGATAACACACTTCTGGCTATTGAGAAACGTTCTCTTAGTCCACTGATTCTGGTCCTAATAAAGTTTGGATATGTGCCACTGAATTCTCCAAGGCAGTATAGCTGCTCAACATTGGTTAGCTCACACCCAAATGTTTGATTCAGTTCTTGCTTCATAGTAATGAAATTATAGTAACCTCATACCTTGAATTTAATCTACCCCATCCTTGTGTAAACCTCTCTCTCTCTCTCTCTCTCTCTCACACACACACACACATATATAAAGAGTAGAAGTATTTTTAGCAAGAAATGCACGGCATATAAGTTTTCCAGATGGTGTTTTTCTACTTAGCCAAGTCCGCTAACCAATGCAGCTCACAAATCATCATTGCAAAGCCAATTAGAGCATGGAACTTGGTTTAATAACAAGATGGAGCAAATTGTAAAACTATGGTCCTCTCTCCAACTACCAAATGTGGTGATGGGGATGATCAGTAGCAGCCTGATCATAATGATCCTATTAATTCGAGGATAAACGTAGTTATTAAATCCAATATCTTCTTCTCTCCAACATAGCATTTTTCAAAAGCTAAAACGACAACAACAATCCCAGACCAGGAACAGTATTTTGTGAATAATTAAATGTAAATAAAGATCCATCCATTCTTAGATATATGAAAATCTGAGAGCTATTTTGGTCTAGTAAATAAGGCGCCAATCTAGAAACCAGGAGACTGTGAGTTTTAGTACCACTTTAGCAGTGGTGGGATTAAAAAAAAAATTGCCATTGTTCTTGGACATGGCTTGGTGGGCGTGGCTTGGTGGGCATGGCAGGGGAAAGTTACTGCAAAATCTCCATTCCCTCCCCACCCCACTAACCTCATTTCCAGCTCCGTTCTCCTTTGCAGGGCAACAAAAGAAGATCCAGCCAATCAGTTGGGACTCAGGAAGCAGCAAACAGATGAGGCAGGGCCAGTTAGTGGTGGTTTGCCGGTTCTCCGAAGTATTCAAAATTTGCCGGTTCTCCGAACTACTCAAAATTTCCGCTACCGGTTTTCCAGAACTGGTCAGAACTTGCTGAATATTACCTCTGCACCTCGGTAGGCATAAAAGTCAGCTGTGGGACTCTGGGCCAGGCACTCTCTCCCAGCTGTACTCACCTCACAGGGCTATTGTGGAGAAAATAGGAAGAGGAAGGAGTATTAGGTATGTTTGCCACCTTGAGTTGTTTATAAAAATAATAAAGGCAGGATTAACAAAACAAAAAAAAACCTACTCTGAATTAATCCATTCTGTCTCATGATTGCTCTTGGCTAAGTCTAAGGAGTTTCTTTTATCTGTCTTTCAGGTTTTAAAATTTTCCCCCTTTTGGTTTTGGCCTCAAATAACTTGCTGGAGAAGGAAAGCATTATAAATCAAGTGAATGAAGGAATAATACACACAACCTCAGACATTTTGCCACCTGAGAGAAGAACAAGATTGAGTCCTTCATGCCGATTCCTTATACAAAATTTGACCAGACTGGCAAATGAATCTTCATATCAGCAGAAAGTCCTTCTATCACCTAAAGGAAGACGATTCGGAAATACAGGGCAAACAGTTTGTTAGAGTAATTTTACATTCAGCATTTGTTTTCCCACATATAAATGAAAATATAAATGCCCTCCAATATCCATGTGAGATTTCTAAGAAAGAAGAGTTGAAAATAGCATGAGCATCACAAGGTTTATGAAAGGTAAAGTAAACGAGCTATGCTCTGTAATATGAACCCCAGGTATGAATACAATGTTCTGCCATGGCATGTCTGTGCCAGGGGGTTTGTAACGCTTTTATACCCAACACATTGAGCATTCATTGCAATCATCATAGATGCCAAACAGGCTGTCCATTAAAAATGTATGAGAAACTAATTTATCCGCCTGCGAGATGCCTTCTCTGTGAACTTCTCTTTGTCTCTGCACCTGACATTACTATCAATTATATTTCCTGCCCATGATATTATCTATTATTATTATTTTATTCAAAGCCCATGCAGTGGTTAAATATGGCACTAACTTGGTCCAGGATATACAACACTGAAATTGCTTTCATTGCCCCCACTTCATTTAAGCTAGTGTAGACATATTTGCCACAAAATGGCTACAGAGCGATGAAATTGTTCCTATTACCTTCACCACCACTATTGTTGCTCATATGTATTTTTTTCACAAGTGAATAAATACTACTAAACAGAGTTCTTTTGCTACAACTATCATCATCATCATCATCATCATCATCATCATTATTATTAATGCAGCCAAATACATGTGGAGTCCAGAAGCATTCTTAGATATACAAATTATGCTTGAGGTTTGGCAATTTGTTTTCTAGCATTCTACTGTTGTTATTTTTAATCTTTTTTTTTTTTAAACCAGATTTGGCATTGAATTGAATGAGGCCAAATGAACTATGTAGAAGTATATGGGAGCCTGCTATTCCCAGGAGCAGAACGTAGCTCTGAATGCCTTTATTTATCTATATGATTCTTTATCCCACATTTGATTAAAAGTAATCCTCTCTTCTATGCAGGCCAAGCATTAATTGATGTACTCTAGCATCGTCTTCTCTGGCTAGTACAAGCTCTCAAAATCCCACTATCCTTGCAGCAAGATGCAAAACACAGACTAATTAACCATGTTTGTATGTTTTTCACCAGTGAGTTATCTTTCCCCTTTCATTCTGATAAATCATGGAGTCCTGAACAGGTCCCAGAAGAATGGTTCCTCGTCTTCTTTTAATTGCCTTAACACAGAACACATATTCCATTTCCACCACGGTCTAGGCCACAAACAGCTAGTCTAATTTAATAATTTCAAGGTCCTGCCTTCCCTCCTAAGATAAGCTTCATTCAAGCAGGATAATATCCAGAGTGCTTATTTTGTCGGTGGGCTGGATAATCCCCATCCTTGCTGACGTCACTCAAATGACATTAGCTTCCTGCAGGGAGTTGTGGGTTTACCATGGCTGTGGACGCCTCAGCTGAACCTGCGGACATCTGCAGAAGCTGACAAGATTAGTGGGGGCAGTTGTATGGGGAGTACAGTTGTGAATGCTTCGGATAACATAATGCCTGATAGGAGCACACAGTTTGAATCAATGTAGAATGTAGGAAGTGGAAGATCGTAGCATATACCTCTAAGGCCCTGTGTGTCGCATCTTCCTGTATAAAACAAGATGTTTATAACTCCCCTTGTTCTGAACACCACTTGCCTCTTTGTTTCTTTCATGGAGCAATATTGATTTTCCTTTAGAAGATACAAAGCAGAGTTTGTGAGCGTCTTCTCTTCTCCTGCAGTAATAAGAAAAAGTCAGCTTCCTGGACTGATTGCTGACCCTTGGCATTCTTGCATTCACGACATGACATTACACAAGTTTGCTGTATCCAGTAGGTTTCCCCTTAAGGAGAATGGAAGAGTTTCACTTCACTCTTTTTTAATTTTTGCAATCAGTTATGATACTAAATTTATAGACGCAATCCGCTTTGGAATAATTACATTACAGCTGGTAAGAGATCAGAAATGCTGATCCGTGGATTGTATTATTTTGATCTGATACCATGTAAAAAAGATAGACATTACCTATCCATCTATGTGCCTGATGAATGAGAACCAAAATAGAAACAATTTAGAGGTTTGGACTTTTTCTTTTCTAGCAATTTTATTTCCCGTCAAAGTAAAACCAGAAACAGAAACAGGAAATACATTTCTGGAAAAAACACCTGGCTTCATGTCTTGTTGTGAAGACACTTCAACCTTTGCCATTTAAGATTATTAAATGTGTAGAGAGGATGGCAGAGGAAATCCTTTATCTTTGATAAGGAAGAATCATGCCTGGAACTTCTAAAATATAATCATTTTGTTGATTCAAATTTAGCAATGCAGAGGGTCAGAAGCAAATCCTATTTCTTTTCCAATCTACAAGTTTAGAACTAAGAAATCTACCCCCACTGTGTGTACATTTAAATAATTTTGAAGTGATAATGACTTCTGGTTTAAAGCCCAAAAGTCTTTCTAAACATCTCTCTCTCTCTCTCTCTCTTTTTTTGGTAGTAAGAGTGTTCCTTACAATTTTTAATTGTGCTTTTCAGTACTAACACTCTCTCTGGCTCCTTGTAGAAAACTTCATTTGGCAAGTAATTGAGGGGGTGGGGGGGAGGATCGACAACTTGTTGAAAAGGTTATGAAAGAATGCAAATAGAGTTTTCCAATTTCCTAATTCTTAGAACTTAGAATAACTTTATTGTCACTTTAAATGTACACTAATAGGCCTACAATAAAATGAAATTTCATTGCATACAGCTCTCAAAGGGTCACCACCTCCAATATACACTACATAAACATGACAAAATAAATAAATACATATAAAATTATGCATATATCCACATATATTATATGACCCAGAGAAAAACACTAGTGTAGTCCGGATGTATACATGTACATGGCAAGAAAAATGATTCTTGCGAGTTTACCAGATGGATAGCATAGGGAACAGCTGTTATAGAATCTGGTAGTCCTACTAGAAATAGTTCAAAAATTTCCTCCCAGAGAGGAGCAACAGAAACAGACCATGAAGTGGGTGTGTGGAGTCTCTAACAATGCTTCGAGCCTTAAACACATAGTACTTATGAGCAGTATCCTGAATTACTCTTTTGCTTTGACTTGAAATTAGAAGGTAGGAATAAAGCTATATTTTTTAGGGTCTCTTGCTTGAAAGGAGCTTTCATGGATTGATACAGATACACAGTAAAGTATAACAGATTAAAAATACTCATTAAAGAATTGTAGTATGGAGCTCTGATTTTGGTTTCTGATTCTGTTTTGGAAATTAAGCTAGAAAATGTTTCAGATACAGTAGAACAAGGTTTTTTTTATACTGTATTCTGTGAAATCTTTGGATTTTGTAAGAACTTGACAGGGTTCTGGGAGAGTCTCGGTGGCGCAGTGGTTAGAGTGCAGTACTGCAGGCTACCTCTGCTTACAGCTGTCTGCCTGCAATTTGGCAGTTCGAATCTCAGCAGGCTCAAGGTTGACTCAGCCTTCCATCTTTCCGTGGTAGGTAAAATGAGGACCCAGATTGTTGGGGGCAATAGGCTGACTCTGTAAATAGCTTAGAGAAGGCACTGTAAAGCAGTATATAAGTCTAAATGCTATTGCTATGGGCAAATAAACAAAAATAGTTCTTTTCTAACATCACCATCATCACTGCAAACAGTACAAGGCAATCGCTTAAACAAAGACAACCTGTAAAGGAATAGAATCTTTGCCAGCTAAAGACAATGTAGAACAGGTTTTTCATGTTTAAAATGGATCTTAATATAGGGACAAAATTTGTTTGTTTTTAACTTCTGCTGATCTTTGTTTCTTGTAATCTTTTAAGTCAGCTTTATAAAAGAGAATTTCAGAATAAAGTTAGCAAGATTCAAATATAAAAGGAAATCACATTTTTATTGAACAAGTAATTTCTACTTAGAATTCATTTCCACGAACCCTAGCAGATCTCCAGAAATCAAATTCAGATGGATACAACTTCTGCCTTGGTTGGTTACCTTCTTCAATCATACTGATTGGTCCTTACAGATGTCTAGAGAGTGAGACCAACCTGAACATTTTTTTTTTTTCAGAAATAATCTAGCCAACTATTTCCAGCCAATTTACTAAGCATTATTATTCAATTACATGATTACATCCTAGGCAGCTTTGTAGAAAATGTTAATTGTTAACTCAGTAGAAGGAATGGGCTTAGGAACAAGCTAACCTCAGAGTGGGACAGTCAACATGAGATCAACTGCATCAGTTGGAAAAAAAATAAAGAGGAATTCTTTATTATTTATAACAGTATTCCAGTATTTGAGGGGTTGCTACGAAGAAGAGGGTGGGGGGATCAAATTATTCTACAAAGCACCTGAAGGCAGGGCAGGAAACAATGGTGGGAAACTAACCAAAGAGAGAAGCAGCCTGGAATTAAGGAGAAACTTAATTGAGGGCAATCAAGCAGTGGAACAGCTTGCCTTCAGAAATCGTGGGCGCTCCATCACTGGAGGATTTTAAGAAGAGACTAGAGCAGGGCTGTCAAACTCCTAGTCCGTGGGCCGGATGAGTCATGTGCTAGTCACACCCAGGCTCAGTTTAACGAAGGGGGGGGGGAAAGTCCCAATATGTCACATGACACTGCCGTGTCGACATGAATTTGACACCCCTGGACTAGACAGTCACTCATCTGAAATGGTATAGGATCTCCTGCTAGAAGACCTCCAAGGTCCTTTCCAGCTCTATCCTAGTCTAAGAATGTTAATTGCAAGTAACTTTATGTCACCTTTACTGGCTTTTGATTTGATTTCTAAAGTGAGATTGTGGAGGAAATGGCAGCTTTACTTACTGTTTGAAATTTATTGTGGTTGATGTTTTCATGTTTGAGAATATCTACATGTGGGGGGAAAATCACTGCCATTGGCAAATGCTCTGCTTCAGTTATCATCTGGGAAGTTGCATTCTTGCTCCACATTTATATAATTGTTATATTGATTCTACTCCAAAACCCCTATCTAAAAGGAAGCTCTACCCTCCAGGGTTAGGTTTCAATAGTATTTCCATTCCAATCTATGCTGACTGTGCTCTTACTTTCTCACAAAAACTCCGATTGTCCTTTGGCAAAGTCTGTGCATCCTTACATGTTGTTGCGAGAAACTTCAAATTATCTACCCCAAAACAGTTCCAAAGTGATGCTATTTACTAATCATTGTCTAAATTGCCTCCATAAGTGGGAAATGAATGGCACCCAAATTGAATAATCCTAGAGGTTTTCAAATTCTTGGGAATCTTGCTTCCAATCTTCTCCTGTATGAGGATATCAATCTTGTGACATTTCAGTCTGTGCCCAGAAGGCTTCAAATGCTATAATGAGTTTTGCCAGACGTAACTGCAATAATTTTGCTCCTGCTGCCACCCGAGCTATTTAGAGCAAAGGGCCTGAGCTCCTCTTACACAGGGCACATCTCTGCCTCTGTAAAGACTTGAGTGCATGGCCAGCGTTTCATTCAAAAATTTTAAGCCTTGCTCTATGTGCCTTGCTGTGTGACTAATTGTATGACTAATGCACTTCTTCATTTTGGAGCTTGGCTTCATCTCGGCGAAGGGTCACATGAGAATTTGTCATTTAAAATAGTGGCTAAAAGTCGCCTTGAGATGGGTCCCTAGCATAGTTCAATTTTGTTGATAGTCAGTTCTTTAGCGGAAAAAAAAATATAGTGAATGATTTAGCTAGTTCTGAATCATGCTTGGGCCTAAAAAAAACCTACATTGAAGTAAAAAAAAAAAAGAACCCTGTTTTGGACTTCAAAGATGTAGACTTCAGGCCCATCACGGCAATCACAAACCATTCTACGCACATAAACAGTCTTCACCTTAGCAAGATTTACTGCCTTGCTTCCTAGAATGTTGGAAAGTGTGGTCACACCCAGTAGAACCTCTGATCATGACCATAATTCGTTCCATAACTTTGGTGATTTCTTCGTCTTCTAATGTTTCGTCTTCTGGAATTTCTGGGTCAAGGGTCATGCTTGATCGCCACCTGAGTGTGTTTGTGACCAGATTCAAAAATTTTGTGAATTTTTTGATCGGAACTCGATTTGGTTGTGGTCAGAAGAGTTTGTGACCAGAGGTTCTACTATATATATTTTTTCTTATGGTTTATTTGGATTATGGACGTTTGAATTGTTGGAACACCAATGCATGTATTGTGGTACTGTCCTTTTAGTACTTGCCATGATTCCTAACATTCTGAACTGATATCAGAATTGAATATGAATTGACATTCTGAATTGAAAGAGCCTCGGTGGCGCAGTGGTTAGAGTGAGTACTGCAGGCCACTTCTGCTGACTATCGGTTGCTTGCAATTTGGCAATTCAAATCCAATCAGGCTCAAGGTTGACTCAGCTTTCCATCCTTCCGAGGTGGGTAAAATGAGGACCCAGATTGTTGAGGGCAATATGCTGGCTCTGTAAAACCATTTAGAGAGGGTTGTAAAGCATTATAAAGCAGCATATAAGTCTAAGTGCAATTGCTATTGCTATTTACTTACTGGCCTGAAGTCCCAAACCAATTCACAAATATATCTATGAGTTAGATCCTATTAAAATTTTGATTTCCATTAGCGAGTGTTGGGTTTATATTGGGTTATTTTATTTTATTTTAATCTCCATTTATTGAATTACCCAATTATTATAGCTGACCCTTGTTTGGTTTATGATCACTCATTCATTTAGTCATTCATTCCTTGGAAACCTTTTGTCAGTACTGAATTAACTCCTCTATTTTCACTCCCAAGATGGAAATTCCATCAGCATCAACTCATCAAGCATAAATCCATTTATCCATTCAGCCAATCAGTTAATCAATGAATTTTTCCCCTCCCACTAGCAGTACCTCCAAGAGAGATTATTGGTTATACATTAGTCTGGAGAAATGACAGTAGTAAAAAGAGGATTTCTCTATGGTTTTCACTTGGTCACCCTGATAATGTATCACCTGGATTCTTTGGCTTGCTCTAATTGTTCTATTATTTTTCTCACTGGCACAGCAAGCAACAATGTTTGAGAATAAGCCAGCAATGAGTAAGAGAGATGGCATCCTAAACTCAGGGAGAAGATAAATATGTTATATTACAACACTTTTTGAGTAACTGAAGACGTTTGGCACAATTTTGAAGCATTTTGAGCAAAAAAAAAAAAAAGGTAAAATTGGGGTAGTTGAAGTTCAATACATAAAAAAACAAAAACAAAAGTATATATTGAATAATCTCACTTCCATGGTTGCTGCAAAAACAAAAGCCACTGAATTACGAATAAAAAGTAATAGGAATCCAAGTGTAAAAAGTGAGTTTATTTTCTTATCCATAATCTTCTGTAATTGATTTGAAGGAGCCTTTGGGTTAAATCTACTGCAGAAAGGAAATTTAACTTATTTAAAGAACACATTTTAAAGGAAAATTGAAGATATATACCATAAAGTTTTACTGGCTAATATTTTTTAAAAGTCATTTTTTGTATTTGAATTTTTTATCAAGCCCTTCCTGATTTTTGCCAAGTTTCTTTAGGGTACTATTTTGAAACTATTTTCTAAGTGTTAAGATAATGAATTGCAGCTTTGAAAACTGGCAACACATTCTACAATGGGGGTGTGGTTCCATGATAGATAGTAATGATTTGTCCTGTGGATCTTTCTCCAATGTTTTAACCTCTTTTAGCTAGGAAGTTCTTGGAAGCACCTTTAGTTAGCATCATAAATGCTGTTGGAGGAAAGGCAAAAAAAATCCTTTGTTCTGTCTTCTATACAGTGGTAAGATTTTTTTTTTTTGACTAGTCTCCAAACTGATATTTATTTATTATTTATTTTATTTGTCAATTGCTTACAAGATAATAGATATAAGTATAATATAGTTATGAATACATGGATACATATAAGAAAAATAAAATATAAAAGATCTTCTGTACAGATGCACTGTACAAACTCCACAATCCATAACAAAGTACTTTTATTGGTTCATCAGGTATCCTTATAACTCACATTTGTGATGAAGTTCTTCTTTAATGACCAATCCTTTGCATATCTGTCTTGTAGGTAAAAAGATGGTTTATCTCCTATCCTTTTTCTCCCATCTTGTAGCGATAGAAGTAGAACAGTTACCATGAGTCCGTGAGTTCAGCCAAGAGTGAGGAAAACTCCCCCAACCCCTCGAGGGTCAATTTAGTGACCAATTAGGATTACAGATGTGATCATGTGACGTGGACTACATTTCCCAGGATACCTTAACTACATTTACCATGATGCATTCCCTTAAGGGGACAGCTCACAATTGCTACCTAACTATCCAAATCCCATTAACTCTAAACTGTCTGGACAGTACATCCTTCCTTGGCTAAAATTGCAGTTGTCTGATATCTTTAAGAAGCTTGCCCTGGATCCCTAAGAAATTAGCTTTTTACAGGGAAATCTCTGACTTTTTATGATTAGGTGATTGAGAAACTAGTGGCTTCTCAAATGTAGGCAGTTCCTGGAAGAAGCAAATTAGCTTGAAACATTTCAAACTGGCTTCAGGGCAGACTATGTGACTGTGGCTGCCTTGATTGGGCCGATGGATGAACTTTGTGTGGGAATCGACAGAAGTTGACTCTCTTAATTTTTCTTTCTATGGCATGTGAATCTCTCCAGCTAACTGAGATCATCTGTGCAGATTCATCAACAGCAGGGGTGTCAAACTCAAGGCCCACTCTGGAAAAAATGAAGGACTGGCCCGCGGTGCCTCTGCCAATGAAAACGGAGCTTGGGAGGGAGCGGCCCTCCTGAGCTCCATTTTTGCTGGCAGTGGCTTGCAGGAGTCTGTCACAGCTGAAAATGGAGCTCGGGAGCCCATTTTCACTGGCAGAGCGCTTGGGCCACCACAGGCACCCTTGACACGAGTGATGTCGTCGAACTGGCCATTCCCATTCTGGCCACCCAAGGACAAGCACTATCCTGATGCAGTCCTCAATGAAATTGAGGATCCATTGAGGTACAGGATCACACTTTCTCAAATGATCGATGTTTTTTTCTAAAAAAGAAAAGTAGAAACAAGCTCAGATAAAAGCACACACATTTACTTTTCTTTCTTATGAATTCCCTGTGGGTTTTCTCCTTATTTTTGAAATACATTTGTTCTTTTATTGATGTTCACCAAGGCAAATACTAATTCCGTGCACAGTCCTTGAATTTGATGAGACAGTGTGGTATAGTGGTTAAGGTGTTTGGCTGGCACTAGGGAGATAATCAGAGGTAGAATTCTAGATTTGCACCTATTCGCTAGAAATGGTTGTTAAACTTCTAAGCAGTTCGGAGAACTGGTTGTTAGAAGAAATTACTGGCCTAACCCTGTAAGGAAGGCAGGAAGGAAACATTCTGGTGTTGCTTACAGAAACTGCCTCTCCGTTAACCCTTATTACATTCTTGGCAGGACTAGACTTCCTGTCTCAGGAACTTCTCTGGAGGTTTTTTCCCCTCCTTTGCTGGCACTTTGCTTGTGTGGAGTGACCATTTAAAGTTACAATGGCATTGAGACTTATGACCCTTTTTTCACACATACGACTGTTGCAGCATCCCCACAGTCATGAGAGGCCAGACGAGGAGATACGTGCCTCAATGTGAGTGATGTTGAGTTGGCCACACCCAGCCAGTCACATGACCACCAAATCATGCCCACCAACTAAGCCACGCCCACAGAACCGGTTGTTAAAAATTTTGAAGCCTACCCCTGGAGATAATAGGTTCTGGTGCATTCTTAGCTATGAAATTTTATCGAGTGACTTGGGACCTGTCAATCAGCACAACTAGCCTCTCTGGGATTTTGCTGTGGGAAGAAATGGTGGAGGGACTGTTACATATACTGCTTTAGCTCCTAAAGGAAAGGTGGGATATGAATTATATATTTTATGGGTATCAAGTAAATGCCCCATTCTATTTCCTAATATTAAGTATAGCTCACTCTGAATTTATTTATTTATTTATTTATTTATTTATTTATTTATTTATTTATTTATTTATGTGTTTGTTTATTTATTTATTTATTAAATTTATTTGGGCCCATCTCACTACCAAATGAAATGAACGTAACCTAACTCAGGAGAGGGCAGATTTTGCTTACAAGCCATTCCAAACACAGCACTTAACAGGCAAATACTATATGCAGTGGTGTATTAACCTGCTAAGCAGATTAACCATGTGCTTAGAGCACCAGGCCCAAAGGGGGCACCACAAAGTTGAGAAAGAAAAAGAGAATCAATGAAGATTTGTAAAAAAATCTTGCATGTACAGAGAAGGGAGGCATCAAGATTTGTCACTGCTTAGGGCACCCGTAAGCCGTAATCCGCCACTGACCTTATGTATCAATATGAAGTACACATGCTTGCCCAGTTTGGATGGGATCAAAACTTGCTTCCTACCCTTGAGAATCAATATTTTCCTTTTGGACAATCTTCTGCTGGTTTTTTAGGGGTGCCCCTACGATTATTTTCTTTGGGCTATGCCGAAAGCGTTACCTGGCCTCTTTTCAATAATTTGAGCTTTTGGGTAGGAATCACCCTTTTATCTCTGGTTTTACAATTCTGGAAATTGTAACACAATCAGCACTTTCCTCCTAGCAGAGGTAGCAAATTTGTTCTTGAGTCACAAATGCATCCTTCTGAAAAAGCTTTCTCTGGGTGGTGTGTGTGTTTAACATTATAGTCCCTTTGGGGACAATGTGATAGATCAGCCAGCTTTCCTTTCCTTTCTCTCCCTCTCCTATTTTTTTTTTTCTTTTTTCTTTTCACAAGGTCTAGCATTCTTGCTAAGAATGGTCCTCTTTGAATAGAAGCACGGTGGAATATTTTTTCACTGTCTGAGAGTTTTTGACCTTTGGCAGAGCAAAGTAGTCGTTGCAAACCGGCCCGTTATAGGATTTCCAACAGGTAGCGTGACATAAACTTTTGAGAGTTTGAGACAGGAAATACAATTCCATACATAGTCATGTATTTTAAGTATGTTCCTTCCTGTTAAATGCAGTTAGAGTTTTAAAGTATAAAATGAAGAGACATAATAAAATTCAGTAGGCTTCAAGATAGCCTTTCAATACTTAAAACCCAGATTATTCCTCTGTGGATTTGTAATGGGATGTGGGAATGGCCTTGGGAGATAGGGGGAAGAGCTACAGCTAAGGCAAAGTTGGATAATAGCAATAGCAATAGTATTTAGACTTATATACCGCTTCACAGTGCTTTTACAGCCCTCTCTAAGTGGTTTATAGAGTCAGCCTATTGCCCCCAACAATCTGGGTCCTCATTTTACTGACCTTGGAAGGATGGAAGGCTGAGTCAACTTTGAGCCTGTCGAGATCGAACTCCTAGCAGTGGAATGCAATACTACTTTCTAACCACTGCACCACCATGACTCAGATAAGACAAAACTTAGCCCGCAGCAGTTATATGGGTGTGGCAAACATCCCAGAAACGACTCTTCCTAGATTCTTGGGCTGTAAAAGTGACAAGAGAGAAATATTTTCAGACTTGCAAGATTCTGTTAATATAATCTTACAATGAAGTAGAATTAATTCACCTGAGCATGCTTCCTGTCTGGACTACTTCACAAGGCTGACAAAATTCATGCTCTATTTCTTTCCCAAAAGGTGTTATGGGCATGTTTGTCATAGATTGTTACTTAACCTGTAACGATCTGTATTGTTTATCTGTTTCCCCTAAACTTCTTTTTTTACCATATAAATATATATATATATATGAAGAGGATAGAGCCAGGTGGTGTAGTGGCAATTACAACTGCCTCACATGTAATACTTCCCTGGTTCGAATCCCAGTAAGGGTATGGCTAGCTGAAGAGAGCTAACTAGCTCGAAATAGATCTATCCTAGTCTCCCTTATTTATTATTTAAAATTATCAGCTCAAAACCTTACACACACACACACACACACACACACACACACACATTACCCTATATATAACATATATTTTAATAATAATTTTTGAAAAATCCCTACCCCATTCCTTTAACAGACTTTATAGCATACTTTGAAATTCAACATCTCTTTCTTCTCCTCAGGCCAGATGTTTTTATCCTCCTCTGCTAAATAATCTTGATGGGCTGCCACGAGGGGGAAACAACTGTTAATTTTAATGTTACGCTTTATCTTTATTAAGGGGTGACATTGTATGCATCCTAATTCCCCACTATCGATGCTTTCCTCTGTTCAGGTTTCTCTCTTTGTTTTGTTTGGAATCTTACCTTTTGCTGAAGAAGAACACAACATCGGCTAGCCCGCCATTTTGCTAACAAGGTTCTAGATACCATGTAATGAATATGTAGCTCAGGACAGATTCTGCCCGGGACTGCTTTATGCCTTTAATCACAGTTGGAATGCATAACCAGACTCCACCTTTCAACCCTATCTCCATCACGCTGAGCCTGCAAGGCTGAGTCTGCTAGACAGCTCAAAAGAGATTGTAGCTCAGATGTCCTGGAAAACAGCAAATCTCGCAGACCTGGCAGAATCCGTTACCATGAGAACTGCAGATATTTCCATTGTGATGGCTTGCTCCAGCAGCCATCTGTTACACCCATTTGATTAGGAAGTACAGTTCAGCTTGTACAGGATTTCCATCACACCTTTATCCCGTCGCAGTCTACAGGGATGGTGGTGGTGGTGGTGGTGGGACCGGTTGGCGTGGCGATGGTAGTGGTGATGGAGGAGGAGGAGGAAAGGCGGCATTTGGAGATGACAAATGAGAAGGTCTTACACTGCAGTCATTTCCTGAGGCGTTTAATGAAATGCTACAAAGGAGGCACTTGAGGGACAATGGCATTTCTCGGAAGAAAAGATTCCATGAGGGATCTCGAAAGGGATTAGCTTTCCCGTGTTAGAAAAGAAGATCAGCCTAGAAATGAACTGTATTTAGTAATCCGTCACACTTGTCTTAGAGAAGAGGCCCAAATCTCCTGAAAACGCATTGCCATTGTAGTAGGTGATTAGTCAGGATATTAGCTGCGTTACGATTCGGTACAGAAACTCCCAGCTTCTAAGAAATTATATCTGTTTAGTTTCCTTTGAAAAATGAGAAGAAAAAAAAAAAGAGGGGGGATTTGAAACTGCAAATAAACAAATAAAATATTACTGTATAATCGAAGACATTTTTTAAATGTATGGAGAGGGCTGGGATGATGCAATTTTATTCAGGTCAAGTCCGTAATGAATGATGGACTCTTTAGGATTATAAGCAGGGATATGGATGTATTTGCATTTGAGGTATTCAGCATGCAAAACACCACTGGTTCTCCCCTCACACCCTCATTTTCTTTCTTCAGGTATCAAACTCAAGATTTAGTACAGAAGATATACAATTCTGTCCATCGTAGGTCAAACTCTAATTTGTATTTCTAATGACAAGCAGGAAAAGGGAGGGATCTTGCCTTCTTTTCATGAAGCTTTATTTACTTTGTGGATATTGTTTTTTTCTTTTGCTCGCAGAAGATTCAAATAGGACAAAGACCATTTTCTGAGCAGGTAATTTACAAATCACTCTATTAAAAAGCCTGGCATAAAAGGACATCCTAACCCCGTCGCTTTAAGTTTGGTTGCAGAGCATTGCTCTACATAATTTACCAGATTGTATCCTGTCTAAATATGATAATTTCTAATATTTACCTCTTTGAGAAAGATAACCAAATTGTATGCTAATTATGAGATTCTAGGTTACTGGCACAATTCATTCTTGGTGTGTCTGTGTGTCTGTGTAGCTGGGTGTGTACCTCAGAAATCCTTACACATTCAGTAGACTTAAATAAAACAGGTTCAGTCTGCAGTTGTATACCCACTTTCAAGCAGAGTGGATGTAAACAACATTTGTTTGGAAGTAAGTCATCTTGAATCGATAGGACATTATTCAATAGACATTGTAGAGGAAGCTGATGGTCCTTTTGGAAAATTGGTTCATCTGGAAATCAGGCATGTTTTTAAACAGTCTTGCTTAGTTGGGGGATCTCTATGGGGAGAAATGCCTTTTCCAATCTTGTGACTTTCAGGTGTGTTGGAGCTGCAATCCTTCATCGTTTCTAGCCAATGTGCCAGAATGGTTACTATTTATGGAAATTTACCAGTATATAGTTGCCTACTCACACAGAGCGACTTTAGGTGGCTTACAAACAGTAAAAGCACATGATACAAAAAATAAAAATAAAAAAGCAATACCTTCCACCCACCACCCCAGTGACAGCACATGATTCAATAAATCATTTGATGGGCTCTCTCACATTCTGGGTTCCCTAGGACCACTGGCACAACCACATTTTCAGGACCTTCCAAAAGACTGTCAAAGTGGGGGCCAGTTTAATTTTTGCCGGGATGATATTCCAAAGGGAGGGAGCCACCACAAAAAAGGCCCTTCTTCTGGGTCCTTCCCGGGATACCTCCTAAAGGGATGGGATCAGGGGTGGGCTGCTACTGGTTCTCCCTGGTTCCAGTGAGCCGGTAGCTAATTTTATCATTTTTAATTACTGGTTTAGTGAACCGGTAAATCCCACTCTTGGTGGTCCCATCCACCCTGCCTCTCCCTTCCCAGGAGTCCCCACATGGCCCATTTTGGATGCCAGGCAAGTACAGGGCCCGCATGGGAGTACAGGGAGGGTGAAAACTGGGCCTCCCGGAGGCTCTGGGAAGCCAAAAAACAAGGCTGTTTCTGGCCTCCAGAGGGTTTCTGGAGCCCGGGGGAGACCATTTTTGCCCACCCAGAGACTTGAGGAAAGCCTCTGGAGCTTGGAGAGGGTAAAAAATAGGCTTCCTGGAAGTTGCAGAAGGCCAGAAATGGGCCAGTTTCCGGCCTCCAGAGAGTTTTCGCAGGCCGGGGAGGCCATTTTAGCCCTCCTGGACGCTCAAGAAAAGCCTCTGGAACCCAGAGAGGGCAAAAATGCTCCCCCTGTGTTTTTTGTGCAGGAGGCTGACTAGGCCAGACCCACCATGGCCATGCCCACCCAGCATCCGGGCAGAGAATCAGTTGTTGAAATTTTTGAAGCCCACCCCTGGACGGGACCAACAATGTTCCTTGCTTCCCCACTCTAGAGGGTTAGGTGGATGTGACTGACAAGAAATGGTCCCTCAGTATTCTGAGAGCTGCAGCATAAATACCTTTGGAGGGTCACAAGTAGGGGTTCAGCTAGGCAATTATTTGTCAGTGAGGACAGAATGTTTTAAAAAATGCCATCACACAAATTATTTGGAAAAATTGGGCTTTCTGTATGTGTAAAAAACCCAATCTGAGCATATACTACTTTAATTCTCTTTAAACCATACTACAGGAAGTTAATTAATCCTTACAACAGGGAAAAGATTGGCAGATCGATCTGTGTTCTCCATAATTTTAATTATAAACAAACCCTGTAATTAGTATCTCATTTCACCCCAACTGACTAGTAAATACCATCCTTGGAGTTAAAATACATTAGTGAGAGTCATGCTGTACCCCGGGGGATCCTGCAGTGCCTCAGAAAGTTGCGGAAAGATCTGTAAGGGGAGATGAGCTTCTTCATTATCAATGACTATTAGGAATGGTGAGCCTCAAAGGCCCTCTTCATTGCTTATGTAGCAAGAAGAGATCAGGGAGGGAATTAAAAGGGGATCACTTACTTATGTATTATATAATTATACCCTTTCTCTAAGGCAGGGGTGGGGAACTATGGCCTTTTTATGACTTGTGGTCTTCAACTCGCAGAATTCCTGAGCCAGCCACGCTGGGAGCTGCAGTCCTAAAGTCATAAAGAGGCCCAACTTCCCAACCTCTGCTATAAGGCAGGGGTGTCAAACTCATCACAGCATCATCATGTGACATATCAGGACTTTTTCCTCTTCGCTAAACTGGGCATGGGTGTGGCCAGCACGCGACCCAGCCCTGTTCTAAGATATCCAAGGTGGTACATGCACTGCTGTCCTTTCCACCAAACCTGAGAGGTATGTTAAGCTAAGCAGTAGTGATCTGCAGAAGGTCTGAAGTCATCACTTATTCTGGTTCACTCTTGATGCTTAATGAGTTGAGAAGACCACCTCTGCATGGCCAAATCTGGTAGTGAACCAGAGGGAAAGCTCACTGCATCATTGAATTATAATTGAAAGGGATCTAAGGGGTAATTGAATCCAACACTGCCAGATTTACTACACTCTGCTGATGATTATCCCTTTCTCTTTGAAAACCACCACTAATAGGAAAAAAATCAACTCCAAGCACTAACCTGTTCCATTGATTAACAGCTCTTACTAGATGTTCTTAATGTCTAATCTGGATCTTCATCCTTGAAGTTTCATCCAGTTGGTTTTAGTCTTACCCTTTGGAGAAAGTGAGTATAAGTCTGAACCTTTTACAATAACAGCCCTTCAGGTATTTGAAGATACCTATCATATCCCCCCTCATCCACTTATTCAAGCTAAATTTAACTGTTTCTCATAAAACTCGATTTCTAGTCTTTCCCAGTTTTGGTAGCCTTTCTCTGGACTTGCTCCAGTAGTCAATGTCCTTCATGAGGACAGATACCTAAGCTGCCTATTTACTTGCCTACTTTATTATTTATGGTAAGCAATTTCCACACAGCATTAGGCCTGGATGGTATCCTTTCACTATTTCACCAGGCTTACTTCTTGGCCCAAGTGCCCCAAAAGAATGCCAAGCTGGGATTGTAGGTCATTTCTAAAGAGAGGAGTCCAAAGGGAACTGCCTTTTAGAAAAAAAAAAATTGGAGCTGGGAGGGTCTCATCTTTTATTTCCATATAAGGGGAAAGGGAGGGGAATCTGCTAATTGGTTGTCATCTGGCATTGAGATGTTTTGGAACGTCTGAAAATTTCAACTAATTAAAGTGCAAAGAATGTGATGCAAAGTTCATATGCAGAGGTGGTATTCAGCAGGTTCTGACCAATTCTAGAGAACCGGTAGCGGAAATTTTGAGTAGTTTGGAGACCCAGCAAATACCACCTCTGACTGGCCCTGCCCCCATCTATTCTCTGCCTCCCGAGTCCCAGTTAATCGGCTGGGTCTTCTTTTGTTGCCCTGCACAGGAGAATGGAGCTGGAAATCAAGTTAGTGGGGTGGAGGAGGGAATGGAAATTTTACAATATCCTTCTCCTGCTTTGCCCACCAAGCCATGCCCACCAAACCACACCACACCTACCAAGCCACACCACGCCCACAGAATCTGTAATAAAAAAAATTGAATACAATCACTGTTCATATGGTTATCCTGAAATATACACACAGGTTGCCATTGCTTACAAACTCAGTTTAAAGCAGTATTTCTCAAACCTGACAACTCTAAGATGTGTAGACTCCAACTCCCAGAATTCCCCATTACCTGGCTGGCTGGGGAATTCTGGGAGTTGATGTCCATCCATCTTAAAATTGCCAAATTTGAAAAACCCTGATCTAGTCTAAAAAAACACGTTCCTTTGGGTTTTATATTAGCAATTCTCCTTCTCAGAAGGTTTTTAAAAATTGTAAATACATCTCTTTTGTTTGGTTTTCACTGTTAATTGATTGTAACATCCTTAAATGTTTTTAATTTTTTTCTTTAGCTGCTTGAGTATTCTCTAAAGGGTGAGCTGCATATCTTCTTATGCAGCGTGATTTGTTTTACCTTAATGTGAACTGAGGTATTGTGTTTGGCAAACTATGGTTTTGTGGCTTTTTCAGCAACATATGGTTCAACAGATTGATTCTAGTGGTGTACTGTGTCAAGTCAGGGAGAGTGGTATGGTTGATTGGTATTTGAAGCTGGGCTTTCTAATGTCATTTTCTGGGGCCGCAGCCTCCAATCTAGGTTTTAAGTTTTCTTTGCTGGTTCCATGAAGGTTTTGTTTGATCTTCAAAAAGGGACCAAGAGAACTGAAATAGCAAAGTAGGAATGTAACTAGGTGACAGTTTGCTTACAGGGAAATCTCCGAGGGGTTTAATATATTCACTTGTTTATACATTGAAACACCACATCCAGAGATGTCTACTGCAGGTCAAAAACCCAAGGATGTCTGCAGGTCAAAAAAGTCAAGGTGACAGCTATGAGGTTGCGACCAAAACTTTGCCTGTTTTATTAAGTGCATTGAACATACCCTGAGGACATCCCTGACAGGACATTTGATTATTTTTGAAGCTAAAACACCATACATTGATCTAAAGACCTCCAGTCCATGATTACATCATGACAGAATAACAGAGCTGGAAGGGAGGGGCCTTGAAGGTCTTCTAGTCCAACCCTTTGCTTAAGCAGGAAACCCTATACCATTTCAGACAAATGGTTGTCCAATCTCTTCTTTAAAAACTTCCAAGGTTGGAGCATCCACAACTTCTGGAGGCAAGTCGTTCCACATTATGTAAAAAAATTGTGCAATCTAAAATTGGTTAGTCCTCTTTTAAGTGTACAATCTCCTGATGCTGCAACCCTTATCACAATTTGATGGGGTTGATTAATGCCAAACAAGCAAAACTGAAGGAAAGGGTAATACAAATGTCCAGTTTTCCCCTCTAACAAGAAGCTTTCCATTCCCACCATGCCTGAAGACTGAATGTCAGCATGGCCCAAAGCAGGAGTCCCTGTTTTTGACAGGCAACAACTGAACAAAGCCTCTAAAACAATGAATGCCATTCAATCTCTCTCAGCATTGCACCTTCACATAATGGTGCCTTTGTTAAGCAAAGCTTTTATAAAGAGTACTACCGCCTCCCCCTTCCGCCTCCAAGCTAGACTCTGAACTATGTTTTTAAAGTAAAGGTTAAGTACCTGAGGCATGAAGAGTTGACATACAAAAGGATCTAAAGTAAATGTATCATTCATTGGCCACAAACGAAAGCTGGGCCTTTGGGTTTCAACACACGAAGATGAAGAACCAGACTAGTCAGAATAAACATATAGATGTGCAAATTTCCTTCACCCCCTCCCCCCCCCAAGACTTCTCTTCAGCTGGACAATCTGCACCCAGTGTAGCTTTCTCTGGAGCCATCTCATGGGGTTCTGCATTCCTTCTGCATTTTCAGAGGCTTTAGAAAGTTCAAGCAGAAGATGGATTGAAAGATCTAGGCTGTGGGAAGTCAATGGGATTTCACAGTCTACTTGAATTGACTCTTTTGACTGGTTTATAGATAATGGTGATGCATCAGAGAAGACATTTATTGGACAAAACGGAGAGGATGGTCATGAGAGCACATTTTAAAAAACATTGAAGAAATTCCTGTCAGAACTTCTGTGTCACTGAAATGTTTAGGGTTAGGGTTAGGGTAAGGGTTAGGGTTCTCAATCGCTGCAACTTTAAGACGTGTGGACTTCGACTCCCAAAATTCTCCAGCCAGCCTGCTGACTAGGGAATTCTGGAAGTTGAATTCCACACGTTACTATTACTGAAGACAAAAAACATAAGTTTAGACTCTGAGCATCACAGCCATTGGGGTTATATTGAGGGCAAGCCAGGCCAAAAGTCATACAGAAATAAAAATGGGTTTAGGAAATATACGGCCTGTTTTTTTGTTTGTTGTTATTGTTTGTATGCTGCCTGGAGTGGCATTTTTGTGAGATGGGGGCTATCTAAATGTGATTAATAAATTGGTTCTTAAATGCTCTTACATAATTCCCCCTCTCTCTCCCCCCCTCCCCCCTCTCTCCTTACTGGTTGCCCAACTTCAGTAACTAGTATAAAATAGTAAATAGTAACATCAGAAGTCATCCAATATATTTAGAGGCAGGAAGAAAAATCTTTAGATTACAGGAACTTCAGTGGAAATAAAATCTGGAAGAACATTAATGATTGCAATGATTATACATTAAGAGTAAGTTACCTTTGCAGTTGGACTTCATATTCTTAAAATGCATATATAGACTTCTGAAGTCTGCAAGGGTCATGATGGTGCCATAGGGATCATTAGGTAAGATAACTCCAAAACCTTTGGTATTTCTGTTTTTCTACAATTTATACTCCCAGAGGGATCATACTCCCCAAAGTAGTCCATGAACCACGAACAAAAATCAATATAGTTATTCTATTTATTTAAGCTTAGCTGAATCTAAAATTAAATACAGTTAATATGATTGCTCTCCAATCACATATTTCATAATCATCCCCTTTTACCACATGAAACATTACAATTTGTTAAGGATATGTCACTCTCAAGGGCTTTAATGGGTTTTTTTTTTGCTTCATTTGTTGAATAAAATAAATGTGGTAAGTCAACTAGAGGCTTAGTGCTTCTATCTTAATGCTTACTTTTTAAAGAAAATGACAGTAAGCTGTCAAAAATACCATAGGCAATCAAGAGCACGAATGCAAAATTCACATACTAATTTCACAGAAGTTTCCCAATCATTGATGGCAGGGCTTTGCTATAATATAGAAGTTTGGATTGCTGATGTGAGATTTGAGGGAAACACAATGTTTGACTTGTATTTGGAAACTACAAATTAGGGCAAGATGTTAGAGATCTGTAAACTTCTGCTTACCATAAGGTTTGGCATTCTGTTTCCTTTTCTGTGTCCTCTGGAAGAGCTGGAACCATTTAGATTAGCAAAACTTCTGCAAAAAGGATGTAAAACATATTTATCTTGGTGTCAGCTTTATCTGATCCACTCAGCCTTGCTGAGTTCGGATGACTTCCTTTGTTACAATAACTAGTTTTCACACCTATATATACCCAGAATATTAAAAGTCAACCTCTAGTGTGTACTATTTCAGGACAAAGAATTGAGAATACTGACATATTCCTTTGTGTGTTGGTGTTTGTGTGTGTGTGTGTGTGTGTCTGAGTACATGTATCTTCACAGAAGCAAGAGCTCTGCAACATGTATTTCTGACAGAAATACGATTAACACAAATTATTGGCAAAATAAATTGAAAGGCATTTCAGTTTATATGCATTTAAAACTGTTCGCTAAAAACAAGGTTTTCTAGATTTTCTAGAAAAGAGGGACTTTCGTCCTAAAGATGTACTTAGGTCTCCAAAATCAATGGGCAATGAACAATTCTGCAAATAGATTTTTTTTTATTTTATATGTGCCAGGCTGATGATGATGGCAGCTGAAGCTAGATTTTGATTGTGGACCAAAGCTGGCTTTATGCGTTGCTATGTAACAATTGTTCAGGACGACATTTAGCCTGATCAATCATTAGTGGAATAAAACGATCCAGTTACAGTTGGGTGAGCAATCAGTGAAATACAACCTTAAGTTCATTTGCACATACATTTGACCGGTTTATGATTTGTACAGATCACGATAACAATAATAACAACAGAGGGGAGTCTCAAGTTAGGAAGGCTGGGAATGAGCAAGAATGATGTTAAAACCAAGGACAAAATTATGATGGATTTGGGGGAGTAAGATTTGATTTTCCTGAGGTGCAGCCTGTGGGCATCTCTGCAGAAGTTTTATCTTGGAAAGTGGAAGGGGAGGGAGGATAGTAGAAGGACTTTAACCTCTGTTTTTAGAGGAATTCTATCACTATAAAGAGAATTGCTGAGAGAACTGTTGTCTTCATGCCCATCAGGCAGCAGCATAAATAAATTTAAAAAATAATGAACAAGAGGCCCTTTCCTGGAAGGCCTGTAATAATACGGGTGACAGCATAATACGGAGCTTGAAATCAAATGCTCGCCCTGCAGCTGCTTTTAGAAGATAAGAGGTTTATAGCCATTTCTCCTTATTGAAGGCAGGAAGAGAAAACAGTACTAATCAAAAGTCTCTTAGCATGACATCCTCCAAGCCCATCTATCATCCACAAAATTTGACCACAGTGATCATGTGACCAGAAGTTCAGTGCTGGAGCAGCTAGTTCTGATGGTTTCCTGAAGGAACTTCAGGATCTCCACCAGTGGTGGTATTCTACTGGTTCGGCCCAGTTCGGCTGAACCGGGAATCATCTGTGAGCGAACTGGTTTGCTCCAATGATCAGCTGCTGGGCCCTCCCATATGCCCCGGCTCTATTTTTTTTATTTCCTGGTTTTGAAGCTCAGCTGCTTCTCAGCTGCTTTTGAAGCTCAGCTGCTTCTCATAGATTGCCACACATCAGCTGTTGAAGACACAGGGAGAATGCAGGATTGAAGAAGGTCAGTGTCAAGCCCTCTGTGCACGTGCAAAGCATGTGTTTGGTGTGCGTTTGCAAGTGCGCACGCTAAGCTCGCCCACAGAACCGGTGGTTAAAAAAAGGTTGAATCCTACCACAGATCTCCACCAAATGTGATACGATCTCCTGCTGTCCTGAATGGGTCCCATTCATGCATCAAGACCTCAAGCTTTAACTTCTGATATAGAACTCTTTGTTAGCTGAAAGGATGAATAAGAATTGGAGAAGGAAAAGAAATCCCTGCACAATTAATCCTCGTGATTAAAAGGTGGACTTTTCAATCCTCCAGATCCTCTGCCCGCCCGCCCCCACCCCGGCTTTTTAAGACTAATCTCAGCATCTCTAACATGTGCAAAAATAAAACAAGTTAATTTTTTGCAGGCTTGTTGCAGCTCTGCAGGCCTTCCAAGTGCCAAAGTATTCATGATTTTTTTTGACAAAGCTTAGGCTTGGTTTTGGTGGCTTTGGAGGAAATCCCATTTGCTCGAGAGACCCACAGAATCTTTTCAATTTGTCTAATTTGTCTTGGGATTGATCCAAATCCATTGCACGTTGTTAGTTTAGACTGAGCAGTGGGGCAGGAAGGGAGGGTTTTCACTGGAAAACAATTCAGCAGTAGAAGAAGCTGGCTAAGGATGTCATAAAATCTAAATTTGGAGCCATCTGCCAAATATATTTATTATTTAGAAAAGTTAGTGTGAAGACAGCTGTAGAATTCCAAGAGCAATCACAGTGGATTATTTTATAACAAGAATCCAGGCTTCTTCAGAGGAGGAGTTTTTTCAGATGTTGATTTACCCCAGCATTAAAATGGCCCACTCTTCTTCCAAAACAACAACAATACCTCCCCTCCCCAAGTAACGCCAAGTTTAACTGCTTGAGGACTGGAAGACTGAAGTCTGACACAGGTTTATCAACAGGTATACATCATAGCTGATTTAAATGCTTTACCTTTAGTAACAGGAAAAGAAATGTTTGAATTAGTCTTGTTCTCCTATTTAATATTTGCAGTTAGAAGGAAGAGGCAATAAGGCCCCTATAGGTATCTTATTTTAATTTTTAAACAAGCTTTTTAACTAAAATAGAAGAAAGCTAGTACGTAAAGATTCAGCCTCTGATGTCATATTTATTCATATGAATGTGTAATGCTTTGTTTGAAGGTGGTTAGGTGCTTAGAAAAAAAAACCCAGGGGTAAGCTGGTTTGTAATAAAGAGTCCTTTTAATACACAGATATTTTCTGATTGGTCACGTCATTCTTGGGATTGATCACCTCATGTCTTGGGATACCACACCATACAAGACATACACAAAAAAGCAGAAGATCAAAGAACACAAGGCAGACCCAATAGAAGATGGAAAGACAACATCAAAAACACGCTAAAACGACATCAATTAACAATGGCTTAGGCCACCAGAAGAGCAAGGACCAGAATCTTGTCTCTCCTTCAACACCTGAGCAGCAAAAGAGGAAGAAAAAAAGGATTTAACCTCATTCTATTTTTTATGGGAATACCTATAATGTATTTTCCAAATTCCAAATTCCAGATTTTCTCAATAAAGCAAAAGTCCATGATTAGATTTTGTCTTCTTCATTTGGGATATATAAGGTCTTGTATCCTGAGCAGGGGGTTGGATTACAAGTCTGAGATCTCTTCCATGTCTATAATTTTATGTTCTATGAATAACATAGATCACAAGTTTCATGTTTTTCATACTTGTTTCTTCTTATTCTAATTTTCTTGGTTATTCTCCATCCCACAAAATTTTCTTTTCATCTTTACATGTCCTTAAGTCAGGCTGGCCCTTAGACACTCCATGGATGAATGCATGCCATCCTGCTTGTCTCCAGAGACAATCTACAGCTCTTCCAAGGTCATCCCAATGCAACGTATATACCTAGATCTACCTTACTTTCTTGAAGATGCAGACTTGTTCCATATTTATTATCACAGAGATGTTTGCACTTTAATTGCCTCTTTGCCTGCAGTTTTAAACAATACATGAAGTATTTCATCTGCATCTGCTGCTTTTCTATTTGACAGTTGGCCTACGGCTTCTTATATACCTCACTTTCTAAGGGAGACAGTTTCTAAATGCTTCTATCATTTAATCTGGTTTGTAAAAGGGTTCAGTGTAGCCATTCCATTTTCTTTTTATCTCATTTGTCTCTATTAGATCACATCCGTGATTATTCCCGAGCAGCTGTATCTGAGCAGTGATTTCTCTGATCATCTTTAAAAAAGTTCTTCCACTTTCCTTTTCTTGTTATTTTCCCTCTATTTACGTATATCTTTTCTTGTTCTGACTTGCTTGATGCTGAAAGTCTGTGTTCGGTTATTATACGTTATTCTAGTTATCTACAGCTTTTATCTTCTACCTTTCTCTGGCTATCATAAGAGCTTGCTCTGAAAATCACTTGCAACTTTTCTACTTTGAAATGTTGGGAATATTTGTCCTCTCCAGTTTACACCACGTCTATTATCTCTTCCAGTAGCTTCTTAGTTTCTCTTTTCCATACATTGAATATACTACGTTTCATAGACTGATCTTATATTCTTATATTCTGATTAAATTTCTTGCAGGTTACTTTTAAAGCTTAAATCTTATAACCGATGCCAATAACTCGTGGCTTATTCTACAAACTATACATAGAAATGTTCTGGCTGAATGTCTACAGAGATTCTCAATCCTTCAGGTCATGGTTGTTCCAAAAGTTCTTTTTGGCAATTGGTCTTTCCTAGGGTTCTTTTTTTCCCTTTGGAAATATTTCTCTTCTCATTCAGGAAGCTTCAACTGAAAGATTTCATAGAAAAACCAAAAAAGTCCAGTTGCTTTTTGGAAAAAACACCTTTGGGACATACTGACTGAATATTTTCAGTGATGGTGACGATGACAATGATTGTGATGATTTCAGTTTGATTCCAGTGTTGCCCATCGGAATGTTGTAGAGTTGTGTTTAGGTATTGGCATAGCCAAGAATTGTCTTCACAACTTTATTAACACGCTCTTTGCCTTATTGTCTTTACCCAATCCTGTAATTTCATATTCTTTTATTTTTGCCAGCTTTGGCATTTGAATAACTTATACCTTTTCAACACATTGTATTGAGCACTTTTTGCAATTTGCCATGCAACTCCTCAGTCTTTTCTTACCATTGAATCAGGAGTATGGCCACATCTTTTATAATATTGATTTTCTCTGACTACCCACTAATTCATTACAATATGATCCTGTAGATTATTGCATTATTGATGAATTCATAATTGGCAATCTCCCTTTGGAATATCATTGTCACTCCATTCTTTCATGGGCCCTTATACTCTGAATAGTATGTCGTATAATCATTGGATGGAAAGTAGCCTGTTCTGGTCTACCTAGGTTCTCTTTTTGCCTTAAACAGCTAGTTTAACATAGCAATTTAGATATAATTCCTCCTCAGAATATTTGCTCTTTCTGTGTTTCAGCAGAGAAGCCTTGTGTAAGCAACAGTGCAATTTGCAGAGAAGTCTTGAGCAAGCTAATCTAATCACCAAAGTGATAGCTGCTATAGCAGTTGCTCCCCCAATATTTATGCCTAGAAGCATAACTTTCAACCTGATTCCTTTTCAGACTGCAAATGAAAAGCACCTATCCAGCTGAAAATAGGAAGTTGGGAGGGTGGGGGGCGGGATTTCTCTCCTAAATTATTTTTTTCCTCCAGGTTAAAAGTATAGAATTTCACAAGGAACAATTCAGGACACATCCTGCTGTGAACCTATTGCTCAATTATTTTCAGCAGCAGTGAGCTGCCTGCAGTTCTTTACTTGGTAAGTAACCCCTGTGAATCTGAGGCGCCCAGCACTGAAGATGACAGCTGATGCTGAGTTATTTGTGCATGACTCCAATGCCATAACAGCGTGAGATCTTCCACCAGAGTTTCTTGGTGCTTGCCTAGTTTGTAGATGTCAGGAGCTTGGTTAAACAGGGGTTGGCTTGAATCACATGGCAATGTCATATTATAGGCTTCTGGGATATGGAGCAGTTAATGGGAAACAATATTATCGCGTCTGTCTTATTTCCAGACAATCAACACGAGATGCAACATGCACAATTCCAAATTGCACCCGACGCATCAGTGTAGAAAAACAATCAATATCAAAAGCATTAAAATGAAGAGGAGCTACTAATGGGAGTCAGATTAATTTGCGAATGGTAGATAGCACCAATAGGAGAGAGACAGAGAGAGGGAGGGAGGGAGGGAGAGGGAGAGAGAGAAACAGTGCAGAGGAAATATAGTCCTAATAAATGCAAAAATTTGGAAGTAGGGATAAAAGATTTAAAAATGGGACATGTTTCTGGTTAAATATGATGCATCTAAAAAGATGTGGGGGTAAAAAAACTGAAGTCTTTTGAGTCATGAAAATAAAAATCTGTTACTTTGTCAGTTATCTTGAAAAGAAAGTCTATTAGGAAGCAAATTCCAGATTTTGGAGCCTATGCAGTTTTATTTCCCCTAGTAAGGATTGGACAGTTATCAGAAGAATGACTGAAAGTCACCAACTGCTGACCGGGTGAGAAATTTAGCCAAGTAATCAAAGCAGGGAAATGGATGTATCTGAATTAAAATGAGGTGAGATGAGGTAGTAGTTTTGGCACAGAATATATAGATTCAATTTCCAGCAGCCAAGGGGATGACCAGCAATAAAAAAAAAAATCAGGTGGAGAAAAAGAAGGAAAGGAAGGAAGGAAGAAAGAAAGAAAGGAAAGAAAGAAAGAAAGAAAGAAAGAAAGAAAGAAAGAAAGAAAGAAAGAAAGAAAGAAAGAAAGAAAGAAAGAAAGCTTCAGTTGGATGTTATCCAGAGAATTGCTCAGCAACAGGGTGCCCAATCTTGGGTGGATTTTTAACCAAATCATTCATTTAATAATCATTGCTTTAGCTTTTTATTTGCTTAAGAGGGAAAACATTATAAGTGGAACAGCTAAGGGTAACTTTAGTTTCTACTGATATGAGACAGGAATGAGATGAATGGAACATTGCTGAGGCATGTTCATACTGTGTGGTACAGTACAAGTCATGAAAGACTTCAGATAAAAAAGATCTTCCACTTCAGTGGTGGCCACAGGACGGCAGCCTCTATTGCACTAGAGGGCAGAGGAGACCGGAGAAACCTCAGGGCCCTCATAGAATGGCTGCAGTGGTGACAGTATCTGCAAGATTTTATTAGTCTCTCCCATTGATGCCTTCTGGAGGACGAACAAAGTCTTGGCTTAGTTCCCTCATTATTTGCTCTATCCAAGCCCTGCTACCGGTATCTGCCATGATTAGGCTGAGAAGAACATAATGTCTCTAACCTGCTGAAATATGTGATGATTAAATAGCACATGGAAGGGCTTTGTTAATTATTCTGTTTTGGTTTATCTTCAGGGATCATTGTAGATTTACTTTAAAAAAAATCTTTGCATATTTATTTATATATTTATTAACTCTCTATCATGTATCATCTCTATCATCCATCCTCTATCTATCTATCTATCTATCTATCTATCTATCTATCTATCTATCTATCTATCTATCTATCTATCTATCTATCTATCTACCTATCTCTACCATCTATCTATTTATTTCATATTATTAGCTACCCAGAGTTGCATTCATGAGATGGGCAACCATGTAAATTGATGAAACAATCCAACAAGGAAATCATAATTCTCTCACTCCATAGATTGATGGAACCATTTCCTAGGCTTCCTGTTTCACTCTTTCTCAAAAATATAGGCAGCTCAAGAGCCTTCCTTCTGCCTCCTTTTTTAGATTTCCTGATACCCTTTGGTGCAACTGCATCATGTTGATTGTTGATCTGATATCAAATCTTTTAATTTGCTCTTTCCCCACCCTCTATTGCTCTGCTCCAGATTGATTGGGAAGTTTCAGGCGAGGCTCGAGTGATGCTACCGACAAAGAAATTATTTCTGCCTATGTTGTCAGTTTTCTGTGCAGCACAGCATGGCATTTGTCCTTCATGTCTATTCTAGGCTCTAAAATTAAGCTTCTACTGTCACCTCCTCTCTCTTCCTAGCTAGGCCCTGACGTCTCTGCTCCTGTGATATAAATGAAACGGGAGGAGGGAGATGATAACCTCAAAGGGCAAAGGTTGTACTCTACTAACTATTTACCTGGGAACACGTCCTACTGAACTGTGGGTGTATATGTGTGCCTTCCAATCAATGATGACTTCTGGCAACTGCCTGGACTAATCACTAGTTTTCTAGTGATTAGTCCAGACTAATTTCTGGGAAAGATTTTAGAAGAGGTGGGCCATTGTTTGCTTCCTCCCAAGACTGAAAGAGAGGGTGTCATCGTTCCGAGTAATGGACTCTGGGAAATCAGGATTCTGACACTTTGCTCATGGTTCAAGAGATCCTTTATTGAGTGTTATGTATTAGCATACTCACCTGTGATTGGTTGGTCCGTAGCGGTGGGAGATTTGAAGAGCCGTCACTGGCCACAGCCACGAGCAGCCCGACTATAAAAAAGGCTGCCGCGGTTTCTCCGGCACTCAGTCCTGGAAGAGAATAAACAATGGAAAAGATCAACTGGGTCCCTGAGTCTCATTCCCGCGACACAACGTTGAGTACATCATATTGGCACTTAGAAAGGTAAAGCTAGCTCGAAATTGTTCCCACGCTAACAGATAGTTAAAAGAATAAGACCTCCCCAGCCCCCATTGTCCCTCAGATCTTATGGTCCAACCAGTCCAGCTGTAGGTTCCCACTCAACCAGCGGTGGGCTTCAAAAATTTTAGCCAAGGGTTCTCTGTCCGGTTGCTTGATGGGCGTGACCATGGTGGGCGTGGCCTAGTTAGCCTCCTGCACTATGGCAGGGCGAGGCATTTTTGTCCTTCCCAGGCTCCGGAGGTTTCCCTCAAACCTCAGGAAGGGTAAAGACGGCCTCCCTAGACTCCGGAGGTGGTCTGGAAGCTGGAAATAGGCCCATTTCAGGCCTTCCTGAACTTCCGGAGGGCTTGTTTTTTGCCCTCCCCGAGCCTCCGTATGCGCCCTGCACTTACCCGCATGTAAAACGGGCTGCATGGGGACTCCTGGAAGGGGAGGGGCAGGGTGGGAGGGGAGGGGCAGGGTAGGAGGGGAGGGGCAGGGTGGGAGGGGCCAGCCAGGAGTGGGATTTAGTGGTTCTCTGAACTGCCTCAGAACAGAATCTTAGCTAGGGTCTCTGCTGAACCCCTACGAACCCCCAGTAGCCCACCCCTGCACTTAACTTTGACAAATGTCCATTGAAATGACCTTGGTTCACACGCTGGCCGGGAGATGTTATAGCTAGCCAGCTGAGGCACCACATTCCTGAGTCTCCCCACCCCCAGCATGTTCCCCTCTTACCCCTTGAATGGCGATCAAGAAACAAAGCAGAAGTAAGTATGGCTTCGGCTGACATCATTTTACAGGTTGACAGAGTGACTGGACCAAGGTCATCCAACTGGCTTTCTCCTTAAGATAGGACTAGAACTCATGGCTTCCTGGTTTCTAGTCTGATGTTTTAACCACCACACTATGGCTTGCATCTCACTAAATTAAATGGGATTTACTGTATATTTTGTAATACATAGGTAATCTTCAATGTACAACCACAATTGAGCCCAAAATTTCCATTGCTAAATGAGATGTTTGTTAAGTGAGTGTCGCATCAGAAACAGACTTGCTGAAACAGGCAAGCCCACAAACAAATTAATCTCCATTCCGCCCCTGCCTTATTCTTGGAGAACTATTCATATGATAAGGACTTATACAAACAGTCCTCGGCTTACAATCACAACTGAGCCCCAAATTTCCGTTGCTAAGCAAGATATTTGTACGTGAGTTTTGCCCCATTTTGCAACCTTTCTTGCCACCATTGGTAAGTGAACCCCTGCAGTTCTTAAGTTAGTAACACGGTCATTAAGTGAATCTGGCTTCCCCATTGGCTTTGCTTGTCAGAAGGTCGCAAAAGGGGATCACGTGACACACACCCCGGGGCTCTGCAGTCGTCATAAATATGAGTCAGTTGCCAAGTGTCTGAATTTTGATCACATGACCTTGGGGATGCTGCAGTGAAGGTAAGTATGAAAAATGGTCCTAGGTCTATTGTAGCCTTGGTCACTAAATGAATGGTTGTAAGTCAAAGACTACCTATTAATGTTTATATCAGGGGTCTTCAAACTTGACAGCTTTAAGACTTGTGGACTTCAACTCCCAGAATTCCTCCTCCAGTCATGTTAGCTCAGGAATTCTGGGAGTTGAAGTCCATAAGTCTTAAACTTGCCAAGTTTGAAGTCCCTTGGTTTAGGTGATAGCTGCAAGGATCCCTGCTCTTGAAAGAATGTCCCTTATCCGGTACACCTATCCATCACTCCGTTTACAAATGAATACTATTCAGCCAATGTGTGGAAGCGAAGTATATTTTTTCCTGGGAGAGGGGAATAACATTAAAAAGAGGGTTGTTTTTTTTTTAAAAAAATGGTGGAACAAGGGATGACGAATGAAAGCTCGAGGCAGCCTTTTCTCTACGTGTCCCCAAAGTGTTTTTCTCCCACTGAGATTCCAGCAGGTATATTTGCACAAACTTGTTTGAAAATGCTATAAAGAAAAACAGTGTTTGGGGAAATAACGTTCAACTGAGAAAACATTAAGCACCACCGGGCTTCTCTGTTCAAAATCCCACCTGTGCAATGCTGTGTTTCCCAGGAAAAATACACCGGCTTTTGTTACACCCTCTGGGCCACCCCAGAGGGTGTAACAGGCAGAAGGAAGTGATTGCCTTGGGTAGCGGATGCTGTGAAACAGCAGGGAAAAAAGTTGGAGGAGGAAACTCTGCATATGGTTTCTGAGATGCTCTCTCAGCCAGCTTCCTGCCTTTAGGCACAATCTCCAGGATAGAAGAAACTTTAAATGCCAGCCCAGTTGATATTTGCACAAGGCATGGCATGGGTTGTCTCAAGCAACAAAATGTCTCGGGTCAGCACTGCATATACTCTTTAGATATCTAAACACACAGCTTAAGATTACGCCGTCTTTGGTCTGATCTAAGTATGGTATATAAAATCATACATTGCAATGACTTACCTGTCAATGAATACTTCAACTTCAACCATAACAACACAAGAGCACACAATAGATACAAACTCAAGGTTAACCGCACCAAACTTGATTGCAGGAAATACGACTTCAGCAACAAGAGTGGTCAATGTCTGGAATACTCTACCTGACTCTGTGGTTTCTTCCCCAAACCCCAAAAATTTTAACCTTAGACTGCCTACTATTGATCTCACCCCTTTCCTAAGAGGTCTGTAGGGGGCGTGCATAAGCGCACCAAAATGCCTACCATCCCTGTCCTATTGTTTCTTTTATATTTTATTTTTCTTATATGTATCCATGTATTCATAACTATGTTTTCACTTATACCTATTATCTTGTAAGTGATTGACAAATCAAATAAATAAATATATATATTTATATATATATTTGTTTTCCGATATAAATATTATATATATATATATATATGTATGTATATGTATATGTATATGTATATGTATATGTATATGTATATGTATATGTATGTATTCTTCCTTGTTGGAGGAAACTTGGTGCTATGTTGATATTGCAGACACCATTTTGCCCACCTGCAGAGCAATCATATTCTTATTTAGAAAAGACCCTACACTTTAAGGAGGTTTATTTAGAGAGGGAGAGAAGAATGGATGGATGGATGGAAGGATGGAAGGAAGGAA
Organism: Bungarus multicinctus; assembly: GCA_023653725.1. Lineage (NCBI taxonomy): Eukaryota > Metazoa > Chordata > Lepidosauria > Squamata > Elapidae > Bungarus > Bungarus multicinctus. The sequence goes on from CM042834.1 coordinate 185,634,720, forward strand.
GGAAGGAAGGAAGGAGGGAGGGAGGGAGGGAAAAATTTATCTTCTACAAAGAGGTACTAAAGTTCCAAGTTTTTCTTGGATTAATATACTGTATCTCTTCACCTTTCTTATTTTCTTTTTTGAAAAAAGAAAATGCAGAGCACTGTTCGTTTTTCAAAAAAGAAAAGAAAAGAAAAGAAAATTTGTCTGTAAAAATATAAAATACACTGCAAAATAAGATTTACAGTATAGATGCTGCACGCCATCATAATCTAGTTGATGGCTTGCAGGATCTATATGTAAAGCTGGTTGAGGAATTCTGGGAGTTGAAGTCCACAGATTTTAAAGTTGCCAAGGTTGGAGACCCCTGATCTAGAGTGCAGGCCATTGATGGTTCCCAAACAAGATCTGTGTCAGAAATGCTGTATTCAAAGGAAAAGATGAGAGCTGCTGAAGTGGGGAGACAAACTATAGAAGATTGGAGTATGTGCTATGTAGGCTGTCCTTTGTCCTCTGAGCTCCCCTTCGGTGTTAAGTACAGCTGGATTTTTTGCATGGAACGGGGAAGCCAACCTTCCAAGCAGCAAAGCATCTCCAGCTCTTCTCTGAGTTTAAGGCCACCAGAACAAGATAGTAGCTGCTTGTCTGAGATATTTTGAGAAACAAACTAGGTGGTTGAATTGAATTCTATTATCTTCAGGATCGATGATGCAGTGTAGTAAGAAACAACACAATCCAAAATTGCTTTCTTTGAGTGTAACCATAGGAATGGGTTCTAGAGAAGGGCCTTCTTTATGCTTATAGTAGCAAATACATTGATCCTAATAGCAGGGCCATCTTAACAGCAGTATGGGCCCTGGGCAAAGCAGTATACTGGGGCCCCTATGACAACTACTCACAGGAATAAAAATATAAATGGTCGATAAAATTTGCATGTTAGTATTAATTTAAAAATGCAGTAAAATATGTTGCTGTATTTATATGATACAAGGTGCATTGAAGGTTTAGTATACACAGATTATCAGGGCCCTATGCTCGTGGGGCCCACATGCAAGTGTCCACCAGGCCCAAGCATTAAGACAGCCCTGCCTAATAGCAATAGCACTTGGACTTATATACCACTTCATAGTGCTTTACAGTCCTCTCTAAGCAGTTTATAGAGTCAGCATATTGCCCCCAACAATCTGGGTCCTCATTTTACCGACCTTGGAAGGATGGAAGGCTAAGTCAACCGTGAGCCGGTGAGGATCAAATTCCTGGCTGTAGGCAGAATCAGCCTGCCATACTGCATACTCACCACTGCGCCACCACGGCTTCTAATGTAGGCCAACCCCATATAAGGCCAACACCATATAAGAAATCTGAAGGTTAGGATCACAAATACCCTTCTGAGAATTCAAACAGGCCAAGAAATGTGCATATATTATTAAAAAATTAATCCATCACCAGGTTGGTTTGTGTATACGAAAAAAGGAAAGTTCTACACTTAGGCAAGAACAACAAAATGCACAGGTATAGCATATGTGCTAGTAACTGTGAGAGGGATCTGGGACTCCTAGTGGGCAATCATTTAAATATGAGCCAGCAGTGTGCTGCAGCTGCCAAAAATGCCAACAAGGTTCTAGGCTGCATAAACAGAGGGATAGAATCAAGATCATGTGAAGAGTTAGTACTACTTTATAATGTCTCGATAAGGTACATTTGAATATTGCATCTAGTTTGGTCGCCATGATGTAAAAAAAAATGTTGAGACTCTAGAAAGAGTGCAGAGAAGAGCTACAAAGATGATTAGAAAACTGGAGGCTAAAACATATAAAGAATGGTTGCTGGAATTGGGTATGTCCAGTTTAATGAAAAGAAGGACTAGGGGTGACATGATAGCAGTCTTCCAATATCTCACGGGCTGTCACAAAGAAGAGAAAATCAATCTATTCTCCAGAGCACCTGAAGGCAGGACAAGAAGCAATGGGTGGAAGCTAATCCAGGAGAGAGAAGCAACCTAGAACTAAAGATGAATTTCCTGACAGTTAGAACAATTAATCAGTGGGAAAACTTGCCTCCAGAAGTTGTGAATGCTCCAACACTGGAAGTTTAGATAACAAATGGAGATTGGATAACTCAATCTACCTGCTTTGCCTGCTTTTGTGTAAAAGTTGCTCTTTTTTTATAAAAAAAATTTCAATATTTACATATATGGTGTTTTGTGAGTTAATTTTGTGAGTTTGCTTGCAAGCAAATTTCAAGTGACAGACTCAGGTAGCCGATTGGAGATAGATAGATGTCTAAGTGAATCTGTGATTCTGTGAGCAACTCAATCTGCCTGCCTGCTTTGCCTGCTTTTGGTTAAAAGTTGCTCTTTTTTATAAAAAAAAATCAATATTTACATAAATATTTATAAAATTTACATACAAGCCATGCCCAGCCAGTCACATGACCACCAAGCCACACCCACAAATTAGGCCACACCCACAGAACCGGGTGTTACGACATTGGAATCTCACCCCTGCTTAGCTGCATGCCATCTGATCTCTCAATCCTTGATCATTGCTAATAGAGATTTCTCAGACAAATGTATGAACTCTTCCCACCAAAAATATTGACATCAATTCATGTGCAAGTTCTGTCTCTGTTGATATGGCCCATCCTCATCCACAACAAGTCATCGCTTAACACAACAGCAAAGGAACGATGAACATAGATTTGCAAACAAGCCTCGTGACATTTCCTGTACTGGTGCTACACCACTGCTGGTGACCTTACAGAGGATGTGATTCAATCTGTGTTATCATAGACACAGACTGACTCACATCCTTGTTTACCAAATCGAAATCCTTGCTCTAAAATGAAAAGAAGAAAAAGAGCAAGAGAAATATCTGGCACAATTTAGAGAGCAGATTTCAATGCTCAGGAAGCCCAGAATGAGGCATAAGTTTGAACAAGCTGGTCTGTCAGTGCTCATGTTCCATAATATACCCATTTCCCACAGGCCAAATGTTCATTTGGGGAAACAGCAAATAAACTCGAGCTGCAAACGAGGGAGATGAAAGGAATGCTAATTTTTAAGACATATGTAAAAACTACAGGATGCCATAATGCAATAGTGACCTTCCCACTTTTTTATTTTTTATTTTTTTACAGATTCTGTTCCTGCAGCCTAATGCGCTAAAAAATTAAAGATAGAAGCCTTCCTCTCTGTATCACTGGGCCAGGAAAAGCTTCCTGTTTAGGGATAATTTGATCAGTTCTGCTTGAATTTTGTTCAATTCCAAACATTTCTAGACACTTTTAAGAAGAGAGTGGTGTTACCCTAAAAAGGTAAAGATTCCCCTCGTACATATGTGTTACTCGTTTCCTGCACTAGGGGGTGGTGCTCATCTCCGTGACAAAGCCGAAGAGCCAGAGCTGTCCAAAAATGTCTCCATGGTCCTGTGGTCGGCATGACTAAATGCCAAAGGTGCACAGAACGCTGTTACCTTTGGGGTGGGATTCAAATTTTTTAACAACCGGTTCTATGGGTGTGGCTTAGTTGGTGGGTGTGGCTTGGTGGTCATGTGACTGGGGGGACATGGCTTGGTGGTTATGTTATTGGCTGGGTGTGGCCAACTCAACATCATTCACATTGAGACATGCATCTCCTCGCCTGGCCTCTCATGATTGTGGGATGCTGCAATAGACGTAAGTGTGAAAAATGATCATAAGTTACTTTTTTCAGTGCCATTGTAACTTTGCAACAAGCAAAGTACCAGCAAAGGAGGGGAAAAAAACTCCAGAGAAGTTCCTGAGACAGGAAGTCTAGTCCTGCCAAGAATGTAATAAGGGTTAATGGAGAGGCAGTTTTTGTAAGCAACACCAGAATGTTTCCTTCCTGCCTTCCTTACAGGATTAGGCCAGTAATTTCTTCTAACAACCGGCTCTCCGAACTCCTTAGAATGTTAACAACCGGTTCTAGCGAATAGGTGCGAACCGGTAGAATCCCACCCCTGGTTACTTTCCCACCAAAGTGGTCCCTATTTTTCTTCGAATGCATTTTTACATGCTTTCGAACTGCTAGGTAGGTATTACCCTACAGTAACATAAATCAGGAGGGTTCCAGTAACTTCTTTTCTGACCCAATAGATTTTATTACAAAGGATCAAGCATCTGATGAAGTTTGCAATAGCTCATGAAAGCTCGTGCCTTTTAACAACCTTTGCTAATAGGAAAAGAGTCTACCAGACTCCCTCAGAACATTTGAACTCCATTCAACACATTGCACTCCATTCAATATGTTTTCCATTCCAATCCCTAGCAGACTACAAGTCATATTTGACTTATGACCACAATTGAACCCAAAATTTATGTTGCTAAGCGAGACAGTGAATTTTGTTCCATTTTACGACCTTTCTTCTCATGGTGGTTAAGTGAATCGCCATAGCTGTTCAGTTAGTAACATGATTATTGACTTCCCCATTGACTTTGCTTGTCAGAAGTTCATAAAAGGTGATCACATGATCCCAGGACACTACAACTGTCAGAAAAACAAGTCAATTGACAAGCATCTGAATTTTGATTGTATGACCATGGAGATGCTGCAATGGTCATAAGTGTGAAAAACAGTCATAAGTCACTTTTTTCATTGCTGTTGTAACTTTGAATGATCACTAAATGAACTGTTGTAAGTCCAAGACTATCTGTATACAAATTTCATCTAGCAAATCTCGCAATACTATTTCCAAATCACTGCAAGCCTTTAAAAGGAGACATTTATCTCTCTCTATAAAAGCAAAGTACCACTCACTCATCACAAAACCTCCAGAATTGTAAATCCTACAAACTTGAAATTTGGCATATATGTTCCTCTTGGCTTCTAGGTGCTCGCTAAGAAAGGATTTTTCGAAATAACCATCAGATCATTAATATTTCTTATACAGAAATTAACACGCTCTGATGCTAAGGAGTTGTACTCCCCCTCCCCACCTGAAAAGAAATCTGTTCCACCTGCCAATTGCCTCACATTTTGTTACTTCAGTTCAAACTGACAGACATTCTACTCCTTCACCCAGGAGTGGCCTGGGGCTCTTTACAGTACTAAATGTCGGTACCTCACCTTCCGTCCCTGCCTCACACGCAGGCCCCTCATGTGAATCCTTGCTCTCCAAGACCTCAGCCATCCACACCTGCTGCCAGTGAACCACAACATCATGTGACTGGTGGGGGAGGACACGATTGTCGGAACACTGGAAACAGGTTGGAGGTAGCTCTGGGAAGGTCTGTCATAACTTGAAATGGTTGCTAAGTGACTGGTTGTTAAATGAGAACTACCTATAGATGGCCTTCCCTAAATAATTACATAAAAAATAACTACTTACCATTTATAGCAGCTTTTCTCAATCTGGTGCTGTTCACATGTATTGAACTATGACATCTATAATTTCTAGGCAGTTGGTGAAAGCTGACATATGCCACTTGTGATTCTGCACTTGTTGTTCCTTCCTCCCTAAAATAGAGAAAGGAGTGTCAAACACCCAGGAATAGGAAAAAAAATAAAATAAACTATATAAAATGAAGTATACATACATATAAGCTGCAAAATGTAAAACACGGATCAATGTGGAGTATCAAATGCAAGCAGTACTTGGAAAATCCAGCACACCAAATATCTGCGGAACGTGAAGGAGAAAGGGGAGAAAACTCTAGTCGTGATCTTCCATTTTATTCTGCTTATAACTCTTTTTCATTCTTCAGCAGAGAAGACCTATAAAGCAGTTTCGTCTCAAACCTCCTGCTAAACTAGGATTTCCCACTACAGGGAATTACAATTGAGCCCCAACATTTTCGTTACTAAGCAAAGCAGCTGTGAAATGAGTTTGGCCCCATTTTACAATCTTTCTTGCTGCAACGGGTGAAGTAAGTCCCTGAAAGTTGTTGTGGAGTTGTCGTGTAGCGAATCTGGACTCTTCCTCCATGGGCTCTGCTTGTTAAAAGCTGGTTGGGAAAAGGATGATCATAAATACATGCTGGTTGCTAAGGGCTCCAATTTTGATCCAGGGGGATGCTGCAGTGATTACAAGTGTGAAAAACAGTTATAAGTCACTTTTTTCCGTGTCGCTGTAACTTCAAAGGGTCACTACACAAATTGAAGTTGAAGACAACCATGTTTCCCGAAAATAAGACCCTGTCTTAGGGGTATTTTTGTCATCAAAATAGGACTTATTTTGGGGGGGGATGTCGTCCACTGAGTCACCTCACTTGCGCGTGTTGCCTGGCCTCCTTTTAGCTGTCAGAGGCCTTCAGGAACTTCTACGGCTGGCGAAGTTTTCCTGAAGGCCTCGGTAGCCAACAACAGAATTCCGAATCGATCCAGAGCTCTGTTATTGGTTGCAGAGGCCTTCAGGAAAGGCTTGCTGATCGCAGAAGAAATGGGCTGGCAACGCAAGTGTCGGAGTGTGCAAGGCCTGGCTGCAACTGTCTGAAAGTAAGTAGTAGGGCTGCTCCACCACTACCCCATCCCCACCCTAGTTTAAGTTTCACCTGTGCACTCTGGAGTGGACGGGGTCTTAATTTGGGCTTATTTTGGGGATAGGGCTTATATTGGGCGCTTGTGCAAAAACCAAGTTAGGACTTACTTTCGGGGTAGGTCGTATTTTCAGGGAAACAGAGGATCTCTATAGCAAATCCCGCTCAATGTGCTTCAGGCTGCTTTCTTCTCTCATTGCAGACCTCAGCTTTCAATTCAACACCTTGAAGGGACACGGGACAAGTGAAGGCTCAAAGGAACAATCCTTCTGCAGATATTCCTTCATGGCAGGCACCACATTTTAAGCCTTGTGCTTTTAAATGAAACAACAGCAGGCCCTGTGCGTCTTCTTTTTTTTTCCAGGTCAAAAAATAAATAAATATTTTTTTGCCTGTGTGGCTCTTAAGGTCTCTTCTAATCCTGCTTTATTCCATCTGGATGCCAGAGCGATGCTAGGCGACTTTTTTTTTGCTTTTCCTCAGAAGCTGTCTTGCAGCCGCTTCCCTCCTGCCATCTCCTTTACGCTGAATTTGTAATCTGCTTCTCCTGATGAGATTCACTCTAAGGACTCTGTTCCAAAATCTGTTCTCAACAGACGTGTTTGGTCTTTAGCTTTGAGAGCTACGTGCTGTTCTCTTAAGATGCTCACACAAAAATTAAGAGTCCTAATGCCAAGTAGACTCCGATGACTTGTCAGGGAAATGGTTTAGGATTAGTTTGGCAAGCTAAACACTACTAAACGACACTTCAGCCAAATTCCCAAGAAAATCAGTGATCTCTGAATTCATTTGACTTAGGACGTACCATCATTTCCTTGAAGGAAAGATTAGTTATACCGGGCAACTGATTTGGGAATAAATTGTTATGTAACTTCCATTTAAAAAAGAGAGTTTTTGTAAGGAAGCAGGGCATTTTTGTATACAGATAGTCCTCAACTTATGACCATAATTGAGCCCAAAATTTCTGTGAGACATTTGTTAAAGGAGTTTTTCCCCCCCATTTTATGACTTTTCTTGCCATGTTTGTTAAATGAATCGCTGCAGTTGATAAATTAGTAACCCGGTTGTTAAGTGAATCTGTCCTCCCCATTGACTTTGCTTGTCAAAAGGTTTCAAAAAGGGATCACATGACCTTGGGACTCAGCAACGGTCATAAATATGAACCAGTTCCCAAGCATCTGAGTTTTGATCACATGACCACCGATGCAAAGATTGTAACTGTGAAAAATGATCATGTGACTTTTTTCAGTGCTGTTATAACTTAGAACGGTCACTAAATGAACTGGACTACCTGTATATAAAGAAAATGCCCTAAAACTAAGAATAGTTCTAGTTTAATTTTTTCAAAATGTTAGTGGAAAGCAAAAATGATTTTATTTTAGAATTCTACCCAGCTAATTACAGTTTCTCTATGCTCGTGCAGAGTTGCTCACATCTCCTCCATAACTCTGTTAATAGTTCTTAGGATTTTTTTTAAAAAATTTAGGTGTTATGATTTGGGAAAGAAAATGTATACATAGTCATCATTCTATTCCCTTTCTGGTTAAGCAGCATTGGGGAAAGAATCAGCAATTATCAAAATCAAACCAAGATAGGGAAGAGGGGAAAAGAAAAGATATATAAGTTGTTTATACCAACAACATGTGTTATATTGCTCTATAACTTTCTATTCTTGCAGATGTCTTTGCTTTCATTATGCCTACATTGATTCTTCCACTGCTTTATGTTCTTTAGGTGGCCTCATCAACCTCATCCAGTACTGGATTCTCTCAGTCTTTCCATTCTTTTCAACTCATCCCTCTGCTTTCAATTTGATCTTGGTCTATTGTCTCTGTAACCCCAAATCAGTATCCAAATAAAAGTCCAGGATCATTTCAGTTCTGAAAAGCTTACTATTTATTGAATACATAATGTGGTAATAGCAAGGTAAAACTAACTCTGAATTTCTAAGGCAGCAGTTCACAGTCTTAAACAATGAATTTCTCAGCCCAACCCCCAGACTTCCATGTAGACCATGGAAACAAGTTCTCTTTTTTATGGGAACCATCTGCCGCCTTCTTTACACCTGTTGATAGGACCTTGAAAAGTGTTCAGACTCTCACAAGCTTCAGTGGAACTGCAGAAGACTCATTTCTCCAAACTAATCCAACTCCCACCCTTACTCTAGTGACAAGTTGAAATGCACAGGCATGTCGCTGCCCGTATTTCACTCTTGACATATTCAATTTTTACCAATTCACTTTTGACACAATATCTCCTCTTGAATTACCACGCATACTTAAGTAACCAGTCTCTTATTTTTCTTTTTTATGTTCTTCTAACATATCCAACTTACATTTGCAAATAAGAAAATGAACAGTTCTTTTATGCTGCTATGTTAGCTATGTTCAAGAAACAATCATCCCTTCCCAAGTATGTGGCAGTAGACCGCCCAAACTTAAGTCATTGGCGCTTTTTGTACCCTTTCTTTCTAGGCATGCTTAATCCCCAATTGGTTTTCCATTTCCTATTGTGATTTTTCCTTTCAAATCTGGGAACAACAATGACTTCATGGGCAAACCACATCAATATCTTTGCATTGTTCCAGTTATACCATTTGTTCTAAACATTTTTAAACAGGCTTGCAATATATTTATCATTTTCTTTTAATCATTTTTCCATAAATGTAATATTTACAGCATCCATTTAAACTCCCTTTCTTGCCATATCACTATCAATCCCATCGTAATTTCTAAGTAGCCTGTCCAATAGTCTCTTCATCCCATAACATTTTATCAATTTCACACTCTCTGCTGCAGGCTTCTTGTTTAGCCTTTTCACTCATTCTTAAAAGTGTTTCAGTGTTTTATTGTTTATTATTTCCTATTTATTATTATTTTAAATACTTAACGTAAGTATTTCAGTATTTTCATTTGTGGAAGATTGCTAAACCCATAATATAGAAAGCTAGAGATATCAAACCTCCCCTCACTAAGACTTTCTGAGTCTCCATTCCTTTGTGGCAGCAGCTTGGCAGTTCTGGCTGTCAAGATTTAAAAACCCAGCAAACAAGAGATATAAGAATCTTACAACTTCGTTGCTTTTCTGACAATTAAAAGGTAAAATGCATAAGATGTATTTTTTTATAATGGCAAACTTCTGGCCAAATTGCATTGAGATGCGGTGATTAGAAGAGTTGGGTATTTCCTTGGGTGAAGTACAATTTCACATGAAATAAACAAAATCAAACCTTATTAAAAAGGAAGAGATCAAAGACACACAACCTTTTTTTAAAGATTAAAATGCAAATATTTAGTACCGAAGAAGAAAACTTGCAAAGCTATTGAGAGCACCAGATGTAACAGCTGCAAATAAACAAGAAAAAACCCCAACAGAAAATATCATGCTGCAGACAGAACACAGGATGATGATTAGTTCTTTGAGCTTCCCTAAAATGCTAGAAAGGAAGAGTTTTAAATTTTTTAGCAGGGATGTGGATTCTCTTTTTGGCCTGTAGTCTGCATGAGAATCAATGTATTCTTTTTTGGCCTGTGACCAGCAAGAAAAATACATTCAAGCTATCATCATATGATAAAATCATACATTGCAATGACTTACCTGTCAATGAATACTTCAGCTTCAACCATAACAACACAAGAGCAAACAATAGATACAAACTGAAAATTAACCGCATCAAACTTGATTGCAGGAAATAGGACTACCACAAGAGAGTGGTCAATGTCTGGAATACTCTACCTGACTCTGTGGTTTCTTCCCCAAACCCCAAAAACTTTAACCTTAGACTGTCTACTATTGACCTCACCCCTTTCCTAAGAGGTCCGTAGGGGGCGTGCATAAGCGCACCAATGTGCCTACCATCCCTGTTCTATTGTTTCTTTTATTTTTCTTATATGTATCCATGTATTCATAACTATGTTTTCAGTTATACCTATTATCTTGTAAGCAATTGACAAACCAAATAAAATAAAAATAAAATCATCGAAGTCATTATGCTTTTTCTCTGTCTCTTACTGTCTTTGACCGATCTTTGCGATTATGTATTTCTTTTCATTGTTTACCCATTTTATAATTTCTTTTTTGTTTCATTGCGATATAATGCTGCAATCATTTTAACAGAATAGCAGAGTTGGAAGGGACCTTGGAGGTCTTCTAGTCCAACCCCCTGCTCAGGCAGGAAATCCTATACCATTTCAGACTGCTCCAGTGTTGGAGCAGCCAAAACTTCTGGACGCAAGTCATTCCATTGATCCAAGTATCAAGAAATTTCTCCTTAGTTCTAGGTTGGATCTCTCCTTGATTAGTTTCCATCCGTTGCTTCTTGTTCTCTCTTCAAATCCTTTGGAGAATAGGTTGACCCTGTTCTTTGGATATTGGGACATAGCTATCATGTCACCCCTAGTCCTTCTTTCAGTTAAATTAGACATACCCAATTCCTGCAACCATTTTTTATATATTTTAGCCTCTAGTCCCCTAATTATATTTGTTGTTCTTCTGTAAACTCTTTCTAGAATCTCAGCATCTTTTTTATAACGTGGTGACCAAAACTGGATGCAATATTCCAGGCGTGGTATTATAAAGTGATACTAACCCTTCATGTGATCTTGATTCTATCCCTCTGTTAAGGCAGCACGCTCATATTTAAGTGATTGTCCACCAAGACTCCAAGAGCCCTCTCACAGTTACTATTTGTGGAATTTTATATCCATCCTTTCTCTTTCACACATGTTTTGTGGCATTTTGTTCAAACTTCCCATTGGCTTAACTCCACAGACTGCTGTGGAATCTGGCAACATAATTCTTTTCCCAGCAGCTTCCATGTCCTCTTTGCATCTAGTAGATATTCATTCTTTTGGAAAACTACTTTCAAATGCTTTTGCATATCTTCTCTTCCTACTTAAACTCTTGTTCTGCTTTCTCCCCTGAGATCCAATCTTGCTGCCACCTTATCAAGGTCTGATCATCCATGTACAGAAGACTGTATGATGGAATTCAATGACTATGAATTCCTACTTTCATAAGCATTCATAACAATTTAAATAACATCAGTTATCCCTCCTTCCCTCAATATCTATCTATCTATCTATCTATCTATCTATCTATCTATCTATCTATCTATCTATCTATCTATCTATCGTGTTTCTCACAAAATAAGGCAGGGCCTTATTTTTTTTTGAGCCCCGAAAAAACGGCTAGGCCGTCTTTTCGGGAGTGAATTAATTTCTCTCCCCCCATCAGTGGGTGGGTGGCAGCAGTGTTCCCGCCGGCACGACAACAGAAGCAGCGCCGGCGGGAAGGTGGAAAGTGTTTCTGCCAGCACTGCTGCTGTTCTCGTGCCGGCAGGAACTGTGGAAGCCATGGAGGCAGCTCCCCCGCCCGAGAAGCAGCAGAAACGCTTCTATACTTCCTGCTGGCGCGAGAACAGTGGCAGCGCTGCACAGGGCACTGTTAAAGGCAAGTTTTCCCCCCCCCCACCCTCCCCCCAGCATGTTTTAACCCCCGGCCTCCCCCCCCAGCATATTTTAAACTAGGCCTAAATTTTGGGGGAGGGGCCTAATTTCATTTCATGCCTAGAAAACATGCTGGGTCTTCCTATTGGTGGAGGCCATATTGTTGGAGAAACACGGTATCTATCTATCTATCATCTATCTATCTATCTATCTATCTATCTATCTATCTATCTATCTATCTATCTATCTATCTATCTATCTATTTATCTATCATCTATCTATTTATCTATCTATCTATCATCTATCTATCTATCTATCATCTATCTATCTATCTATCTATCTATCTATTCTATCTATCTATCTATCTATCATCTATCTATCTATCTATCTATCTATCTATCTATCTATCTATCTATCTATCTATCTATCTATCTATCTATCACCAACCTATATATCATCTATCTATCTATCTATCTATCTATCTATCTATCTATCTATCTATCATCTATCTATCTATCTATCTATCTATCTATCATCTATCTATCTATCTATCTATCTATCTATCTATCTATCTATATATCTATTATCTATCTATCTATCTATCTATCTATCATCTATCTATCTATCTATCTATCTATCTATCTATCTATTTATTTATCATCTATCTATCTATCTATCTATCTATCTATCTATCTATCTATCTATCTATCTATCTATCTATCTATCTATCTATCTATCTATCTATTATCTATCTATCTATCTATCTATCTATCTATCTATCTATCTATCTATTATCTATCTGTCTATCTATTTATTTATCATCTATCTATCTATCTATCTATCTATCTATCTATCTATCTATTTATTTATCATCTATCTATCTATCTATCTATCTATCTATCTATCTATCTATCTATCTATCTATCTATCAATCACGTATCTATCTATCATTTCAGGGATGTAAAACTCAAGGCCTGGGGGTTCTGGCTCGCAGGGCCACCCTGGAAACAGTGAAGAATTGGCCTGCAGTGTCTCTGCCAGTGAAAAAGGAGCTCAAGGGGCACATGCGGCCCTATCGCCAACCTCCATTTTTGTTGGCAGAAGACGGCAACTGAAAATGGAGCTCTGGAGCCTGCTTTTGCTGTAAGAGTGCTTGGGCCACCACACACACCCCAACATGAGTGACAGCAAGCTGGCCTTGCCCAACCTAGCCATGCCCACTCTGGCCTCCAAGGTCAAACACAACTCTGATGTGGCCCTCAATGAAATCGATCATCTATCATCTATCTAATTTATATAGCTACCTATTCACTCACAACAACTCTAGGAGGCTTACAAGTAATAAAATACAGTATAAAAAATAACAAAACAATAATTCCTCCCCCTCCAGCGACAACATACAGTCAAATTAGCCATTTGATGGGCTTCATCCCATTCTGGGTTCCCCAGGCCCGCTGGCAAAACCAAGCCTTCAGACTTACAAAAGAGTGTCAAAGTGGGGGCAGTGTAATTTCTGAAGGGATGATATTCCTAAGGGGGATATCTTTCTGATATCTTATTTAGTCTTTCCTAACTAAGCTTACACCTTCAGTTTAAGATTTGTGTTCATGCGTTCCACTTCACAAGGTCATCTAGCTCTGTTCGCCTGTCTCTTAATGTCACAAACCCGCAACATATCTATTTTTTCTTCCTTACATTTCGCTCATCAGTTAATGCTCATTGCCATTTACTTCTCTTAACACTTCAGGTCACAATCCTCTATACGTTATGCCTGTCATCAGATGGGCCTGCAGATAATAACTTCTATGGTATGTTGATGGTTTTGCTTTGGCTTATCATTTTTTATAATATAGTTTAATAGTCATGCAAGGATCATTGCTAACTGCATGGACAAAATACTAGTCATTTGGTGCATATTCAGCCAGTATGCCACAAATGTAAAGCCCAGTTTCATCCTAAACATGTTCATGATATTCTGAGTAATGTACAATCTCTTCATTTAAGGACAGTCTAACAACTAACATGTTGTTGCCTGCTTTCCATCAACTGAGGAGCTGTATCTCCAACTGTTTCTGCCCACCTGGTATATTTCATAAACAAGGTATCCTTCAGGTCCTTCTATTAAATGCTGCCTAATTGTGGGACTGAGGAAACGTGCCTTCTCTGTGGTGGCCCCCACCCCTGGAAAAGCATCCCTCCAAAGATACTGATGGTGCCCTCTCTCCTAGGATTCCAAAAAATCCTTAAAACCTGTCTTTAACCGCAGACCTGGGTTAATGTATCTCTGGAACCCTTGGTGTGGTTTGTTATTGTTAAGACTGTTTTAATTCAAGCCACTTGTGATGTTGCACATTTTAGCTATTTTTTCAGTTTGGCATTTGTAAACTGCCCAGAGTTTACTAGCATAGGGGCAGCTATAATCAATTTAAATTAATAATCAATAATAACTAGAATGCCCACACAAGGTAATGCCCACACAAGGCACGCTCGAATGCCCACACAAGGCACGCTCGAGTTAGATAAATATGGACAGACAGCACACCACCCGTATGCTTATTTAGTGATTTGAGGAAAGAAAGGCATGTAAAATAAAACTCTTTTAGCAGATAGATGTTAATTTAGTTCTTCAGACACTGTCGTGTGTGTAGATGCTTGGTAGAAATCATGCAGATGGTTCTGGGTTTCTGAGGAAATAACATGCTTTGTGTATATTTCTTTGAGGCTGCAACTTCCAGCTGTATCTTCAAATAAACACATAGATAATCATCTCCAGGAAGCTGAGGGAAGGTAGGCAAAGCCCATTCAAGTAATGAGCACCTATGTTTTCTTCTCAGGAAATAGCTTTTGCATCAGATTTAGAATTAATAACCTTCGGGGGTTGCAAAGTCTTCCCTATCTCTGCTAGGTAGAAAACATTTCTTCCATCTGAATGTCTGTTTATGATGCAGGGGGTTAAAAAAGCACAGCTACCCTTTCAGGGGAAAAAAAAAAAAAACCAGATGGCATCTCTGCTCAAGGGAAGTGAGTTTGCTTGTGTTGTTTTATTTGGTGTTAGCGCTCTGTTTCTATTTCTAAGGATGGAATGCTCACATTTTATCAACAGGCTCAGATACAGGCAATACAAAGTACATAACAAATCTCAAAAAGCATTTTGATTTGATGCCCTTTCGCTACACAACAAGTTGCCCCTTCTTTCCTTCGACAATGCAGTCAAATGCAGCCCGCGTGTTGTTGCACTACTGGACTTGCCTCCTGCATCTTTTCACTCAAAGAGAGCACTCGGGGTGTAAAGAAAGCTGTGCCAGTAGAATGTCTGTCAACAGACTATCTGACCTCTTGGGTCAAGAGCTGAGATCTCCATTGCCTTCCCTGCTTTGTTTGGAATTCCTGAGACTTCTGGAGGGTTGAACCATGTCCACTTCGGTGCCAGGGTTTGCCCTCTTTCTTTGTTTCTCCAGCAAGTCAAAGTCTGATCATAATACAGGATTGAGTTGCTCTGTACTTTGGCCTCCAATGCCAACACCTGAGTCACATCAGATCCTGTCACCTCTAAGGTTGGCCTGGAATGGAATGTTACAAGTGTTAGAACATGCCACAAGGAGCAGAAATGGACAGTCCCAGTGGTGAGACGACAGGGAAGACAGGGACTGGATTCACTGCTAATTTTGTTGTTGTTTCAGACGTGGCTTTCTGATCGTGACTGAGTGACCTGGCTCTTACTGAGCCATTAACCATGTTTATTTTAGTATTTATTTAGTATTTAGTATTTATTTGATTTGTCAATTGCTTACAAGATACAGGTATAAGAGTAAATATAGTTTTGAATACATGAGATAGATATTTATAAGAAAAATAAAAGAAACAATAGAACAGGGATGGTAGGCACATTGGTGCGCTTATGCACACCCCCTACAGACCTCTTAGGAAAGGGGTGAGGTCAATAGTAGGCAGTCTAAGGTTAAAGTTTTTGGGGTTTGGGGAAGAAACCACAGACTCAGGTAGAGTATTCCAAACATTGACCACTCTGTTGCTGAAGTTACTAGGTTCACAGAGCATGAAGCCAGCATGAAACAAATCTCCTTGTGAGTTAACATTATGTGCACATTACATCTTCCTTAGGATGACCGTATTACCAATTGTTGCCCCACAACAGTTACATAAAAGAAGTAACTGGAAGAGATGTTAGCCACAGATAGAGAAAGCATCAAATGATGCTTTCATAAATCCCCAATTCTTTACAGATTAAAGAAGAACTGGCTTTATCCTTCTTCACATTGAATATCTCTATCTCTGCTGTTAAATATCAGCAGAAGCTCACACAGAAGGGAGTTTAGCCAAACATATGGTCATTTGGTTGAGGAAACATATTCTAAAGCAAGCATAAGCGAGTTTTATGTTTAGTCTTTGTTAGGAATCTTCCAAGAAATGACAGGTCCAAGGATTTTAGGAAATTAGCTATCAATCTTCACAATGGACTCTTCTAAACATTCTGGCTGGGTTTCCATGACAGTTAGCCATCACATGTTAGCCTTGCTTATTATACAAACCCAGCCAGCATGATTAATTTATGGTTCAATGCATCTTGCAGATCCAAAGAATTGGATGCATTGAGTAAACTAGGAATAAGTTAAACATCAATAAGTATGTTGCAGAAATACAGAATCTGTTTCATAATCCCCCCGCCCATATTGTTACACTTATCTCCCATCAATCAAAATCTCACCTGGTCTTCCTGAAACTGTCTAGTAGGAATAAACCCCAAAGGGCTTCTATAGCTGATCAAATGATTCTTTGTTATAGGAATTGTTATCCTCCCCTCACTCTGCTCAAAATACAAAGGTTGTCCTTCCTTCTCTAGGGCAAAAGGTGTAATTCCACAAAAACAAAATGTATTACAGTGCAAAATTAACAAAAGATCTTCCCTTTTGAGATTTGATAAATGAAAAATATGCTTAACAGTATCACTGGGTGGGGAGAAGTCAATGATGACTCCATCTTCAACATTACTTTTCCTAGATTGTCTTGCATATGCAGTGCACTTACTACTACTACTACTACTACTATGAAAAAACTTATTGCAGCATTCTGTACTAAAGGATGGTTAAGGGAATCGCATAAAACATGGAGCTGGAGGAGGCGCAGGTGATAGAGCGTGTTGTTTTGATGGTAGCTTCTCATTCAAAAGCCACAAATTCTCGTTTTGTGGCTGTTCTGCTCCCATTTTGAACCCTAGAGCAGATTAGTCCTGAAATAAGCATCCCCATTTGATTCAAGTGCTCTTCAAACTTTCTGAGAATGCTCTCAGCCTCTGAAAAGTATTGTCTCCCAGCTTCAGAAATGTTTAGACTGCACAATTTCATTTGTTGTCATATCTCAAAAATTGTTACTTACCGTACTTCTGTTTTGTTCTGAACCGAAATGGGAAAGCAGGCACTATAGAAAAGAGTTTTCTGTCTTGTGGAGAACAATAGGGATAGCTACTCAGAGCACAAAGTAACCACAGAAGGAAATTCTTTCCTCCTTGTATTCTAAGGCAGACTGACTGAATGGCTTTAAAAAAAAAGTTCTGGAATACATGTATCTTATAAAGGCAGCTTTCTCTACCCTCCTCCTTACCTTTGTAGTCTGGTTCTTTTTGCTCACTGCATATATAGCACTCTAGACTATTGTGCAAATGATCCATAAAAGCAGGTCTTGACTTGATTCAAATAAAAACATGATCAAACTTGCCCACAATGGTTCTGATCTACAATATTAAGAAAGAAGGAATATGCTCCTTTTTGTCCTAGCGGCTTTTCTTTTTCTTTTAAATTATAATGACGAGTGCATTGAAAAGTCACAGTAAATTTTCAGTGATATTCAGTGAAGGAGAGGATTTTGAAGGCAACGTGTTAACCTTGAAAAAAAACACAAATGTTTCCTGAGATGATATGTGCAAAGATGGAAAGATTCAGCATTACACATTATGAAGGAATGGTTGGTGAAACTGACAGAACTTTCTGGGATGGATAAACTGATTTATTTGATTAGAGAAAGGTCATAATGGACTTTCATCAATGATCAGACATGCCTGATGGACTATTTGCATGAGAAAGAAAATGATTTTATAACTTATGGTTTGATGATTAGAAAAAAATTGGTTTAGAAAGCAAGAAAATATGATGTAATTTTAGGCAGAGATATTTGATTACAATTGTGTGTATAACTGCCAGGAAAAATACTTTATCTGTCTATATCTATCTATCTATCTATCTATCTATCTATCTATCTATCTATCTATCTATCTATCTATCTATCTATCTATCTATCTATCTATCTATCTATCTATCTATCTATCTATCTATCTATCTATCTATCCATCCATCCATCCATCCATCCATCCATCCATCCATCCATCTTTTCCATTCATTTTCTTTTTTCTGTAATTTTTCTCTCTGTTCTTTTCTGTTCTTTTTTATTTTTCATATCTATTTTACTATATTTTTTCTTTTTTCCTCTTTCCTTTCTTTGAATATGTATTTCTTATTGTCTATGTAAAATCTTTCAATAAAAGCTTTTTTTTTTTTTAAAGTACACTTTTCCTTTTGCATTTCAAAACAAAGCAAACCTGATCAGAACAAAAACAGATTATTTTTTTTTCTGGGCACTGGTGAATGTGTTTTGCCAGTCCGGCAACTATGGTTGGTGTAGAATTATCTTGATTTTGCCAAAATTGGGGAAGGTGGAAACCTACTTTTCATTTCCATGTCTGTATATGTGTGTATACATTTTCTAATAAAATGACACAGAGGCTAGTTCTGGCGGGAATGGATCATAGATAGATCCCTCATTCTTTAGATTTGGTGGAGGGAGTCTCTATTGCACATTTGCACAAGTGAATTGTGACAGGGAAAAATTCTATAACTAACCACAAAGTCTGGGTGTATGTTGAAAATAAAAATTCAGTTTTTGTATGCATAGCATCTTGTAATTGACTTTGTTTTTCACCATGGAGAAATATTGTTCTGTAGGATCCAATCTAAGTCAGTCATGGGGACCAAAGGTTTAGTCTTCCAAACTATCCTGGAACACATACAGTATATTTACCTTCATTTGTGGGATATTCTGAGTTTTTAAAAAATCTATATTAAACTAGTCTTATGCAAAGGGAAAAACTGAAAATATCCAAATATCCCTTTCTTACAGGTATTTAGTTTACTCAAGTCTTACAAGTATTTGCAGAGTTGATGATATTGGCTATTGCCTTTAAAGCCCTACATAGCATGGAGGCAGCTTACTCACGGGACTCTCTCTCCCCAGCAGTGCCTCACCAGGTCTGGCACAGTGGGCGTTCTTTGGCTCTAATCAATGAGATAATATCATTGGATGGGCTTAGGAAGCAGATCTTCTCTATCATAACACCTGTCCTATGGAACAGCATCCCATCCAGAGATACAGACAACCTCAATCTTACTGATCTTTTGAAAGTCGATGAAGACCTGGCTGTTCCCTAGAAATTAAGACCAGACTGTTAATATGGGAGCTTCAGCATGGATAAATATTGTAAGCATTCTTTTATTTTGGTGCCGTCAGCCCTTTGGAGTTTTAATGGAAACCAAAACCATGAGTACTAATGCTACATTTATTGTAAAATTACAATAACAGAATCTTGCAAGCCTGAAAGCACTTCCTTTGCCTTTTCTTCGCAGGGAATTAGGGAAGGTCCTTTCTGAGATGCATTCTCTGTCCCCAATTCCTTCTGTGGACTGAGTTATCTCTTGGCTAACAGTTTCCCTGGCTGCAGCTTTTCTTCCTGCCTCCCAAGGTTATTCTCACATTCCAGTACAGATAACTTGTTATTGTTTGATTTGTACTGTACATTTGCTGCCCAGAATGTTATCGGCAGCCTTATGAGTGACCTTATAAGACAGATGATAGGTAGCTAGATAAATAGACAGACAGATGATAAATAGAGATTCCCTAAAGATCTTTGCTTATAGTACACTAATTGTAGTATAATTCAGTGAAATGAAACTATTTTAGCTGGAATTTTAATTAATTACAGGGCAGTCTGAAACAAGATAATAGTCTCCAACTGAAGGAAGTTGCAAATGTTTCCAGTTACCTATTAATATCTGGTTGAATTTTAATTTTAATTGAAATTGTCTATTTTGTTGTATTTGGGGGGAAGGTATTGTATGTGGAGTTGTTCAAGTTGGGCAGCCCTATAAACTCAATCAACAAGCAAATCTGCTTTGGTGAATAGCAGAGAAGTGTCCTGTTTCTTCTTGTTTTGAAGAATTTCTTCTCAATATTTTTTTCCAAGCACGCCCTAATAATTTACTGCCAAGCTGTTACATATTGATTTAACAATAGTTTGGCTGCTAAACATTGTTAACAAGACTTAATTGTACTATAAAACAACAACTGCTTGGAGTGTTACTGGAGCAGCCTCACATTGGGAGAACATTAGTAGTCACAACCCAGAAAAATCTTCACCAGCTAGGACTCATTAAGCAAGCCTGAAGTTAGTGGGCAAAACTTGGTTACTTGTCTCCATTTAATAAAGGCCAATCGAAGATGAGAAAGCCTTGTTTTTGCTTTGTATAGTTAAAAGACTCTGGGGCTGGAGTGTTCTTTGTGCTTAAAAGAACATACTTTGATGCGGTTGGATCATCTTACCTTCTCTTCATTGATCATAATTATAGAAGAGTGATTATCCAACCCTTTGTGTTTGTAGACCATTAAAGGGGTAACCAGAATTTGCATGATAATAGGATCACAATACGGTCGTTCATCTTTTAAGCCTTCAGAACAACACAAACCTTTACAAAAAAAGTGGGAGTTGCTACCCCAAAGATAGAAGTAGCACAAAGAAAAGTAGACATCTGTGTAAATTAAAGACAAATCGGATGGTTTCTCCAGACTGCTGTTTGAAGAACAATTTGACAGAGACTGATGATAACTTTAGAAAAGTATAATTTGTTATGATTGCCTCTTTTTCCACCTAAAGAAATACAGTTCTGTCATTTGTACCCATTGCAATTTATACCTGGGTAAAAGTATGACTTGGGAGGTGGGGAAATGTTGTTTGCCTCCAAACGTGGCTTGGGTAAAAGATGGTTTAGTGAAGCAATGTATAATTTTATCCTTCAACTACCCTGGTATGCACAAAGATTTTTAGACAAAATGCTGTGTCCTGTGGCCCATCATTAAGTTTCATTTGCTATAATATGGGCAAAGACGGTTCCATTGAGGATACTTCCTATTATAGGGAATGACATTTTTATGGCCCAGGAGCGCTCCAGTAATTCTATGGCTTCTTTTCTTTATGTAAATGAGCATTGTGCACCTGCGTCACTGGCTCTTTTTGGTAATCATCCCTAGCCAGCACCATAATCTCTCTGTAGTCCAAAAAGAGAAAGCACACCCCATATCTTCTGAGTGGCTAATATTGCATCAACTAACAAAACTTTGATTACAAGAGCACAGAATAACTGGAAGGAGGAAGGGAAGGAGAGAGGAAAAGAGGAAGGAAGGAAGGAAAGAAAAAAGAAAGGGAAAAAGAAGGGAAGAACAGAAGGAGGGATGGTTGGAGGAAGGAAAGAAGGAACAGAAAGAAAGAAGGAAGGAAGGAAGAAAGAAAAAGAAAGAAGGAGGAAAGGAAAGAAGGAAGAGAAAGAAAGAAAGAAGAAAGAAAGAAAATAGTAGGGTCTACTACTGATTATTTATGAGAAGTGTACAACACTGTTATTTATATAATGAAAAATGTTTTTGAAACTTAAAAGGAATTTCTCATCATGAAGTTTCTGATTATAACACAAGTTTATTTCTTCTGAATTTATAAAGTTAAGCTTTACTTATATTGCACCCTAGGATGGTGGGACCTTTTGAATTCCAGGTCCAAAAGGGGTATATTGAGTACATGTGAATGTGAACATAGGAGTTGTCAGTGACACCAGTAACACCCTAAAGAAGAAATCATTGTTGGTTTTTCTTGGTCCTGGGTCAAAATGCTGCCAGCTTTACACCATTTTAGCAATCATTTATTGTCCAATATTTCAAAGTATGTTACTTTAGTCTGTTCTATTATTATCAGTTTTGTTAGTAAATCTTACTCCCGTGCTTCTAAAACTAAGATTCTTAGGGACTGGAACTGTATTAATCCAGTTCAAGTCTGAAATAGACAGATCCTTTTAACAGCTTGCCATTTCACCAATTCTGTTCAAGATTTGAACCTAATGTGCTATCTTTTTTAACAGCTCCCCAATAAATGGAGGGAAAAAAAAAAAGAAATCTAGTAGCACTTATACAACCCCTCAAATGACTACTTTTATGTAGGCGTTATGATCAGTACTAGCAGCTAATGATTTTGAATGCCACAAATAAATGATGAGAGGAATTATAATGCCTAGATATTGTTAATATTTATATGTTTTTTCATATTTACTTCATACTCATACTGTTTTCAAAGAACTGAAGTGACTCAGTTATACACAGACATCATCAAATGGAGTATATATAAATCAAATTGGTTACGTTATTGCTAAATGGAGGTAAGGGAGCTCATTATAACATCAAAGTCATGACCAAGTGCGGATTGTGGACGGATGGCAAACTTTTCATGTGCAAGCTTCAAGTTATGCTAAGAAAAAATAAGGTGGCCACTCGATTTCCATGATACGGTCACCATTTTCAAGGAGAACATCACAACTCATTGTTTGAAGTCTTGGATCTCATTGATAGAGGACCAGGGTAAGTATGGAATGAACTTGGAGAAGTCACTGAATGTGAAAAGGAACTTCCAACAAAGAAGAAAGAAGAAAAAAAACGAACTGGAACAAGTCTCGCGGGAAGATTCCCATATTGCAGCTAAGCACATTTGGACACTAACATGTTGGGAAAAACTGCTCTAAGAAGCAGGAAGATCAGCTTCGGGGTATATTTAGATAATTGTTGTCCTATGATGTCCTAAAAGCCATGGTGGTGCAGTGGTTAGAATGCAGTATTGCAGGCTAATTCTGCTGACTGCCAGAAGTTTGGTAGTTTAATCCTGACCGGCTTCAGTCTTCCATCCTTCCAAGGTCGGATCCAGGGATGGGATTCTACTGGTTTGGACTGGTTTGGACGAACTGATAGTTCCAGTGAGCATTTATTTATTTATTTGATTTGTCATTCGCTTACCAGATAATAGGTATAAGTATATACATAGTTATGAATACATGAAATGGGTACATATAAGAAGAATAAAAGAAACAATAGGACAGGGACAGTAGGCACATTGGTGCGCTTATGCACGCCCCCTACAGACCTCTTAGGAAAGGGGTGAGGTCAATAGAAGACAGTCTAAGGTTAAAGTTTTGGGGTTTGGGGAAGAAACCACAGAGTCAGGTAGAGTATTCCAGACATTGACCACTCTTGTTGCTGAAGTCGTATTTCCTGCAATCAAGTTTGGTGCGGTTAACCTTGAGTTTGTATCTATTGTGTGCTCTTGTGTTGTTATGGTTGAAGTTGAAGTATTCGTTGACAGTAAGTCATTGCTATGTATGATTTTATATACCATACTTAGATCAGACCAAAGACGGCGTAATTCAAGGTTTTCTAGGTCTAGAATTTCAAGTCTGGTGGCATAAGATATTCTAAAATGAGTAGAGGAGTGGAGAACTCTTCTTGTGAAATATTTCTGGACTTTCTCAACTGTACTAATATCAGATACGTAATGTGGGTTCCAGACTGATGAGCTGTATTCGAGTATTGGTCTAGCAAATGTTTTGCATGCTCTAGTTAGTAGAGTGATATTACCAGAGAAAAAGCTATGTAGGATTAGATTAACAATTCTTAACACCTTTTTGGCTATGTAGTTACAGTGGGCTCTAGCACTTAGATCATTAGAGATGAGTATTCCAAGGCCCAACCCACCCTCCTCTGCTCTTTCCTGTGTTTTATTTCATTGTTTTAGAGCACAGAGTGGTTTTGCTACACCTCATCTGTTTTATTCACAGGAGCTTCAGTAGAAGGTAAGTATTAGAACTGAAAATGGGCTTTTTGAAATGCTGTGCATGCATGCAGAGTCCGTGCAAAGCACAAGCTCACCGAACCTGTTGTTACAACAGTTGAATCGCACCATTGGTCGGACTCAGATTGTTGAGGGAAATATGCTGACTCTGTAAACCACTTATAGAGGGTTGTAAAGCACTGTGAAGTGGTGTATAAATCTAAGTGCTATTGCTATTACTATAGCAGAGAAATTCTGACAAAAATTCTCAAACCAAGACAGAAATAAGATTGAATTCTTTTTTTGGCAGTAGTAAAATCTACAGTAAAGGCAGATACTGTGAAAACAAAAAGTAATTTGCAAAAATTATATTTTGGTTGTGAGCCATATCTGGAACTGGTTAGCTAGTTCATAGATGGAAAGCCCTTGTCATTATATTCTCCGGGTTGGAGATGATACACTTCTAGTGGAATTAGGGTAAAATAAAATGTCTTTTATTATGGAAAAACAGGAAAGAAGGTTTAGTTTTGGGAGTTCTCCATCCATTCAAATGTTATTCCAAATACCCACATTCTACCTTCCAGGATAGCAATACTTCCAAAGTTGCTAACAATCAATCACAAGAGTCACAAGTATAAGTTCAACAAAGAAGGCTTAATTACATGACTTTTTAGGATTCTCCCTATAGGATTTTAGGTGAAGAGGATATATGGAGCAAGAGAGAGAATCCAAAAGAACACATTTCTGTAGTGGGATTAGTTTTTATTCTCTTTCCCCTCCTGGACCCACTCCACTACACAGTTGATCATAATGCTTTGCAGAGAACTCTATTAACTACCCTAAGCTGTTGTAAGGAGTAGGAGTATTCCCAGAATAAGCTCAGTGTATGGTTAAGACTTCTTCCATTACAGTAACATCCTCAGCTTTCATAGTTGGATATCTCAAGAAGTCCATGCGATGTTGAAGGTAAGAAACATCACTTTCAGACCAGGCGAAGTGGCAGAACTTACCATAGCAAGACCTGATTTGAGACAGGCCATAAAAACAGCAAAGTAGGCATACAGTCAGAAAGGACAGAATTTCTTTAAAGATCCTATGGATCCTAGACTTATGTGGAAAGGTACTGGGGTTATTACTGACTGTAAGGCAGCTTCCCTGACATGTAAGGGTGACACAGATTTTCTAAACAAGCTAAATATGTTTTTGGGACAGTTTGAAGCCACAAACAATGTTCCAGCAAGGAAGACTGTTCTCCTTCCTGATGAACAGATGCTCAGGTTGAATAAAACTGCTGTTCGGAAGGTCCTGCAGATAGTCAACACTCAAAAAGCTGTAGGTCCTGATAACATCCCTGGGCAAGTACTTAAGTAGTGTGCTGACCAGCTGGCCTCTGTTCTCACAGACATCTTCAATCTTTTGTTGCATCAGACCATGGTTCCATCATGTTTTAAGACTCCAATCATTGTAGCAGTGCCCAAAAAAATCTGTAATCACATGCCTCAGTGATTGCTGTCCAGTTCACTTCCATTATGATGAAGTGGTTTGAGAGATTGGTAAAAGACTGCATGGTTTCATGCCTTCCCCTGTGCTTGACTCATTACAGTTTGCCTAATTGGAAGAACTGCTCTATAGATGATGCACTTTCCTGTTTGTTTCATCTTAGCTTGGTACCCCTGGAGGTGAGGCATACTCATGTGCAAATCTTGCTAATTGATTTTAGTTCGGTGTTCAACACAATAATTCCTCAGCATTTGGTGAACAAACTGGACCTACTAGATTTCAATACTCCTCTATGTAACTGGATACTTGATTTAACAGATAGTCAGAGTTGGAAGGGACCTTGTAGGTCATCTAGTCCAACCCCCCTGCCCAAGCAGGAGACCCTACACCATTTCTGACAAATGGCAGTCCAATCTCGTCTTGAAAGTCTCAAGTGATGGCGCTCCCACAACTTCCGAAGGCAACTTCTGTTCCATTGGTTGATTGTTCTCACTGTCAGAAAGTTTCTCTTTATTTCCAGGTTAAATCTCTCCTTGTTCAGTTTCCATCCATTATTCCTTGTGTGGCCTACTGGTGCTTTAGAAAATAGCTTGACCCCTTCCTCTCTGTGGCAGCTGAGGGGGATGAAATGCAGGAAAAGACGTCTGGAGGGCATCTGGAGGGCCAGTCGTGCTGAGTCTGACCGGACACAGGTGAGGTCCTATATTAGGACCTACCTAGTGGCGATAGAGGCGGCGAAGCGTTCACTCCTCTCCGCCCTTATTGCGTCGGCAGAAAATCGGCCTGCTGCCCTGTTTAGAGTGACCCGCTCCCTGCTTGAGCCGAGAGCGCGGGAGGACCTCTTGCAGGGTAGGGCAGAAGAGTTTTCCCGATTTCTGCATGATAAAATCACTCAGATTCGGGATGGGCTGGACTCCAGTTGGGTGGTCCCGGGGGAGGTGTCTGGGGCAGGTCTTGAGACGGTTATCTGGGAGGAGTTCGATCCTGTGACTGTCGAGGGTGTGGACAGATTACTGGGGAGGCTGAATGCCACCACATGTTTATTGGACCCGTGCCCTTCCTGGTTGGTTTCTACCTCCAGAGAGGTGACACGAGGCTGGCTCCAGGGGATTGTCAACGCTTCGTTGACGGAGGGGGCGCTTCCGACCGCCCTGAAAATGGCGGTGGTGCGGCCCCTCCTCAAGAAGCCTTCCCTGGACCCGGCTCTTTTGAATAACTATCGTCCTGTCTCCAACCTTCCCTTTGTGGCGAAGGTTGTTGAGAGTGTGGTGGTGCGTCAGCTCCCTCAGTATCTGGAGGAAGCATTCTATTTAGATCCGTTCCAATCGGGCTTCAGGCCCGGGCACAGTACTGAAACAGCATTGGTCGCGTTGGTAGATGATCTCTGGAGGGCCCGTGACAGAGGTTATTCCTCTGTCCTGGTCCTGTTAGATCTGTCAGCGGCTTTTGATACTATCGACCATAGTATCCTATTGCGGCGGTTGGAGGGGTTGGGAATTGGGGGCACCGTTTTGTGGTGGTTCTCGTCCTTCCTCTCGGACCGCTCGCAATTTGTGTTGACGGGGGGGAGAGGTCCACCCCTAGGCCCCTCATGTGTGGGGTGCCTCAGGGGTCGGTCCTCTCCCCTCTTCTGTTCAACATTTATGTGAAGCCGCTGGGAGAGATCATCCGTGGTTTTGGGGTGAAATGCCATCTTTATGCTGATGATACTCAGCTTTACATCTCCACCCCAAGCCACCCCAACGATGCTGTGGAGGTTATGGCCCGTTGCCTGGAGGCTGTGCGGAACTGGATGGGCGAGAACAGGCTTCGACTCAACCCTTCCAAGACCGAGTGGCTGTGGTTTCCGGCGGCCCGATATAGTCATCTGACTCCGTCGCTGGCTATTGGGGATGAGATCTTGACCCCCACAGAAGGGGCCCGCAATCTTGGTGTCCTCCTGGATGTACGGCTGTCTTTGGAAGATCATATTACGGCCGTCTCCAGGGGGGCTTTTTATCAGGTTCGCCTGATACGCCAGATGCGGCCCTTTCTTGATCGGGACGCCTTACGCACAGTCACTCATGCCCTGGTCACCTCCCGTCTGGACTACTGTAATGCCCTCTACATGGGGCTCCCTGCGGGGAGCACCCGGAGGCTTCAACTGGTACAAAATGCAGCCGCGCGGGTAGTTATGGGGGCGTCGAGATACTCCCACGTGACGCCCCTCCTGCGCGAACTGCATTGGTTGCCGGTGGCCTTCTGGGTTCGCTTTAAAGTACTGGTTTTGGTCTTTAAAGCGCTCCATGGCATCGGACCAGGATACTTACAAGACCGCATTCTGCCAGTAGTCTCCCACCGACCGGTGCGCTCCCACAGAGAGGGTCTCCTCCGGGTCTCGACGCCTTCTATGTGCCGCCTGGTGACCCCAAGGAATAGGGCCTTCTCTGTGGGGGCACCCACCCTCTGGAACGGGATGCCCCCTGGACTACGAACGACCAATGACCTGAGGGCCTTCAGACGTGACCTGAAGACCTGGCTCTTCGAGCAGGCCGGCCTGAGCTGACTCAAATGGGATTTTTAAATGGGGTTTTTAGATTAGTTGGGATGGGGTACAAAGTTTTAATTTATTTTAATTGGGGTTTTTTAGATTTTTATAGGGACAGCCTAGGATTTAATTCTTTTTTAACAATTTATATTTGTCTATATGTATTTTAGTTGGCTGTTCACCGCCCTGAGTCCTTCGGGAGAAGGGCGGTATATAAAACCTAAAATAAATAAATAAAATAAATAAATATTGGAAGACCATTATCATATCTCCCCTGGTCCTTCTCTTCACTAGACTAGCCAAGCCCAGTTCCTGCAACTGTTCATTATATGTTTTAGTCTCCAGTTCCCTAATCATCCTGGTTGCTCTTTTCTGTACTTTTTCTAGAGTCTCAACATCTTTTTTATAGTGTGGTGACCAAAACTGGATGCAGTACTCTAGGTATGGTCTTACTAAGGCTTTATAGAGTGGTATTCGTACCTCTCTTGATCTTGATTGTATCCCTCTGATTGTATCAATTTCCTTACTGATAGATCCAAGTTTGTGAGAGTTGGAAGAAATGTTTCCACCCCATCTCCTTGAGTACAGGTTCCCCACAGGGCTATGTCTTGAGTATGCTACTGTTCACTTTGATGATCCATGACTGCTGTGCCAAATCTGCTATGAATCATATTGTGAAGTATGCGGATGACACAGCAGTGGTGGGTCTTATCTGGGATGACAATGATGATGCTTATAGGAAAGAAGTGAATACTTTGGTGGACTGGTGCAATAGAAGTAACCTGGTTGTAAATGTTAATAAAACCAAGGAGATTATTGTAGATTTTAGAAAGAGCCACCATAGTCATACTGCATTCAGTATCAAAGATGCAGCTGTAGAAGTGGTCAACAGTGTTAAGTATCAGATAATTAACAATTTGAACTGGTCTCTCCACAAGTTATCTTTAGTGAAGCATGCAAACCAACATTTGCATTTCCTGCGTCATATGAATATACCGCCCTGAGTCCTTCGGGAGAAGGGCGGTATATAAAACCTAAAATAAATAAATAAATAAATAAATAAAGAGAGCACATCTTTCTCCTTGTCTCTTGGCCATTTTCTACAGAGGCATGATTGAGAGCATTTCAAAAAACTGCATCACTGTCTGGTTTGGTGACAGAAGTGCCTCAGATAGAAGGTCCATACAGAGAGTGATGAGGACAGCAGAGAAGATTATAGGAAGCTGTGGCTTCCCGTCATTCAAGACACTGCTCATAAGCGCTATGCGCTTAGAGCTCAAAGCATTGTTTAGAGACCCCACAGACCCACCTTATGGTCTGTTTCTGTATCTCCCCTCTGGGAGGAGGTTTCAAAGTATTTCTAGCAGGACTTCCAGATTCTGTCACAGCTTTGTTTCCTTATGCCATCCATCTGGTAAACTCGCAAGATTTGTTTTTCTCACCATACACATGTATAGATCCAGACTAGACTGTGTTGTTTCTCTGTGTCATATAATATATGTGGGTATATGCGTATTTATTTATTTATTTATTTATTTATTTATCATGCTTATATAGTGCATATTGGAGGTGGTGACCCTTTGAGAGCTGTATGCAACGACATTTCATTTTAATGTATGCCGATTAGAGTACATTTAAAGTCTAAGTTCTTACTGTAATCTTAAGTTCTCCCCTGCCTGGTTTTACTCATGTTAGTACTAAAAACCGTTATGTAAACCGTGCCTTCCACCTGGGCATATATATTGCTATATTTGTACATTTTATTTTTCCTCAGCAGGCTAATCAAATACTTTTTAGGCACTTGGGGATATAGGAGCAATTATTTTGCACCAGTTGATGTACCTGCTAGATAATGTCACTCTTGGAAAACATTATCTGATGAGAGAGAGAGAGAAAGAGAGAATGAAGATTTTTATAAAAATGGCTCAGCTATTGAAGAACTGCCCTACCCCAGTGAAACATAAAAACCTCATTAAACTTTAGTCTGCCAACCACAAAAGACAAGAAATGAGCAGCAGCATTTTATTCTTTGCAAGCGGACTGTGTGCGTAGCTCAGTAAAGACTGGGCATTTATAGGTTCAAGGTGATTCAGAGATTTCTAAAGAGATGAATTTATCTTCCACAGTTGGAATCACACCAATGCATAAAAAAAACCTGTGGCCAGCTCCTTCAGCTGGTGGAGAGGAGAACTTTCTTCATTCTTCCTAAAGAAAAGCAGGCAGCTGCTTTCCTTGGTTGCCCAGCTCTCTGCTTGTGGACAGTTTCTTCTATCTTCTTGTATCTTTCCCCGTAAGTGTTTCGAAACGTTAAATGTTGGAATTTAGCCTTCAAAAATACTTGGTGAATTTCTGATGGTATTAAAGCAAGGCAGGGGAATAATGTTCTGAACAAGAATTTGCACGAGAGTGTGCGCTTCTATATTCTATATATATATTATTCTATATGCTCTCTCTCTCTCCATATATATATTATTCTATATTCTATATATATATATTATTCTCTCTTCTCATCCAGTACAGCATTTATTTTCTTTTCAGCAGACTGAAGGAAATCTTTTCAAACACCACTAGCACCTTGCCAACCCCTTCTGACAATGCAACCTGCAAGGAAAAGTATTTGTCCTAGATTACAGAGAAAGAGAGGGAGGGAGGGAGGTGGAGGTGAGAGAGAGACAGAGACAGAGACAGAGAGAGACAAAGTGGGGCAGACAGGGAAGGAAAATATATTGTGGCATGTCTTCGGTGCGAGCAAGAAAAGGGCCATCTGGTCAATCACATTTGTCTGTTTTCCTGTTAGGCTTGTTTGAATGCTTTTTCTGGGAAGACAAAGGCTGCCATTTCAATGGCTTTCACCTGTTTCCCATGTGAATCACTGCAAGCTTGCAATGATGTGAATGTGATGCAGGTCAATTTGTTCAAATTCATAGATTCCCCCACCCCCCCTCCTGACTTCAGAGCTCTTCTGGTAAACAGATCACAGTCATATGAACAAATGCCTGGGTACATCATATCTACCTAGCAGATAGCTTATAGACTAGAATGAATGAATGAATGAATGAATGAGGAAGTTGCCTTAAGCATCATCCAGGCCAGCTATTAGAGCTGATATAGCATTGATATAGTAACAGAATAACAACAGAGTAACAGAGTTAGAAGGAACATTGGAAGTCTTCTAGTCCAACCCCCTTGTCAGATCCGTGTATCTGCCATTCTTCAATGGAAGAAGAAGGGGAGGGGAAGTTGGTACAAGTAATCTTTTTTGATGTAACCTGAATACCTTAAATCTTATATTGAATCTGTATAACTTGCACATGATATACAACTGGAGGACTGGAGCCAGATGTCTAGAAATTTGTCACCTCTTGGAGAGATAGCAAGAGGAGAAGGGACCATAAAAATTCCAGCTCCGAAAGATACTCCCTGGGAAACTTTTCTAAGATACGTTCCCAGAAAAGGGAGGGGATTAACATGTTGGTTCTTAGTTTGACTAAATCCACATCAGAATAAGGGGAGAGGTTCTAATTCCCTTTATCTATTACTGTATGCCTGGAAGCATCTTAGATTCTGCTTTGACTAGTACCTGGATCACTTCCTTTCAATAAAGTATTCCTTTTGAAGTGCCTAGCTTTCAGAAGTTCATTCTTTTCGGTTGAAGGGGAAAAGTCTGGTGCTCAAACAAGACACCCTATATCGTTCTGAGCAAATGACAAATGACCAAAATTTCAGAAGGCAGTCCATTTCACTGATTGATTGTTTTCATTGTTAGGAAATGTCTTCTTTTCTTAGTTCTAGGTTGGATCTCTCTGATAATTTCCCATCCCTTATTCCTTGTCTTGCCCTCAAGTACTTTGGAGAATAGCTCTGTTCTTTGTGCCCTTCCCTCAAACATTGGAAGACTGCTATCATGTCACCCCCCTAGTCCTTCTTTTTCTTAGATCAGACATACCTAGTTCCTGCAACTGCTCATCATATATTGTAGCCTCCAGCCTTATAATCATCTTTGTTGCTCTTCTCTGTATTCCTTCTAGAGTCTCAATATTTTTTTTGAATCCTGGTGAGCAAAACTGGATGCTGTATCCCAAGTGTGGGCCTACTAAAGCAGTATATACTGGGATCCCAATAATTTGTGTGAATTTGATACTATTCCTCTATTGATGCAGCCCAGGACTGCATCAACTTTTTGGCAGGTGTGGCACCTTACTGGATCATACTTGTGGTTTCCCACTTCTAGATCTCACTCACAGTTATTGCTGTTGAGACAGGTATCTGTGCCTGGTCTCAACAGCAACAGATTTGGTTTTTCTTGCCTAAGTGTAAAACTTTACCTTTCTTACCACTGAATTGCATTTTACTGGATAGGGCCCAGTGTTCAAGTTTGTCTAGACCCTTTTAGATCAGGGCTGTCAAACTCGTTGCCCGCGGGCCGGATGTGTCAGGTGCTGGCCACATCCATGCCTGGTTTAGCGAAGGGGGGAAAAGTCCCGATACATCCTGTGATGCCGCCATGATGATGTGAGTTTGACACCGCTGTTCTAGATCTTGGTCTATCTCCTAAAGTGTTGGCTATTCCTCCTAACTTGGTGTTGTCTACAAATATATGTTGTCTATGTCATATATGTTTTACAGTCCAAAGAATATCCAGTTACAAAGTCTTCTCACCGGTTGCCTTTTTCATTTCCAGTAAACAAAAATATCAAAGTATAAGCACAGCTTAGATAGCAACAGAATGTCAGAGATACAGAATATCAGAGAGAACAAGCCATGATCTCTAGCTCCCTCTTATGGCAATCTGCAATACAATCAACCAATTGGAACATAGTACAAATCAATATAGTAACTTTGTCTTAAAGCTACAAACATACATTGTTGGTTTATATATTGCCAACCCAACTGATTGGTGGACAGATTCCTAACAAGTTCTATCCCCTCATCGAAATCATTTATGAAGATATTGAAGAGTATTGGGCCTAAGACAAAATCCTAGGGTACTTCATTGCATGCTTCTTTCCATGTAGATGTAGTTCCATTGAGGACTACAAATTGAGTGTGGCTTGTTAGCTAGTTATGAATCTATCTGGTGGTGATGCTATCTATGCCACATTTTTCTTTCTTAGCAAGAAATAGGTTGTGCTCTATTTTGTCAAATGCCTTACTGAGATCCAATTATACTATGTCCAAAGCATTTTGCTGGTCTATTGATTTAATCACTTTCTCAAAGAATGAAATGAAATTTGTTTGGCATGATCTGTTTTTACAAACCCATGTTGGCTTCTAATAATAGTTATGCTTGCTGCTAGGTGTTTGCTTGATTATCTTTTCTAGGATCTTCCCAGGTATTGATGTCAGGCTAATTGGCCTGTAGTTTCCTAAATCCACCCCCCCCCCGCCTTTTGAAAATGGGAACCACATAAGCTCTTTTCCAGTCCTCTGCTAGTTCTCTAGTGCTACAGAGTCTTTGAAAGATATGGTTCCGAGATCACATCTGCCAGCTACTTCAGAAGTCTGGGATGTAATACAGCTGGTCCTATTGATTTGAACTTGCCTAGAGTGGATAAGTGCTGTTTCATCATATCTAGAATAGAATAGAATATAATTCTTTACTGGCCAAGTATGATTGGACACACAAGGAATTTGTCTTGGTGCCAATGCTCTCAGTATACATAAAAGAAAAGATACATTTGACAAGAATCAAGAAATAAGATACAACACTTAAGGGTACAATAAGCAATCAAATCATACTAGGAAACAGTCAATATAGATTGTAAGGATACAAGCAACAAAGATACAATCATACAGTCACAAGTGGGAAGGGCTGGGTGATAAGGAGTGATGAGAAGGTTAATAGTAATAGTAGTGCAGATTTTGTAAATAGTTGGACAGTGTTGAGGGAATTATTTGTTTAGCAGAGTGATGGCTTTCAGGAAAAAAACTGTCCTTGTGTCTAGTTGTTCTGGTGTGCAGTGCTCTATAGCATCGTCTTGAGGGAAGGAGTTGAAACAGTTTATGTCCAGGATGTGAGGGGTCTGTAAATATTTTCAAAGCCCTCTTTTTGACTCGTGCAGTATACAGGTCCTCGATGGAAGGGAGATTGGTAGTAATTGTTTTTTTTTTTTGCAGTAATTATCCTCTGAAGTCTGTGTCTGTCCTGTTGGGTTGCAGAACCAAACCAGAGGTGCAGATGATAGACTCAATAATTCCTCTGTAGAACTGGATCAGCAGCTCCTTGGGCAGTTTGAGTTTTCTGAGTTGGTGCAGAAATTCTTTGTTATGCTTTTTTGATGACATTTTTGATGTTAGGTGTCCATTTTAGGTCATGTGATATAGTAGAACCTAGAAATTTGAAGGTCTCTACTGTTGGTACTGTGTTGTCTAGTATTGTAAGAGATAGTAGTATGGGAGGGTTTCTTCTAAAGTCTACCACCATTTCTACAGTTTTGAGTGTGTTCAATTCCAGATTGTTCCGGTTACATCATGAGACAAGTTGTATAACCTCCTGTTTATATGCGGATTCATCATCATCTGGAATGAGACCAATCACTGTTGTGTCATCTGCAAACTTCAGTATTTTAACAGATGGATCATTTGAGATGCAGTCATTGGTATATAGGGAGAAGAGAAGTGGAGAAAGCACACAGCCTTGGAGGCCCCTGTGCTGATTGTACAGATATCAGATGTGATTCTGCCTAGCTTCACTTGCTGCTTCCTTATGGTACCATGTTTAATAGGTTAGACTATATATTTTTTCCTTTTATGTGAAGACAGATGCAAAGAAAAAATTAAGCCCTTCTGCTTTCTCCTTGCCATATCTCCCATTAGTGGACCAATCGTTCCCTTGACTTTTTTCTTGCTTTTTTCATGTTGAATTTTTAAAAGAACTATTTTTGATATTCGTTGCAAGTCTTGCTCATTCTGAGCCTTAGCTTTTCTACTTTATCTTTGCAATTCCACTGCAAAGTTTTGTTGTTTAAACCTCCCAGTGCAGCCATGAGAATTCAACAGTGAAGAAGCTCAAGAGACCTATAAAAGATTACAGAGGGTTGCTCCATATTGCCCATTTTTGGTGACACTCCTAATTGAAAAAGAATTGCAGAATTCTTCACTAGGAATGCACTCAGTTTTTGCTTTGTTTGCCGACAAATTATGCAGGAGCCCTTGAAGAAAGCAAATGTTGAGCCAGGAAATAGCAAGTTTTCCAGCTACGGTTTATATATCCTGACTGAAAGGACATAATCCAGAGTAGATGTTCTCCAGGAGCTTTCTGAACAAAATAGACCTTATGTTCTTATACTTGTATTTCCTTCTAGTTCACTACTAGACCAAGGACTATTTTGTAAGATTAAAACAGAAGTAAGAAGGAGGATCCTTCCAACTTCAAGCAAGTTAAGTACATCTTGTTCTTTGGCTGGCTGTCCAAGACTGCCTTCACAACAATTACTTTTTATTTTATTCTCAAGGAACCTGGCTAGCTATGCATAAGAGATGATTTGTTCAATGCAACCAAAGCTATGCCAACACAGATTTGATGACCTGTATGGATCAGAAATCCAAAACAAATATATACTATAAACCCAAGGATCTTCATGGTTTTCCTTTTTAAGAA
Source organism: Bungarus multicinctus (assembly GCA_023653725.1). Taxonomy (NCBI): domain Eukaryota; kingdom Metazoa; phylum Chordata; class Lepidosauria; order Squamata; family Elapidae; genus Bungarus; species Bungarus multicinctus. Next base: position 185,670,242 of record CM042834.1, read on the forward strand.
ATTGAAACTTGTTTCTTTATCGAAGGCCATTTAGGTCTGAGCTGCAAAACTCCAGATAATAGAGTAGTGAAAAGGGTAGTGAAACACCTAATTATTTGCTGTTGTGTGATAGGTTAGGGATTTTATGAGCCATGGTGGCGCAGTAGCTAGAATGCAGTGTTGCAGACTAATTCACTGTTCACTGCCAGGAATTTGATCCTGACTGACTCAAGGTTGACTCAGCCTTTCATCCTTTAGAGGTCAGTAAAACGAGAACCCAGTTTGTTAAGGGCAATATGCTGACTCTGTAAACCACTTAGAGAAGTCTGTAAAGCACTACGAAGCAGTATATAAGTCTAGGTGCTATTGTTATTTATTTACCCAAATTTTGGCATATCTTTGCTCCTATTTACTAGACAAATATTTGATCCGAATCCCAGTATATAAACCCCCCAGCCTGCATTATTTTTAATCCTTATTTTAAGAATTGAAGACCACATGTATCAAGGTACATGTAGTGGCTTCTTTAAAGGTGGATTCTATGACTTCTAACACATATACAAAAGATATGTAATCTTTCATATATTCTTTGGTATAATATACATTTGAATCTATGTTAACAAGGCATGAGGTTCTGTGCCAAGAAGTACCAACTCTGCAAAACAACAACAACTTAGATCAGCTAACCATCCTTTAATATTATTAACAACTGCCTACCCCTAGTCCTTGGAAAGCCTCGATAGGTGGACAAAAGTACCAAATCCAGTCTAAACATCTGGAAGATCCTATAACCAATCATCATCATCATCATCATAAAAAGATGTCAGAACATGTTTCAGGAGATTTTGCTTGGGTGGTGATAGATAGGTCTGGAGAACAAGGAAAGCGACCTTGACAAAAATGTGTAAGAATTGTTATTTAGATAAAGAGCACTGAAACATTCTTTAAGTTACGGCAAGCAACATAATGTCTGGAAGTGATCAGACAAATGATTCCCTGATACATTGGGGTATTAGAAGGAGGGGAAGTAAAGCACAATCAGACTTGCAAATTTTTGTTGCCAACTCAATTTATTGCCAACTCAGTTGTAGTTCTAGTCTTGTGAAGTCGATTTTCTGGTCTGGTCTACCTAATGGGGCCAAGAGAAAATTCCGAAAAATTCTTTTCGTTTCTTAGATTTCTCCATGGCATCTGTTCATGACTAGGTTCCTATGCCAGTAGACTAGCTCAGCAGCTACTGTACACCTAGCACTACAATCTATAGTCATCCAGGTCATAGTTGTCCCAAAGGTGCTTTTTCAAGAGGCAACTGGACTTTATTGTTGTTTTTCTTTTGAAGACATTTCGCTTCTCATCCAAGAAGCTTCTTCAACTCTGACAGGATAGTAGAAAGTGGAAGGATTACAGGCTGCTGTGTTTCATTCCTACTTTTCAGGCTCTGTAGGCTTATTCTTTGATGTTCTGAAACCTCAAGGCGTTTTCTCTGAAAGCTTTACTTTCTCCACAACAGGTGCCAGAAGAGGCTGCAACCCTAGTTTAAACACTGCAAGCCTTCTCGATTTCTTACAAAACATCTGCAATGCCATATTCTTCTTCTGAGGTGGCGGCCATGAGCACGCATCTTTGATCTCTGACCACAGATTTAAGAGAACAATGATTGCTGGGAAGGGGGAAAAACTCCATCCGTTCTCCTTACAGGGATTGAGGAATAATATTTACCTGATGGTAGGGACAGAGGTGGGATGGAGGTATTTTATTTTTATTCTGTTGAAACGAAGAAGGCAAACATGTAAATCAAATGATATGGTTAGAATCCGTCTCTAGCAATAACTCAACCCATGGACAAAGACTCATTTCAGTTCCTTTCTAAGCTGCAGAGGTCTTGCAGAAACAAGGGAAGACGTCTGACCTTAACTACCAATTTCCTTTTTTCTTTTTTGCTAGCTTTTATTTTGCAGCTCTTTCTTGACAATTGGCAATTTTATTTCTTGCACCTCAAGAGCTTGAAAAAGGTTGAGGTGCAAAGTTAGAGAAGCAAAGCATCCCTGGAACTCATCAAAAGGACACAAACTCTGCTTGGAAGTGTATTTTCCCCATGATGAGAAGAGCAAGGGTACCATCAAACTTCCTGGCATAAAATCCCTTAGGATATGTGTTAATATGGAAAAGCTCTGTCCCACCATTTTTTTGGGAAAGAGCTCTAAATCCTAATTTAAAAGAAGCTCATTAGGTAAATTGAGGAGTTCTCCTGCTTTCCAGAGTCACGCTCCAATCCTGCCCACCGATTTGTTACCCATGAAAGCGCCTGGATTTGCAGAACAAGATAGGTTTGGCTTGTTTTTTCTGCTAAACCAGGGTTGTCAAACTCTATTTCATTGAGGACCTCATCAGGATTGAGTTTGACCTCAGGGAACTGGGGGTGGGCGTGGCCAGGGTCGGCATGGCCAACTCAGCCGTTTTCACCCGTGTGGGCCTCCTGAAGCCCTCTGTCAGTGAAAATGGAGCTGGGGAGGTGGGGGTCGAGCTCTATTTTTGCTGGCAGAAGCACCACAGGCCGGTTCTTTGCTGTTTTCAGGGTGGCCCGTGAGCCTGTTCTAAGCCCGTTGTGGGCCGAATTCGGCCCACGGGCCTTGAGTTTGTCAGCCCTGTGCTAAAGAAAGGCGAAGTAAGTAAGTAAACAATAAAGGATGGGATCATCTCACCCCCTACAGGTCACTTCATGGTACTGTCATAGATTGTCCTCAACATTGAAACTGCTGCTGGTTGCTGTCTGCTTTGTCATTTTATCACAAGTACAAGTAGTGCTCAACTTACAACAGTTAGTGACTGTTCAAAGTTACAACAGCACTCAAAAAAAAAGTGCCATTTTTCACACTTACAACCACTGCAGCATCTCAATGGTCACATGATCAACATTCAAGACACTTGGCAATTGACTCATATTTATGACGGTGGCACAGTCCCAGGGTCCTGAGACCCCTCTTTTGCCACCTTCTGACAAGCAAAGTCAATGGGCAAGCCAGATTCACTTAACATCCATACTACCAACTCAAGAACCGGAGCGATTCACTTAACAACTGCAACCAGCAAGGTCGTAAAAAGGGGCAAAATTCACTTAACACATGTCTTGCTTAGCAACAAAAAAATGTGGGGCTCCATTGTGGTGGTAAGCCAAGGACTCCCCATCTGGCTAACTGTGGCTTAAGTCTGTCCCACACATAAGATGAGGAGGAGATGAAAACAAAGCCACGGGGACTTGGCAGAATAAAGATATTCACCGGAGTATGTTTTATGAAATATGAAGCAAGGAGGTAAGGGAGCTGTATAAAAGCTGCTTGAATGTTTCTTTGTAGTTCTTTCAGATTCATGCTGGCTGGGGAATGCTGGGAGTTGGAAGTCAGCACATTTGAAAGTTGCAAACTTTGACAAACACCCTTCTAGTCAAAAACCAACAGTGTCGGATCTTTCCAGCAGTTTCCTGTCTGCGGTGTATGCTAAGTGTAACAGCACGATGGTCACTATTTCCTATTGGTCAGCAGAGGTCAGTCTGCTCCTGTCCTGTTAAACACCTTTGGAAAACTCCTCCTGTTTGGTTCTCCTGTTAGTCCTGCTGCTTGCTTGCTCTGTTTAGAAATGCCCAGCTGTCTCTCCTCTTTCCCAAGGTTGCTGGCTGGGACTGAGATGTTGAAGGCGATTCTTCTACCCACTTGCTAAATGCTCGATCAGGAAACAGCTGCAGTGAAAACCCTCTTCCTCTCAGGCTGCATCTCAGCAAGACAAAAAAGGCTTCCTTACCCAAGGAGCCAAACTGACTCCCCTGAACGCAGCTGATCAGTTCCATAAACTCACAGTTCCCTTGCAAAACCTAATTCCAAGTTCCCCAGTGCTACTGCTCCTTACAAGAACAGCTGGGATGCATCCATTTGCTGATCAATTGCTGGTTCAATAACAAGAAGTAAAACTCGATTTAGCAGAAACAGAGACATAGAATAGAATTCTTTTATTGGCCAAATGTGATTAGACATACAAGAAATTGGTCTTGGTGCAAATACTCTCAGTATACATAAAAGATACATTCGTCGAGAGTCAAGAATCATAAGGTACAACACTTAACGATAGTCATAGGGTACAATAAGCAATCAAATCATACTAGGAAACAGTCAGTATAAGTTGTAAGGATACAAGGGACAAAGTTATAGTCCTACAATCAAAAGTGGGAGGGGATGGGTAATAAGGAGTGACAAGAAGATTAACAGTAATAGTAGTGCAGACTTTGTAAATAGTTGGACAGTGTTGAGGGAATTATTTGTTTAGCAGAGTGATGGCTTTTGGGAAAAAACTATTCTTGTGTCTAGTTGTTCTGGTGTGCAGTGCTGTATAGCATCGTTTTGAGGGAAGGAGTTGGAACAGTTTATGTCTGGGATGTGAGGGGTCTGTAAATATTTTCGCAGCCCTTTTTTTGACTCGTGCAGTATACAGGTCCTCAATTGAAGGCAGGTTGGTAGTAATTGTTTTTTCTGCAGTCCTAATTATCCTCTGAAGTCTGTGTCTGTCCTGTTGGGTTGCAGAACCAAACCAGACAGTTATAGAGGTGCAGATGATAGACTCAATGATTCCTCTGTAGAACTGGATCAGTAGCTCCCTGGGCAGTTTGAGCTTTCTGAATTGGTGCAGAAAGAACATTCTTTGTTGTGCTTTTTTGATGACGTTTTTGACGTTAGGTGTCCATTTTAGGTCATGTGATATAATAATGGAATGCTGACTCCAAAAAGCCGGTTTGGTATAGTGATGAAGGCTCCCACTAGAAACTGGGACGCCATGAGTTCTAGTCTCGTCTTGGGCCAGTCACTCTCTCTCAACCCTAGGAAGGAGTATTCTGACCCGGCTCCCAAACACGACAAACCCTCTGTGGTTAAATAAATGTTTCCTTTATTAGGAGTGCCAGCAGCCCTGACAAAAAAGTCTCTCTCTTTCTCTCTCACAGCAGGCTAACAAGTCTGCAGGAAGATGAATAGTTATCTGCCACACTTATTCATCTCCACCCGCTGCCTTTTATCCCCAAAGCTAGGGTGGGGCTTCGCTAGCAGCGGTGGCTCTTCTGTCCCAAAGATCGGTCCATAGATTTCCACTGCTCTCCTTTGCCTTCTGTGCATCCACATGTCGGGCACAGGACCCAGCTGTTCCTCCTTTTCCACATCAGCCACCTGTAGATCTGGGGGCTGTTGACTCTCCACCTGAGGACTGACGGATGGCCCAGATTCTGCCTCTGTCTCTGACAGCTCCATTCCCTCTTCCTTCTTGGAACTCTCAGGTTGCCTTGATGCTGGCCCTGACTCCCACGCCTCCTCCTCATCTGATTCAGCTGCTGGAGGGGCTGAGGCTACAACAAGGAGAAAATGGAGAAAAGTGGTGTTTTTTGTGTGTGAAAAACTTGCCAAGAGGATTGCAAGGACTTGTCCAGGCAGTTGCAGGAATCAAAAAAACGTATTAAAGTCCCCCCTCCAAATAAATAAATACAACCCTGTGAGCAAACTGATTTCTAACAAAGGTTGTTGACCACCTGTCCATTGGCCTGAGATAGTGTCCGACTCCTGAAGAGAACTGGGATAAATTGGATTGCACTGACATGGAGTAGCTCACACAGGCACCAACATGCAATGCTCCAATTCACAACCTATGGCAACGCTCTCATCCTTGATTTCCATTCTGCAATTCAAGTCTGTTCCAGATGGTAGCACTATGACAGCTATTTCATAATTAAAAAAGAAACCAACCCCCGCAACATTTCATTGAAAAGACTATGGTGGGTACGGGATAGTTGAGGAAGTTTGTACCCAGATGAGAGGATCAGGTCTATGAGAGCAGCATAAAGCACATTGATTTGTTTGTAAGAGGCAACCGGAAATGCCAGCAGTTTAGATATTAATGGCTGTGTGTTGTGTTACTTTGAGGGGACAGCACATTTACACTGTTATACTAGCTGTATACTCACTACTTTACATTGTAGCCAAGGATCATTTCTTCAGTGTTGCCACATGAAAAGATATACTTAAATATTTACAAAATTTGAGAGGTGTACTCACTTTTGTGATATGCTGTAGATAGATAGATTAAATACTGTAGATAGATGATAGACAGACAGACAGACAGATAGACAGATGATAGATAGATGATAGCAATAGCACTTAGACTTATATACCGCTTTACAGTGCTTTTACAGCCCTCTCTAAGTGGTTTACAGAGTCAGCATATTACCCCCAACAAACTGGGCCCTCATTTTACCCACCTCAGAAAGATGGAAAGCTGAGTCAACCTTGAGCCTGGTGGGATTTGAACTGCCGGCAACCAGCAGTCATATTGCAGGCAACCAGCAATCAGCAGAAGTGGTGGTGGTGCAGGCTGTTAATCATCTAGCACTTAGTGCAAGCTGCCTGCAATTAGTGCAGGTTCGAATCCCACCAGGCTCAAGATTGACTCAGCCTTCCATCCTCTCGGGTAGGTAAATTGAGGACCCAAGATTGTTGGGGGCAATAAACTGACTTTGTAAAATGCCGCTTGGGGGGGCCAAAAGCCCTAGTAATAAGCAGGCATATACAATGGAATGAAGGCTATTGCCGAGCACTTAACATGGTGCTCCATAAACTATAAGCCACCCTGAGTCTCCAGAGAAGGGCGGCATATAAATGCAAAAAAAAACAAACTATTAAAGTACTGCACTTTAACCACTGTGCCACCATGGCTGATAGATAGATAGATAGATAGATAGATAGATAGATAGATAGATAGATAGATAGATAGATAGAAGAAGATTGATGGATGGATGGATGGATGGATGGATGGATGGATAGACATACATACATACATACAGACAGACAGACAAATTATAGATCAGGGGGTCTCAAACTCGTGACAACACGTCCTCACATGACACACTGCAATTTTTCCCCCTTCATTAAAACGGGGGTGGGCATGACCAGTGCATGACGCATCTGGCCGTGGGCCGTGAGTTTGACACCCCTGTGATAGATAGACAGAAATATTCCCATTCCATTGCCTGCTGTTTCCAGGTGCTTTGCTTTGCTGTCCTTACATAATGTTCTTAGCATAACTTTCAGCTCTCACTCCAATCTCCATAGTTAAACTTCCTTCTCAAACTTCAGTTCTCCAATAGCACATATCTTTTGAGACTCTGGATCTGGCCCTCAAAATGTTTCAGGCAGTCTCTATATAGATTCTATTAGCTGGAAAAATTCTGGCAACATTGAATTGACAATACGGTCCTACGCGCTGAATTCAGCGGCATCCATTGGACAGTGTAAAAAACAACAAGTTAGTGGTCATGATATTTACAAAAGGGGTGGGGCATCAATTAGTTGTAGTGACTACCATCTTGATCCCCATCTGCAGATGACCTTAACTGGATTAGATCTAATATAGCAGGATTAAATTAGGATTTACAGGTATTTGTATCTAAGACAGTTACTGACCTCCAAATTATTAACTTTTATCTACCATCTTGTAAAATAAAATTAAAATTGATTATATTTTCTATGTTAAAGTAGATAATGATGATGATGATATCCATTTAATCATGTCCAATTTTGGGGGATTTTATGATTCAGCTCTCTCTACATTTTCTGATCTTGTATGGTTTCTTTTAGTGGTTTTATGCTCTGGCTGGTGGCTGATTTTGGTGGTTTAGCCACCATGTCTTGTTTTCTTTTACTGCTAACATTCCAAGTCCAGCTGCCTTTTTAAAGGGAATTTTATCACATGTGGCTAAAATTGATAAGACTAAATTTGTGATTTTGCTTTTGAGGGACATGTTCGGTTTTAAAAGCTCCAATACTTGCTTGCTTGTCACTTTTGTTGATCAAGGAATGCACACTCAGCAACCTGTCAGGTGCAAAGAATCAGGACCATTTGTAAGGTTGCAGCATTTGTAAATAGACAATTTATTGATGCCTATGCACAAAAGCCTATCAACTAATGGTCAGCACTAAATTGGTGCTAATAAGGGTCAACAGAATTCACATGGGGCTTGATATGGATCTTTTATGGTCATGCAAGGATTCTAAACTGATGACATGTTTAACTCTGCCCACTGCTTTTCCACAGCCTTCTCCAACCTCACATCTTTCTAGTTTTTTCATGATCCAACTTTCACAACTCTAGGTAGCTATGGGAAACACACTAGTGTAGACTAATCTGCATTTAGTTTCCAGGCTAATGTCCTAGCTTTTCCGTACATAATCTCTGGTTTTCACTACTGTGCAACTCAGTGGAATTCAATGCTTTATTTCCAGACTTCCTTCACGGTTTTGATCAATCTGCAATCCTATGAATGAGACACTTATGAGATGTTGACCCCACAGAATGAGGTAGTGTGCTACTGCAAAACATTTCTCTCATGTGTAGTTGTTGGGTTTTCCTTTCTGCCAAAGCATTAGCAAATCTGTCAAGGAACTCCATAGATATTTCATCCAATGTGTAACAGCGCAAATGTTATCTCCAACATATAAAGGTTAAGAACTGTTAGCAACCAATTCAGCTGTAGAAAAAAAATACTTCTGAAAATAATTCCCAAATGAATGGAAGAGATTTTCAGAGAACTCTGTAACAGCCATATTCCAATAATTCAAAGTGGAATGTGAAAGTCTCAAAAGATATACCTGCATATGACTTCACAATCATGTAAATGAACAAAGGTGCTTGCTACCAGAGAAATATCCTAAGTTTTTTGAACTGGTAGTATTTTGTACAAAATACCTAACTAAAGTATCTAAAAGCTGGAGATACAATCAACAAAAATGTCAAGGAGAACTTCCCAAGGGTTAAAAAAAATATCAAGGAAAAATGAGAGGAATTGGTATATTTAGTTTAAGAAATCCCATAGGGGCAAGATCAGGGTATAAGTCTTCAAATACCTAAAGAGCTGCTATGTAAAGGAGGGGAAACATACCTCTTTTCTGTTTCAGAGAATATCATTTAAGTCTAATTGGTTAATGATACAGGATTTGAGTTGAATACGAATATAAACTTATTTACTCTTATAGTAACTTGAAGGATTTTCCAAAGGGAGATATTTTTTCTCACTGGAAGTTGCATCTGAATTTCCTGCACTGATTGGAAGTATGGATTAGATGCAGTGGTGGGATTCAACATTTTTTTTACTACCGGTTCCATGGGCATGGCTTAGTGGGTGTGGAAGGATACTGTAAAATCTCCAATCAGAGGTGGTATTTGCTGGTTCTCTGAACTACTCAAAATTTCTGCTACCAGTTCCCCAGAACTGGACAGAACCTACTGAATACCACCTCTGGTTAGATGGTCTAGATTAGGGCTCTCCAAATTTGGTTGGTTGGGGAATTCTGGGACTTAAATCTTAAAGTTACCAAGTTTGGAGAGCCCTGATCTAGGTCATGGATGTCCAACCCCTTGGCTTGCCTGGGCCTTATTGAGTGAAGAGGAATGGCCTTGGATGCATATAAAGTATATAATAGAGTTAATGTATATAAATCACATAATACTGTTAAAAGTGTATGATAGAGCCATGGTGGCCCAGTGGTTAAAATACAGCACTGCAGGCTACTACCGAAGTTTGGCAGTTCAAGTCTCACCAGGCTCCAGGTTGACTCAGCCTTTCATCCTTCTGAGGTTGGTAAAACGAGGACCCAGATTGTTGGGGACAATATGCTGACTCTGTAAACTGCTTAGAGAGGGCTGTAAAGCACTGTGAAGCAGTATAGAAGTCTAAGTCCATGTTGGCGAACCTATGGCATGTGTGCTGGAAGTGGCACGCAGAGCCATTTCTCCCAGCACACGAGAGGTTGCCCGGAAGAGCCCCACTGGCCATGTGCACATGTGCCACCGCCTGATAGCTGATTGTTGGGTATCTGGCCCGCATGCGCAGGGGTCGGGGGAGTTGTGTGGAAGATGTGCGCACGCGCAGAGACTCACGGTGTGTGAGAAGGGATTGCGTGCGCATGTGCAGAGATGCATGGCAAGCAAGGGGGAATCGCATGCACATGCACAGAGATGTACGATGCATGAGGGGAGATTGTGCGCCCATGTGCAGAGATGTGTGGCACATGAGGGGGATCACAAGCATATGCGCAGGGGGTGTGGGGCGGCTCCCAGCACACATTGCCTTCTGGGTGCTGGCATGCGGGCGCGTGCAAGTGAGTGCACGTGCAATTATCAGCACAGGAGCCGAAAAATGTTAGCCACCACTGGTCTAAGTGCTATTGTTTTTGTTATTTTGTGGGACCGCATTACTAGCTGCTTAGAACCACATGGTGGCCCGCAGGCCACAGGCTGGACGTGCCTGGTCTAGAGCAACCCTTGTCAACTTGTGTGGACTTCAACTTCCAGAATTCCCAGCCAGCATGGTGTAGAGAACCGTCCTTTAGGACTCTACTATTTTGTTTTGACATCAAGACACAAGAGGCAGAGTGATTAAAGAAAGATAACAGAGAATAAGACTTTGTTTCATTTTATTTGGTTTATTTATTTAAACAGAAGTAACAAGATGTAAGAATGGAAATATTTCATGAGGGCATGGAGGAAACACTAGGAAAGAGCAAAGATTTAAGGCTGCAAGCAGCAGCTCTTTTGAAAACAGTTGTAGGAAGAATTACATAGCATTAAAAGACTGTTCCACACTTCATCACTTGAATGTGATATCACTTTATAAAGTCTGCAGCAGCAGGTATTACACAAATTATGACATTAGCTGGTCTGTTTGTAGTTAAGTGTTGTTAAACCTCCATTCAAAGTCTGGTTTTCTATTTGGCATCAAATTGCCATTTGCTTCAGTAGCTGAGCCTTCTCTTAACCTTGTAGCCGTCAGAACTGTGCTCAGAATTACCCAAATCCATGGTGGTTGGTGCAGTCTGTTGGGTTCTCGATATCACTGATTGATTAAATATGCCTGCATACACTGTTGCTCAACTACCTTGGCCTATCTGTATATGTTGTAATTCTTGCAGCCACTCTCTGAAGTTCATTCTTTTAGAGCAGGGGTATCAAACTCAAGGTTTGTGGGCCAGATCCAGCCCGTGTGGATGCTTAGATATGGCCCGTGGAGCCACCCTGGAAACAGCAAAGGACTGGCCCACAGTGCCTCTGCCAGGGAAAATGGAGCTCGGGAGGGCTGCCCACGGTCCTCTTGAACCCTGTTTTCCCTGGCAGAGGGTTGTTGGAGGCCATCACAGGCGAAAACAGAGCTCAGGAGTCCATTTTCGCTGGCATAGTGCTCGGGCCATCACAAGTGCCCCTGACATGAGTGACATTGAACTGGCCATGCCTCCCCGGCCATGGTCCCGCCGGATCCCCGAGGTCAAACACAACCCTGATGCGGCCCTCAATGAAATTAAGTTTGACACCTCTGTTCTATAAGTTTTATTAAAGTATGCATCAGAAAATAACCAGCCCAGTCTCAGATATTTGTTTTTCTTATCAATAGAAAAGACACAATAGTTAGTAATTCTGATCATTGCGCTTTGAGTGATCTACAGAGAAAACTGGAAAACTTCACACAGACTTATAACCACTGTACAAGGAGCAGTGTGGTGCCATTTGTGTTATCTGCGTCAGGTCCATTGGTATGTGTTTCTGGATGAAGAGGCCTTGACAGCTTTATGGAGTTTTGCCCATCAGGGCTTGGAAGCTGATCGTGACAATAGTGCAGCATTGGCATTCTTGACTAGGTACACCCAAAGTTGAAAGTTCTCAGCTTGCAAAAAAATAAATGTGATGAATTGATGGCATCAGTCTAGAACAAAATGTTCTTAAAAGGATAACAATCTTTTGGCTCTGAGTCAGTGTTCACAAACCACAAATCAGGTTCCTTTCATTCACTGTGCTCTCAGCTAGGAATGGATTTTGCTTCCCATAAAAACAGACTTTCCTCCTTTAGTTTGTTCAGAAAGCAGTGAAGTCTTTCTAGGCCATCACATGCTATTACAGTAATTGTTTCAGTAGGTTGGTATTTCTAAAGATGGCACCAAATGTCCTAGCAGTAGTTAAGCTGTTCCTTGTTTCCATGGCTTTTAAGTATTAGCCTGTAGGAAGCAAGTGAACACTCCTCAGTCAGAAAATTTTGGGTCTATGATCAATGAAGGACAATTCATTTAGCCCACCAGGAATGGAAAGCAAGGTATGTTAAGGGCCCCATTGGTTAGGGATATACAGCTGGAGGGATGACAAAAAGAGCCTTCTTGGTGTATAAATTTGTTTAATAAAATAAATAAATCAGTTTTTTCTCATTAAAAGGAGAATACTTTAACATGGCTACGAGGAGCAGCCCATCAGGTGGAAACTATGTCTCAATATCAGACTCCAAATTAGAAAATGAGAAAAGTAACAGAAGTATTCAAATACCATGGGCTAAACTGGCATTTTATGTTGATTTAAGGCTATCTTTGAATAATTTTGTGAACGGTTTCCCTTTTTCGTAGGGTCTGTTTTTAATCAAGCAGTGCTTTCCAAGCCTTTCTCTCTTAAACTTTCAATATTTTTATAAGCTACATCTTCTCTGTTGATGTTAAACTAATTCCTGTCAGTGTCCTTCCTGTTTCACATCTCCTGTTTATTTCTTTTTTTAACAGAATACTTGATCCTTTTTGTTACTCTGTGTGTCTGGCTGTATGTGTGCACTTGTGTGTGGGTGTCTATTTTATATCTAAAGGAGAGGTTATCACACAAATGATTATTGAATTTTCCATCCAATTGTAAAGTCTATTTTGGAGTAAAATCTTATGAGGGAAAAATCAATTCCTGAAGGCTGTACATTTACCAATATGCAATGTGGTTGTTTCATATAAGTTAATTGCCTGTTTCATAAGTTAAAAGTTTCACGCAAATACTAGAGATGTTATTGCTCATACTGAAACTCTTCTGGCATCTCACAAACTTCCTTGAGTATTTTGGCAATATTAAACAGAATCTCCTGTTCCAGATCTTCATCCTCTCTCAACAGTGAATGAACAATTTATCCAAAAATTTGATAACCAAGCCTTTTCCTGCACTTTCTAATCTTCTTTTCTGGAAATATTTTCTTTCTAAATTTCTAAATAATCTTAAAATATTCACAAGAAAGGCAAAAATGTGATTTTTAAAAATAAAGTTTTCCTTTTGAATTATTTGAACTGTGCCAGAGGTTCAGTGAAATAAATGTGACTAAACTTGTTGTTTAGACCTATAGAAAGATATTTTATCCTGTTTGCAGATCTTTCCATCTACCTGTTTTTAATTCTTCCCATCCCACAACCATTTTGTTAGAATGTGTGGAGAGTTTTTATCTACCATGTCAGAATGCCATACTAACTTCTGTTTCATTTTTTTTTTTTTTGCTGTCAAATAGTTCTGCCTTCCATCGCTTAAATATGAGACTATTTGTGGTTGTGGTCATAGACTTTGATGAATGGAGTGGATGAGGTATATACGGTGTGGGATAGCAATGCAATTTTAAGGAATACAGTACATCGTATATCTTGAAGGCAAGAATTTATAGTTGAACAATCAAAGTTTAGTCCATTTTTTAAAACATCTTTTTGATGCAATGATAGTGAAAGCTCCATTCCCACTTCTCTGTCTTATTCTATTTTGCCTGTCTTTGGTCCTAAAAGGCAGAAGTTATCCACCAGATTCTTCACTGCCAATTTATTTATGTATTTATTTATTTGATTTGTAAATCGCTTACAAGATAATAGGTATAAGTATAAACATAGTTATGAATACATGAAATGGGTACATATAAGAAGAATAACAGAAACAATAGGACAGGGACGGTAGGCATGATTGGTTCACTTATGCATGCCCCCTACAGACCTCTTAGGAAAGGGGTGAGGTCAATAGTAGACAGTCTAAGGTTAAAGTTTTTGGGTTTGGGGAAGAAACCAGAGAGTCAGGTAGAGTATTCCAGACATTGACCACTCTTGTTGCTGAAGTCATATTTCCTGCAATCAAGTTTGGTGCGGTTAACCTTGAGTTTGTATCTATTGTGTGCTCTTGTATTGTTATGGTTGAAGTTGAAGTATTCATTGACAGGTAGGACATTGCAATGTATGATTTTATATACTATACTTAAATCGGACTAAAGGTGGTATAGTTCTAGGTTTTCTAGGTCTAGAATTTCATGTCTGGTGGCATAAGGTGTTTGCAACGAATAGAGGAGTGGAGAACAACCATTACTGTATAGTACTTAGTTTGGTCTTCTTTGTTTTTAATGTTAATTCCATGTTTTTCACTTTGCTCTTTGACTTTCGTTAGTGTAGCTTGCAAATCTTTTGTATTTTTGGCAACCAGGGGAGTGTCATCGGCATAGCAAAGATTATTGATGTCTCTTCCTCCAGTTTTAAAACCAGGTTCATTTCTTTCCAATCTAGCTGTGGTATATATCATCATTGTATTTTTAAAGTAGTCATATGAATTAGCTTTGTAAATCTGACACTAAGTCAGGTCTGTATATCAGCGGTCCTCAATTTTTCTGGTTCTGTGGACCGGCAGCTGCAAAGGTGGACTCGAGGGACAGCTGCCGGGGCGGCCGGAGGACTGTCGCTGTGGCGGCTGGAGGACTGCCGCTGGAGCTGGGGCTGGGGCCATTGTAGGGGCCCCAGCTGAAGTTGGAGTCGTCTCCGTGGTCCGGGTGGCTGGAGTTGAGGCCGGAGGATGGCCGCCACGGTTGGAGCCGGGACGACTGGTGGACTGTGGCTGTTGCCGGAGCTGGGGCCGGAGAGCTGCCCCTATAGCTGAAGCCGAGGATGGAGGATGGCCCTCACGATTTTCATCCGTTTGGAGGCGGCAGGGCCGGCCTGGACTTGGAATTGGCCAACGAAAGGAGAAGACCCAGCCCGGGACATCTTATTCTATGAGTGATCTATGGGCCCTGAGACATGTCCCCCTGTCTCAGGAATGGCCCTCTACTCTCTCGAGGGCCCATCTCAAGGACGGATTATGGAATCCGGAGAGATGGTGGGCTTTTAAGAAACGTGGGAGGGGGGGGTGTTTGATTAAATTTTTAGCTAGGTTTTTAAGGGGGTTAGGTAGGTCCGGGCGGGTGTTGGGGGACAACTCGCCGGAGGCTGGGACCAGGCCGGGGGTGGAGCGTGGCCGGGAGAGTCATAATCCGGACAGGACTGTATTAAGGATGGGGGGGGTCATTGGGGAGGGTGGAATTAAATCGATTGATACGGTGAGCGGGAGGGGCAGATTTGGCGGTTGTAGGGGGCCACATTCTGTGTTGGGAGCGCGCCCCCGCTGTTTACTTGCTGTGGCGCGCTCCGACCCCCTTGTCATCTCCCGTTCCCCAGGGGGTTTGAGCAATCGGGCCCTGGGCCTTCGGCTGATGCTGTGTAACGCCAGGTCCGTCGCTAATAAAGCCCCCCTCATCCATGATTTGATCTGTGAGGGGGGCGCGGACCTGGTGGGAGTTACCGAGACCTGGCTGGGCCAAGAGGGGGGAGTCCCTCTGGTGGAGATGTGCCCAGCCAGGTTTCGGGTTTTTCATCGGCCGAGGGCCCAGGGGAGGGGAGGGGGGGTCGCGGTAGTTATTAAGGAGGATCTGTGTCCGAGGGAGGCCACTGTATCTCAGACGACCGGGTGTGAGCTCCTTTTCGTGAAGTTCGGTTCCACGGTTCAGGTGGGCTTGCTGGTCGCATACCTGGCTCCCTGCTATGCGGCAGCGGCCCTGCTTGAGCTCCTTGAGGTTATAGCTGGCGTGGCGGTTGGGACCCCCAGGCTTATGGTCATGGGGGATTTCAACCTGCCATCTGCCGGCGGTACCTCGGGGATTGCCCAGGAGTTCATGGCTTCCATGACGGCCATGGGCCTGACCCAGTTAATTCGGGACCCTACTCACGTGGGAGGTCACACCTTGGATTTGGTTTTTGTCTCTGATCAGTGGCAGAGTGATCTGGGTATAGGGGATATAGTTGTGGAACCCCTGTCATGGACGGATCACTCGCTCCTGAAGCTCGACTTCCGTTCCGCGCCCCCTGACCGCAGGGAGGCGGGGCCATTAAAATGGTACCGCCCCAGGCGCCTGATGGACCCTGATAGGTTCCTGACGGAGCTTGGGCCATTTCCCGAAGCTCATTCACATGACTCGGTTGAGGGCTTGGTCGCCACCTGGGATAGGGTGGCTGCTGGGGCCCTTGACCGAGTCGTGCCCTTGCGGCCTCTGACCCGGTGCCGATCCCATCTGGCTCCTTGGTTTTCTGAGGAGCTAAGGGAAATGAAGCGCCGGAAAAGACGCCTAGAGAGCAGTTGGAGGTCCAGCCGCTCTGGGTCTGACCGAACACTACTGCGTTCTTATATTAAGACGTATCTAGTGGCAATAAGGATGGCGAGGAGGTCTTACCTCTCCACCCTTATCGCGTCCGCGGAAAACCACCCAGCCGCCCTGTTTAGGGTGACCCGCTCCCTCCTGGAGGTGGGAGCGCGGGAGGACCCCTTACAGGGACGGGCTGAGGAGTTTTCTAGGTTTCTGCAGGACAAAATCGCTCAGATCCGGAGCGAACTGGACTCCGACTGGCCATCTCCGGGTGGGGGGGTGGGGGTGGATATCGGTGGAGTTGGTTGGGTTGAGTTCGACCCTGTTACTTTAGAGGATGTGGACAGGATACTGGGGGGGCTTAATGCCACCACCTGTTTGTTGGACCCGTGTCCCTCCTGGCTGGTTTTGGCCACTCGGGAGGTGACACGAGGCTGGTTCCAGGGTATTATAAACGCTTCCTTGAGAGAGGGGCTGCTACCTGCTGCCTTGAAAGAGGCGGTGGTGCGGCCCCTCCTCAAGAAACCGTCCCTGGACCCAGCACTGTTATCAAATTATCGTCCCGTCTCCAACCTTCGTTTTGTTGCGAAGGTTGTTGAGAGTGTGGTGGCACGTCAGCTCCCGCAGTGCCTGGATGAAGCGAGTTATCTTGACCCCCTCCAATCGGGTTTCAGGCCCGGGCACAGCACGGAGACGGCTTTGGTCGCGTTGGTTGATGATCTCTGGAGGGCTCGGGACAGGGGTTGTTCCTCTGTCCTGGTCCTATTAGATCTCTCAGCGGCTTTTGATACTGTCGACCACAGTATCCTATTGCGGCGGTTGGAGGGGTTAGGAGTGGGGGGCACCGTGTTACGGTGGTTCACCTCCTTCCTCTCCGACCGTTCGCAATGTGTGTTGACAGGGGGGCAGAGGTCGGCCCCGAGGCCCCTACTATGTGGGGTTCCTCAGGGGTCGATGCTCTCGCCCCTGCTGTTCAACATTTATGTGAAGCCGCTGGGTGAGATCATCCGTGGCTTCGGGGTGGAGTTCCATCAGTACGCTGATGATACTCAGCTGTACATCTCCACCCCGGGCCACCCCAACGAAGCTGTCGAAGTGATGTCCCGGTGCCTGGAGGCCGTGCGGAGTTGGATGGGTTGTAACAGGCTCCGGCTCAACCCGACTAAAACCGAGTGGCTGTGGTTTCCTGCGCCCAGATACAGCCAGCTGGTCCCTTCGCTGGCCGTGGGGGGAGAGGTTTTGACCCCCGTGGAAAGGGCGCGCAATCTGGGTGTCCTCCTGGATGTGCGGCTGTCTTTAGAAGAGCATATTGCAGCCGTCGCCAGGGGGGCTTTTTATCAGATACGTCTGATTTACCAGTTGCGGCCCTTTCTGGATCTGGACGCACTTCGCACAGTCACGTCCGCCCTCGTCATTTCCCGCCTGGATTATTGCAATGCTCTCTACATGGGGCTCCCCTTGAAGAGTCTCCGGAGGTTACAGCTGGTCCAGAATGCAGCCGCGCGAGTGCTTGTGGGTGCCCCCCGGAGCTCCCACGTTACTCCGCTGCTTCGCAGGCTGCACTGGCTCCCTGTGGCCTACCGGATTCGATTCAAGGTGGTACTGATGGTATTTAAAGCGCTCCATGGCTCGGGACCTGGGTACTTACGGGACCGCCTGCTGCCATCGTCAACCTCCCGCCGCCCAGTACGCTCCCACAGGGTTGCCCTGCTTGGGGTACCGCCACCTGGCCGTTGTCGGCTGACGGCCCCAAGAGTTCGGGCTTTCTCTGTGGGGGCTCCCTCCCTATGGAATGATCTTCCCCCGGAGATACGGTCTATGACGGATATCCTGACCTTCCGGCGCGCGGTGAAAACTTTATTTTTTAATCAGGCCGGCCTGGCCCAGTAACTGTGTTTTAGGTTTTTAATTAAATTTTAATTGGGGTTTTTAGTTTTTAACTTTTAAATTGAATCTAAATTAGACAGCCGGATTAAATTATTTAATTTATTTTTAACTGTATTTATTGTATATCTTGTATGTTTTAGTAGGCTGTACACCGCCCCGAGTCCCTTTTTTGGGAGAGGGGGCGGTATAGAAGTTTAAACAAATAAATAAATAAAATAATAAAAAAGGTGTCCAAGAGAAAGGATGGTTTTGCACCCATGGCACTTGACAAATGCACATTCATGCACTTGGCCACTGCTTGCGCGGCCTGGGTTCCAATGGGTCATGGCTCAGTACCAAGCTGCAGACTGGGGGTTGAGGACCCCTGCTCTATATCATCCTTGTGTGGCATGTGGAAGACATCACTGACCATCTGGTGTCATAGCAGTGGGCCAGAGATGGTATTCAGCAGGTTCTGACCAGTTCTGGAGAACCGATAGCGGAAATTTTGAGTAGTTTGGGGAAACGGCAGTAACCATTCCCCAGGAGTGGGGAGGGAAAGGAGATTTTACAGTATCCTTCCTCTGCCACGCCCACCAAGCCATACCACACCCACCAAGCCATGCCACGCCCACCAAGCCACGCCCACAGAACCAGTAGTAAAAAAAATGTTGAATCCCACCATTGCAGTGGGCAGTGCTATGTGGGCTTATTTTGAGTATGGGTTTCATAGGCTTTCAAAACTCTACACTTCCCCAAGACCAGAAGTCATGGGTTTGCAAAGAGCCATCCTCTCCCACGTTACTTCACCCCCTAACACTTAGGAAACATCATATCATGGTTGAAAACCCACAAGGCAGCCCTTTCTATGATCCCATAGAAAATTGCAACAGGTTTCCTGTGCAAGGGGATTTTAAAGCTGTAGCCAGTTCACAGAGCAAATTGTTCTCTCAATATTGCCCTTGATAAAGTTAAGATGGCTGCTGGCCATTAATTTACATGGGTTTCTCCAAATGCCTTATTTATGAAAACGATGCACTGAATAGATGCTAGACCAATAATTGCACTAAGTCCTCAGCTTTAACCAAGTGAAAAAAAAACAAACCCAAACTCAAAAGGTCCACTGTCATATTGTAGATAGGGAACTATTTCTTTAGTCTCCGGAGATGACAGACGCAATAAAGGTTTTGAATGCCATCTCTTGACCTCTATATTAGCATATTAAACAAGAAACCATTCCTTTGTCAGGGAATACTTAAATATAAAAAGGATTTTAATGACTCGATGCTACTTTAATCAGATGCTTTAAAAGATAATAGCTCTTAAGCAATGAATAGATATTTATCTCAATATCAATTATCACTGACCTTTGTTATCCTGGAAGGAAGAATTCTTTAGCATGGAGAAAAAACAAAATGTCCTCAGGCTGAGGTGAAAGAGAGAGACCCCAAGAGAGCTTTTTTAGTGGGGTGGGCAATGCAATTTTACTAGTTTCTAAGCAAAGTTGCATTTTTGAATAGGGATTACATTTTCCATTAAATGCACCCACACCCTCCGCTGATTCAGCTGGATTTTTTTCAGTTGTATACTACAACTTCATTACATTTAATGTTATTCAGCTGCCTCCCAAAGTTTCTTTGAGAAACTAGTATCCTCAATCCTGTTCCCACTTGACAATTCCCAGACAAAAAATAAACAATAGCCTGGTATCTTGAAAGGATCAGAAATAGAATAACAGAGTTGGAAGGGACCCTGGAGATCTTCTAGTCCATCCCCCCGCTCAAGCAGAAGACCCTATACCATTCCAGACAAGAAGCTGTCCAGTCACTTCTTAAACTAAAACCTCTTAAAGTTAAACTAGGCTTCCCCAGCCTAGTTGAAAATTACAGACCAATCTCTTTATGCTGCATCACCTGTGGAATCAATTATTGACCAATCCATTATCCTCCACTTAGAGACAAACAACCTACTCTCTAATAAACAATTTGGTTTCAGGAAAAAATTATCCTGTAATTTGAAATTCTTACACTGCAAAAACATATGGACTACACAACTCGATCAGGGCAAAACAATAGATGCAATCTACATAGACTTCTTTAAAGCCTTTGATTCAATGGTACACGACAAACTACTCCTAAAACTAAAATCTTACAGTATCTCTGGACACCTGCATAACTGGATAGAAGCATTCCTGTCAAACAGACAACAAATAGTCAAAATTGGGAGCGTCCTATCAAATCCTGTACCTGTCAACAGTGGTGTCCCCCAAGGCAGTGTTCTAGGACCAACTCTCTTCATACTCTACATAAATGACCTCTGTGATCATATCAAGAGCAATTGCATTCTCTTCACTGATGATGTAAAGCTATTCAACACCACCGACAATACTGCTACCCTTCAAAAAGACCTCGACTATATATCAGAATGGTCAAACAAATGCCAACTTCAAATCTCAACAAATAAATGCTCTGTCCTACATATTGGCAAAAAAAATCAGAAAATAAAATACAAGCTGAATAGTCAAGACCTTGTTGATGATCCAAGCTCTGTAAAGGACCTTGGAATACTCATCTCTAATGATCTAAGTGCTAAAGCCCACTGTAACTACATAGCCAAAAAGGCATTAAGTGAACCTAATCTTACTTAGCTTTTTCTCTGGTAATATCATACTACTAACTAGAGCATACAAAACATTTGCTAGATCAATACTTGAATACAGCTCATCAGTCTGGAATCCGCATTACGTATCTGATATTAACACAGTTGAGAAAGTCCAGAAATATTTTTACAAGAAGAGTTCTCCACTCCACTACTCATTGCAGAATACCTTATGCCATCAGACTTGAAATTCTAGACCTAGAAAACTAGAACTATGCCGCCTTCGGTCCGAACTAAGTATAGTACATAAAATTATATATTGCAATGTCCTACCTGTCAATGAATACTTCAGCTTCAACCATAACAATACAAGAGCAAACAATAGATACAAACTCAAGGTAAACTGCACCAAACTTGATTGCAGGAAATACGACTTCAGCAACAGAGTGGTCAATGTCTGGAATATTCTACCTGACTCTGTGGTTTCTTCCCCAAACCCCAAAAACTTTAACCTTAAACTGTCTGCTATTGACCTCACCCCTTTCCTAAGAGGTCTGTAAGGGGTGTGCATAGACGCACGAATGTGCCTATCGTCCCTGTCCTATTGTTTCTTTTTATTTTTCTTATATGTACCCACTTCATGTATTCATAACTAAGTTTATACTTATACCTGTTATCTTATAATTGGTTGACAAAATAAATAAGAAATAAATAAAAGCCTCCAATGATGGAGCACCTATGACTTCATGAAGGCCAGCCATTCCACTCATTAATTTTTCTCACTGTTAGGAAATTTCTCCTTAGTTTTAGATTGCTTTTTTCCTTGATCAGTTTCCATCTGTAGGATTGTCTTTGGAGCTTTGAGAACATCTCATTTTCTTCATTAGATCTAAATCCTGCCTTTCTTTTAGGAGTTTAAGTTGGTTTTCATAACACTTCCTCCACCAGTTCCTCCCCCCAAGTATCTATGAGATTCTCAACCACCCAAGTCATGTTTGTCTCAAAGGTGCTTTTCAAAAAGGCAACTGGACTTTCTTGGTCTTTTCCCTGAAAACGTTTCCCTTCTCATCCTAGAAGCTACTTCAGTTTTAAATGAAGAACTTCTGTTCCCTACTATTTAGTCAAAACTGAAGAACCTTCTTGGATAAAAAGTGAAATGTTTTCAAGGAAAAAAAAATCAAGGAAGTCCAGTTCCCTTTTGAAAACTCATGGTTGGTGCTTGTTCTCTGGACTACCCTTGTAGGAAGTTACCATCCACCCCACTCCTAGAAAAATGAAATATCCTAGGAAATATTAAGAAGGCAGAATATTTCCCCTAAAAAGAGTAGAAACTCAGAAGCAGAAACTCACCTCAAAAGCAGAAACTCAGCCCCACTTTGCTCACGGGCCATTACTCTGGCCTAGGCCAGCCTATTTTACATAACAAAGATCTCTAGGTAGAGCTATAATAGGAATTGCCCAAAGCCCTTTCATTACATCATTATCCAGCAAGGCTCAACCAAGCCTGGATTCAGGACAGCCTACAGAGTTTCCCCTGCATGGCCTCATGGTTGTCTGACAACCAATCAGAATACAAGGTCAAATTCAAATCCCAACAGAGGGTATAAAACCCAGGCACTTTCAGCGTCTCAGCCTTTCCTTCTTTCTTCACCCAAGGCATGTGATCCTGTCCACCATTAAACTATCTTTCCAAGCAGTCACCATGTTTCCAGTGTCTTTCTTCCCCACTTTGAACTGAACCCAGAAAGATAATTCTTCCAACAACCTTAAAGGGCTGACAATGAATGTGCTAAACAAAACACACATGCAACAGGCTGCTGTCTGCTAACTTCTTTAGCAATCCTCCTTGTGGAATGTTCTATATTGTCCAATTTGCTTTATCCTTATCCTGATAAAAAAAAAACATTTATTAAATCTTTTAAACAAGTAGATAAAAACTAGTTCAAATTAATAGGCAGTAAGCAGTGTTCTGTTGTCCTTTTTTGGGAGCAAAAATTACATTTGCAAATATTACTTCAGAAAACCTATGGGGCCAAAGAGATTTTTAGAGAATAAGATAACACAGCATGGCAGATTACTATTTTTAATTAAAATTGGGGCAGGGGGCTTGGAAAAGCTGATGGAAAAGTCAAGGGAAGCCCTCCATTCATGAAACATTAAGAACACCAGGTCTTTACTAAATATCCAAAACTCTGAGGTTAGATTTACAACTGCATGGCCTTTCTTGCAAATGTTTAACAAGGAAAAAAGTCTCATAATGCGCAGAGTGTATTTAATTGGCTTTTTGAACAGGATGCTATACAAGCTTTCTGGGATAGAAGCTGAATGCAGATATGCAGCAGGCTTTCTTTGGGCAGGATTTCTATTGGAGTTTTCTTTTGTGCAAGGCACCAATGTTTGCAAAATTCTTTGACTCGGAATGGTTGCTTGGTGCAGAAACTCATGCAATGCAGCATCTGCTGCATTTAAAGCGCGGGCAAGATATCCTGGCAATGAAACGCATTGTAAATGCAATAGAATGAATATATATACTAGAAAGCAGTGGTAGGATTCAACCGGTTCACACTGGTTCAAGGGATCTGGTTGTCAAATTACCCAACCCCCTGCTATCAAAGTTGATCCTGGGTGCTGTGCTGCAATGGAGAAACAGGCAATGAGGGAAGGAGAAGGCCGCGATCTCTCTTTTTTCTCCCTGCTCCTCCTTGCCTGTTTCACCATTGCAGAGCAACATAGCACCCAGGATCCACTGTGATACTTGTAGGGCGGGATGTGTGTAATTTAACAACTGGTTCATCCAGGGTCACTGGTTTGGCTGTTGTGGGAAGCTCATCCTGCATGTGAGGTAGAGCCAGAGGATGGGGATGGGACATGCCTCCCACGACAGCCAAGCTGACCCTCAGAGAACTGGTGGTTAAATTATTTGAATCCCACCACTGCTGGAAAGGTTGTATATTTTAACATCCTATAGCATTGCAACTGCTGATTCTAAGGTGGTCCTTGCTTAACAACGAGTTGCTTAATAACCATTTGAAGTCTTGATGGAATGCCCCCCAAATATCTACGATCCAGTTCCAGAGTTTTGATGGCCCCCTCCCCCCAATCCTATGATCCCATTTTGGCTGCTTGGGTTTACGTTTAGAACCATTGCACTGTCCTGCAGTCTTACAGCTGCAGTTTTTGACATTTTTTGCCAGTTTGTGGCATTTATTTCTGGTTTCCAGCAAAAAAAAAAAAAAAAAAACATCCATTGGATAAAGTGAATTCATTTAACGACCATGGCATTCACTTACAGACCATAGCATTAACAACCACGGTGTTTGATTCATTTGCATGGCACGCGCACACACACCAAGCTGCATCACCAAACTGGTGGTAAAAATCTTTGAATCCCACCACTGGTATGTATGTATGTATGTATGTACGTATGTACGTATGTATGTATGTAGAGAGCCAGTTTTATGTAAATGGTTAGGGCACCAGGCTAAAAACTGGAAGACTGTGAGTTCTAGTCCTGCCTTAGGCAAAAGTCAGTTGGGTGACCTTGAGCCAGTCACTCACCCTCAGCCCTAGGAAGGAGACAATATTC
The DNA here is from genome assembly GCA_023653725.1 of Bungarus multicinctus. Taxonomy (NCBI): domain Eukaryota; kingdom Metazoa; phylum Chordata; class Lepidosauria; order Squamata; family Elapidae; genus Bungarus; species Bungarus multicinctus. Next base: position 185,694,547 of record CM042834.1, read on the forward strand.
AAAACACTTCTGATAAATCTTTCCAAGAAAACTGCAGGTACTTATTCAAACAGTCACCAGAACTGATTTGAAAGTGTGTGTGTGTGTATGTGTGTGTGTGTGTGTGTGTGTGTGGGCACGCTCGCGCACATTTAAAAAAAAAAAAACAGGTTTTCTTTAAGAACAAAAAGGCCAACTTACAAGAAAAAAAAGCAAAACCCAAGGCTGTTTCCCCAGATCACTCTTGGTGTATTAAATTTATATTGAAAGCTGCAGCTCAAAGGTGAATCCACTTGGTGGTCGGTGCTCCATGACTGTTGTTAAAACACCACTTTGATTATTTATCTCCCGGCTCCCTACTTGAGAATTTATCAGACACAAGTTTACAAATGCCTTGTGGTGTGGCATCTACAAACAGAGGGTGAGCTTTCAGCCCCTCCTATCTAGTATTGTAAAATGCTCGCCTGTACACAACATCTAACTTTTTGTACAAATGTAACTACGTTGACTGTTTTAAATGAGAAAGGTTGTTTTAAACAACTCTCAGCTCTCTTGGCAAGAATGGACGGTACGCTGCGGTTTATAGGAACTGTACCTGGTGTTTGTCACAGTTACTTTTGAAAGCACTCCAGTGGGAGTTCAGGCTTCATTGTATAAAAGCTGCACAAAAAAAGTATTTGAAACCTTTGGATAACATACAAAGGTCTATGGAAATGGCATCGGCATTGTTGTGCCGTGTCTTGTTTTTACAAAGCATTCCCTTTCCATAGCTGAGCCTTTTTTCAACTGAAGAATAGCAAACCTTGAAGCCCATCACTCTTTTATAGTATGAAATGAGCTCTTTTTACATTTTATTTTTAAGAACTATGAGTTGATATGATGCTTAGTTGTATTGATTGTGTATTTCTTACCCCTGGAAAAAAAGAAAGTTCCCAGAGAACATATTCAAAAGTGTTGGAACAAAATAGCGACAGAGGAATAATGCAAACCTTCGCTGCTTGCAGACTGATATATTTTTGGTCCTTCTTAGAAGATCTGATTACAACAATCGGGGGAATAGCCTGAGTGGAGCAAGCTAGATTTTATTCGAGGGGAAATATGACAATATGACATCTCGGCAGATTCTCAGTTCTTCCTGTATATAATTCTTCCTTGGGACTCAAATTAGATTTTTCCCCATGATATGTCCTGATAACATAAATGCAACTTCCTGCTTTTTTGTATTTTGCTAATACAGATCATGGCTCTTTGTTGCTATCTGCAATTGAATTCTCATTCTCATTCTTTTCTCTCTCTCTCTCTCTCTCTCCATTCATCCCTTAAATGGCAACAACTCTCTAGTATCTGGGACTCTATCTCTGGAGTAAAACTTCATAGCACTAAGGACTAATTTATTTATTTGTGTTAGTTTAATGCTGCCACACTCCCAAGGGACTCCTGCAATTATAACACAGAAAAACATATAACGAAACACAAAATTACACAAAACAAATCTTAAAATACTGCTTATACAGTATATCTTGGGCATGTTTGAAAGACAAGATTAGACCATTCAGAGCTCTTTGAACAGCTTTTACAGAAAGGGTGGGGAACTGTGGTGGTATTCTACCACTTCTCCCCGGTTCTGCCAAGCCGATAGCACCGATGAGCAGCGGAGACTGAACTGGTTCTCTCTGCAGCTCTGCTGTTAGGCCCACCCACCTGCCCGGGCTCCCATATTCACCTTTATCCCCTGCTTTTGAAGTGCAGCTGCTTTGCAAGGCACAGCAGAGTGTTGCGCGGCAGCTGTTGAAGCGACCACAAGAGTGCAGGCTTGCAGGAGGTGAATTGGAATGCCTCTGCGCCTGCGCAAAGTGAGTGTTTGGTGCATGCATGCACGTAAAGCACGCCCACCAAGCCACACCCACCAAACCGGCGGTAAAACTTTTTGAATCCCACCACCGGTGGGTAAGTGTTTGTTCTTACATGGTCAGTACAAAAATTCAGTCTTACTATGCAAAAGAGGAGTTGGGTAGTCTATTATACAGGTAGTCCTCGACTTACAACAATTTATTTAGTGACTGTTCAAAGTCACAACGGCAATGAAAAAAAGGAACTTAGGACTGTTTTTCACACTTACAACCGTTGCAGCATCCCCAGAGTCATGTGCTCAAAATTCAAATGCTCGGCAACTGACTCGTATTTATGACAGTTGTAGTGCCCCGGGGTCACATGATCACCTCTTGCGACCTTCTGAGAAGCAAAGTCAATGGGGAAGCCCGATTCACTTAACAACTGTGTTACTATCTTAACATCTGCAGTGATTCGCTTAACAAACTTGTGGCAAGAAAGGTTGTAAAATGGTGCAAAGTTCACTTAACCAATGTCTCGCTTAGCAACATAAATTTCAGGCTCAATTGTAAGTCGAGGACTACCTGTATAGGGTGGGGATGAGAAAATCATGAAAATGCATGTGAATATGGTTTCTATAGATGGTCTTGCTCTTGAAATAACAGTCGCCAGAATTCTTCACTGTGGCTTCCTAAGCTTTCTTCAATAAAGAATTACTTTATCAGGAGTTTATGAGTTTTCTTAATTGGTTACAGCTCTGCTTGCTGGCTGAAATCTGATAAAAGTTTCCAATTTCAAGGAATGAAAATCCCAGATCGAATGTTCCTTACCTTTATGACCAAGGAAGTGAAGTAAGGTGATCCAGTCCGGGGAGAGATTTAGATCAAAGAATTGCCAAACTACAGAGGGGCATTTTGCCTCTAAGTATAAGGGAAGCATAATGAGCACTAATACCTCCATTTTCTGATCAGGCAGTTGGAATGGCTGTCTGGAGCTCTGAAGTCAGAAAAAAAAAGAAGTTAACAAACTACTTTCAACCAGCTGCACTGTCATTGATAAAGTGATAGACTAACTTAAGTAACTTTATTGCAAGGAGAAATTTCTTGGATAAATTGCAGCACCCTGATAATTTAATTCAAACTTAATTGTGAAGCCTTGATGTGGTGATTCCCAGACAAAGATGGCCTGGATCTAGTTTTTTGTTTGTCTGTTACAGTTGAGGCAGGGGTGTCAAACTTGATTTCATTGAGGGCCGCATCAGGGTTGTGTTTGACCTCGGGGGGCTCAGGGGTATGACCAGGGTGTGTGTGGTCAGTTTGATACCACTCATGTCGGGAGTGCCTGTAGTGGCCCAAGGGCTCTATCAACGAAAACAGGCTCCCAAGCTCCATTTTCGGCTGCACGGCCTCCGTGATGACCCGGGGCATGGGTCAAGTATATACAAACTGTAAATAAAAATCCACACAAACCATGCTGCAGTAATTAACTTGACAGGGCAGGAGTTAAAGCCCAGCAAAACATACACAGTTGGGAAGATGCCAGGAACCCAGATAAGCCTCGACGTTATCAGATAATTCATGATTTGCTTCCAACAACTTTACTGTGCATAGCTTCCCTTTTTAAACACTGTATTCCCAGCTGCATCCAATGAAGGGAATCAGGGCCCTTTCCTCCCCCATAAGCCATGCAATTCACATTGCTCCCTTCCCCATTCCTCCCTGCGTGTCCTAGGATGAAGAGGGGGTGGGCCTGGGTCTTCCTCCAAATTCTCTCTCCCTTGCTCTACCTCTTCCCTGCTCTGCCCAGCTGGCCTTTGCCTTTCCCAAGTTTCTTCCACAGCCAACAGAGCCAAACTCCCATTCCCTGTCAGCTGCTCAGCCTCCCCCTCCAAATCATATTCCAACAGGGGCATTACAGCCTCCTGCAACCCTCTGCCAGCAAAAACAGAGCTCAGGAGGACTGCCCTCACAAGAGCCATTTTTGGCTGCAATGGCCTCATGGAATCCTTTGTCAGCCAAAACAGCTCAGGAGGGCTGCATGGACTGGTCCTTCACTGTTACTAGGTTGGCCCTGTGGGCCACATTTAAGCACCTCATGGGCTGGATCCAGCACATAGGCCTTGAGTTTGAGACCCCTGAGCTAAGGTATTTGTGGGAAGGTTTATGCCAACCAAGGGACTCCTTTGAGATTAAGACAAGGCCCAATCTTCTTGACAGCAACATGGAAGTTGTTTTTCTATTGTTTTCTTCTGATATGTTTTCTTGACTCCCCAAACTAGCCTACAGCTCTGAGATTTCCTGGTTGTTCCTCATCCGAGCACTAACTCACTGTAATGGGAACAAGGAACAACCTCAAGGAACAGGAGGAAGACTTGCAACCAAGACAATGGTTGGATAAAAGAAGTGAGTTTGGGCCAGAACTGTAACCTGAGTGAGTGTCTCAGACAAGACTGAGATTTGTAAGATTTGGTTACTGTAACCTTATAATAAAGTAGTAAATAGTAACCTCATCACAGAGTAATCAATTGTACTAAGTAGTAAATAGTAAGTACTTACTAACTAGTAAATCCTAAGTTGTCAGAAGTAAACTGATATTCAAGTAGTAACTTGAATCACAAATGAAGGCCAATATACATGTCCCAGGCGAATGTTTCAAGATCCAATCTGGGTCGGTCAGTGGGACCAGAAGTTTTGTTTCCCAAGCTTTCAGGTTTGTGCTGGAGCCCATCTTCAGGGAACTTCATAAAAGTTCATTTAATTCTCTTTTAATTCATTTAAAAAAATTTATTGATTGTATTTTTATTATGGCTGTTCACTGCCCCGAGTCCCTATTTGGGAGAGGGGGCGGTATAAAAAGTTTTAATAATAATAATAATAACTTCTCCCTAGCAGAATGTGTGCTGTTCTGTGGGTGGTATTTATAGTGCCTGTTGCAAGTGGCTTTTTAGATGTTGATTGGGGCTGTGTTAATGGCTGGCTTTTAAGTCATTAGCTATCATTTGTTTGTGCTGTCCAGTCCTCGCCTTTTAAGATCTTGATAGGCTGGTGGTAAATCAGCACTCCTGTTGACTGACAAGGGGGGCAGTTTCCCAGTAATATAATAGTAACTTTATTTTAAAAGTAGTATTAGTACTCATGAGTTTGGTTTCCTACTTTGGTCTACCTTGAAGGACTGACATCCCTACCTGATGATGCTTAGTGGAGCAAGATCGTCAGCCAAGGTTGGGTATGTATTGCAACTTGCTGTAACAGAATTACAGCAAACCAGTGACTTCATAAACCAAGCTCACATTTGGGGGTGAGCGAGAAGAAGGAAACACAGTGAGCTACCTATTCAGAGAACATTTTAGCAGTTCTACCTCCAATTTCTTCACATGATACAGTCCCTGAAGAAGTGGACAGATAATAAAACCACCAACATTGTAACGCTTCCATACAAAACCATATAGTACTGTAAAATTTCTAGATCAAGCAAAGATCACTCCCTTCTACTCTGTAAATGAGAAGAAAGTGCCATATCCAGTTTATGAACACCCTCTACTCCTTTCAGTTCATTGCACCTCAAGCCTTCCCTCTTCTGGACTCCAGAGACTTGGATTTTGCCTTAGGACCTTTCTGGATGAACTTGTGGGAAGCATTTAGAACACGGGTGTCAAACTCAATTGCGTCACGTGATGTATCGTGACGTAGCACAATTTTTTTTTTGCCTTTGCGGAGCTAGGGTAGGCGTGGCCTGCATGTGATGCATCTGGCCCGCAAGCCGCCAGTTTGACAGGCCTGGTTTAGAATCTCTCTCCCAATTCAAAACAGTGAATTGGGGTTACTGCTTACAAGGGTGATTCCAATTTGAAGTCAGATTGTGACTCCTTCCCCAGCAAAGCAATTTGATTGAAGAAGTACCAAAGATGTTTAATGTTATTTCTTTTCTGGTGATGCTCAGCCGACCCCCCTTCAGAGGGTTTGGAATTGATAGATGGTTCATAACTGGAACCTATTTTTGCTTTCCTGGGAATGTATGTCCTGCTAAACTATATGGAACTTCCCCTTAATTGTATATGTAGAATGGAAGTCATGTATGAGGCTAATGGCCTTTTTACTAGGTCCAAAAATTATAGCCATGTTATTGTCTAAGCACATATCAGTTTCAGTTGGAGTGTTTCAAAGATGCTTTTCCAAAAAGCAACTGGACTTTATTTCCCCCCCCTGAAAACATTTTGCTTCTCATCCAAGAATTGTAAAAGCTTCTTGGAACATTTTCAAGGAAAAAGCAAATCAAGAAAGTCCAATTGCATTTTGGAAAACACCTTTGGGACAACCATGACTTGGATGATTGAGAATCTCCGTAGACATTGTCCCAAAGCAGAGGTGGTATTCAGCAGGTTCTGACCAGTTCTGGAGAACTGGTAGCAGAAATTTTGAGTAATTCAGAGAACTGGCAAATATCACCTCTGACTGGCCCTGCTCCCATCTGTTTTCTGCCTCCTGACTCCCAGCTGATCGGCTGGGTCTTCTTTTGTTGCCCTGCATAGGAGAACAGAGCTGGAAAGCACACTAGTGGGTTGGGGAGGGAATGGGGATTTTGCAGTAACCTTCCCATGTCACGCCCACCAAGCCAGGCACACAGAACCAGTAGTAAAAATTTTTGAATCCCACCACTGTCCCAAAGGTGCTCTTTTCAAAAAGGCAACTGGGCTTTCCTTGTTTTTCCTTGAAGATGTTTCCCTTCTCATCCAAGAAGCTTCTTCAGTTTTTGACCTTGAGGCCCACTTTCCAAACTTGGGCAGTGTTGTCCCATTATGGAGAAATGTTAAGGACTAATATTCAGTTCGGTGCCTATGCAAAGCTTAAAAATTTAATCTTGCCCCTTAAAGTGCAACAATTCAATTAATTAAATGTCATAAACCTCCATGCCACCATCACTCCACTCTCCTCCAAGATTTCAAGCATTTGCTCCAACCTTTTGGGAGAGGACCAAAAAAGGACATTTATGCAGGCCCTGTTAAATTACAAGTATTAGGGGCTAAGGCAGCAACCATTATGCCACAAGAGTGCCAAGGCATTCTATACAGATAGCATGTTTGTAAAGTTCTCATGCCTGCATTGTGTCCTTAGTAACTTTTAACTGACGTGACATTTGTTGTTGATATTCTAGCTGTTGAATATCATGGTATGAAACAGAAGTTTTTCAAACTAGTGAAAGTCAGGCAAAATAATTCAGAATGTGAGCTGAAAGTGAAATGCTGCAATAAAGCAATTGCTTGGGATAAATGGCAAGCGGGAAAATACAGATGGCAGGTCGCATAAGTGACACTGGAGGACAAAATTCTGCAAGCAACATAAGTTTAAACATAGGATTCTTTATTGGCTGTTCTTAATGACTTAATTGCATTTAATATATGTACTAGTCTGTACCCAAGTGATAAAGGAAAGTACCAAGTAATTCTGAAATGATGCAAAGAAACAGTTCTCTTTACAGTTGCGATAAGAATTTCTTTACAGACAGAATCTAAAGCTGCAATCTTATGTACATGCTTATTTGGGAATAAGTAACATTAAAATTGGTAAGATTTGCATCCAATTGTGTAAACACGCATGTTGAAAGTGCTATAAAAGTGTCTAGTGCCTGCTGAAATATTATTCCCAGGATGCTTCATGATACACAGAGAAATAAACAAAATAATAACGACCACGATGGTGTTAATAATTTGAAAATCTTCTTTCATTGTCAGATGGCTTCGCTTATTATAAAAACTGCAAAATGCAAATAGTTTCTTAGACGGCCTCTCCATTCCTTCATTTTAAGAGATTTATCAAGGGCATTGTGAAGCTGAATAGTTCTTTAGGCAGAGTTGGAAATGTGTGTAATCTCTAATCAAAATTAGACTTGTGATTCTACAGAAAATTCTGCAGCCTAGAATATTTTGGAAAAAGCTGCCAAACTACTTTGGTTGTTAAGCCCAGCTTTAGCATTTGATAGAGTTAAGGAACTAATCCATGCAGCAGAAATTGAAAAGCAAATGGTTATTTATTGTAGCTCTTTGAATTTGTATTGTTACAGTTGGCTACTTCTGCTGTCTGCTGTCTGCCTGCAGTTTGGCAGTTCGATTCTCACCGGCTCAAGATTGATTCAGCCTTCCATCTGTTGGTTAAAATGAGGACCCAGATTGTTGGGGCCAATACACTGACTCTGTAAACTGCTTAGAGAGGGCAGTAAAGCACTGTTAAGCAATATATACTGTAAGTCTAAGCGCTATTGCTATTTGCACTGACCTGAGATGGATAAATTGTGCACAGGAGTATTCGCCTTGCCCCCCCAAAAAAACATTGAGTTTCAATTCTATCAAAGAAGTTTTTTTAAAAAATCAAGATGGGGAAACAATTATGCAATCAAAGCCTTGCCCTTTTACATGTGTTGTGACATAAAGGAGCATGGCTTCAATTCCATGGTTGAGCCCATTTTGACTTTTTTGACTCTTTTTCTATGGACAACCCTGGATACTGTTCATTTTGATATGAGGAGGTGGGTACCATTTGTGCCTCTGCTTTCAAACAGCAGTACTGTGTGTGCATGTGTTTTGAAAGGTGCATTGTTCAGAACAGAATGACTATTAATTTACACCCTGATAGCCTGGCATTTTGTGTTCTTGAAATCAGTTTTATATGCTACTTGGAACAGCATGGTTATTTCCAACCTTTGGACCAGTGGTGGGATTCAAATTTTTTCACTATTGATTCTGTGGGTGTGGCTTGGTGGGTGTGGCAGGGAAGGATACTGTAAAACCTGCAGTCAGAGATGGTATTTGCTGGTTCTCTGAACTACTCAAAATTTCTGCTACCGGTTCTCCAGAACTGGTCAGAACTTGCTGAATACCACCTCTGCTTTGGACTGACTCTTCAGAAGATTAGTGAGTAATCCTCTTCTCTTCTCTTCTCTTCTCTTCTCTTCTCTTCTCTTCTCTTCTCTTCTCTTCTCTTCTCTTCTCTTCTCTTCTCTTCTCTTCACCTCTCCCCTCTCCTCCCTGCTTTAATTGTCACTAAATCTCACATAGATCTCAAGGCAATGTAAAAATCAAGCAGTCCTGTCCAACCAGTAATAGAGAAAAAGCAGTGTTATGGAAAAAGTAGAAACATTTCCAGCGATTCTACTTTTCTTAACCAAGTGAAGAGTTTCCTACTTGGCAAGGAGCAGAGAAAAATAGGGACTCGGTGCTGTTCCTAATTATGGAACTCTTAGGGCCAACTCCTGCTGTTTGTTAGAACAAGATAAATTTACAGCAGTTTGACACTCACAGCTACTGGCAAACTCCACTCGGAGGTAAGTTTTGCTTGCCTGTTTCAGGAACTGGAGGTTTTGTTCTTTTCTGTTGGGCTTTGATAGATAGAAAATCAGTGCAGGCTCTCCATACGTTCTTTTCACATTGGGCTGAACTACAATAACCATCACTTGAAAAATGTATACCGAGAATAACCCATTCAAAGAAGCCTGTTGGTAAAAGCAAGTCTGTCTTGCACAGAGTGCCATTTCTCATCTCTGGAGAGGGTGAAAGAACAAAGCCTGTTTTAAACATTAAATCACACCTAACTATGTTCAAAAGGAGTTTGTAATGAAGCGAAGTGGACCGAAACGGAGGTAGAAGAGGTGCCCTCGCCAAAGATAAGAGCCACCCCTGTCACTGGGAGAATAGTCTCTGTATATCTAACCCCAGCTAAGCTCCCGACTGAGCAAGTGACAAAGTGTGGCTCCTTTCTCCTCACTTAGGTCATCTTGGAAGGGAAAGCTGCTGGCACAAACAATGATCCCAACAATCTCTTCAAATGCTAGAGAGCTGACAGCCTTGGCTCCTGCTGTTGGAAGGAATCTAGGGTTACGTAGCTAATGGGACAGTTGGAGATGTGACTTCCCAGGATTATGCTGTGGACTTTTTACCAAGATTTTTCACTCAGCAAACTTCCATCCCAGGGGGACCCAGCCTCAAAGAGAGAGAGGGAAAGGGGAAGAGAGGAAGCAAGGAGGGAGAGATTCATTTTAAAGCTTGCCTAAGGCGCTTTTTCTGAAGAGATCAGAACGTCTGAGATTGATGTAGAAGATGGGCCTGCTCTGTTTTATTTCTAAAGTGTCGGTTATAAGTTTGTTTGTTTGGCTTTCCAGTTCTCTATTTGATTCTCTATTATCAGAGACCTCAGAAAAGTAACTTGCCAAGTTACCCGTAATATTTCCTGGAACAGGTAGCCCAAGGGTGGGATTCAAATTTGTTAACAACTGGTTCTGTGGTTGTGGCTTGGGCAATGGGCATGGTGGTCATGTGACTAGGTGGACATGGCTTGGTGGTCATGTTATTGGCTGGGCGTGGCCAACTCAATATCACTCATATCGAGGCACGCATCTCCTCGCCTGGCCTCTCGTGACTGTGGGGATGCTGCAACAGTCATAAGTGTGAAAAATGGTCATAAGTCACTTTTGTCAGTGCCATTGTAACTTTGAATGGTCACTCCACACATGCAAAGTACCAGCAAAGGAGGGGAAAAAAACTCCAGAGAAGTTCCTGAGATAGGAAGTTTGTCCTGCCAAGAATGTAATAAGGAATGTAATACGGAGAGGCAGTTTCTGTAAGCAACACCAGAATGTTTCTTTCCTGCCTTCCTTACAGGATTAGGCCAGTAATTTTTTCTAACAACTGGTTCCCTGAACTGCTTAGAATGTTAACAACCGGTTCTAGTGAATAGATGCGAACTGGTAGAATCCCACCCCTGAGGTAGCCGTATATTACAAAGATGCTTCAATGGCTAAGGCAAGGGTCTTTAAGTCTTGTGGACTTCAACTCCCAGAATTCCTGAGCTAACATGACTGGAGGAGGAATTATGGGAGTTGAAGTCCACAAGTCTTAAAGCTATTGTTGGAAGAATTATCCTTCTGGGTTCAGTTCCAAGTGGGGAAAATGACAGTGGAAACATGGAGGCTGTTTGGAAAGATGGTTTAATGGTGGACAGGACCACATGGCTTGGAGCTCCAAAGAAGGAAGGGCTGAGATGCTGAAAGTGCCTGGGTTTTATACCCTCTGTTGGGACTTGAATTTGAGCTTGTATTCTGATTGGTTGTCAGATTCCCATGAGGCCATGCAGGAGCAACTCTGTAGGCTGTCCTGAATCCCAGGCTTGGTTGAACCTCGCTGGGTGATGATGTAATGAAAGGGCTTTGGGCAATTCCTATAGCTCTACCTGGAGATCTTTGTTATGTAACATTGGCTGGCCAGGCCAGAGTAATGGCCCATGAGCAAAGGGGGGAGTGGGGGGGCTGAGTTTCTGCTTCTGAGTTTCTACTCTTTTTAAGGGAAATATTCTGCCTTTTTAATATTTCCTAGGATATTTCAATTTTCTAAGAGAGGGGTGGGTTTTAACTTCCAACCCTGTCAAGTTTGAAGACCCTTGGGCTAAAGGATCGGCAAGGAGCTGACTGGTCTACCAATGGACAACAAGGTTGGGATATAGTTTGAGGCAAGATTAAGGCCCTGAATGGTTAGGGAATACATTGGGTGAGCCGAACCAGACTGGGAAACACCTGAATCCATGGTTGTGGTTGCAATCATAGAGTCTGTAACCTGCTCCCAATAAATCCCTTCTTTGAATCCCTTCTTTAGTTCCGTTGAAGTGAATGGGGCAAGCTAGCCATAGCAAAGCAAATTTGTATTGATTTCTGCAGGGCTTTAATATAACTTTTTTGAGACTTTGCTGTAATTTTTTCTGGGTCTGATTTGTTGTGTTTTTCTGCCATTATACAGCACAGTTATGTGTCTGCTTGCAAATGAGTGTCTATGAACCAGCCTATCAAAAAAAAAAACCTCCATTTTTTATTCGAAGAAAACCTTTATTTACTCTCCCCCTGCCAGTATTTCCTGAAACATGCCTGAATGTATATGCAAAAATGTTGCTGAACTATAGATTCCAGCCTCTCTTATCATGGGCAGGCGACTTGCAGCTGTTGGGCTCTGTAGTCCCCCAATATCTGAAGGGCCATAAACTCCCATCTCTGGATTCAAAATGTTTGGCTGATTAATTACATTTAAACTACTAATCAGGAGAGAGTGACTCATTACTCCATCTAGCACAGCAATCATCACCTTCATTTCTTGACTACTTATGTTAGAGATTATTATATTATATATAAGAATGTATTTTTTTTTTCAAATGGAATCCCACTAGCCATGGCTTGAATGACCACAGAATACCCACCTGCACATCCCAGTCCAAGGAACATGAAGCAGTATAATACCTATGGACATTAGAATATATTGGGATGGTGGTGGTAGAAATTCACAAGGAGAGAAAATAGAGGAGAAACCCTTGAATAAGAGCATGGAGAAGCTGGAGACAGAATGCTCAGTTTTGCAACATTATTTATTTATTTTATTTATTTATTTGTTTATCAATTGCTTACAAGATAATAGGTATAAGCAAAACATAGTTAGGAATACATGGATACATATAAGAAAAATAAAAGAAACAATAGGACAGGGACTTTAGGCATGTTGGTGCGCTTATGCATGCCCCCTACAGGCCTCTTAGGAAAGGGGTGAGGTCAATATTAGACAGTCTAAGGTTAAAGTTTTTTGGGTTTTGTTGGAAAACTTACTTGTATGTGTAACAAATTAATATAAATAATGCACATCTGGGTAAGATTTTTTTCTTCTTCCGGGGAATGTACTGATGAGTATTTGAAAATAATATAATATTGAACTCCAAGGATTAAGCATGATGCTGGAATGGGAAGTGGATATCCCTTTATTTTTGCATCCAGCAGAAGATTTATGAATGCAAAAGACACTTGGTGCTTTCTGCACAGCAAGGGAAAACAAACTTGCTGTGTCAACATTTGCCATAGAAGTGTCACATCAGCATTTGAAACTGGAAGGTTCATGGACCCATTGATGTATATTCTGGTGAAGAGGATGGGTTAAGCTAAGAGAAACCTCTCTTGTGTTTCTTGAGATGCTGTTCTAAGCAGATTTATTTAGAGTACGCGTTTCTGAACAAAGTGACTGTGGTTAGGTTTGCATTCCTGGAATGGACAGAAAAAAAAAGTGTGCATGTTTGATTGTGTGTATGGGTATGGGTAAGGAATTGAATTCAAGGGAAATCAACTTGTTCAGGCTGCCCAAAATCATCCTGAGATATTTGGAGTTTGGCATAACCTTTTGGCGGTACGATACACTGCAAAAATCTGGTAGCATTTTCCACCCCATGTTTAGGTTGCCACCAGAGGTGGTATTCAACAGGTTCTGACCAGTGGTGGGATTCAAATTTTTTTACTACCAGTTCTGTGGGTGTGGCTTGGTGGGCATGGCAGGGGAAGGATACTGCAAAATCCCCATTCCCTTCCCACCCCACTAACCTGCTTTCCAGCTCCGTTCTCCTGTGTAGGGCAACAAAAGAAAATCCAGCTGATTCGCTGGGACTCAGGAGGCAGAGAATAGATGGGGGCGGGGCCAGTCAGAGGCGGCATTTGCTGGTTCTCTGAACTACTCAAAATTTCCGCTGCTGGTTCTCCAGAACTGGTCAGAACCTGCTGAATACCACCTCTGGTTCTGACCAGTTCTGGAGAACCGATAGCAGAAATTTTGAGTAGTTTGGAGAACTGGCAAATACCCCCTCTGACTGGCCCCGCCCCCATCTATTCTCTGCCTCCTGAGTCCCAGCGGATTGGCTGGATCTTCTTCTGTTGCCCTGCACAGGAGAATGGAGCTGAAAAGCAGATTGGGTGGGAAGGGAATAGGGATTTTGTAGTAACCTTCCCCCAAGAGTTGGGAGGGAATGGAGATTTTACAGTATCCTTCCCCTGTCATGCCCACCAAGCCTACGCCCACAGAACCGGTGCTAAAATTTTTTGAATCCCACCACCGGTAGCTACCAAGCATCAAGGTTTCTTATACTAGTTAATGGCTCAGTGGTTAAAGATGAGACCTAAGCACTGTGCAATGGAATGCACTCTAGTTACTTGCCCCAGCTCCTGACCACCTAGCACAGGGGCGTCAAACTGGTGACCCACGGGCCAGATGCGTCACGTGCAGGCCACACTCACCCCAGCTCCACGAAGGGAAAAAGCATCATGATACATCAGGTGATGGCAACGCAATGCCACAAGTTTGACACCTGTGACCTAGCAGTTCAAAAGCAGGCAAATGTGAGTAGATAAATAAGTACCACTTTGGTGGGAAGGTAATGGGGTTTCATGTGCCTCGGCCTATAGTCACGGGGACCACATGACCATGGAAAGGTCTTCAGACAACACTGTCTCCCTTGGCTGAAACATGGAGATGAGTGCCATCCCCTAGAGTCAGACACGACAGGAAAAAACTTTTAACTACCCTGCTTTAAGGAGTTGGATACGATTCTGTTTTGCAAAATCTGATGGGGTGAGTTTCACAGTTTCTGTTCTTAGTTATTGCCAATACTAATGTAAAGGTAAAAGTTTCCCTGTCCAGTTGTGTTCAACTGTAGCGCAAGGTCTGAAGACATTTTCCATGATCGCGTTCCACAATCGTGGTCTGAAGACATTTTCCATGATCATGTGGCCAACATGCCAAAGGTGCACAGAATGCTGTTACTTTCCCATCAAAGTGGAACCTATTGATCTACTTGCATTTGCATCTTTTGAACTGCTAGATAGGCAGGAACTGGAGAAGGAAGGGAAGCTCACCCCATTGTGTGTGGCTCTCAGGCTTTCGAACGGGAGTTGTCAGCTTTCCAGATGACAAGGTCAGCATCTTTAAATGTGTCTAAAGGCTAAACGTACCAATTTTTTTTTGGGGGGGGGAACAGCTGGGAGAAGAGATTTTAAATTTCAAGATATTCAGTCCATTGCTGTCACCAAAAGAAAGAGAAAAGAGCACATGGATGCATCCATAGAGCAAATGCATAAAGCAAACAATGAATTTAATTTCCTGGAGAGTTTTGCAATTTTTGCATTTCATCTTAATGCCTGGTTATTATTATTTTTTAATATAGTTCTATTGTGCTTTCTCCAAATCATCCAAAATAATCTCAAGTTATCGAGTAATAAATACATGGCCGCTGCTTGTTCAACAAATGTAATCTCTCCTTTTTTAAAATGTTCCCATGGTGTCCCCAGTGAATAGCCATTGAGACAGACATTCATTTTGCCGTTCCTAAGTTGCAGTAGGTCGCAGCAGTGTTTCTTTTAACTACGTTGTGCTGTTTATTTCAAGGTGTGATATTGCCAACATTCACAAAAGTCCTTTGTTTTGTGACCTGATCACTACTTCTTACTCATCAAGGTTAGTATGATTATTTACGTACACGCCAGACTGTTTTATTTATTTGTTTGGGGTCCTGCATTTTCTTGTAAGAAGAAATGTAAGAAGAAATCAACCCCCCCCCATATTATCTCAAATAAAATATTAACCATAAGGAAAAGCCTCAGAAAAACCCAAAGCCCAAGATGCTAATAAAAAACTGCCTGAAGCCCATTCCACATTCCAGCCAGACACCTAAAGAAAACACTGTAAAAAGTAGCTAAGGAGATAATGAGCTTATTGAAAGAGGAAGCCAACTATCTAGATGGCTCCATTCATTAGCAAAGCAAATACCACCAGAAGAAGTCCATTCAAGACAGGATATTTCGAAACCCCTTACAGCAATTTCGACAGCCAACAAAAGCAGAATGATAGGATTAATATTAGCAGCCCCTCACCCAAAAAATCTAATATAGGACATAGCCACCAGCCAATCTAACACAGGACATAGCCATCAAACACCCTTTCAGAACACAAAGCCCATGTTGCACAAACCCCAAACTTCAAAGTTATAGAAACAAGAAAGTTCCATCCACTCATTCAGCCATTTGGTCAGTTACCCCAGAACCACAGGCTGGTTCTGCTCATTGATAAACCAAGACTTTCTTTCCAATCAGCCTCCATATTATTTCTAGTATCTTTCTCCCAGCTTGGAACTGAACCAGATGGATTTTACTTCCCACAATCTTTTTAACAGCAGTTCATCCATTTATATGTGTTCTTCTTCTTCTTTAGTCTCTATTTGAGTAAAGATTTTTTGCTTAATCTGTTCACAGACTTGATTCACTGAGAACACATGTAAAATCTGGCAGGGTGTTCTACTCTTTTTCGGCCTGAGGTTTTCTATTCCCCTCATTTTTTTTTTACTACTCTAAGAATACTATTATGAATGGCATGTGGTTGGCGACTTAGCATACTAGTAAATGATGGGAAGACCATACAATTGAATCTAGAGCTAAAACTTGTTGATTCAGACATATAAATCTAAAGATTAACCAAGAGCACTTCCATATGGACCCATTTCTATCCCCCAATCTCTTAAAAACATGTTAAAGTCAGCACTGAAATTCCTTTCATTCTTCTCCTCTCTAGAACGCCAAAAACAGGCAGGAAACATTATGAGCTACCAACATTCTCTCCAACTGACCAATAGGAGAAGCCAAAAATTACTATTTAGTTCAAGCCCCACCCCCTGGAGTAATGGAATTCTACTTGCCTCTGTTCCATAGAGCTTCCCCCCCCCCCCAAAAAAAACAAAAAAACAAAAAACAATCTGAACTGGGGATGCAGCAGGAAAATTGTTTGGCTGCCAAAACATCATCCTTGCCAGATATAAATTCCCACTAAAAGCTATGGTGATGATACGATGCCAGGATTCACCAGCTGAGGATTTTTCACTAATGGCAACCAGAATTGTTGGTTATGTTGTACAGCCTCTCATGGAACGGTGAAGTGGGGCATAGTGTAATTAGAATGATAGCTATCTTGTACCCTCCACCCCAGTGATGATGAGACAACAATTGGGTACATTTTACTCATGCAAACTGGCCCCCTCCTCTTTTTTTGCACAGATTAGGAAAACTAGAAGGATTAAATTAGGGATTGTTGATAAGGTTGGCTGTGAAATATGTTGGAAAGCTCCAGGTTCTAGCAGTAGGAGTGAGTGAAATGAGCTTTCCCAAACCAGCCCTGCCCTGCCCTCAAACCTCAGAGAATTCTTCTATTGCAATTTGGAAAAGAAAAAGGAAAAAAAAGAAAAGGGAAGCTTTGCAATTTGATTTGCAATGCTGTGGAGCTAAAAGAAACTCTGCTCAAAGAACAATACTGGGGTATGATTCAAAGGGTGTGATATGGCACCATAAAGTGGCCCAAATAACATTGGCTAGTGATCAAGGTGGCAATCAAGGTGGCAAGATGTTTAGTTCCTGTTTGCTTTGGGGGGATTCGGAGAACTCGACTATAATATAATCGAAAAGTTCCGTGTTGTGATGGACATGCTTTTAATTTCTTGATCTGAATCATCAGCTTCCTTAAACATTGAGAATGATGTTCTAAGTTTTAACTTCCTTTAACGTTTGATCCTTGCTTGCTTGCTTTAGTGTTCAGGCACCGCCTAGCTCCCTTTGGGCATTTATCAGACTAAATGCTGTGCTGAAACCCGGATGGCAATTAAATGTTTCAATGTTTTAGATATTTTGAAGTGCGATTCCTATCGGTCCATGCCACGCGTTTTGCTAAATACATGTCGAAGTTGTAGTCCAAAGATCTGGAGAGCACCAAGCTGCTTTAAAGGAAGATACATGCAAGTTAGATCGGGGTTACAGAAATTCCCTGGAGCCATAGAACTGCCATGTTTTGAAAGACACTAAAACCATGCTTGAAGCAACTGGTCAATGGGCTTAGGGAGTTGGCAGTTAGACCTGCCTTCTCCTGCTCTGACACAAAGAACAGGAGCTCTTCTTTTGCACCTGTTGGAACTTGCTATCTCCTCAACCATGTTCAGTATCTATTAAGAAGGTAGGCAAAATTTGATATGTGTCACAATGTGGGAGAGGTGGATTAGTCCCCTCTTAAAACTCACTATCTCTTCCAAACCTCATCTTTGCATTGGAAGGGAATGGAGTATAATCATCCCATCAGCATCATTTTTTCTAAAATGCAAGGATCTTTTCCCACTTTTGAATTAAAGTGCTCTGCAGCTCTCCCTGATTTGGTAGAAAACTGGCTATTCCCCATTGCTGATCCCTATTCTGCATCTATAGCCTTTTGCGGTGGGGTCCAAATGGAATCCTGATTTGGATAGGCAGGTTGTGTTAAGCAAAGTTGGTTAAACCTTCTAGCTTTACTGCCTTCTACCCCACCACATCATCAGCCAAAGAGAAACCGTTTGCCAGTCAGGACAAGGAACATTTGGAAGAGGTAGTGAGTTTTAAGAGGGGACTAACCCACTTTTCCTACATAACGATGCATATCAAAACTTGCAAATCCTGTATATCTTGCTAAATAGATATTGGTTTGAGGAAACAGCAGGTTTTGACATGTGTACGAGCAGGTCTCCTGTCCTATTGTTTGTGACAAAGCAGGAGAAGGCATGTCTATTTGCCAGCTCCTTGACTGCATGGAGCAGTTGCTTCAAGCTTGGTTTTAGTGCAATTTCAAAATAGCATTTTCATCATTCTAAGGGTTTCCTGAGGTGCCGTGTTTCGAAACAGCACTAAACCCCTGATCAAACCTCATGATTTCAGTGGTCTGGGGGGCGGGGGAGGGCGGTATGGGGTAAAGCGAGAGAAGGTGGCACTTTCAAAACCCAGCACCTTTGCAAACATCTGGTCTTGGGCAGGTGTAGAGTTTTGAAAGAGTATGAGATCCGTGCTCTGGATAAGCCCGCTGAGCATATGGTTTACTTTGATTTCAGGAGCTTTAGTTTACAGGGTAGGGAAAGACGACATGGATAACTACATGGAGGCAAGGAAGACAGAGGGTGAAGTGAGCATTGCAAGCTTTTGAGTAGACTTTGTGGCCTTGTGTGAGAGTACATAAGGCAGTGGTGGTATGCTACCGGTTTGGACCGGTTCAGCTCAACTGGTAGTTTAAAAAAAAAACCCTCCAACAATCAGCTGAGAGGAGGGGAAAAAAGCCTCAATCAGCTGAGAGGAGAAAGAAAAGTGCAGAATCAGCCTTTCCACCTGCCTTCTGCGCTTTTCTCTTCTTTCTCTTCTCAGCTGATTGGCACTGCAGGCTTCAGCTGGTGTGGGGAAATCTGTGCAAGTGCATTAGATGCATGCGCAATCACCAAACCAGTAGTGGATCAGGTAGGATCCCACTGCTGACATAAGGGGTACATAAGAGTCTGTGTTGCAATGATGTGACCCTTGGTTTGTCATTTCTGACAAAAGTGTTGGGTTCTATAGAAGTCTTAAAGGCAACACTGCCATCCAAATATTCAGAGTAAGCTTTTTTTTTTTCTTAGCTTGGTGCACTGTCTTATGCATTTATTAAATGAATGTTACCATTCTAGTATTTTTAGTTGTTCTGGAATGTTCTCATTTCCTACTTTCAATCTTTTTTCCAAATTCAAATGCCTGTTGATATTAGATCAACTGCTATCTCATTTCCCCTTACAGTTGTAACCTAATGGGATAAATTAACAAGAAGATAGCCAGCTGATATCATTCTCAACTCTTCACAATGTGATTTTAGAGTGCTTTTACACACCAGCAACTTAGCTGCATCTGTAAAGAAAAAAGGAAGGAAGGAAGGAAGATGTTCCCGTCACCTGGTGAAAATAAATTTCTGTTAGTACTTTGTACAGAATCAAAAATACATCAACGAAGAGCATTCTAGAGGGAGCATATGGGATTCTCTTAATGTGTTAATTTCTTCAAAAGAATTAATATAAGACCCTGCAGGAAAGACAATGCAAATGAAGAAAGAATCAAGGTTGAAGTTTTGGTGACATCACTGATCAAATTTGGTAAAATGCAAAGCCACGTAAAGTAGAGAAACTCTCTTGGTTCATTACTATAACATGAACACAGGATGAAAGATATTTGTGACTTGCCAGAAGAAAAAACAGAGGGAGAGTTGTATTTTCATATAATGGCTACATCGACTATCTTGTTTTATGTTAGGAGAGCTTATATTCATGGTAGCATTTGTGATTCTTGGAATAGCTGTCATAGGTTTGTTGTGAAAAGGAAGCTACAGTGAGCTTCTGCTAGATATTAATCAGTAGAGTCTTTTATTTGCTGTTGCAACAAGACCAGAGGTCTGCACTTTGATAAAGTGGGCACTGTCCCATTTGCCAGTGAAAGCCAGCAATATCAATAACATTTAGACTTATATATTGTTTCACAGTGCTTTACAGCCCTTTCTAAGCCGTTTACAGAGCCAGCATATTGCCCTCAACAATCTGAGTCCTCAT
The DNA here is from genome assembly GCA_023653725.1 of Bungarus multicinctus. Classification (NCBI taxonomy): domain Eukaryota; kingdom Metazoa; phylum Chordata; class Lepidosauria; order Squamata; family Elapidae; genus Bungarus; species Bungarus multicinctus. Next base: position 185,714,586 of record CM042834.1, read on the forward strand.
TTTAATGACTTCGGAAGGATGGAAGTCAGCCTTGAGCCAGTCAGGATCGAACTGCTGGTAGTCAGCAGAGTTAGCCTGCAATACTGCATTCTAACCACTGCGCCAGCAGCACGGCAGCAATGCAAATAACTTGCAAACCATCTCTATTGAAAGGTAGAGGACACAATGTTAAGCCAAAGTGTTCTGACTGGGCTATGTCCCCAAAATAAATGGTGCTGTCCATCTGTAATGGGTTGAAGGGACAATTTTGCACCTGTTTCTGAATAGCAATAGCAATTAGACTTATATACCGCTTCACAGTGCTTTACAGCCCTCTCTAATCTGATATTAACCTTTTGTCACTCTGACTGATATTGAATAATATCTGGCAGGCAGATTGGTACCAACGCTGATGTTGTCTGGTTAACAATAGAGCTTGGGGTCCTGGGTTCTACCCACCCAGCACATGTTAAAGGATTTTATTTATTTTCTTATTAATCTATTTGCCACCCATCTCATAGCAAACGACTATGAGCAGCTTCCAGTATTAAAACATTAAAAACCCAAGGAATAAATAGCTTTAAAAGAGTACAAATAGAAATCCCAATCAAGATATGGTTAAAAGATGGGGAGGCAGGGAACAGTGTTTGTGTGTGTGTGTGTGTGTGTAGGTGGGATTGCCTTTTAATCAGGGATGGGTTTCTACCGGTTCTGTTCACCTCTGTAGAACCGGTAGCTCTGAAGAGCAGCAGACATAGAACCAGTTCTATGTCAGTTCTATAGAACCAGTTCTATGTCTGCTGATGTTTTTGCCCGCCCGTCTGCCTGGGCTCTTACCTCACCTTTATTTCCTGCTTTTTCAACCTCAGCTGCCATGTGAGCCACCGGTGCGGTTGAAAAAGCAAGAAAAAAAGTGCTTTTTCAAAGGCTGCTTCTCCGCACGCAGTACTGCTCAACTGTCCAGACAGCTTGCTGATGACAACTTACAGGCGCGCGCGCGCAGCGTGCAAGGAAGCACATTGTAAATCACCGAACCTCGTAAATCACAGAACCGGTAGTTAACCCTGTTGGATCCCACCCCTGCTTTTAATTCAACAAAACCCTCCAATGTGATGTTCCCCATTAGGCTCTGAGGTTATCTGACAGAGCCAGAAATTCAGGATCGTGTGGAAGGGAAGAAGGATGGGAGCCAATCTCATCTCAGGGAGTAAGGTATACAGGAGCCATGGCAGAAATGGAATCCCGTGACTGGCAGGGCCTGCCGACAAACTCAGAATGCCGAAAACCCAGAGGCTTCCTTGCAGATCAATGTTTCTCAACCTCAGCTGCTTTAAGATGCCCGGACTTCAACGTCAACTCCCAGAATCCCCCCCCCTCACTCTAACTCCCATGCTGACTGGAGAATTCTGGGAATTGAAGTCTACACATCTTCAAGCGGCAGAGCTTGAGAAACCTTGTTGTGCCTGATGCTAGAAGCTTGCGATTTATTTTGTGACATGCCAGTTTCGCCTTTAATTGTTCCTAATTAAAAGAGTCCATCTATGTTGAATGGTCGGGTTTGTTTATGTTTTAATATTTCATCAAAAGAATAAAGTCAGGTGGTTAGGGAGGCTGAGAGCACCCAAGGAAGTATGGTTAGCTATGCTGGGCACCACATTGTCTTCCTATCTTGTAGGACGCATTGATAAACATTTGGAGAAAAATCTCCTGTGTGGTGTTGAATAATTGCTGTGTTGTGACTAGTCACTGCTTGTGGAGTGAGGGCTTAGTGTAAAACTGCTTATCATTCAGATCTGGCCCGTTTTCTCAGCTCTGCATTGTACATGTCAACAATATTACTGAAATTGTGTTGGTCAACCTTAGCGCTAGTCTTCTTCTTTACTTTTTCATTTGTTACCATAATAGAATCGGAGAGAAGGCAATGAAAGCAGCATGTCTGAATCCGTCTCTAATGTCGGAACATTTCTTGCCTCACATTGCAGAAGTTCATTGGGTCCTTTCTCCTTTTATGCAACCGTCTCCCCTGCAGCCGAATGTATATTTTACATATGATTGCCACCCCTACCAAAACTAAAACGAAGATCTGCTGATATTGTTGCCTCCTGTACTGAGAAATGAGATCTTAAACCCACTAAAGCATTAAATGGATAGGCTGGTAGCAATCAACTGTTCGAAATTGGGCTAAAGTGGCATATTCATCACCCCATGCTTAACTGTTGTAGAATCGTTAAACCTAGTCATGCTGTTGTACTGTGCATACTGGGGAACATTTGAATCTGCAGGAAGCTGGCTGTCGCTTTGTTATTTGAAATGCTTACAAGTTGGCAACTGGTTTTTAGATGGTATAAAAAAGTAGACTACACCTGGATGCGTTATCTATCCCGAGTTGGAATTTTGGCAACCGAAGGTAGCTTATTTCAGGAAATGAAAGAGGACAGAAAGAGGCAACAATGAGAAAGCTCCTCATGGAGCAGGCAAAAACCAAAAGTAGCTTAACAGAAGACCACCAACTAAGTTCAATGTCTTATCCAAAAGCTAATTTCTTAGTTCATCTGTCTTCATACTAATAGATATGGATGCCCGTAATCCACTCACCCACCCAGCCAGCCTTATACTCGGATAATTAAATGAAGGCCCTAATGTGTACAACCACAGCCAGCTGGCTGGGTTTGCTGCTTTGCTTCGGTAAATGACTTATTTGGTGATCTAATGGCAGACAATCAAAAGAAACTAAAGCTGGTTTGAGAGCTGCTATTGGGAGCAGCTGTTTTAGTTTGAATTCCAGGCTTCCTGTTGTTTTTCTTGTAGTTAATACTTTAGGAAAATAAAACAGGAAAGGTCCATAGTGGCCTGATTGGGTTCAGACCCACCAAGGTGGGAGAAATCTTACTCCATACCACATCCTTTCATGCACCATTTCCCTTTGCTCTGCCTATTTCTAGGTGCGTATGCATGTATACTTTGAAAATAAAAGTAACGTAGCAGGAGAAAACCCATTGCACGGGGCTGTTTTATGCTCCTGTCTCTGTGACCCATGGAGAGTTAGATTTCTCTTTTGGACTTGTATAACACAGCCTGATTTTGACTCTGAATAAATACTTAAATGTAACTGGATGGTAGTTTGTGGATTTGGGGGTGAGCATGTCTTATATCAGCAGTCCAGGTTCGAGACCTGAGCGCCATACGATGGGGGTGAGCCCTCAACCTCATCCCAGCTTCTCTCAACCTAGCAGTTCAAAAGCATGCAAATGCGAGTAGATAAATAGGTACCACTTTGGTGGGATGGGAACAGCACTCCGTGACATCATGCTGGCTACAAGACTGTGGAAATATTTCTGGACTGCATTGGCTCAATGATCTTGAAATGGAGACGAACACCAACCCCTAGAGTTGGAAATGAGTAGCGGAGTAAAATTGACAGGGATTCCTTTATCTTTATCATACTGACCCAGGCAGGTTCAGGCTTCTGAATTGACACATTATCCAAATGAACATTTTCTACAAATAGGGGCATATCCTCATAGAACTAACTCCCAGATTCTTTTTTCAGCCTGGGGATTCCTCTGATCACAGCACAAATTCCTGCTCTTCTAAAGACACATGAGGTGTCTTGTATTGTAGTATTGTATAAACTCTAAGACCTGGAAACCCTAGCAGCTTAGCCCCCATGATATTATAGTACATAAAGTGGTCTTCTCCTCTTTGTAACTATGACCGTTGGCTCCCAAAAGTTTGTCCAAGGTTATTATGCAGACACAAGCATATATGAGACGAGTTCCAGTTCTAGCATGGGTGGTCCTCAACTTACAACCATTCATTTAGTGACTGTTCGAAGTTATAACAGCGCTGAAAAAAGTGACTTACAAGTTACAACCAGTTCTCACACTTATGATTGTCACAAGCACACACAGTTGTGTGTTTCAAATTCAGACACTTTGCAACTGGCATGCGTTTATAAGGTTATGTGATTGCTGTTTGCGACTTCTCAGCTGGCTTACCACAAGCAAAGTCAATGAGAGAAGCTAGATTTAGTCAATGATTGTGCGATTCATTTAACAACTATGGCAAAAAAAGGTCACAAAATCGGGCATGATTCATTTAACAATTGCCTCGCTTAATAATGGAAGTTCTGGTCCCAATTGAGGTTGTAAGTCAAGGACTACTATACACATTTCAAATTCACAAGTGTCTCAGGTTTGTATTTCACCATTCACTAAAATATTCTGAACTGTCTAGAGCTCCTTTGTTCAACATCATTAAGTTCTTCTTTCACTAATTCTGCCATTTCTGCCATAGGTTGCAGATGCTTTTTCATATCAAGTTTTGTTTTCATATATTTTTAAAATCTAATTCAGTGCAATAGATTGTTCTGTAGATACATTTTTTTTTAACAAAAAACCCCTCGTTTGGTTAGGATGCTGGGATGGAGGTGAGCAAACTTGCGTTCGAGACCCAAGTGCTGTCCTGGAGCAGGATTGAGCTCCTGTCCTTCACTCCAATTCCAATAGGGAGCACGAAAGGAATCCTCAACTGGGCATCTCCCGGGCAACTGTGATGTCACCGGCTTATCCTTTCAACCCAGAAGCACCTCAGTGCTTCCGATCTGAGTGCAATTCTTTACTGAGGTGGTTGTGTCTGTCATCTGCACCTCTATAACTGTCTGGTTTGGTTCTGCTACCCAAAAGGACAGACATAGACTTCAGAGGATAAATAGGACTGTAGAAAAAACAATTACTATCCACCTGTCTTCAATTGAGGACCTATATACTGCACGAGTCAAAAAGAGAGCTGTGAAAATATTTACAGACTCCTCACATCCCGGACATAAACTGTTCCAACTCCTTCCCTCAAAATAATGCTGTAGAGCACTACACATCAGAACAACTAGACACAAGAACAGTTTTTTCCTGAAAGCCATCACTCTGCTAAACAAATAATTCTCTCAACACTGTTCAATTATTACAAAGTCTGCACTACTATTACTGCTAATCTTCTCATCACTCCTTATCACCCATCCCCTCCCACTTGTGATTGTAGGACTGTAACTTTGTACCTTGTATCTTTACGATTTATATTGACTGTTTCCTAGTATGATTTGATTGTTGACTGTACCCTATGACTATCATTAAGTGTTGTACGTTATGATTCTTGATTCTTAACAAATGTATCTTTTCCTTGTATATACTGAGAGTATTTACACCAAGACAAATTCCTTGGGTATCCAATCACACTTGGCCAATAAAGTTTTCTATTCTATTATAATTGAATCAGGTGAATGATACAAAATTAAAGGAGATAAAATATGGGCTTTTGTTAAAAGACAGAAATAATTTAAAAACACAGGTTTAGGCAATGCCACCTAGTCATGACAGAACACATTACTAGAAAATAGATTCAGTTTTGCACAATAAGAGCTTTGACATTATGAAACAGGATTACCAAATCATGCGTTAATTAATCATATTTACATTATTGTTTAATATATTTGAATGTTTCTTTGTATACGAAATAATCTACAATGAGCTTAAAATATAAAATGCACATTAAAACTTAATAAGTTAAAAACAATTAAAAAAAATTTTTACAAAAAAGATTTAGTTTGATTTGATTTGTATAATAAAAAGTGGTGATGGGAGAAAGCAAAAGGAAGATGATTCATACAGGGAAGGCCTGACTAGAGACAAAGATCTTTAGTCCCATAGATGCCCAAAAGATATAGCAGTAGGTAGCTCACATTTTATGAGACAGAGAATACTAGGGGTTAGACCCCACTAGATAAAGGCCAACCAAATGTGACTGAAAGATGGCCCATACATTGGGAATTTCCTCAGTGTTGTTAGTGAAGGCAGCTCATCCCATATCCTTGCACCAAACTGATAAATTTATACATTGAAAGCAGAATTTTCACCCTGGTTCAAATAGCTAATGTTCAGCCAGTGCAATTGTCTCAATAAACAACTACCGAGATTCTCAGTCATCCAGGTCATGGTTGTTCCAAAGGTGCTTTTTTCAAGAGGCAACTGGGCTTTCTGGTTTTTCTTGGAAGACGTTTCGCTTCTCCTCCAAGAAGCTTGAAGATCCAATGAGCTGAAGAAGCTTCTTGGATGAGAAGTGAAACACCTTCAAAGAAAAACAAGGAAGCCCAGTTGCCTCTTGAAAAAAAGCACCTTTGGGGTGTCTCAATAAATGTGTTACATATATACAAGAGGCACTGGCCTCAGCAACTTGGCTACCATGTTTTGCACCAGCTGTAGCTTCTAGCTGGATTGCATGATAATAACCTTAACATGTATAAGGCAGTGATGGGATTCAAAATTTCTTACTACCAGTTCTGTGGGTGTGGCTTGGTGGGCATGGCATGGCTTGGTGGGTGTGGCAGGGGAAGGATACTGTAAAATCCCCATTCCCTCCCCACCCCACTAACCTGTTTTCCAGCTCTGTTCTCCTGTGCAGGGCAACAAAAAAAGACTCAGCCAATGAGCTGGGACTCGAAAGGCAGAGAAGAGATGGGGTCGGGGCCAGTCAGAGGTGGTATTTGCCGGTTCTCTGAACTACTCAAAATTTCTGCTACTGATTCTCCAGAACTGGTTAGAACCTGTTGAATACAATCTCTGTATAAGGTATAAATATATGGAGGATAATGTAGTAGGTAGGGCTTTTCATCAGGGGTGGGATTCTGGTTAGGACCGGTTCTATAGAACTGGTTGTTATGATTCTGTGCAGTTTGGAGAACCAGCAAATCGTGCCCCTGGATGCCCCCCCCCCTCTTCCCGCCCCTCCCCTCCCCATTAGTCCTTATTGCACATGTGTGACATTGCGTGCATGCCTGACATGGCTGACTGCGTTCTCCTTTGCCCAGTCACTCCTTAAGGTATTTCTTTTTCCCTCCCGATGATCAGCTGTTCCGAAGATCAGCTGTTCTGGGATTCTATTTGCTGTTTTACTGCTTCACCCAGGAGGCTTCCCTGAGGCCTAGGAGGCAAAAAGGGATGGAGGGTGTACTGGGGGGGGGGATGCGTGGGGGAGCTGTGCCCCCTCGTGCTCAATTTTCTACCTTCCTGGGCCCTAGGGAAGCATTCTGGGAGCAAAAACAACCCCTCAGGAAGCTTCTCTGAGGCCCAGATGGCCAAAAACCAAGCCGGGGGTGGGGGCTGCAGAAGCAGGCTCCATTTTTTGCCTTCCTGGGCCCCAGGGAAGCTTCCTGGGAGCAAAAACGCCACCCCCCAGGAGGCTGTGTCCCAGAAGGCCCAATAAAAACAGGGGAGGGATGCTGCAAAAAAAGCTACACCCACCGAGTCACATGACTACATCTACCTAGCCATGCCCATAAACCAGTTGTTAAAAAATTGGAATCCCATCCCTGCTTTTCCTGCTTTATCCAGGTAAGGTTTTATTCGATATAATAATGGGCACTTTGAGCCATTGACACTGAGGATACCAAGGAAACCTCCAAATGATGTAATTGAACTTTCTGAGGGGGCATTTCCCATTAAGGACATTGATGTTATCAAAATCTGCTAAGATCAAACAGTCAAACTCACACTCTTCCTCAGGGGTGCTAAAGTTTATCAAAGGGATCTAGTCCTAAACTCAGACCTGGAAACATTCTAAGTATTTCCTTCAAAAACATCTGCAACTACACAGGTGTCCGTTCCTCAGGCACCCTCACATACAGGAGTATTTGTAATAGCTCAGTAGTTGGTAAAATTCTATGGCTTCATAACTCACTTTTTCAACAGCAGATATGCCACTTGCCTCTTTAAAAAGCTGAGAGTCCAGTTCCATGTCATAAGGAAAACACCCCTGCTCCTTGGAAAGAAACTGCCAATCTTGTTTGGCCGTTACAGAGAAAGCAAGATAGGAAGAGCCCAAAGCAGTATTTAGCCATCCAGATAGCAAAAAGCGTGTTATGCATTTTCCCAGCTTCATAAATTTTATTCATTTTTATTTATTTATTTGATTTGTCAGTCGCTTACAAGATAGTAGGTATAAGTATATTCATAGTTATGAATACATGAAATGGGTACATATAAGAAAAATAAAAGAAACAATAGGACAGGGACGATAGGCACGTTGGTGCGCTTATGCATGCCCCCTACAGAACTCTTAGGGAAGGGGTGAGGTCAATAGTAGACAGTCTAAGGTTAAAGTTTTTGGGATTTGGGGAAGAAACTGAGCACGCAGAATTAGAATTGTGCTGGATGCATCAAAACCAGTATTCAAATTGGCATGCATTCTTTATCCACAAAATGCCTTGCTGATCTGTCACAGCAGGCCTTCAAGGACTCAAGGAATGTTAGCTTTTGCAGAGCAGATGACATTAATCTCTTGACCATCCTAAAGATTTGGACTGGGGTAGGTACTTGAGAAAGTAATGGTAGCTTGCAAAGACTTTTACAATCCTGCTTGCGCCGCCCACACAAAGAGCAAGACTGTGTGCACAATGCCGGAGGCCACAGATCACCTGTCCTTGCTTGAAACAAAGGCTGTCTGTCTGGCTCAATTTCTGATTTGCGGCCATAATTGGGTTTAGCAGTAGCTGTATCAGATATGACACCCTTCTCCAATTGCTTTCATGCTTTTCATGCTTTTAAACTTTCGTGCATACTTCTACTCTGGAAAGAACTTCAAGATTGTATTTTGTCTGGTGCAACCTTGCGTTGTAGCTGTCTGGTTTACTAATTTTAAACGGGTAGCAAAATAACCAAGAGCATCTGCTTGCATTTTAGCTGAGATGCAGATCTCCAGTACGATTATAGGCCAAGGAATTGTAAAAAGCTGCCAAACATATCTCTATCTCTATAAATTTCCAGGATAATATATATTATCCAAACAGCGTTTTTGCTTAGATTCTGCCTAGACATAAAACTTCTTTAATAGCTTCAAACCAGCAATTCAGCCATCTCAACCATCTACATCTGTCAAACAAAATACTAACATATACTGTGATTAAGTGGGAGGAGTTACATTACATGAATTATTCATACTCATTGTTTTGAATGTGGACTCCTTGAATGAAAAAGAGGTGAAGGTAGGAACTCTAACTCAACAAGGAGGGAACATAGGGAAGAATACACTCATTACTTTGGAGCTGATATGTTTTCTAATTGCTAGATGCTTGCAGGGGTTGTTCTTCTAAAGGAACCACAAAACGCATGAGATAGAGATGGATATGATACAGATAGAACTAGAACTAGATACAGTTAGAGATGAAGATGATAATAAAAATGAGAGACAGAGATAGAGCTAAAAGAGACACAGGTAGAGAAAAAGATAGAGATTTAATTCATTTAATTTATTGTCATTGTGAGATTATTGGGTCCCGAGCTGATTCTGAACTGATATCAAAACCCCATGTGGAAATGCCATTTGTTGAATTCATGTGATGAAATAGGCTAACAAAAATGCTTCTGTCATGACCCTGTCGGAATCTGACTTGGAAGGGGAGGCTGAAGAGCTGACAGGGAGTGGGTGTATGGCTCCGTTGGCTGTGGAAGAAACTGGGGAAGGGCACAATCCAGTTGGGCAGAGCAGGGAAGACGTAGAGCAAGGGAGAGGGAATTCAGAGGAAGACCCAGGCCCACCCCCTCTTTATCCTAGGGCACGCAGGGAGGAATGGAGAAGGGAGCAACGTGAGTAGCGTGGCTTACAAGGGAGGAAAGGGCCCTGGTTCCCTTCATTAGATGCAGCTGGGAACACAGTGTATAAAAGAGGAAGCTGCACACAGCAAGATGTTGGGAGAAAACGTGAATTTATCTGGTATCGTCGTGGCTTATCTATGTTCCTGGCTTCTTCCCAACTGTGTGAGTTTTGCCGTGCTTTCAAGTCCGAAATTCCTTCTCTCGCCCTGTCAAGTTAATTACTTCAGCTTGGCATTTGGATTTTTAGTTACAGTTTGTATGTACCTTGTTTTGGACAGAATTTTCTACAGTTAAAGGCTGTTCCTGGGAGAGTTTTTTCTCCAGCCGAAGGTAACTTGGACATCGGGGGCAAAGTTGGAGATAATAAAGGGACTATTCTTGCTTATTTGACTGTGTTGCCTTTGTGCCACGCCCTGGGTCATCACAGCTTCATTTTGTACAAGACAAATATGGATCAAGACTATTGGATCTATTTTATATTTTTTTAACCAGAACCTGAGTTCTGCTCATTGAAGCCAAGTGGTTGCATTGTAGATTAATCATAAACTAATCTACAATATATGATTGATCCGTTAATCATCTATTGTATCTAAATATCTAAATATACTATAATATTAAAATCTAAATATCTAAATATACTATAATATTAAAAAAATATATATCTAAAGGTGCCAGTGACTAAGTATTTTGCTTTAATTATCAGAATCTAGCCTTTTCATATAAAATCATCCCTGTTACATTTTTTGAGGAAATGCAAAGATATTTTTGTTTACTGCTATTGTTATAGAGCAGGCTGTGTTTGCTAGTCTAGAGCCAAGAGACTCAAAGATCTCAGTATATGCAGGTTTATTCTTTGATGCTTCTTAATGCAGGGACTTGAGAACAAGCCTTACGGGGATAGGCTGAAGAAGTTTGGATGCTTGTTCTTGAGCAAAGAAGACTGAGGGAGAACTAAGATCATTGTTCAGACATATCAGAGGATTTTAGTTATTGTAGATGCATGGGTATTACAGTGCTTCTTTGTGAATTTGCTTTTATTTATTTATTAGATTTTTATCCCACCTTTATGACTTTATAAATAACTCATGGTAGTAATCTACACAATGCTCTTTCTTCTCCCTATTTTCCGCACAGCAACAACCCTGGGCCGAGGGGTTGGGCTGAGAAAGGGTGACTCACCCCAGTGCCTTTCATGCCTAAAATGGGATTACAGCTCAGTTTCCTGGTTCCTAGTCCAGTACGTTAACCACTACATTAAACTAGCTTCTTCATAATGTTTTCCCAATAGGTGTGTTTATTATGTGTTGGTATGGGAAACTATTTATTTATTTATCTATTTATTTATTATTCAAATTTGTATACTGCCCCATCTCCCTAAGGACTCGGGGTGGTGCACAGCCAAATAAAAACATATAAATACAAATACAATAATTTAAAATACATTAAAAGGATTAGATAAATTGACATTAAGAGTTAAAAAGTAGGAAATTAAGAAAGTTAAAAACCATTTAAAAAACTGAATTTAAAACCATTACACATAACTCTAGGCCAGACTGGCTAAATGGAATAGGTGGGTTTTTAGTGCGCGCTGGAAGGTCAATAGGTCAGGGATGGTCCTCATCTCCGGGGGCAATTCGTTCCAGAGGGAGGAAGCTCCCAAAGAGAAGGCCCGAACTCCTCGGCACCCCGAGGAGGCCTGCTCTATGAGAGCGCACTGGTCGGCGAGAGACTGATGGTGGCAGCAGGCGGACCTGTAAATACCCAGGTCCCAAGCCATGGAGCACTTTAAAGGTGGTCACTAACACCTTGAATCGCACCTGGAAGGCCACTGGGAGCCAATGCAGCTCATGCAAAACTGGTGAAATATGGGAGCTCCGAGAAGCCCCCCAAAACACCTGCGTGGCTGCATTTTGCACAAGCTGGAGCCTCCGGATGCTCTTCAAGGGGAGCCCCATGTAGAGAGCATTGGCATAATCCAGCGGGAGATGACGAGGGAGGATGTGACCGTGCAAAGTGCGTCCTGATCCAGAAAGGGCCGCAACTGGTAGATCCTACGGACCTGACAAAAAGCCCCCCTGGTGACGGCTGCTATATAATCTTCTAACGACAGCCATACATCCAGGAGGACACCCAAATTGCGTGCCTCTCCATGGGGGCCAGAATTTCCCTCCCCCCACGGCCAGCGAAGGAGTAAGCTGGATGTATTGGAGCGCCGGAAAGCACAGCCTGGCCGGGTTGAGCTGAAGCCTGTTCAGCCCCATCCAACCCCGCACAGCCTCCAGGCACCAGGTCATCACTTCCACGGCTTCGTCAGGGTGTCCCGGGGTAGAAAAGTACAATTGAGTATCATCAGCATACTGATGGAATTGTACCCCAAAGCCACAGATGATCTCACCCAGTGGCTTCACATAAATGTTGAATAGAAGGGGCAAGAGCACCAACCCCTGAGGCACCCCCACAGATCAGGGGCCTCGAGGTTGATCTCTGACCCCCTGCCAACACAAATTGCGAGCGGTCGGAGAGGAAGGAGGAGAACCACCATAACATGGTGCCTCCCACTCCCAGCCCCTCCAGCCGCCGCAATAAGATACTGTGGTTGACAGTATCAAAAGCCGCTGAGAGATCTAATAGGATCAGGACAGAGGAAAACCCTCTGTCACGGGCCCTCCATAGATCATCAACTAACACGACCAATGCCGTTTCTGTATTGTGCCCGGGCCTGAAGCCTGATTGGCGTGGATCCAAATAGGATGATTCCTTCAGGTGCCGGGGGAGCTGTCGTGCCACCACACTCTCAACAGCCTTCACCATAAAGTGAAGGTTGGAGACCGGACGATAATTAGACAATAAGGTCGGATCCAGGGACGGTTTCTTGAGGAGGGGTCTCACCACCGCCTCTTTCAAGGCAGGAGGTAAGAACCCCTCACTCAAGGAAGCATTTATAACACCCTGGAACCAATCACGTGACACCTCCCGGGCGGCCAAAACCAGCCAGGAGGGACATGGATCCAATAAACATGTGATGGCATTAAGCCCACCCAGCAATATCCTGAAAAGCTGCACAACACTGGCAGAATCTATCTCCTGAAGCTGAAGGTCTCTGACCCTGGAGGTTTCAGAAAGTAGCTAGATAGTTACCTCTACAAGATGGTTTAATTCAGGGCTGTCAAACTCACGGCTCGCAGGCCGGATGCATTATGCACTGGCCACACCCATGCCCAGTTTAGTGAAGGGGGAAAAAGTCATGATACATCATGTGATGCTGTGAGTTTGACACCCCTGGTTTAATTGTTTTTCTTGCACATTGCAGAGAGTTGGATTAGATCAGGGGTGTCAAACTCGCATCGTCATGGTGGTGTCACGTGATGTATCGGGACTATTTCTCCCTTCGCTAAACTGGGCATGGCTGTGGCCAGCACGTGACACATCCTGCCTACGGGCCATGAGCTTGACAGCCATGGACTAGATGAACCTTGTGGAGCCTACTCCATAGTTCTATTTGTAGATATAGAACAGGAGTGAGCAAATAGCAAAATAGATTTATGCATTGCAAGGCAATTCAATATAATGCTCTGTGTCATTCACATGCACAGAAAATTGAAAATTCACTTCCTCCTCTTCATCTTGCCTCTCAGTGACCTTATTACAGGTCTCTGCCTGGAAGTTCTGCTAATCAACAGGAGTATTAATACTGATCTATAAAGTACCTTTTTGTGAAATCAAATCTGAGAGTAATCCCTCCTGTTTTTTTCCCTCACTGTTCCCATGTGCATGTCAATATATTAAATCATATTGTCATAGGGTAGATATATTTTACTTTTCCAAGAAGAGGATAGAAGTCAGAAAAGAAGAAACACATTTCTTCCAAAAGGAAGTTCAGATTTGTGTGCCTCAGTGCTCATATCCAGATTTTCTTTCTCATTTTTAGAATATCTGCCCTACTATTTGATAGTTAGTTACTCACTTGATAAATAACTCAAGGAGGGATTGTCAAGGAGAGAGGGGAGAGAGATCAACAAAGGAATCTGTTCTTCTGAACATCAAGAAACATTTCTCTTGCTAGTTTCTCTATCTTTCTCTATTTTTCACACCTTTTGCCTGTCTCTTCCAATCCAGGTGCTTGTGTACACTCTCTGTGTTTCTGTGTTCGCTCAACTAAGTTTAACCTCATGTGACTAGATCTGCTTACAGAAGATTAGATGACAAATCCCATTGGGCAAATCTAAATGAGATTTGATGTAATCGTTATGGTGAGAGTACCTCTTGATTGACCATGATGATGTTGGCCAGCACATCCTATTCTTTGATTTATTTTATATATATATAATATAAAAATATTCAATCTACTTTATTGCAGTTGTATCTGAGAAGCCTTGAGTCAACAAAATTAATTCCACTGGAAGGAATCTAATGGATTAAAATACATCAAAGTAGTGTACTGTCATGGAAACAAAGGATCAATTCTTCTTTACTGGATCAAAAGTGCAACTAATACAGTATTCTGTTCTCAACTATAATATATCATATATGGAAACCATACTAATATATATTAATTTATATATATTTTTTGTTTTGATGGTCTCCAAAATCTGGTACAGATAGTCCTTGGCTTATAACAGTTCATTTCATGACCATTCAAAGTCACAACAAAACGGAATAAAGTGACTTATGATCATTTTTCACAGTTACAACTTTTGCAGCATCCCCATGTCATGTGATCAAAATTTAGATGCTTGGCTATTGGTTCACATTTATGACAGTTGCAATGTCCTGGGGTCATGTGATCACTTTTTGCGACCTTCTGACAAGTAAAGTCAATGGGGAACCCAGAGTCACTTAACAATTGTGTTAATAACTTAACAATTGCAGTGATTCACCTAATAACTGTGGCAAGAAATGTGGTAAACAGGGCAAAACTCACTTAACAAATATCTCACTTAACAACATAAATTTTGGGCTCAATTGTGATTGTAAGTTGAGGACTATTCAAACATACAGTGCTCCTTAATATGGAAGAACAATAAATTATTATATATGTCAAAAAATACACAAGGTTTTCTTTGCAGAACTTTAAAAACTTTGTATCATAAAAAAGAGAGTAAAAAAAAGTGCTGCTTATTCTTTGTTATTGTTTATTTTCTGAACTAAAACCTTCACTTACGTAACTATCCCAACCATACTTATCTTCCCAACTCAGAATCTTGTTATTCTTCTCATACCTTCTGGTATTTTTCCTCTTGAATACCATGGGAGCCATCTTTTGTTCTTCAAATCCTTGTTAGATTTTCTTAGAAGCCTAAGCTGCAGAAGCTGAAATCTTTCAGAACAAACCCTTCTGCCTCTGCAAACTACTTTGGGTAGGTTTCAGATTCTCTGTGTATTTCTTTATCTTTCAAATATGCTCTTGAATGCATGAGACAAATCCATGGCATAAGGTGTGTGGATGGATGGATGGATGGATGGATGGATAGATAGATATAGATAGATGATAGATAAATATAGATAGATAGATGATGGATAGAGATAGATAGAAATAGAGATAGATAGATGATAGATAGAGATGATAGATGATAGATAGATAGATGATAGATAGATTGATAGATGATAGATTGATAGATGACAGATAGATAGAGATAGATGGATAGATAGATGATAGATGATAGGTAGAGATAGATGATAGATAGAGATAGATGATAGATTGATAGGATAGATGATAGAGATAGATAATAGATAGAGATAGATGATAGATGATAGATAGATATAGATGATAGAGAGAGGCAAATGATAGACAGAGATAGATAGATGATAGATGATAGATGGATAGATAGGAACTCTAGGGACTAAAACCATATATATGGAAAATACATAGTAACACTTGTAATAATATGCTCATAAAGTCACCTACTAAACAGATCTACCAATATTATAAGAGAAAATGAGGTAGTAACCTCAAGCAGCAGATGTCAAATACCTATTTGTTAGTAATTATTGCATTTTTTTCCTGCTGAATTGGGGAAAGTACTTGTGGATTTTTATACTTCACAGGCCCAAATAACATGGCAGGTTTTTAATACTGCATACTTTGAGCATCCACAAAAATGTAATAGGCTAGCCTTATTATATTAAATGGGAAGCTATAAAACATCTAGTCTGGATGCATGATATAGGGAAAACCTGCAAATGTTTTGCAAAACATTCGTCCCATTCCCATGCTGTAGCAATCTGGATTTTACAGGACTATGTTATCACTGCAGATAGCCAACAAGGTGGCTTGATGAAAGTGAATAAAAAGTGAATCTCAACACAGTCTAAACATCTGTTAGAACCAACATGTTGCCACAATAGAATCCTACAATCCCAATTTGTATTAATCATATCATTCGTCACCCACAACCAGAACTGTGCCCAATCATGCAGGGACTGGAATATCTTGTACTGGCAATTCCTAGATATGAGATTTTGCTGCTTAGCAATGCAGTCCTGTAATATCTAGACCCGTATTGGCCTTGTGCTTCACAGAATCACCACATATATTAGATCAAGGCCAGGTCCAAAGAGCAAATGCCATTTTTCTCCTAAAATCAAGGCTATAACACATTCCTATTTGAACAGTAAAATGCATTTCTTAACTGTAAGAGCAATTATAAAACCCAGCTGACAATCAATCTAGAGTAAGGCACACATGGCCTTTCAGAATTTCTCAATGAATTTATGGATGAAGAAATTGGATGGATGGTGTCTCTAAACTTCTTCAAATTACTTCTTACAAAAAACAAAACAAAAACCCAGCAGTAGAAATTCCCTCCTGATCAGGGGTACCTATAGGAGGGCAAAGGGGGAGGGGAGAGAAAGTGCTACGTGACATAAATGTAGAGCTAGTATAGTAGCCTCATGATTTGGACAACTTCATGGCTGGTTGTGTAGGCCTCTATTCAGGGGTGGGATTCAAAATTTTTAACAACCAGTTCGGTGGGCATGGCTTAGTTGGTGGTCATGTGACTGGCTGGGCATGGCCAGGGATGCTGCAACAGTCGTAAGTGTGAAAAATGGTCATAAGTCACTTTTTTCAGTGCCATTGTAACTTTGAATGGTCGCTCCACACAAGCAAAGTACCAGCAAAGGAGAGGGAAAAAACTCCAGAGAAGTTCCAGAGACAGGAAATCTAGTCCTGCCAAGAATGTAATAAGAGTTATCGGAGAGGCAGTTTCTGTAAGCAACACCAGAACATTTCCTTCCTGCCTTCCTTACAGGATTAGGCCAGTAATTTCTTCTAATGACCAGTTCTCTGAACTGCTTAAAATGTTAACAACCGGTTCTAGCAAATAGGTGTGAACTGGTAGAATTCCACCCTGCCTCTATTCATAACATCCCATGAAGATTGAACCCTGGAAAGAGAATTTCAAAGAGATTGCAGATTGCTGGTGGGAAGGTAGGACATCCTCATAATGCATGAAGAACCACACATCAATCATGCAAATCTCTTCTTTTCTCCTCTAAAAGAATTTAAAAACAATTTCTTTTTTTAAAAATTAAAGATAATGAGAATATTAGTGCCAGAGATATTTCTCTGGCATTAAGTGGAACCAGTCATTTTGAGGAAGGGAATGAGCTCACCCTAGAGATCTTCAGTACTGTCCTCATTCTTGATTTCCTACATCAAGGAGGAGATTGAATTAAAAGACAACAAGGCCTGCTATTTCCATAATTCTGTGCCTCAGAAATGCATCATCTTTGTAAAAGCCCAAGATGAATGATGATTCCTAAAATGGCTGTGGGGACCACAGAAATAATTTTTTTTTACAAAATTCTGAGCTAAAAATTCCTTTCTTAATAACAGTGCTCATATTTTGAGACTAATGGCTCTTATCCCTGATTATGAGAATCTGATTGGCATATTAATAAGTTATATAAAAAAAATCTAGGCACATAACAGCTGGTACGTTGCTGCAAAACCCATTTTGAGATGTAAATTTTGATGAGATATTTGTTAAAGAAAAGCCCTTTTTTAGATCTCTCTCCCACCAGTGTTATTCCTAGCTTATTACAGTGCAGAAAGACTAGGGAGAAATGATTGAAGAAAGATACTCAATGGAAATTATGTAGTTTCTGCTACAGAGCTTTCACTAACAAGTTAATATAAGGAGAGAACTGAGAATATGTAGAATATTATTTGAAGGTTTAATAACTAAGACTTGTAGATACTCCTTTTATTATCAGCGTATTGAAATAATATCCTTAGACTGAAAGCCATTCATGTAAATTGAAAGGAGAGAGGGCTTATCCATGCATGCTCCTAAAATGCTGCTGGAAGATGACTCACTAACTATCATTTACGGCAGAAGGATCTGCAGATCCAATGTTTTTATCAAAAGGATGAAAGCCATGTTGCCCCACCATGGCACAAGCTGCAGCCCTGTCATCCAAGTACATAAGGTCACAATGCATGCACAAAAGGAATGGAACTTGTATCACGAAGGGGTGGAGCTTGCATTTTATTTTATTTTTTTATTTTTTTTATTTTTTATTTGTCAGTTGCTTACAAGATAATAGGTATAAGTAAAAACATAGTTATGAATACATGGATACATATAAGAAAAAAAAAGAAACAATAGGACAGGGACGGTAGGCACGTTGGTGCGCTTATGCACTCCCCCTACAGACCTCTTAGGAAAGGGGTAAGGTCAATAGTAGACAGTCTAAGGTTAAAGTTTTTGGGGTTTGGGGAAGAAACCACAGAGTCAGGTAGAGTATTCCAGACATTGACCGCTCTGTTGCTGAAGTCGTATTTCCTGCAATCAAG
This sequence comes from Bungarus multicinctus, assembly GCA_023653725.1. Lineage (NCBI taxonomy): Eukaryota > Metazoa > Chordata > Lepidosauria > Squamata > Elapidae > Bungarus > Bungarus multicinctus. Next base: position 185,733,006 of record CM042834.1, read on the forward strand.
TTTGGTGCGATTAACCTTGAGTTTGGATTCATTGTTTGCTCTTGTGTTATGGTTGAAGCTGAAGTATTCATTGACAGATAGGACATTGCAATGTATGATTTTATATACTATACTTAGATCGGACTGAAGGCAGCGTAGTTCCAGGTTTTCTAGGTCTAGAATTTTGAATCTGGTGGCATAAGGTATTCTGCAATGAGTAGAGGAGTGGAGAACTCTTCTTGTGAAATATTTCTGGACTTTCTCATCTGTGTTAATATCAGATACATAATGTGGGTTCCAGACTGATGAGCTGTATTCGATTGTGATAGTACAATCCTGCTTTTCTCATTCGCTTCTTCTAGCTCCCACTAGGAACATCTCTCTTAAGTGGCACTTGGGAGAGAAGTCAAAAGTCAATACGACTGTATCAGCACAGTTGAGACCTGTCGCCTTTATATGTATATCAACGTTGCATGTGAATACAAAGTGGTGGAGTTTCAATTGCACTGTGGCCATTGCTACCTTGACTTTTGAATGGTGCTGGTTGGCATTTCCAGTTCCTGGATTTCCCAGGCAGCGTGGTGGACAGGAATGAGAGTCCTCTGACTAGTAGTTAACAACAGCTGTCAGACGCTGTGAAATAGAGTGGACTTGTCAACAGCAGTGGCTATGAGAGGGATCGAAGTGTCCTAGTAGACAACCACTTAAGCATGAGCCAGCAGCGCTCTGCAGCTGACAAAAAAAAAAAAAGGCAGTTTCAAAATCTGTGATATGTGACAATACGACTTTATACTGCACTAGTGAAACCACACTTAGAATACTGTGTCACGATGATACAAAAAAGATACGGAGACTTTAGAACAGGGGTGTAAAACTAGATTTCTTCGAGGGCCTGATCAGCACTGCGGTTCTCCTCCGTGGGCTGAGGGGTGGGAGAAGGGACGGATACCTCCTACAGCATTTTACTGGCCAAAATGGGGCATGCGAGGCTGCACGTGGCCGTTTTCGGCCTACAGCATTTTGCCAGCCAAAACAGGGAATGGGGGGGGGGGTCTCCGTGTGTGGCCCATTTTTGCCTGGACAGCTTCCTGCAGCACTTTGCAGGCCAAAATGGGCCATGGGAGGGCTGTGTGAGACAACCTCCCTCCATAGTGGTGGGATTCAAAAAGTTTTTACTACCGGTTCTGTGGGCGTGGCTTGGTGGGCGTGGCAGGGGAAGGATACTGTAAAATCTCCAGTCAGAGGTGGGATTTGCCAGTTCTCTGAACTACTCAAAATGTCCGCTACCAGTTCTCCAGAACTGGTCAGAACCTGCTGAATATCACCTCTTCCCCCCCCACCACATCACATTTTGGCTGGCAAGAGTACTGCGGGAAGCCATCCAGGCAGAAAACGGGCCCTGGGAGGGGGCATATGCAGCCCCCTCTGTGTCCCATTTTGGATGCCAGAGGCACCACAGGCTGGTCCTTTGCTATTTCCAGGCCGGCCCTGTGGGCCAGATTTAAGCACCTCACGGGCCAGGTCCAGCCCGTGGGCCTTGAGTTTGATACTCCTTGCTCTAGAAAGTGTGCATAAAAGAGCAACCAAGATGATAATTGGTCTGGAGGCTAAATCATAAATGCAATCAGTTATGGGAACTGGGTATGTCTAGTATAACAAAGAGAAGGACACATGATAGTAGTCTTCTGACATTAGAGGGGCTATCACAGAAAAGAAGGGGAGAGCAAAGCAGAAGAGAGCAAGACAAGAAGTAATGGCTGAAAACTTGTCAAGAGGAGTCAACCTAGAACTCAGGAGATATTTCCAAACAGTGAGATGGGCTTGCCTCCAGAAGTTGTGAGTGCTCCATCACTGGAGATTTTAAAGAAGAAATTAGACAGCCATTTGGGTCTAATTTATAAGGGTCTCCTGTTCAAAATTAGAATATCGTGCAAAAGTTCATTTATTTCAGTAATGCAACTTAAAGGGTGAAACTAATATATGAGATAGACTCATTACATGCAAAGCAAGATACAGTCGTTCAAGCGGTGATGTGTCATAATTGAGATGATTATGGCTTACAGCTCATGAAAACCCCAAATCCACAATCTCAGAAAATTAGAATATTGTGAAAAGGTTCAATATTCTAGGCTCAAAGTGTCCCACTCTAATCAGCTAATTAAGCTATAACACCTGCAAAGGGTTCCTGAGCCTTTAAATGGTCTCTCAGTCTGGTTCAGAAGAAATCATAATCATGGGAAAGACTGCTGACCTGACAGTTGTGCAGAAAACCATCATTGACACCCTCCATAAGGAGGGAAAGCCTCAAAAGGTAATTGCAAAAGACGTTGGGTGTTCCCAAAGTGCTGTATCAAAGCACATTAATAGAAAGTTATGTGGAAGGGAAAAGTGTGGAAGAAAACGGTGCACAAGCAGCAGGGATGACCACAGCCTGGAGAGGATTGTCAGGAAAAGGCCATTCAAAAGTGTTGGGGATTTTCACAAGGAGTGGACTGAGACTGGAGTCAGTGCATCATCACACACAGATGGATCCTGGACATGGGCGTCAAATGTCATATTCCTCTTGTCAAGCCGCCCCTGAACAACAAACAACATCAGAAGCGTCTTACCTGGGCTAAAGAAAAACAGACCTGGTGTGTTGCTCAGTGGTCCAAAGTCCTCTTTTCTGATGAGAGCAACTTTTGCATCTCATTTGAAAACCAAGGACCCAGAGTCTGGAGGAAGAATGGAGAGGCACACACTGCAAGATGCTTGAAGTCCAGTTGTGAAGTTTCCACAGTCTTTGTTGATTTGGGGAGCCATGTCATCTGCTAGAGTTGGTCCACTGTGCTTCATTAAGTCCAGGGTCAATGCAGCCATCTACCAGGAGATTTTGGAGCACTTCATGCTTCCTTCCGCTGACGAGCTTTATGGGGATGCTGACTTCATTTTCCAGCAGGACTTGGCATCTGCCCACACTGCCAAAAGCACCAAAACCTGGTTCAATGACCGTGGGATTACTGTGCTTGATTGGCCAGCAAACTCGCCTGACCTGAACCCCATAGAGAATCTACGGGGCATTGCCAAGAGAAAGATGAGAGCAGGGGTTGGATTCTATCAGTTCGCACCTATTCACTAGAACCAGTTCGGAGAACCGGTTGTTAGAAGAAATTACTGGCCTAATCCTGTAAGGAAGGCAGGAAGGAAATATTCTGGGGTTGCTTACAGAAACTGCCTCTCCATTAACCCCCATTAACCCTTATTACATTCTTGGCAGGACTAGACTTCCTGTCTCTGGAACTTCTCTGGAGTTTTTTTCCCCTCCTTTGCTGGTACTTTGCTTGTGTGAAGTGACCATTCAAAGTTACAATGGCACTGAAAAAAGTGACTTATGACCATTTTTCACATTTATGACTGTTGCAGCATCCCCACAGTCATGAGAGGCCAGGCGAGGAGATGCATGTCTCAATGTGAGTGATATTGAGTTGGCCATGCCCAGCCAATAACTGTGCTTGATTGGCCAGCAAACTCACCTGACCTGAACCCCATAGACCACCAAGCCACGCCCACAGAACTGGTTGTTAAAAAATTTGAATCCCACCCCTGGATGAAAGACATGAGACCGAACAATGCAGAAGAGCTGAAGGCCAGTATTGAAGCATCCTGGTCTTCCATAACCCCTCAGCAGTGCCACAGGCTGATAGCTTCCATGCCATGCTGCATTGAGGCAGTAATTGCTGCAAAAGGGGCCCAAACCAAGTACTGAGTACATATGCATGCTTATATTTTTCAGAGGTCCGATATTGTTCCCCGTACAATCCTTGTTTTATTGATTGTATGTAATATTCTAATTTTCTGAGATTGTGGATTTGGGGTTTTCATGAGCTGTAAGCCATAATCATCTCAATTATGACATATCACGGCTTGAACTATCTTTGCATGTAATGAGTCTATCTCATATATTAGTTTCACCTTTTAAGTTGCGTTACTGAAATAAATGAACTTTATTTTAATTTTTCGAGTTTCACCTATAGAGGTTTGGATTAGAAGATCTCCACAGTCCCTTCCAACTCTGTTATTCTGTATTCTGTTTGGAATTATGTGTGATTGTGTGGCTATAAAAATTCTCATTGTCTGTACTGCTTCAATAAAGCAGGGCTAGTTGGAATGACCAGGTTAATTAGAACCAGCCTGTTTTAAAAAGCCAAACAATAGCAATAAAAAGAAACTGCAAAATCATATGTTCTACGTAGGATGAATGTTTTTTAAAAATAACACAACTATAGAAACTGTGGCAAACACATTAACCTGCCTTTTCAAACATCTTACTATTTTAATGGCTGCATCCTAATGTCTATTTATGCCTGAATAAGATTTAATTGCATTTATTGTATATCCTTTTGACAGTTGTGCTAAACTAGATTCCCCCTCGAAGCTATATTCTATAAATAGCCCAAGTTATTTATTAAGCTGTACGTTTTTGTCCATTTGTGTAAATGACTGGTTAGGATTTGCCACATAATTAATACAGTTTTATCTATATGAAATAAAAGGAAATAGTTTGGGATGCATATCATATTAAATGAAAAAATTGATAAACAACTTTGCACCAGAACATGACCCTACTTAGATTTGCTGCCACAGCTGAAAGCCCTTCAAGTTAAAAAAAAAAATGGACCGATCTCCGAAGGTTGTAATCTTCCACTCATTTATCTAAGAATAAGATAACTGAAGTCAGAGCTAGGCTTTTGAGGAGGAGTAGATTGTCAGATACGTTGATTCTTAAGGCAAAATGGACAAATGGCATCACATTGTTAGGAACCAGATAATATGCTTTTAACAACCCTATAGATTTCTACTCAGAAGATGGCCTCATTGTGTTCAGCACTACTTATTGTGAATTGAAAATGTATTTATCTCGCTCTCTTGTCTGTCTGTCTGCCTTTCTCTCTCTCTCTCTTTCTCACTCTCATTTCTCTCTCTCTCTCTACATTCCACCTCCATCTCCATCTCCACATCCATTCATCTATCTATCTATCTATCTATCTATCTATCTATCTATCTATCTATCTATCTATCTATCTATCTATCTATCTATCTATCTATCTATCTATCTATCTATCATCTATCTCATCTATCTGTCTGTCTGTCTATATATATATATATATCATTTATATCTATCTCTCTATCATCTATCTATCTATCTATCTATCTATCTATCTATCTATCTATCTATCTATCTATCTATCTATCTATCTATCTATCTATCTCTACATCTCCATGTCCAATCTCCATCTCCATCCATGAGTATCCTAGGGCATCGAAAACTGCAAAATGGGAATAGAAGCCACACTGCTTTTGTCCATGTGTTGATGTTGTACACACAGACAAAAGGGGTACACAGCTTTGATTGCAATGATGTGCCTACCATTTTTCAGAGTTTGATATATGCACAATACTCTTGCTGACTGTCTAGACAACTCCCTGCAGTCTTCTTGACAAGATTTTAGAAGAAGTTTGCTATTGACTATTGCCTAGGGTTGAGAGAGAGGGACTGGCCCAAGGTCACCCAGCTGGCTTTATGCCTAAGGAAGGACTAGAACTTCCAGACTCACTGTTTCTAGTCTGATGCCTTAACCGCTACATCCAACTGGTTCTTGATATGGAAATAGAGAAATGCTAAGCCTTTGCTCAGAACTTCAGGCAACCCCAGAGTATTTTCTTTGCCTTGCCTAGACTATCTATGTATTTGTTTAAACAGCATTGTCTCCAAAATGCTAAAAGGTATCTGATTAACTGCAATCACAGAATAAAGTCATAGACATAGGTATAAAAATAGTTTCACCGACAGACTTCACTCAGAAGGATTGAGAATTTCTCTGAATTCTACTCGGTCAATTGAGCAACGGTGCAGAATTTCACATCATTTTCTGACCATGTCTCCTTTGTCCTCTGATTTCTTTGGAAAGCAGCCAGCATCCTGGTTTGTGGGCATTGCTAATCAATCAATTAATTTAACACTAATCAATTAAATTAAACAAACTTCCTGGTTTGTTTAACTGTTTTAGCAATGATATATATGTCAAACATGGTAGACAGGTAGGTAGACATATAGATATAGATAGACACAGAGACAGAGACGGAGAGAGAGAGAGAGAGGAAGGGAAGGAGGGAAGGGGAGAGAAAGAGAGAGAGACACTGCAATAAGCAGGAATAGAAAATGTAAAAAAGGGGAAAAAAGGGCTAAATATTTATGATTCTTTTTCTTGATTCATGTTACGCTTGTAAAATTACCAGGGTGATATTTTGAGAGCATGTAGTAGAGGTTCTCTAAAAATAGTTATTGTGCACAGTTATTTATTTAGATATGAAATTTATATGGCTACCCAGCTCACAAAAAGTGACTCTGGAAGGCTTCTGTATATTTACAAAATGGCCTTCATAACGGTCCTTACCAGTCATTAGAAGGCCACCTGGTGAAATTGTTTGTTCTGTCACCACTCACCCCAGGGGTGGGATTCAATTTTTTAAACAACCGGTTCCATGGGCGTGGCTTAGTTGGTGAGCGTAGCTTTGTGGTCATGTGACTGGGTGGGCATGGCTTGGTGGTCATGTTATTGGCTGGGCATGGCCAACTCAATATCACTCACATCGAGGCACGCATCTCCTCGCCTGGCTTCTCATGACTGTGGGGATGCTGTAACAGTTGTAAGTGTGAAAAATGGTCATAAGTCACTTTTTTCAGTGCCATTGTAACTTTGAATGGTCACTCCACACAAGCAAAGTACCAGCGAAGGAGGGGAAAAAAACTCCAGAGAAGTTCCAGAGACAGGAAGTCTAGTCCTGCCAAGAATGTAATAAGGCTTAACGGAGAGGCAGTTTCTGTAAGCAACCCCAGAATGTTTCCTTCCTGCCTTCCTTACAGGATTAGGCCAGTAATTTCTTCTAACAACCAGTTCTCCGAACTGCTTAGAATGTTAACAACCGGTTCTAGCGAATAGGTGTGAACCTGTAGAATCCCACCCCTGACTCACCCCCACCTCATTTTCCCTTTGTAAATTTCTGAGCAAGCAGATAGTTTTCTTCCCCCCAAAAATGGACTGTATCTATTTTCCACTTTACTTTCTACGAGAAGTGATGGAGGCTATGTGGCTGCAGAAAAATGTTGAAAATCAGGATAATAAAGGAGGATGTCATGGATTTTTTTTAAAAAAAATGTGATTTTTTTTGTTTTTAAATAGGAGCTGAGTTGGCCCATAGCAAAGTATTATTTGCTCGGTGCCCATCTTGACATTATTTGACACTATTACTAAAGTTGCAGTTAATAAGTGATGTTTTCCCCCCATTGGGGATTATATTTAAACAGTGTTTGTAGGACCCAGGTTTGGCTAGTGCTGGCCTTTTGTTTTATCTGTTTGGTATAAAGGGGTCCACTCTGGCTGAGTCTCAGGTAAATCTCCACAATCAGCTAGCGGGCCTTAAGGGAGAGTCCCTCCCTGTCTTGCCACAACAATAAACAATCTGGGAAGAAACCGAGCTGCCTGGAAGAACCTGAAACAGACACGCTTCCTCTGTGGATTGAAAGCAGGAAGGGTTTATGTAGGATATTCTCAGCTTCTCGTGTTACATTTGTTCTTTCCAGTAAATCCATTGCTGATTGAAGAAACGCATTCATAAGCCTACTTCCTCCCCTCCCCTCCCTTCTGCTATTCCCTCTTGATCTCAAGGCATTGATCAGAATTGTTCTAGTTCTATGGGCTTGGGTGCACCCTCCCCAGCTGGCTGAAATGTCAATTTCCCCCCTCAGCCCTATTTTTGTCCCTGAAAAGTCTTCGTTGTTTGATGGCAGCCGCAGAAGCCTTGGCTCCTGCAGCAAAGATTGATGCCTCCTCAGAGAAGCCCATCCTCTCCGACCACTTCTGTTTGAAAGTCATCAGGCACACGGTAGTAAATGATCACAGGCGATTTACTGGAGATGCTGGAAAAAAATAGCGAGCAGGAGAGCATTTGTAATTTCCACGGCTGGTTTGCAATCATCCCTCCAAACGAAGCATGCCTAAATGGGAAGGCAAAACTTTTCTGCTACTCCTGCTTCTTCGCGTAGCAAAACTCCTCCACTCCTCTACTCGTTGCACAAAAAATCTTATGCCACCAGACTTGAAATTCTAGACCTAGAAAACCTAGAACTACGCCGCCTTCCGTCCCATCTAAATATAGTATATAAAATCATACATTGCAATGTCCTACCTGTCAATAAATACTTCAGCTTCAACCATAACAACACAAGAGCACACAATAGATACAAACTCAAGGTTAACCGCACCAAACTTGATCGCAGAAATACGACGTCAGCAACAGAGTGGTCAATGTCTGGAATACTCTACCTGACTCTGTGTTTTCTTCCCCAAACTCCAAAAACTTTAACCTTAGACTGTCTACTATTGACCTCACCCCTTTCCTAAGAGGTCTGTAGGGGGTGTGCAATTAACAAACCAAATAAAATAGAAATAAATAAATAAAATAAAACTAGACACTGCCTCTTATCCATTATTATGCAAAACTTAGGATAACCCATTGCATCAGGTGCAAAAGCTCTCTCTTCTCATGCCAGGGGCTTCTTTGAAGGACAAAGAGAAACCCCTCCCCCACTTTGTCTCCCTCCACTGTGGTGGGATTTGCAATGCCCAAGTGGACTTAGCATCTTCTGTCTTACTTGGGATGTGAACCTAGTTTGAGTATGAACCGGCAGCGTGCTGCAACTGCCAGAAAAACAACAACAACAAACCAATGCTGTGTCACCACAGGGATAGCATCAAGATCACATGAAGCAATAATACTGCCTTATATCGCACAAATGAGGCCACCTTTCGAATAATGTGTACAATCCTGGTTCACCGCAATACAAAAAAGATTCTGAGATTCCAGAGAGTGTGCAGAGAGTAACAAACATGATAAGGGGCCTGGGAGCTAACTCCTATGATGAAAGTTAAGGGAGCTACAGTAGGTCTGCTAGTCTATCAAAGAGAAGATTCAGACCTTACAACTATCTTCTACTACTTCAGAGAAGAGGGATCAACTTTGCCTCCAAAGCACCAGAGGGCAGGACAAGGAGCAGAAGTGGAAGCTTGTTAATGAGTTAACCAACCTAGAGCTAAAGAGAAAATTTCCTGACAGTGAGGACAATTAATCAATAGATCAACTTGCTTCCTGGAATTGTGGGGGACTCCATTGCTGCAGGTTTTCAAAAATAGATAGCACAACAATTTGGTATAAGTTCTCCCGCATCAACCAGGAGATCGGACTACAAGCAAGCAAGCAAAGGAAGAGTGCTGGGTACAGAGAAGGGAAGAGTTCACTAGGCTGAGAGCAGCTAGGTTTATACTTCTAAAGCAAAGACTGGTTTTCCTTGAAGGATTGATTTTAAGCTTGGAAAGTTATAGACAGATAGGGAAGAGGAAGCTCCTGCCTGCTTATTTGAACCCTGCCATGCCTCTAGGTCAGTTGTAATGCAGTGGTGCACCAGAGCCAGACTAGAAACCAGGAGACTATGAATCCTAGTCCTTCCTTAATTACAAAGCCAGGTGGGTGACTTGAGATCAATCCTTCTCTCTCAGTTCTAGGCAGGAGGCAAACCACTTCCTAAAATGCATCCAAGAAAACTGCAGGGATTGTTGCTAGCAATTGCCAGAAGTCAGCACCAACGAGAAGGTATAGAAAATACAATAAATCCTCTAGTCACAGGAAGCTTGGGAGTTGTGCAACTGTACTGGGTATCTCATGCAAAGAGCAAATACACATCTGTCCAGCTCACTGCTTCAGGACATCCTGTGATTTTTAAAAAAATATGAGCCACATATGCGTGCCAAAGATATGAATCCTTTTCTTGGATAGGTAGCAATGCTGTAGAACTCCTAATGAGGTATACAAAGTTATCAAAAATGGTTGTGTTTAAAATATATTTTCCATTTGGGAAATTAAACCTTTTAAAGGATAAAATATAGCCCTTTGAATGTTGTTTCTATCACTTCTGAAATGTCTATGTCCCCAGGGCTAAGAAAACCTGAAAGGATATCATCTGTGGTCATTATCCAAGGAACCTCAATGGTTCCGTGTACACATCCTTTGTAGAAGATACAATATTACTAGTGAAATTATCCAGGGAAGGCAACCAGCTGGAAGTGAAAAAGTTAAGTGGGAACACAGCCTAAGGGGGAAAATCTGATAAATTCTGAGCCACAGTGATTTTATATGGTTTTACAACCAGTTGGCTCATTGGTATGAGTTTGTGAAGTTCCTTCTTGATCCTGATCAATAAATCCTGAACCAACTGAGTTTTTGTAATAGAACTCATTGAAGAAGAAAACTCCATGGATTTGATTGCTTTCCTTCAGTTTTTGAAATGTAAAGAACAAACGCAGAGCCAGAATAAAGATTTCATTCCCTTTGCGTTTGAGTCAGCGTAGTGCGTATTAAGTCATTCAGCCTGATTCAGAGGTCTTTGTTTTTAACCTCTTTGTGAGCAACTGGCTGTGGGTGCCTTCTTGGATACCCTAATTCAGTTTTTGCATACACATCAACTTCTCGTGCAGGCATCTCCGCTAGGATTGTATCAGCATTTCTATTACAGTGTGAACATGGCTAACATCAAACCTTTGATTTGCAGTGTATGTTTGCATCCTATATTGCTAATGTTCATTTTGTCTTGCTGCAGTTCTGCAGAACTACGAGTAGATTGATTAGTCTGATGTCTCCAGGGGACCTTTCTTCAAATGACCCCAAATCTCTTCCTCATGTTTTCAAGCAGAGCTCTGCTTTTCAGAAGACACTTTTACATTGCCACAGATTGTTAGTATGTATGACTAAATATCTGGCTTGTAGTGTATGCAAATCACATACTAAGTTAGATAGGCCCTGCAGTTTGTCAAGCATTGTACAGTTCATCTTCCCATTTCCTTAAGCCTCATCAGATGCCAAGAATGTAGACTGCAGTTTGGACATAAGAAGTTTTGGTTATTTTGGCGGATGGGCTGTAATATAGATACACAGAATATTGATGGGATGGGTGCCAGTGTCATATGCTTTTTCAGGGAAACATCAAAATTCTCTGCATTTGTTTTGAATGACATGAAAACCCTTCTGTTTGTCCACAAAGTTAAATGGGAGGCAGAGGGACTGTTTACACACACACACACACACACACAAAATCATGGTTATCTTGATAGCTGCTGATCTCAGTGCTTCCCTCAGAAATCCTACAGTAAACCACTGCATGAAGAACCATGGATATGCCAAGAATGGGAACGTACTCCATTGGTATATCAATTAAATTATTGCCATGGATGGCTGCCACGATCTGTGCTAAAACATTGATGGAGTTTGTTTGTTTGAGAAATGGTATTCTTGCTGAAAAATGTGAGCAGAGATTAATCAAGGATTAATCACAGAATTATAACTGGTTTCTTGAGGGATGAGAGTGCTTCCTTACCTCGAAATGAAGGAGCTTGTCTTCACGGTTAAAAATGATCTCTTGAAAATCCTCTTGAAATTGAACTGTTGTGTTTTATTTTTAATAAATATATCATTTCAGCCTTTCTCCCCTTCTCAAAGCAGTTAAATTACAGTTTTGGTATGATATACGTAGTGTGTCTTTGCTCATCACACAAGTAAAGCTCTACTGTCACTTCTAAGTCTTAGTTCACATATGTTTGACATATTTACATTAGATCACTATCTACTTATATGAATCTTCCTAACTTCTTCATTGTCTGGATTCAATTTGCCTATTAATAACTCCTCCCCTAATAATTGCTTGATAAATTCCAGAGTTACTAAATATTTAGAAAGATGATACATCAGGTTTTGCTGGATTCCAATGTTGCTTTTTAACTTGGTTTAAAGAAGTTTTACTTGTGTTTTGGTATTGCTATGATTTTGCAATAATTTTGTATTATGGTAGTTATGTTACAGCATGTCACTTTAAAATAAATTTCCAAGGCATCAATGAATAACATGAAATATACTTGAAGTTGGTTCTTCTTTATCACTGGATGAGCATCACATTGTCTGAGAGTGTTTCTTCATGGTACTTTGGTGGTTGAGAAATACTTAGCTTTAATTTTTTAAATGATATCAATGCTTACTTTTATTTTATTGAAATGGTTTATGTGTATAGGAAAGAGTGGAGCTGGGTGATGAGAGAAAGAACGCAAACTGGCAAACAACCTGAAATTTAATCCATAAAAGCAACAGCTATATTGATTAAGAGTTCCAGAAGATGTTGGCACAACCTCTATTATCCAAAAATCCATCTGCTGATAATGATGTCACCCAGCCTATCTGTTAGGCTGAAGAGCAGCTCACTGTAGCTGAAGATGTAGATTGTTCTATTCATACACTACCATTAAACTAGGCCATGTAGCCAAATGTGGCTTCTGAAAAATGTGGCTGAAGAGCAGCTCATTGTAGCTGAAGATGTAGATTGTTCTATTCATACACTACCACTAAACTAGGCCATGTAGCCAAATGTGGCTTCTGAAAAACACTTCCTAATTTAAATGTATCTCTGATCGGTCTCTCTGTTCCACCAAAATTGACCACAATGATCAAGTATAGGGTTAAAGTCCACATGTACCTTGAAATGAATGGCAGATCCCTTTCAACAGTACACTTTCACTATTTATTCTGTGGAATCTATGTGAACATGAGAGGTCACCCTGTATTCATTTGCATCATTGGTCCATCTAGTTTGGATTCTCTAGAATTCTGGCCCTGTCTTGCAGCAACTCTTTAGGGATGCATACTGAAGATGATGAAATATGGAATCTTTGGCAGTTACTAAGTAAGAGCTAGAGATTAAGTCAGAGACATGGTGGCTCAGTGGCTAAGATGCTAAACTTGTTGATCAGAAGGGTCGGCAGATCAGTGGTTCGAATCCCTAGCGCCGTGTAATGGAGTGAGCTCCTGTTACTTGTCCCAGCTACTGCCAACCTAGCAGTTTGAAAGCATGTAAAAATGCAAGTAGAAAAATAGGGACCACTTTGGTGGGAAGGTAACAGCGTTCCGCGTGCCTTCGGCATTTAGTCATGCCAACCACATGACCACGGAGATGTCTTTGGACAGTGCTGGCTTTTCGGCTTTGTAACAGAGATGAGCACCACCCCCTAGAGATGGAAATGATTAGCAAGTATGTGCAAGGGGAACCTTTATCTTTACCTAGTTAGAGTTAGAACCAAGCTCTCGAAAGATCACAAGTTGATTCTCTTTTTAGAAGTCTGACTTTCATCAGCAAAAGCATTGATTCTCCGTCCATTGTTATGCCATGAAGCTTGCAATGAGTGGCTGATTCTGGTTCTTGAAGACTTCAAGTGCTAATTATCACCCCTAATTACCTGTCTAATGAGGTCTACTAGCAGCTCTTTGTTGTGAGCCAGAGAACTTTCTTTTCTCCTTGGGCTTATAACCTGACACAATTACATCCCTACCAATTCCTTTCCCTCCTGGTACCTAATTCAAACACCTTGTTAAAGGTATCCCTGTTTCTATCATCTGCAACTGAGACACTGATAAGGTTTTTGTTGTTGCTGTTGTGAAATTCTGATCTTCTGTTAGCCAAATAGTCACATTCGTTGCACTGTTACAAACGTAATTTCGATGGTCTGCTATTGCAGTGTGTGGAATTTTAGATTATTTTGCCAATTCAAAGACGTAAACTTATTTGTAGCAGAAGTAGAGTGACATGACATCTCCGATGCAAAACAGCTATTTTCTTTAGATACCTGTTTCATTTCTACAGATACTCTCTAGCGTGCCTTAGAAAGCCCACTTTCTCTTTATCTGAGGTCAGCTTTCTTTTATTTCCTGTTTGCTTCTCCTTGTAAGATTGCTAGGCTGCTTCATCTTAGGCCCATCTTTCATGACTGCATCTTACAGTTTAATTTACTTCATAGTCTTATCATTCATGTCAATCCTTTGTTCTTTGATATGTCTTCTGTGTGCATTTGAATCTGGGTAGTTAAATCCGCTGGCCTCTTTCCTTTCTCTCCTTCTCTCTCTCTTTTGCCTGGTGTTTGGGGCTTTCTCCCCAGATGCATTTAAAGAACCCCTTCCAAACGTGAGAATGCAAAGCAAATTTTGTGTTTCAATTTGCAGATGGTCTGGCCTTTTCCCTGTATAGTGATATGCACAGCTCTCCACCTTTGTTCTCCAGATTGTTAGGATGTCCATTAACAGTAATAGGAGCTTGTTAGCCAGGTAAAAAGACCATCCCTTCACCTCACCTGCTTTCAGTACGAGCCCATTAAAATGTAGGAAAGGGGAGTTCAACTGTAATACAAAGAAGAAGAAAAATAGCAAAGGAATTAATTTTGATTTATTAGTGAAACCCTAAACCACCACTCAGAATGGAAGCCAGATTGGCAGCCATGGGAATCTTTAAAAACCTTTATTTGCTGACAGAGCAAGGGAGGGGCCAGAGGTGGCATCATCTTTTCCCCCTCTTGAGTTTCTCTCATCCTGCCTATAGTTAACGAAGGTATTTAAGATGATTGGGCCCATTGAGAGATGGGAGACCCTTCAACAGGGGCAAATGCTCCATTGTGCATATGAATGGGTGAGAGCGTCAAGCATTTTCCATACAGTAACTGAATCCACAGCAGGCGATCTAGTTTGTCTGATGGCATTTGTGTCATGTGAAATCTGGAAGAGGAGGGGCTGAATAGGATACTTCCTTAAAAAAGGCACCATCGTGCTCCCAGATGTCTCCACGAATATAGTTCAGGGAGGGGGAGTTTAATGTTCTCCCTTCTGGTCCTCATCAGACATAATACACACATTACTCTAATGCAAGGGTCTTCAAACTTGGCAAGTTTAAGACTTGTGGACTTCAACTCCCAGAATTCCTGACCTAATATGACTGGTGAAGGAATTCTGGGAGTTGAAGTCCACAAGTCTTAAAGCTGTCAAGTTTGAAGACCCCTGCTCTAATGCCAAAGAGGTCATGGGATATTGTATAACACAATTAATATATGGCTCAACAGTAAAACCTAAAGCACTTGTTTGAATATAGACTTGACTTACCACACTTCGTTCAAAGTTACACTGAAAAAAGTGACGTATGACCGTTTTTCCCAACTTACGACCGATGCAGCACCCCCATGGTCATGTGATCAAAATTCAGGTGCTTGGCAACTGACTCATATTTATGATGGTTGCAGTTTCCCAGGATCACGTGATCCCCTTTTGCGACCTTCTGACAAGCAAAGTCAATGGGGAAACTAGGCTCACTTAACAACCATGTTGCTAACTTAACAACTGCAGTGAATCAACGGTGGCAAGAAAGGTCATCAAATGAGGCAAAAATTCACTTAACAAATGTTTTGCTTAGCAACAGAAATTTTGGGTTCATTTGTGGTCGTACATCAAGGACTATCTGTACAGAAGCTCAGAATACAGAGAGTCAGTGGTTTTAGGGTGCTACACAGAGGTGGTATTCAGCAGGTTCTGACCAGTTCTGGAGAACCGGTAGCGGAAATTTTGATTAGTTCAGAGAATACCACCTCTGACTGGAGATTTTACAGCATCCTTCCACTGCCATGCCCACCAAGCCACGCCCACAGAACCAGTAGTAAAAAAAAAATTGAATCCCACCATTGGTGCTACAGCATGGCTTCCAGTAGATGAGACAAACTTGAGTTTCTTTTTCCTGAGCTTTAAACAATTACAAGCAGCCTTTTAACTAGAGTTTTGCTTCAGAACTTGGAAGTCTGCCACTGTGTACAGCTCAGTTGGCTATAGCCATATGGCTTGCGATGTTGGGATTTAATTTCTGTTTATCTTTAAAATATTGATCGGTGATAATGTGTAATTGCTTTAAAATCAAGCGATGGGCCATCCTGAGCCACCTGGAAAGGCAGTTGTCTCTTTTTACAATGTCTGGGTTGTCAATTCTCTTGAAGAATTCAATCAGCAACAAAATAGATATGCCGGACATTTATTTGGAATTTTGGCCTATCTTACCCGGCTGCAAAGAGTACTCAAAATGAATTATGATCCTTAAAATGAGTGGAGTTAATTGTAGCATAATGAAATAAATCCAACTAATAAAATATAACAGCAGCGCTTCATTAAAATTCCAAGGGGGCTGTTATAAAGACAGCACCACCCCCAAACAGAACAGAAGCCAAATGCTTCTTAAATGAAAAATTATGAGGGGAAAAAAACATCCAGGAAAAGGATTGCTATATTTTGAGGGTGGCCATAAGGAAAACACTAATGTGTTCCCACTAATTACCAAACAGCCAGTGACAAAAATGTCTGAGAAGACCCCTCAGCTGTTGGGCCACATAGAAGTGAGCCATATGGAGTCAACATGGTGGAAGACAAACCTTCGATTACCCTGGTTCTGCATTATTTTAAGGAACCTAAAAGGAGCAACTGACCCTTAGCATGGAGAAGCAAGCCAACAACTGAATAACAGAGTTGGAAGGAATCTTGAAGGGCTTCTAGTCTGACCCTCTGCTTAGGCGTGAAACCTTACACTATTTCAGACAAATGGCTGTCCAATCTCTTCTTAAAAACCTCCAGTGTTGGAGCACCCTCATTTTTTGAAAGGCAAGTTGTTTCACTGATTAGTTTAGTTTAGTTTACTTGATTGCCATTACACCTCGTACAACGAAATCAAGCACTGTCTTCAGTGCACATCATGATCATGACCATGACCATGAAAATAAACACAAACACATCCTTCACCCTTCACACATTGAACCGGGAACCCCCGACACCACACCAGCACTGCACTATACAGCAGAATTCAAAAACTGCACTGGGATAGAAGCTCTTTTTCAGCCTATTTGTGCTTGTTTTTATTATGCTGTACCATCTGCCAGATGGTAATAGTTCAAAAAAAGGGTTCCCAGGATGAGATGGATCTTTGAGAATGTTTTGAACTTTCTTAAGGCAGCGGGAGCTATAAAGGTCTTCCAAAGAGGGGAGAAGGCAACCAATGACCTTCTGAGCAATGACATTAACCCTCTGGAGTGCTTTCCTATCTGCCACTGTGCAATTGGCAAACCATACAGAGGTATAGCAGTAAGTTAAGATCACTATGATGCAGCAGTAGAAAGTCACCAGCATTCAATTGTTGTTTTCTGAGAAGTCTCAGGTAGTATAATTTTTGCTGGGGCCTTTTGACCAGGGCTGCAATGTAGGCACCCCAGGTCAGGTCCTCTTTTAGGGTGACACCCAGAAACTTAAAACTGACCACTTGCTCCACTCGGTCTCCATTGATAAGCAAGGGCTGGTTGTCTGATCTGTTTTTTCTATAGTCCCCTATAAGCTCTTTGGTCTTATTGGTGTTGAGGACCAAGTTATTGTCTCCACACCATGAAAGCAATTGGTCCACCTCATCTCGATAGGCAGATTCATCCCCCCGGAGATGAGTCCCATCACAATTAATTGTTCTAATTGTCAAGAAATTTCTCCTTAGTTGTAGATTGCTTCTCTCCTTGATTAGTTTCCATCCATTGTCCTGCCCTCAGGTGCTTTGGAGAATAGCTTGACTCCCTCTTCTTTGTGGCAGCCTCTGAGATATTGGAACACTGCTATCATGTCACCCCTAGTCCTTCTTTTCATTAAACTAGACATACCCAGTTCCTGAAACCATACTTTGTATGTTTTGCCTCCAGTTTTCTAATCATCCTTGTTGCTCTTCTCTATAGATATCAATACCATTAACATGGTGCTTTTTGTTTGATCAAATGAATGGCAGTCTAAAGGAGTCTGGCCAATTAATGCTGATTAAACATTTCTACTCTAGCATAAGATCAGACCTATACCCTGCACAAAACAACAATGAAAGGGACTTCCTGCTTCGTATTTATGGCAAACTGCTTGGATGTCAGTATCCCAAACAGAAATTGAAATCTGCCGGAAGAGAAGATTTGTACCTCAAGGTTGAACTGTGGGGTGCCATTGCCTAGTTTGGTAATGAAACCATCAACTCAGAGAGCCCCAAGAACCAGGCAAACTGAAATCTCTCGGGATCTCCACATCAGTTTGTTTTCCATTGAAAGCTGAGAATAGATCAGATGAATCAAGTTTCCAAATGCCAAATAACTAGCTTTTAAAAATGTGCAAAGGAAACTGGAGGAGGGGAAAAAAAACAGTGACAGTCATTTTTCTTTCTCAACAAATGTTTGTAACATTCGAAACATCGGTGCGCTTACAAACAGATAATAATTTAGAAGGAATTGGGCAGCTATTCTGTCTTTTCTTAATACTGTATCTTTCAATGTTTCCTTTGAAAGATAGAAGCAGTCACAAGAAAATATGGTAGAGAGTCTCAAATTGCAGACAGTGTTGTCTGGATTCCATTTCTCCTCAGAACAGAATGTGCTCTGAGGGAAGGTACTTTCTCCCCAAAGTCTCATTCAGAAGTTTCTGGTCACAGATACAAGCTCTTGACTAAGGCTGTTTAAATAAAAATAAATCTGCTTTGTATGATAAATCTGTGCTAGAATGGGCAGTCCTCCAATTTGTCTATTTCAAAATGGATTTTTAATCAAAGGAATATCTTCCACCACCCCCTCTAAAAATCCAAAAACTCTTTGTCTATTTTAGCAATTTTCCCAAACCTATGAAACTTTTGCATACTATTTGAATATTGCCTAATGTATGTGCTTTTTAGAATTTAGAATTTCCCTGACAGTGTTATTTTATATGCATTTCCCTGGTTTATAAACTACATATTTAGATGTAAATGCTTTTTTAAAAAAATGCTCTTTTGAATAACATGTTCAGATGATATTTTATGCAGATGGGTTGACCACTTAGGATCACTATTCCAGCTTTCTTTTTACATTGATAGTTCCCAAAATGCTTTTTTCAGGAGGAAACTGGACTTCATTTTTTCTTTGAAGACATTTTGCTTCTCATCCAAGAAGCTTCTTCAGCTCTGACTGGGTGGTTGGGAATGGAAGGATTTATCTTCCTTGCAGACAGCTGGTCATTTGCATCCTTTTAGAGAGTCATTGAGGCCACTTGGAGGTTTGCCTGTGTCCTCAGAGTCACCCTGAATAGTGCAAATGGATGTGGAGCCTTCTTGGCTGCGGGATGTTTTCTGTCCTTCATCCCTTCCCTGTTGAAGATCGGTGCAGGCTGTTGGAGATGAGTCTGTATTGTCTGCATCTCAAACTGAAGTGCAAATGGTTCCTCTAATCTGCAATTTTTCTGGAAAAATCTGTTCATTTTTTTTTCAAAATTGCATTTGAAGCTTCTCTTTCTTTCTTGCTCTCTTTCTTCTTCGGAAGAGATTACGAAGACCAGACTCCTCTCTAGAGCACTAAAAATCTCCACAGACTGTTCTCATCCTGGACATTCATATTTTGAACTGTTTCCATCAGGGAGACGTTATAGGTGTCTTAAAATGAGGACTAATAGACTGAGAAACAGTTTCTTTTCCAAGGCAATAGTTGTCTTCAATCAAACAATGCATATGTAATTTAGCCCTATGTGTTATAGTGGCATTTTTAAACAATCTAACTTACTATATGTTTTAGATAGGTTTTAGACTAGGTTTTTAATTATTATTATTTTACTTATTTTAATTTTTAAATACTCTGTAGTGTGATAGTGATGTGGTGTTTGGGGCACTGTGCTGGAGTAGCTTTCAAATTTCATTGCATTTATAAAATGCAATGACAATAAAGGTATTCTATTCTATTCTATTCTATTCTATTCTATTCTATTCTATTCTATTCTATTCTATTCTATTCTTGGATGAGAAGTGAAACATTTTCAAAGAAAAACCAGAAAGTCCAGTTGCTTCCTGAAAATATCACCTTTGGGACAACTATGACCTGGATGACTGAGACTCCCCATAGACTTTTACACTGATACTTGTAAGCAGGCAGTGTTTCTGGAACTTACCTAAGACTTTTAAAGCTGGATCTGAGATTATACTCAAAACTTACTTTTAATGCTTTCTAGCTGTTTACAGTCTTGCAGGAAGCAAACCAAATCTCATATTGGCGTTCCTTTCTACAATCCTCTATTAACCTTCTAAAATTATACTAGCCACTTTTGTGATCCAATGATCAAACACAGATCCTTGTCTTGAAGCCTCCCATGATCCTATTCCACAGTTGTCTAAGATCCCGGCAGTGCCATTGGGGATAGGTGAAAATGGATGCATTTTAACTAATAACTTGATTTTTTTTGTTTTAATAAACATTTTAGAAAGGAATGTAAAGATAAAAGATGTAGAAAAGAATAAAAGAATATAATTAGTAAACTGCAAAGGAATAAACACGGGATCTGAAATGTCATGGAAGTAACAGTTTGCCCAGATAAACTGTAAAGCTATGATTTCTGTTGGTGTAACTAATATAAAGTCAGGCATAACAGATCAGATCCACATGTAAAAGTCCAATTAAGCTGATGTTATTCATGCCTATGCACAGGAATCTTCTCAATTAAGAGCATCTGCTAGGAATTAAATAAAGGTCAATGGAAATTCAAGGGTGGTTGGATTTTGTCCTCTTGTGGCTATGTAGAGACTCTAGGCTAATCCCTCTTTTGACTCCTCTCCCAGGTTCTGCCACTCCTTCTCTTACCAATATTTTTTAATACAGTATAAATCACTCACTTAACACAACGAGTCTCATACGTTATGAAGTTGAAATGTAAAGTCTAAACATTAAAAAAAGAGAATAAAACTGAGATGTGGTTCAAATTCATGCCAAAAATTAGAGTCCTAGAAACTCTACAGTTTTAGTTAGAACAAATCCTACATCAAATTTACTTTTCGAATATGAATCTATTGGATAGCAAAGCATAGTTCCATAATGTAATTAGCCATTCTTCCCAGCAGTAACAATAGCCTCACTAAAGTATTGCAATGTTCTTAGCCAGAATTTATCTGAAAATTGTGTACAAAATTCTCCAGCTGCTATGATGTTTGAAGAGCTGCCTATCTCCCAGATTGATGTTACCGGCATCTACACTTTTATTTGGATTTCAGTTGGAAAATAACAATATTGATTAGGATATCATAAGAAAACTACGGACAGCTGAACTCGCCTTCAGCAAAATGTACCGAAGTGCTTTGGACTCAGGAGAGAGGCTGGTAAAAGATGGAATGAATGAAAAAAAAAATGGTTCCCTATTGCAATAGTCTTTTTTGGGTATAAAGCGGACCGTAGATCTAAACTAAATGATTTTGGCCATGTAGAAGGTTCAGCTGACAGAACCTGTTGGCTATGAAGTCTTTAAAGGTTTTGAAGATAGGCTTTGCCAAAATAAATTTAAAAAACCATGAGTAGTATCACAAGAGTTACACACACAGCTTTTACGACATTGGACTTCAGATGCCCTCACTGTGATAGATTCTGCACTTCGAGTTCAGAGCCAACTCTGCATCCACAGATGAATTGCACAAGTGTGTCTGAAGGTTGAGTCATTTTGCAACTGGATTAAGTTTTGTTGTTTGTATGAGATGTTTCACTGCTTATCCAAGCAGCTTCATCAGTCAGAGCTAGTCAGTTAAACAGAGAGTTGTTGGAATGTACCAACTCCTGCTACACCAAACTCAGAGGTTTCCTCCCCAAAGTGTGTTGCAATGTGTTGATGAAAACATATATTGTCAACCTTCAGACAACTCTACCTGGATGGATAAGAATCTTCATCAACACAACACTCTATCTTCTTCAAACCTGAAGGACTACCATATAATAATAGGAGGGAACTTCATCTTCCAGGTGTCCAATATAGAAATGTAATCAACTGCTGGAAAAGGGAAGGAGTATTCCTTGCTTGCAGTCATTGCATGGCCAGCACGACGTCATGGAACACTGTTACCTTCCCACCAAAATGGTACGTATTTATCTACTTGCATTTGCATGCTTTCAAATTGCTAGGTTGGCTGGAGCTGGGGCAAGTACCAGAAGCTCATCTCATCATGAAGGTCTCGATCTTAAAACTGAGCTGTCAACTTTCCAACCCAACCTCTTAACCACTGAGGCATCATGCATTGACCATTGAGTAAAATAAGCTAGCAACTTGCAAAAGTGAATTAAATCCTGTTTTTTAAGTGGGAACACTTTATATATGCTCTGAACATATACTTTATATATGTTCTCCTTGAATAGTTTCCACCCATTGCTTCTTGTCCTGCCCTCAGGTGTTTTGGAGAATAGGTTGACTCCCTCAAATGAGGTTGACTCTCTTTAATAAAGGGTTGGACAACCTGGCCATGTGTGAAGGCTACCAGAATAGAGAAGGTTGGTTTACACTTTTAAATCCACAAATTTCTTCAACCACAATTATTGGGAGCTCAGCTTTGGGAGGACGTTGCATTGAATTCATGGCATAGGAAGAAACGATAAGGCCTCCCTTCTGCTTACAAGTTTAGCTGCGATCCCAATCCTTGTACACCTGGGCTTTGCTTTAAGTTTTTATCACCAAGCTCCAACCCCCTGCCATTTGATCTGGTTAATAGCGCCTGCAATTCCTTCTCCTAGTCAGCAACTAGAAATGATCCAGTGTTCTAATGATAGTGAAAATGAGAAGAACTACAACTGAAAAGACAGCCCCTTTTTTTAAACTGGGGGGAAACCCACAACTTGATCCAATATGAAACCTATACATGCACACATGTATACACTCAATCCTTCTCAACAGCCATTAAAAAAAACCATTCTATCTAGGTTGGGAGTCATTCTTGTTGATGGTTTTATGTAACAACACAGATCTGGACTCTGAACAATCAGAGTTGACTAGGTAGGTAGCTAGCAATTTGAAATTGGTATGCTCAGCACAGGAGCCTTTTGCCCCCCATATTCATAATACTCTAAGGCATCTGGTATTATACAGCCTATCATCACTTACGCAGTAGGTGTGCTGAGATGCTGATAACAGAGATGCTGATGTAGGGGGAGGGAAAAGCGTGCATCTCAGGAAAAAAATGATGGCAATTTTTTTTTCCTGAAATAGAAAAACTGGCATGGAGTTTTAAAGATTGCATGTGACTGCATGTGATTTTAATGGCTGGTCGACCTCAAAGGTATGATGATGAGCTGGATTTTGTGGTATTACTGGTACGAATGATGGCAAATCAAATGCACAGGTACAGTACATGTGTAATAATAATGGCTCAATAGTAGTAAATGTGAGAGGGATCTGGGAATCCTAGTGGACAATCACTTACATATGAGCCAGCAGTGTGGAGCAGCTGCCAAAAAAGCCAACACAGTTCTCTGCTGCATAAACAGAGGGATAGAATCAAGATTACGTGAAGTGTTAATACCACTTCCTAATGCCTTGGTAAGACCACACTTGGAATACTGCATCCAGTTTTGGTTATCACCATGTAAAAAAGATGTTGAGACTCTAGAAAGAGTGTAGAGAAGAGCAACAAAGATGACTAGGGGACTTGAGGCTAAAACATATAAAGAACGATTGCAGGAACTGGGTATGTCTAGTTTGATGAAAAGAAGGACTAGGGGAGACATGATAGCAGTCTTCCAATATCTCAGGGGCTTCCACAAAGAAGAGGAATCTCCAAAGCACCTGAGGGCAGGACAAGAAGCAATGGGTGGAAACTAATTAAGGAGAGAAACAACCTAGAACTAAGGAGAAATTTCCTGACCGTTAGAACAATTAATCAGTGGAACAACTTGCCTCTAGAGGTTGTGAATGCTTCAACACTGGAAGTTTTTAAGAAGAGATTGGATAACCATGTGTCTGAAGTGGTGTAGCGTTTTCTGCCTAGGTAGGGGGCTGGAGTAGAAGACCTCCAAGGTAGTACTGTTATTCTATTCTATTTTAAATATACATGTCCCAGGATAATGTTGGGTCGGTCAACTGGACCAGAGGTTTAGTCTTCTGAGCTTTTGGACTCTTGCTGGAGTTCATCCCCAGGGAACTTCTCTCTTATCAGAATGTGTGACAGACACTTTCTGGTGAGAGAGAAGCTCCCTGAAGATGGACTTCAGCATGAGTCTGAAACTCAGAAGACTAAACCTCTGGTCCCAGTGACCGAACCAGATTGGATCCTGCATCACTGGTATGATTGGAGAGGTCTATCCTTGTCCTTAGAGAAGTCATAACAAAAACTCATAACCATGGAAAGAGTCAATCAGTTCACAAAGAATGAACCAATAATTTCAACTGGAAAACTATTAGCATCTTAGACCAAGCCCAATTCAAAAATGCTAGAAAAATCCTGAAAGCTTGGCATTTAGACAAATCAATCATCAATAGATCTGAGATAAACCACAGAACTCATAATTCAAAAGAAACAATAAAAAAAACTTAGGAAAGAAACAAAAAAAGATGAGAATACAACCCCTCCAGCCAATATTCAGATAAGCAGGGATCAATACCAGACAAACAATCAGGCAAGAATCTCTCTTACTGGATATAAAAGTAAGTTGAAAGAAGTATAGAATAGATCACTTAACAACATTTTATTTATGATAAAATAAGAAGAGGTGGGTTCAAGAATGAATGAGTGATACATGATTGTGAACAGAACACAAAACTGTGTTACTTACCATGAAAATAGGTTGAGATGGTTCTTTCCTACAGATAGAATGATCCTGGTTTGTATTACAAAACAAATATATGAAAGAAAAGAAGTCATTAAAATGCATGGAAAGAGAGAGAATTGTTTTTCTTTCCCTTCCGGGATGATGATGAAAAAAGAAAATATGAATTTGTAAACAGGACAGACAAAAGTATAAATATAATGATTAGAAAGACACCAAAACTTAGAAAAAGATATGTAATTGAATTTAGACAGGAATGAAATAATTAAAAATAAGGTTGAGGAAAGTAAAGGAAGGGAAAAATTATTGAGAAAATGATAAAATAGTTATAAGATATGGAACAGAATATAAAGATGAATATGTAATTGAGTTTATGTCTGTATGGAGAAGTGATAACCTGGAATCATGCTGTTCTCAAAAATATATTTTATTTGTATTATGTTTTGTGAAAACCCAAATAAAATTTTTACAAAAAAAAAAGAAAAGAAAAGTAAAGGGGTAAAGAGGAATGAACAGATGGGGAAAGTTGTGGTTGGACAGTGTTGATGAAATTCTCAAAGGAGAGGTGAGAATTTTAAAGCCCAAAAGCAATATATGAATTGGGCTGTAGATGAGGTGAAAATAAGGATATTTTGCAAAAATTGAAAGGTTCAGGTAATCCTCTAATTAAAAACATTTATTTCGTACCTATTCAAAGTTACCATGACACTGAAATAAGGTGATTTATGACTCATTTTCACACAATCATTGCAAGATCTTCATAGTCATGTGAACAAAATGTGGATGCTGGGAAACTGGCATATATTTGTGACAGTTGCAGTGTCCCAAGATCATATAATCATCATTTGTGACCTCCCCAGCCAGCTTCTGACAAGCGAAGTCAATGGGAGAAGCCAGATTCGCTTAGTGACTAAATGACTTACTTAACAATTCGGTGATTCACTTAACCAGCATGGCAAAAAAGGGCTTAAAATAGGGGCACATCTCACTTTACAACTCCTTGCTTAGTAATGTTGGGCATAATTGTGGTGATAAGTTAAGAATTACCTGCAATTACCAATCTTTCCTATCTGTGCAGTCGCTTTCCCAGATTTTCTTCCCACCATTCTTCATAGAATGCTTGCTGGCATAAAAACTTGCTAACTGAGGGTTCAAGAAATGGTTATAACAGAAATAGATCTTTCTTTCTTTCTTTCTTTCTTTCTTTCTTTCTTTCTTTCTTTCTTTCTTTCTTTCTTTCTTTCTTTCTTTCTTTCTTTCTTTCTTTTTCTTTCTCTCTCTCTTTCTCTCTCTTTCTCTTTCTCTCTCTTCCTCTTTCTTTCTCTCTCTCTTCCTCTTTCTTTCTTCCTCTTTCTCTCTCTCTTCCTCTTTTTTTTCTTCCTTTCTCTTCTTTCTTTCTTTCTTTCTTTCTTTCTTTCTTTCTCTCTTGCTTTCTCTTTCCCTCTTTTTTCTTTTTTCTATCACCCTTTCTTTTTCTTTCTTCCTCTTCCTCTTCTTTCCTTCCTTCTTTCTTTTTTTCTTTTTCTTTCTTTCTTCCTTTCTCCTTCCTCCTTCCTTCCTTCCTCCCTCCCTCCCTCCCTCCCTCCTTCCTTCCTTCCTTCCTTCCTTCCTTCCTTCCTTCCTTCCTTCCTTCCTTCCTTCCTTCCTTCCTCATAAGCTGAACATCATAGTGTGACAGTTAGCTGACAGTTAGCTGAACTATTGACAGTTAGCTGAACTATTCATTTTGAATCTCATTGTAGGAGGAACAATAGAGCCATGCACTACTTCTGCCAACCAAACACCCAAAAGACACATCAACTTTTGTTTTAAAAAGAAAAGGAACAGAAACAGTCTGAAGAAGAGAAAATAAAGGAACAGTCTCAGAAGGAAAATATTAGTGTTAGATATGACTCACTTCAGAGCTAGATGATGACATCAGGAACTAATTCACTATAGAAACCTGGGAAGGAAGGTGGTGAAAGATAAGCGAACTTGACCCCAAAGTAACAAAGACCTATGTCAACCTTTTTCAGCCAGATGCTTTCAGATGCGGTCAAGATAGCTGAAGATTATGGGAGATGTAATTCAATTCATGGGAAGGGCATCCAGTTGGAAGAAGTCTGCCTCTAGATAGAAAAACTGAATAAAAGCCTTAAAAGAATCAAGGAATTTAAAACTCTGGACAAAGAGTGTGATTCCCATCCCATGGAACATTTGAGGTTTTTGTAAACTTTCTTTGAGATGTCCAATAAATATTAAGGAAAATCTTTTGTTGAAATAAACCTATCGTGAAACCATAAGGAACATACTCAGTCATCTTCACTGCTTATGTGTTAATAAGGCATTACAATTACTTATTGAAAAGTTCTAGCAAATAACTACCTTAACAATATATTTAATTGCTTATATAAAAATGAAATAGGCAAAATATTGTAAACAAAACAAAAAATACTTTTCATTTCAAACTGGGATTGTCTTAAAATGTAACTTTATCATGTCAATAAGGATTGAAATTTTGCTTTGTACCAGCATCTTCCATATATCCCTTGCCAGATTATACGTTTATGTATTTGATATCTTGGTTGTATTATTTTTATAAAAAAACTTGAGTATCTAATATGCCTTTCTCCTTCTGTTTTCCCCACAACAAGAACCCTGTAAGGTAGGCTGAGATAGAGACACCGTCCCAAGGTCACCCAGCTAGTTTTCATGCAGAAGGCAGGACTAAAATTCATTTCTCTCTAGCCCAGTGCCTTGAATAAAATTATTGCTAAAAATGAGACCAAGCCCTACCACAATATCAAAGGTGTTACCTCACGACTTTCTTATTGTGACCATAGTGGCTTAAAAAAACCCTCCAAAACCTTGGTTTCTTGTACTAAAAAAAAAAAAAAAAACTAGTGTAGCTTGCTGAGTGAAATAGAAAAAAAGCAGAAGTTTTGACTTACAAGTTAAGCAATGAAGCGATCAAAGAATAAGGACATTGATTCTCAGAAGAGAACAGAAGTCATAAATTTAGGCATTGTCATATCAAATGAAAATCTTGGGTGCTTTTGGCATAGCATCACCTCCAGATTGCTGGGGAGATAAAAATGTCTCTTCAGAAGAAAGATAGGCCAGCAATGTAACCACAAATAGCTAAAAAAAATATAGTGGCAGATAAAATATTTCCTTCAAGAATGTCAAAAATTCATAGATGTGCTACTGTAATTAAAGGAAGTCTAATAAATAATTTCACATATAACAATGCGAACCCAAGACTAAATACAGAAGAATGTTCTCATCTTTGTTTCCTGTTTAATACATTTGCATTAGAATGAATCCAAATTAAATAATTTGGAATGAAATTAACCTCCTTTTAAGCTTTATTTTGAAATGACATTTCTACTTTATTATGTGTGACTTTAAAAAGTTTTCTCCATATGTTGAAAAGCTAGCTGATAAGAAAAGAAAAAGGACATAATGTGACAAATGTTGTGGAGGAATGGGACTTCTCAGCTACACAACTGTTAAAGTGATGGAGATGTCTTGAGGTGGGAAATAGGTAGCAAGCTTGGAACAAATTGTTGAAGGGAAATTCAATAAATTATTGATTTGAGGAGGGGAAAAAAGCCTTCAATTTCCCAAGATCCTTTGAGTAATGAAGACCTTGGTAAGGGTGAATTGGGAATTTCCCTCTCTCCAACGTTTTCACCCTTTCTTCCTCTCATGTAGCCATTTATTTCTCTTTTCTTCGTACAAATAAAATAATTCAGAGTCCACTTGACTTGCATAGGTTTAAAGAAAGCTCAGTCTTCAGAGGGCTGAGGGGAACTTCATGTACCGTACTATGGATTCTCGGAATGAGAAAGCCATAGTTAGGGGTATGGGTTCTAAAATCAGAGATGCAACCTAGAACCAAGGGGAAATTTCCTAATGATGAGAACAATCAACCAATGCAATGGCTTGCTTTCAGAAGTTATGGATACTCTATCACTGGAGGCTTTCAAAAAAAGACTGGACAACCATTTGTCTGAAATGGTATAGGGTCTCCGGCTTGGAAGGGTTGGACTAGGAGACCTCCAAGGACCCTTCTAACTCTATTATTCTATGTTCTATAAGTCTTCCCCCCCAAACCACTATTTAGTGACTATGAATGTTCTTTTCTCCTATGCAGGTCAATGAAGATGACCTGCATAGGATCAAGTGGACCATGCCATAGTGTGGGAATAATACTAGGAAGAAGTAGGTCAATGAAAATGAAGTTTCTAAACCACTTCAAAACTGCAAGGCATCACTCCATCTAAATTAGCTAAATGTTAAATCATTAAATATTAGTTGAAGACATTTCATGAAAGAAAGTAATTTGGAGAAACAGGTGCTTAGATTGCACTACCTCTAGAACTATAAGCCAGCTTGCTTGATTATTTTGATTTGCTATGAACTAGTATGCTGCCTTCTTCCAAATTTTGCATAATAAAGTGAGAATAAAAATGGAAACTGTTAGTTGATATTTATCTATAGACCTAGGATGTAGATTTATTAAGTCCAAACAGGCAAGGATTTGCAGGACAACACACTTAGCTTGCTGCATTTAGGAGTAACAAATCAAGACACTTAGATAATACTTTGAATAGATAGATAAGGTAGATAGATAGATGATAGATAGATAGATAGATAGATAGATAGGATAGATAGATAGATTAGATAGATAGATAGATGATAGATAGATAGATAGATAGATAGATAGATAGATAGATAGATAGATAGATAGATAGATAGATAGATAGATAGATAGATAGATAGATAGGGATGGATGGATGGATGGATGGATATCTGGCTGGCTGGCTGGTTAAATGGGGAGACAGGCAGGCAGGCAGGCATTGTGTATGCAAAAAGAGGGCCAAATGAAAACAGATGGGCAGGACAAACCAGCATAGATTTTTTACAGTTATCCAGCATAAGGCTGTTCTTTATGTTATGTGTGAGTGCAACCATCTTGCATAAATCAATCCTTTGCACTGATATTATTTATTTATATTATTTATATGAATTCTGGTCAGCAATTGTGAATGTATGAGTTCTCAATGGCTTTCAAGACTTTTCTAGTCCCAAATGAGATCTTGTGAGATTTCGGGAAACTTCATTTGAGATTTCAAATGACTTTTTCTCCTTATCTGATTAAAGAGATTGTGACCCATGTGGCAAATCGCAATATTATTTCTGCTATATGGGAAAATTCAAACATTCAATCCTCTCCACACCGGATCAAATAATATGCATTTATTCATTCATTCAGGTTGCATCTGTTGAATTGAAGCATCAGCTGGTATTATGGCGTAGAGTTCTGCTGAACGATTTAGCTGGTAATATTCACCTTTGCTCTGGAGAAGGACGACTGCTTCATTGGCAAATGAAGAACCAGTTTCTGGAAAGAAGTCCTAGCAAGATACAGGTAGTCCTCGGCTTACAACAGTTCATTTAAAGTTCAAAGTTACCACGGCGTTAAAAGAAGGGACTTATGACCAGGGATGGGATTCAACTAGCGTTACTACCGGTTCGGTGACTACGTTTTGCACACGGGTGTAAAGAAACCTTAGGCTGTGCCACCTGGACAGCTGATAAGCGCTGTGCGCGGGTGCTCAGTGTTTGAAAAGCCTCTTTTTTCCTGCTTTTTCAACCTCAGCTATGCGGCACAAAGCAGCTGAGATTGAAAAAGCAGGAAATAAAGACCAGGTGAGAGCCCGGGCAGGCGGGTGGGCCAAAAAGCAGCAAACACAGAAACGATTCGGTGTCTGCTGCTCTTGAAAGCTACCGGCTCTATAGAACCGGGCAGAACCGGTAACATCCCACCCCTGTTTATGACCATTTATTTACACTTTTGCCCATTGCAGGATCTCCCTGGTCATGTGATCAAGATTCAGATCCTTGGCAATTGACTCATATTTATGACAGTTGCCATGTCAAGGGTCATGTAATATACCACTTTACAGTGCTTCCCCACCTTCTCTAAGCGGTTTCCAGAATCAGCCTATTTCCCCCAACAATCTGGATCCTCCTATTACCTACCTCAGAAGGATGGAAGGCTGAGTCAACCTTGAGCCTGGTGGGATCCGATCTGCCAAATTGCAGGCAGCCAGCAGAAGCAGTCTGCAGTACTGCACTCTAACCACTGCGCCACGGAGGCTCACTTAACAAATGTCTCCCTTTGCAGCAGAAATTTTGGGCTTGACTGCAGTCGTAAGTCGAGGACTATCTGTACATGGTGGGTGAAAATTCCCAGGCCAACCCACAAATCAACGGCCAGCTGCAGCGCTGGCGCGTAAGCGTATATTGTTGTAAACTGCTGAGGAGACATGCTGTGCGAGCGCTCCTTCTCATCAGTCAGGAAAAGACGAGGGATGCCATGCACAAATGTTTAAGGTTCATTTGTGAGGAGAATTAGGGAAGGGGAAGGATGCATTATTAAGCAGACGTCTGGCCACAGGGAACGGGATCACAAGTGAAAGAGGCACCTCACCTTGTTTGTGGTAACACCTTCTCTAATCACTTCATAATGAGGCAATAGGTGTGCTCATTCATCAATATTTATGACCTCCTGAAGCGATTTCATGTCATATTGGCATTAGGAAATGGAGCCACTCAACAAACGAGAGGCTTTGTCAGCTCCAGTCATGAAATATTTATTATCAGCTATTTATTGACATGACCACTCCAGTAAAACTGGCAACTAATTCATGTCCAGTGCAATTGTTCCCCAGGTTGCTGTAATTATATGGCCAAGCACCATCTATTGGCACCTTTTGGGGGAACATATGGTGGCATAACTGTTCATTAAAACAAAGCAATCAATGAAACGTCTGTGTGTGTGTGTGTGTGTGTGTGTGTTTGTGTGTGTGTGTGTGAGGGGGGGCATATGCAAATGCACGTGCATATGCCCATCCTACCTTTCAAAATGAAATCAACAACCCACCTAGCTTTCGCTTTGGATGGAGATGCCAAAGAAACGAGATCAAATAATTTAGAGTGACAAAATAATTCACACCCAGCTTCGATCGTCGCTTGAACAGTTTCCAGAAAAAAAACAAAACAAAACCAACAATTTGCAGCAGCCACACTGAGAGACAGATTTGTTTTGGATTCTCAGATCAGAATTACCATCTTGGTCTCTGCTTGGTCCCCTTACTAAACCCTTCAAAATTAGGAAAAAAAAAAAAACATTAGAAACTTTCAATTGTTAGGATGCGCTAGTGAGCAGAATAACAGAAGAGTTGAAAAGGACCCTGGAGATTTTCTAGTTTTTTAGTCCAACCCCCTGCTCAAGCAGGAAACCCTATACCATTTCAGGCAAATAATTGTCCAATCTCTTCTTAAAATCTCACAATTTCTGGAGGCAAGTCGTTCCACAGATTAATTGTTCTGACTCTGTCAGGAAATTTCTCCTTAGTTCTAGGTTGCTTCTATTCTTGATGAGTTTCTACCCATTGCTTCTTGTCCTGCCTTCAGGTGCTTTGGAGAATAGCTTGACTTTCTCTTTCTTTTGGCAGCTCCTGAGATATTGGAACACTGCTATCATGTCACCCTTAGTCCTTCTTTTCATTAAACTAGGCATACCTATTTCCAGCAACCGAAGTTTGCAAACTCCAGCCAACAGAAGTTTAGTTTTGGATTTGCTCTACCCTATTAGTGGCATGTAGATAGTGTGTTATGTGAAATGATAGTGTGCTAATGCTATTGTTGTGTGTGTGTTTCCTTGTATGCATAAAACCATGCTTGCTTTGGAATGTACCTGTCTTTCTGTCATGTAATGTGTCAAAGCCAAATTAAAAAGGAAAAGGCTTTCATGAGATCAAGGAAAAATAAAACAAAACACCACAACAGAGAATATAACTAGTTAGTGGCCTAAGAGAGAAAATGCATTTAGAATTACAGTTTTCTGCAGATCTTATGTTTACCTGTTCTCCATTCATGCCCCGGGCTCAAAATGCATAATAATGCAAATGATCATACAACACATGGAAGAATTGGGATTGTAAAGATAACCATACCTAATGCAGGCGATGGCAGAACATCTGCTCTTTAATTAATCTTAAGTAAAAGCCAAAACTCAGCATTAAGATGCAGAGTGTTTATGACAACTGCTTTTATTCTCATAGTTAACAGATTCCCAGTTCCCTGTCGGAGTTGTTTTTCCTTTGTACCTTGCATATAAAGCTTTGTTCAGCAGCAGTAGCAAAAACCAGACATTTGACAAGAGGAAGAAGCTATTCAAGGCTTAGTTAGTTTGGGTTAAAAAAACAAAGGAGCTGCTGCTTTGGAAACTTTTTTTTTTTTTTAGACCCAGAAGTTGTTTTGCTAAATGAGTTAGGTGGTCATGCATGGTTGTTCATTACTCAATGGCTGCAATGCCGAGTAATGACTTGTATGGCATAGATACAATCAAGTGTAGAGAAAAAGACAATTTGCTTGATTTGATTATATGCCTGAGGATAGGGATTATCTAATTATTGGTTTTATAAGTCACTGTGGAAGAAGAGGATTTGGGGAGGGGGGAAGGGGGCTGATGGAGAAAGAATGGAGTAAAAAAATGCTTGAAATAAATTGGAATGGGCAATTTATCTATCAAGGACTGCATTTCTCGAAAGCTAATCTGGTAGAGGAATGCATGGTGGACAAGATGACTGCAAATCGTGGTGAGAAACCACAGTATTTTCTGGTAAACATTTTTCTACTTCCAATACTCCTTTTTTTTGGGAGTGGGAACCTTTGGTTCCTTCTTGTTCAGGAAACATACTGCCAAGAAAAGAAAGATATTATTAGAGCTCATCACTGAACTGTTTTCAAAATACAGTAATTTAAAGTTTTTGCGTTTTATTATTATTATTATTTAAAAGATCTAGGTTCTAGCTGTCCGAGACTCTGTCTGCTATTTGTGAAACAAATAGCATTGTTTCTATGCTGTGTATTAGCTGCAAGATGCACTTTTTTAAAAAACCCATCTCCAGGAATAATACAAAATCGAGATTTTTCTTAGAGACAGCCTTTTGCCACCAGGCTAATTTGAGGAGCTGTCTTCTCAAATTATGCGCACACACTGAGAGCAACACAGAAGAAGGCAATCAGTCTAAAATTATGCATGCTGTTCTTAAGAGATTTTCAGAAGAGGCTCAAGAGTACCTCTTGCATGAGGTGGGGTAAGGATCTAATATTCTTATACACACCCCATACAATTGTGCTCTCCTTTCCATACAGCTTTTTCCAGTGGCAGCAGCAATCCTACTCATTCTTCTGCCAGGCAGTTGACCAGCAAATCTGTTCCTTTAAGGGGGTCCCTAAAGACATTATTTTTCTCATTTGAATAGCCTCTGGATGGAAAGGCAAGGTAGAAGGAGGAGGAGAAGGAGGGAAATTGTGATGCCGCCATGTTTTGGTTGAAGGAAACTTTGCCCATTAGAGGCAGCACTCTTTGTGCTGCAAGGGTTCTTGGTGTCACTTTGGGACCTTATCCAGCTTTTAGATATTAAGGGGAGACCCCATAAAATACTACAAAGTGAAGTAATATGTCCACTTATTGTTTCCTTGTGTAGTAGAAATGTCTGTGTAGGAGGTAGCTTGCTTTGTGAAGCATGAAGCATTGCCAAAGAAAGGCCTTCAGATTTTTGCACAGCCTTAATACTAATCTTAACATTGACTCTGATACGGTCACCATAACTGCCTTTCAAGCAGGTGCTACCACTAGTTTACTACGCATAACTCTGAGTTCATAACTCTGAGTTCACAATAGGTCAGGCTGCTCAGGGGCAGGTAAGAGGGCAGATGAGACTATACATCTTTTAACGACCCCATAATCCCTTGCAGGGTGGAATCTGGGCAACTGAATGGAGTGGAGTGTTCACTGGCTGGATGTCTTTCCTGTCACCAATGCGGAGTTTTTTTTTCAACAGATATATTCTCACTGTGCCCAGAGAGAGAAATATCTGCCTCTACCTAGGATTTAACTCACAGCCTCCTGATTGTGAGGCAAAGCGCTCCACTTCTAGGCCACCGCACCCCTCATGAGCTAAAATTCATTGAATTTTGATCACATGATCACGGGGATGCTGCAACGGTCATAAGCGTGAAAAATGGTCATAAGTCACTTTTTTCAGTGCCCTTGTAACTTTGAACAGCCACTAAACAAACTGTTGTAAGTTGAGGACTACCTGTAGTATTAAATCTGATATGCTGACTATATTGCTCCTATACGTAGGAGGGAGGGGTGTCCGCAAGAGCTCCAGGTCTAATTGGGCAGCCATCTTTTGTCCTTCTTTCTTCAGTTTGATTGCATGACTATTATTTTGATAGCTGGGCTTTATCGAAATAGTGTGTCTTGGCAGTAGCTTCCTACAATTA
The DNA here is from genome assembly GCA_023653725.1 of Bungarus multicinctus. Lineage (NCBI taxonomy): Eukaryota > Metazoa > Chordata > Lepidosauria > Squamata > Elapidae > Bungarus > Bungarus multicinctus. Next base: position 185,767,859 of record CM042834.1, read on the forward strand.
TATTGACATGGTTTGGGAGAAAAACCTGTCAAATAAAAAAGAAAAATATATGCAGAACTAGAATGATAAAGGATTCCCAGGCAATATTTTAATTCTTGCTGTAAATGAAGCAGGAAATTGTGTCTAAAAAACTGTAGCTGGAGCTACTTACATGTTAATTTGCCTTATAGGGATTACAAACTGTTCCATGTAAAATAAGAACACCCTTGTTTCAAGGCATTGTTATGAAGTTTAGAAGTGTGTTTACCTCATAATCATGTTTTTATCTTTTTTGTTCATCAGAAAATCTCAGATGACCTGAAAACTCTGCACCCCAGTCAGGTCTGAGCAGTTATTTAGATATATATTTTGGTGATTGCCTTCCATCTCTAAAATTACCCATTCCCTACAGGTTTGTTAAAGTTTAAGCAATCTATAGAAATGGTGTAGCATCTTTCATTTTTAATTCAAAAGTATTGATTTATAGATTTATGGTTTGGGAACAGGGTGAGAGAAGACTGATTTAGCCCCAGCTGTTGAAAAAGATTATTGCTGTCCATTGAAAGACTATGGGATAAGGTAAATCTAAATCTAATTAACTGCAATATCTTTAGCAGTTTTCTACCGTTTCACATATGCTACCTGAGCAAATTTCTTACAAGATAATAACTCTGTATTATTATCTCCGTATTTCCATCAACATACTGAGTGACAGTGGCTTGTCTAACATTTGGGGACTGCAGTTCCAATGGATTGTGCTCCTAACCATGGAGTAGTGATTACAGTCTGATTGAATGAATCAATCACCAAACTTGTGATTATAAATATGCTTCCTAAATATGCTTCCTAATATAATTTATTTCATTTTTAAGCTTAAAGTGTGTTAACAGAGCTATTGGATTCTCAGGTGTAATATTTGTATATTTTATATAGTAAACAAGAAGTGTAGAGTTTTTGTGGGGATATTGTTTATATTGTTAACTCACTAGAACCCTACTATGTGAGTCCTTATAGGGGGGTAGCAGCACCATCTCAACATTATACCTGCCTTGAACAATACAGGTGTGTGTTGTCATGGCCATTGTGAGAGATGATCAGGCTGAGCTCGAGGGAAAGGTCAAACACATCATCAGTCTTGAGTCTCTTCACTCCCACAAGAGATCTAAGTCCAGCCTCCCTTGAATTCCGTGGAGTCTTTATCTATAGTCAATTTGCTTTGATGGTTAGCAATACAGATTCTTGTAGAGAGCATGAGCTTGCAATAAACCTTTACATTCATTTGAACTGAATTCCTGCACTTGACAGCCATTATGACAAATTTAGCTGGCTTTGTTAAATAATCATTTACTTGATACAGATGCAAAAGAAGCATGAGTCTTTGAATACATTCTCTGTCAACCTGGTTCCCTTTATAGATGTCATGCCCCTGTTGGAATCTGATTTGGAGGGGGAGGCTGAACAGCTGACAGGGAGTGGGAGTGTGGTTCCATTGGCTGTGGAAGAAATTGAGGAAGGGCACAGTCCCGCTGGGCAGAGCAGGGAAGATATAGAGCAAGGGAGAGAGAATTCAGAGGAAGACCCAGGCCCACCCCCTCTTCATCCTAGGGCATGCAGGGAGGAATGGAGAAGGGAGCAATGTGAGTTGTGTGGCTTATGGGGGAGGAAAGGGCCCTGATTACCTTCATTAGCTGCAGCTGAGAACACAGTGTTTAAAAAGGGAAGCTGCACACAGCAAGTTGTTGAGAGCAAATTGTGAATTTATCTGGTATCGTTATGGTTTATCTGTGTTCCTGGCATCTTCCCAACTGTGTGAGTGTTGCCATGCTTTCAATCTTAAAGAAAGTCTTTCTCCTGCCCTGTCAAGTTAATTACTTCAGCTTGGCATTTGGATTTTTAGTTACAGTTTGTATGTACCTTATTTTGGACGGAATTTTCTACAGTTAAAGGCTGGTCCTGGGAGAGTTTTTCTCCAGTTGAAGGTAACCTAGACATTGGGGGCAAATTTGGAGATAACAAAGGGGCTCTTCTTGATTATTTGACTCTGTTGCTTTTGTGCCATGTCCTGGGTCATCACAATTGATATATTGAGCTATGAGTCCTAGAATTCCCAGCTAGACCATGTTAGTTAGAAGGTGTGGCCCAAACAAGAAAGGAAAGATGGCTGTAGAGTCAAATAAAACTGATTTCCCTCCTCTCAATAGCTGATGAGTTCAAAGCTACAGGTAGCCCTCAATTTATCACTGGAAATTTTTAAGAAGAGACTGGGCAGCCACTTGTCTGACATGATACAGGGTCTCTTGTTTGAGCAGGGGGTTGGACTAGAAGACCTCCAAGCTCCCTTCCAGCTCTATTCTGATTCTGATACAACTATTCATTTAGTGACTGTTTGAAGTTACAACGGCACCGGGAAAAGTGATTTACAATTGGCACTGCATTTACATGGATAGCAGCACCCTGACAATTACGTGATCAAAATTTGGGTGCTTGGCAATTGGTATGTATTTTTGATGGTTTTGATAGTTTGGGGATCATGTGATCACCACTGCAACCTTTTCAGCCGGTTTCTGACAAGCAAAGTCAATGGGGAAGCCAGATTCGCATAATAACTATGTTATTCCTTGAACAACTGCAAGGATTGTTAACAGCCCTTAACAACCATGGCAAAAAAAATATATATATTGTAAAATTGGGTGTGACTCACGTAACAACTGCCTTGCTTAACAGTGGAAATTCTGGTCTCAGTTGCAAATGCATTATTTAGTGAACAAAAGCCCAGAATCTTTCCAGTACAGAAATAAATGCATGAAGAGCAATCACAGGTCTTTTTTTTTATTCAGTTGAAATCATTCTGACATTCTGCCCATCCCTCTAATACAGTTTGGGATCATTCATGGTCTGTTTGCAGCAGTCAAGCTTCTTTTTTCAGTTCTCTGAAATACATGAGTTTCACTTACTGTTAGTTTTGGTGAAAAATTAAGCAAGCAACAAATAAAACTTCATTTAATTGTCAAATGCCAAGAAACCAAATGACCATCTTCCAAAAGGATATTCTTCAAAATTCCAAACCCCACACATTTGGTGAAGTCATTATGCTAACTTTATCTCAAAAATTATTTTAACAGATGTCACCCACTGCTGCCAACCACCAAACTAATGCTCTGGTTCCTGTTCTTAGGTAGTTTAAGTGGAATAACAGTAAACAACATGAAGGAAAATCATATTGGGTATTAGAATCATCACCACTAGAAATTGTTCCTGTAACTGTAGAGGCAGATAAAGTCAAACCAAAGAGCCACCTTTTTAATATTTGCTTCAGTGGATGGTTGACAAACAGTACAGTATAAAAATAGCTCTCCAAAATGTTCTCCCTCAAAAATCACAGCTTCATTTGGTAAGGCCAAAGATAAGGGGTGGTGTTAGTAAAGGGTGTGGTAAAGTAAAATCAAAGCCAACCGTGTCACAGCCATTGTCCCCAAAAGAACTATCAACATTTACGTGTCTGCTTTCTTCCCATATTGTAATCAGTTGTTTCTAATGCATGGATCTGTCACAATGTAAATGTCCAGATTGAGCAAAATGATCATTTCGTGCCTCTCCGTGTTATTCAGAAATCGTGTTCCCCATTTGGAAGGGGTTTTTTTTTTTGCAGAGCAACACATGGTTTTTTAAACTAGTAATTTAATCACACTTGCATGGTTTATTACTCCTTTAATTTATGTCCCCGGAGAGGCAGTAACAGGGTGTACATCTCTCAGGGTAGCCATGTGAATGCCTGCCAAGGCAAGGGCCTTGTTGTTCATTTGCTTATAATCCTGGCACACAGAACCATGGAAAATGACAAAAGGCAGCTTGTAAGGGGCTATCAGGCAGACAGATTAGCAGCATAAACGGGGAGGAGAAAAAAGCCATTTCTCAGAACAAGCTATCATTACTTAATGGGAGTAGGCATGTCCTAAAATCCAGATCTAATCCTGGAAAGCACATTCAGGCGTCATCGGAGAGTGACTTATGGTGCAACAAGGCTGGCACCAAAAAGTGGTACCCCTGTGCAGCTGGGATGCCGTGACATCCTGGCACAGCTTTCAGTGCACATTCAATCTCCTTTTTTTCATTGTCTTTGCGGCTTGGCAATCAAAACTCTACAGGGCTTTGGGCTTACCTGTCATTTAAATTTCCCACAATGCCCCAACGACTCTCATTCTGAGTCAGCAGGAGAAGTCTACCTGTTGTCTAGATTGAATTTTGCTCAGCTGCTAGGGCTGCAAGGTAAAATTTTGATGTCGTTTAGCTGCGGATTCTACTAAGTATTTTTTAGTTGCCATTGTATGATTTACTTCTTTTTTGGTACCTCATACAAGGGTGGTTTTTTTGTGTGTATTTGTGCGTGTATAGTTTTCTTTCTATTTCTTTTTAGATGCCTATCTGTCTGTATTCTGAAAATGTGAAATATTATAACATTATATGGATATTACCAAAGTTGCCATGTCAGTCATTCAACTTCAATCCAAAAAGAAATCACTTTGGCGGAAAAACAAATCTGGTCATGTTGCCAACTTCAAAAGCTGATACAAAAATTTATGCCACCAGATAAAAACTGAATGCGCCAATTATCACATTAAACAAGAGGAAAACCTTCTACGCACAAATTCCACCTGTGCTTTCTACAATTTTGTAAACAACAAACTAAATGACTCAAGGTCCATCCCACCCCTGAAAGGACCTAATGGTAAAGACTGCAACAACGACACGATTAAAGCAAACCTCTTTAACACATTCTTTGGCTCAGTATTTGTAAACAGCAATGGATCATGCCCAGTATTTCCTAGTCGAACCACAGACAACTACAATGATCTAATACATATCGATTTTACAGAAGACAACGTTGAAAAAGCATTACGCAATCTAAAACCATCTCTATCTATTGGACCGGATGGAATATGTGCCTACTTTTTAAAAAGCTATCCACTGCCATAGTTGAACTTCTAAGCATAATCTTTGAAAAAATCTTTCATGACCAGCTCCTTGCCAAAACTATGGTCACAAGCCACAGTCATCCCCATCTTCAAAACAGGAGACCCGAGCCTAGTTGAAAATTACTGACCAATCTCTTTATGCTGCATCACCTGTAAAGTCATGGAATCAATTATTAACCATAAACTATCATATAATCTGCAACTCTTACACTGTAAAAACATATGGACTATACAACTCGATCAGGGCAAACAATAGACACAATCTACATAGACTTCTGTAAAGCCTTTGATTCAGTGGTACACAACAAACTACTCCTAAAACTAAAATCTTACAGTATCTCTGGACACCTGCATAACTGGATAGAAGCATTCCTGTCAAACAGACAACAAATGGTCAAAATTGGGAGCGTCCTATCAAATTCTGTACCTGTCAACAGTGGTGCCCCCCCCAAGGCAGTGTTCTAGGATCAACTCTTTTCATACTCTACATAAACGACCTCTGTGATCATATCAAGAGCAACTGCGTTCTCTTCGCTGATGATGTAAAGCTATTCAACACCACAGACAATATTGCTACCCTTCAAAAAGACCTTGACTATGTATCAGAATGGTCAAACAAATGGCAACTTCAAATCTCAACAAATAAGTGCTCTGTCCTACATATTGGCAAAAAAAAAAAAAAATCAGAAAATAAAATACAGGCTGAATAGTCAAGACCTTGTTGATGATCCAAACTCTGTCAAGGATCTGGAGTACTCATCTCTAATGACCTAAGTGCTAGAGACCACTGTAACTACATAGCCAAAAAGGTGTTAAGAGTTGTTAACCTAATCTTATGTAGCTTTTTCTCTGGTAATATTACACAAATAACTAGAGCATACAAAACATTTGCTAGACCAATACTTGAATACAGCTCATCAGTCTGGAACCCACATTACGTATCTGATATTAACACAGTTGAGAAAGTCCAGAAATATTTCACAAGAAGAGTTCTCCACTCCTCTACTCGTTGCAGAATACCTTATGCCACCAGACTTGAAATTCTAGACCTAGAAAACCTAGAACTATGCTGCCTTTGGTCCAATCTAAATATAGTATATAAAATCATACATTGCAATGTCCTACCTGTGACCTGTCAATGAATACTTCAGCTTCAACCATAACAACACAAGACCAAACAATAGATACAAACTCAAGGTTAATCGCACCAAACTTGATTGGTGAAAAACGACTTCAGCACCAGAGTGGTCAATGTCTGGAATACTCTGCCTGACTCTGTGGTTTCTTCCCCAAACCCCAAAAACTTTAACCTTAGACTATCTACTATTGACCTCACCCCTTTCCTAAGAGGTCTGTAGGGGGCATGCATAAGCGCACCAACGTGCCTACCGTCCCTGTCCTATTGTTTCTGTTATTTTCTTATATGTATCCGTGTATTCATAACTATGTTTTTACTTATACCTATTATCTTGTGAGCAATTGACAAAATAAATTAAATAAATAAATAAACCTGAAAAAAAAAGTAATGGTCTCCAAAACTGGAGTGCAGGCACTTCATGCAGGGTATAACATTGTAATGCAATAATGGGCTGTGGGAAGAAATAGGGAAGGAATATATAGTTCAGTAGGGATATCAAATCCAAGATATCTTAAAGATATTCCCTGTACCAAACATTACATCAGCACTCCAGTCATTACCAAATCAGAAGGTTAGGAGATATGATGGAATTGTCCAGAAATAAGACAAACAAGGGAAGAAATCAAAGTTTTAACTAAGCTATGCAAATCTGGAGAACAGCACAATGGCCAATACATTGGATGAGCTCAATCTACATTCCAATGACAAATAAAGAAGACGTGACAGAGTGTGCAAACTACTGCACAATACCATTATTTTTTGCGATTCAGGATAAAAATAATGCTTATGATCATCCAATGCAGATTAGAATCCTACATGTGGCGGGGGGCGGAGGGGGGGGGGAGATGTTCAAACTGAATTTAGAAAAGGCCAAGGAACATGAGACATTATTGCTATTGCACAGTGCATAATGAGAAAGCCAAACAACACCAAAAAGAAGTTACTGGGTGCTTCATTGATCAGAAAAGCCTTCATTTCTGTCAATCATGTCAAATTGTGGAATGTGCTTAGAAAAATGGGAATCCCAGAGTATCTCATTATTCTCATGCAAAACCTATATACAGGTCAGGAAGCCAGATAGAACCTTGTGAATCAGACTGGCTCCAGCTGGGCAAAGGAGTGAGACAAGGCTATAGTATACTCTCCCGTTATTTGTTAAACCTATATGCTTTGAATATATATTAACAGAAGCCAGATTGGAAGAAGATGAGGATATTTTTCTTATTTATTTGTTTATTTGTTTGTTTATTTGTCAATCGCTTACAAGATAATAGGTATAAGTATAAACATGAGTAAGAATACAGAAAATAGGTACGATTAAATGGGGACATTAGGACAGGGCTGGGAGGCACGATGGTGCACTTATGCACGCCCCTTACAGACCTCTTAGGAATGGGGTGAGGTCAATAGTAGATAGTTGAGGTTAAAGGAGTAGGGATTAGAGGATGTAACTACAGAGTCAGGTAGTGCATTCCAGGCATTGACCACTCTGTTGCTGAAGTCGTACTTTCTGCAATCATGTTTGGAGCGGTTAACATTGAGTTGTATCTGTTGTGTGCTCTTGTATTGTTGCGGTTGAAGCTGAAGTAGTCATTGACTGGTAGGACATTGTAGCAGATAATTTTGTGTACTACACTTAAGTCCAACTGTGGGCGGCATAGTTCTAGGTTGTCCAAGCCCAAAATTTCAAGTCTGGTGATATAGGGTATTCTATTGTGAGCAGAGGAGTGTAGTACTCTTCTCATGAAATACTTCTGGACTTGCTCAATTGTATTAATGCCTGATATACAATGCATTTGGAATTGGAAGGAGAAACTTCATTAACCTGCCAAAAATGCAAAGGATGTACAAACTGTAGTAATAAAAGCCAAGGTACAGTGAAAAAAAAGGGACTTAAATTTAATATACAGAATATCAAGTTTTTAGCAACAGGTAGACAACCAGCCTTAGAACTGACAATAAGAGATTGTAGTGATAATGCATTCTGTTTTTTAGGATCAATCGTCAACAATGAAGGAACAAGTAGTCAATAAATGTGCTGCAGACTAGTACTTGGTAGAGTAGCCATGAAGACCTGGAAAAGAGGAGGCATCTTAGATGCCATTGTAACTTTAAGCCTACAGAGATCAAAGGCATTCTCTGTGACATTCTACAGAAGCAATACAGTAGTTGGTCTTGGAATTAGAAGGGTAATCAGAATTTCAATGCTTTTGAAAATTGCTGTTGGAAAAAAACCAAAACTCTAAAGAATACCTTGGATAACCAAGAAAACCATAAAATGGATAATTGAACAAATCAAACTTGAGTTCTCATTCAAGGCACAAATGGCCAGGCTCAAATCACCCTACTTTGCACATATGTGAAGACTTTATTTCCTATAAAAGACTCTAATGCCAGGAAAGATAGTGTCAACTTTGGAAGCCATATTTTACTTAGAAATGTCCATCCTTCCAAATTCCTAGGCACTAGAATGTGGCAAAGAAAGAAAAAAAAAGGGAAATTAGTTCCATTGAATTCATATTTGCATCAAAATATGGGTTATATATCTAAACGAACCTGCTTAGGATTCCTTTAAGAAAAGAAATTGTGAATCAGAGAACCTCTGATTTAAACTTTGTTCATCATAGTGATAAATCCTAATTTGGAATGCAACATCTTGGTCTTATTTATCCCAAATTCATATAAACCAGAAAGAGTTGCCCTTCCACCTCCTGTTCTTTCTAAACTATGTCCCCATGTTCTTTAGAAGTACTGAGATATCTGAAGAGCTGAGGGTTTTTCTCTCTCTGCTTTTCTTTTCCTCATTTAGAAAATGGTGTCACCTTGATTGGTTATTAAGGCCTGACCTTGACTTTAGGTGGGTTAGAAGGATTTCAGGCTTGGTTATAGCAGGATTAGCTTTTTATCTGCATGCCCAAACAAAGTAACCCATCTAATCTCTTTTCACCTTAGACTCCTAAGATTTCTCCTCTACTTTCTGAAATAACAGTGGACAAATAAACTAAATACTATTATACACAATTCTAAAATGTATATGGGGAGGTCAGGTATATGAAACCTTAAGTCCTCATCATATCCTCAATCACTCAATGCTCCCAATAAAGTAAGAAAGATAATTAAAGCAACTCTAGTACAATAGTGGGTAACTAGCACCATGTACCCCTTTTAATTAAGCACTTTCTTTTTAGCACTGTGCTTGACATTTGTATAAGGTGAGGAGGAGGAGGAGGAGGAGGAGGAGGAGGAGGAGGAGGAGGAGGAGACTTCAATGGGTTTGCCCCATTCAGGTCTTCCCTGCACACAAATTAACTTTGTGAGATTGGCTCAGGAAATGAATATCCGGGATGTTGCTTAATGGCACTTTGCTGTGAAATTACTTCTCTGAATAAGGAGGGAAAATATTGAATTCCTTTGAAAGCAAGTAGCATAATATCTGTGGAAATGAAAATCCCACGGAAGTGACAAAGGAAAGAAGACTGAAGGAGATATGAAAGCTTTATGTCTCTAAACGTTAGGCAGGCTGTAGTTCTGCCTCTTCCTTTGTGACAACCAGCAGAATGCTTCCTTCTGATGTTGGCACAGCGAGGGCTGCTTGGGAGCTCCTAGACACTTATGATTCAGTTTTGAAAGAAAAGAGAAGAGAAAAGAAAAAAGAAAAATCTATCATGCATTCTCATCTGTTACCTTAATTATCTGGTCTGCATTACCTTTACATTTACATTTTCTAGTTTAACAATCAGTGACTTAGCTTTGTCAACTAGGTTTGGCATAAATTTTACATCAAACAATGAGCAGCATCATTTTTCTCCTCCCTTAAATTCAAAACCTTTCTGTAAAACCTGAATAATGGAGGTCATGAAACTTGTTCTGACTAAACTTGTCCACTCCTCTACTCGTTGCAGAATACCTTATGCCACCAGACTTGAAATTCTAGACCTAGAAAACCTAGAACTACACCGCTTTCGGTCTGATCTAAGTATAGTATATAAAATCATACATTGCAATGTCCTACCTGTCAGTGAATACTTCAGCTTCAACCATAACAATATAAGAGCACACAGTAGATACAAACTCAAGATAAACTGCACTAAACTTGATTGCAGGAAATACGACTTCAGCAACAGAGTGGTCAATGTCTGGAATACTCTATCTGACTCTGTGGTTTCTTCTCCAAACCCAAAAACTTTAACTTCAGACTGTCTACTATTGACCTCACCACCTTCCTAAGAGGTCTGTAGCGGGCGTGCATAAGCGCACCAACGTGCCTACCATCCCTGTCGTATTGTTTCTTTTATTTTTCTTATATGTACCCATTTCATGTATTTATAACTATGTTAATACTTATACCTATTATCTTGCAAGTGATTGACAAATCAAATAAATAAATTATAGATTAGTTTTTATCTTTCATCAACTGCATGGACAGTTTATATATATATAAAGAAGAAGATTTTCACTCCCCACATAATAATAATAAATATAGATGATGTTTTGCCCAAAGACCACACCTTAGCAGAACAAATTTCTGTGATTTTTCTTGCTTTGTTCCCACATTTTCTCTCTTAGCGCCTAATTTTTCTGCATGTCCCCCAGCAATTCTCCTGAACCCTTTCCTGGTCATTTTGATTCCACCATCTATATCTATAAATCTGTAGCCCAGTCTTTCCCAACATACTATACTCTCCAGCTTTTAATGTAGGATATGGTCATTCATGGTCATCATATCAGTTACCATCACTCACTGTCATGAATGGGCAGACTACTTGGCCAGTAAGCACCATGGAAATCAGGTGATGTAGGCAATTAAAATGAGTATAAAGATTTATTGCAAGCTTAAGCTTTCTACAAAAATCTGAGTTACTAACGGTCAAGGGAAATGAAAGGGAATTAAGAAGGCATTTAATGTGGGCTAGACTTAGATTTCCTGAGGGCTCACAGGGCCTTATGACTTAGGATGCATTTGACCTCTACTTTGGGTTCAGCCTGGTGAACTGCTACACAATGTCCTTCAAGTGTGTTGCATTACAATTTCCCTCAGTCCTCCCAGCATGAATAAGCCTGTTAAGGTGGATAGAAGTTGCAGTCCAACACAACTTGCAAACATCAGCCCATCTAGGTTGAGATGCCACTGGCATATGAATGAAAATCTAAGCAATTTTGTGAAAATCAATAATAGGGATACAATTAATTTTATACGTCTCAAGAGAGAAATTGGTGAGCTGTATCTAAAGGTGGAGATGTAACCTATCTTCTTAGTGGCTAAGAGCTCATTGTTTCTCTAAATTTTATTCAAGAATCTTGCCCCCTATTTCCCTATTCCTATTCCCCTCCCCAATGGACATTGTGCTTTGTAATATTTGCACTTTTAGGTGCAGCAAATATTTTCCACAATGCCACCTGTTTCTGTAGTGTAATGTTCTCTTGATAGCTGTAAGGACAGACAACGAATGAATTTTTGCTCAAAAGGATGTACTGAAATTGTTCTTGTGATTTTTCAACAGTTTTCTTCTGTGAAAAAGATTATTTTTTTTTTCTACTTTGATCTCAGGATACTTGAGAATTTCTTTTGAATTTTTCTTAGTGGCTTTTTAAAAAGCTTACCTTATTTTTGGAGTAGTGTAACCCATTACTGCTAGCTTTATTCTTTTCTGTTCTACCACTATGCACACAAACATGATTTTAGCCAAAAGGCTGAGGAGCTGTTATATTATTCTGCTTTGTTCCATTACTTTGGTGCCCCCTTTGCTTTCAAAATTCCTAGCCTGAAAACCCCCAATGGGAACTTGTCATCATACATTCTTTCATCATGTCTTCTCTTGAAATTGAATTGAACCTGAGAAACCTGGAAGTTGATACTGCTCGTAGATGATTGTCCATTCATCTACTGTGAAGGATATTCATGCCTCTTACTTACATTGTAGGTAATAGGTAGGAAACAGTTGGGTCCAATAAGAAACCATGATGATATTAAAAATGGCATGTCCATCATGATATCATTTCTTGAAGGATGTAGTTGAGGAGTGATCTAGCAATGTCTGGCATACCTTTATAACTCTCATGATTTACATGCCCATGTCATGATGTAAGTGTGTTTAACCCAGTGGTGGGATTCAATTTTTTTTTTTTACTATCAGTTCTGTGGGCATGGCTTGGTGGGTGTGATGTGGCATGGTGGACATGGCTTGGTGGGCGTGGCAGGGGAAGGATACTAGTAAAAATCTCTATTCCCTCCTCATTCCAGGGGAAGGTTACTGCAAAATCCCATTCCCTCCCCACTCCTGGGGGAAGGTTACTGCAAAATCCCCATTCCCTCCCCACCCCACTAACCTGCTTTCCAGCTCTGTTCTCATGTGCAGGGCAACAAAAGAGGACCCAGCCGATAAACTGGGACTTGGGAGGCAGAGAATAGATGGGGGCGGGGCCATTCAGAGATGGTATTTGCTAATTCTCCAAACTACTCAAAATTTCCGCTACTGGTTCTCCAGAACTGGTCAGAACCTGCTGAATACCACCAGGGGTGGGATTCTACCAGTTTGCACCTATTCGCTAGAACTGATTGTTAACATTCTAAGCAGTTTGGAGAACCGGTTGTTAGAAACAATGACTGACTTAATCTTGTAAGGAAGGCAGGAGGAAACATTCTGGTGTTGCTTACAGAAACTGCCTCTCTGTTAACCCTTATTACATTCTTGGCAGGACTAGACTTCCTGTCTCAGGAACTTCTCTGGAGTTTTTTTTCCCTCCTTTGCTTGTGTAGAGTGATCATTCAAAGTTACAATGGCACTGAAAAAAGTGACTTATGACCATTTTCCGCACTTATGACTGTTGCAGCATCCCCACAATCATGAGAGGCCAGGCGAGGAGATGCATGCCTCAATGTGAGTGATGTTGAGTTGTCCATGCCCAGCCAATAACATGACCACCAAGCCACGCCCACCCAGTCACATGACCACCAAGCCACACCCACCAACTAAGCCACGGCCACAGAACCCGTTGTTAAAAAATTTGAATCCCACCCCTGAATCCCACCCCTGGTTTAACCCCTCCCCCACAGACATGAGTACCTGTATTATTACATCTCAGCCTTGAGAATTTCACCAAATGTCTTGAAATAATTTTCTAAAGCAGGTTTTTCTTCCCCATCAAATGGAATGAAGACTGGTTAAAAAAAAATAACACAGAGGATATTTTCTGCATGGAACTAGTAAATCTCTTGACAGACCAGTGAATCCTGGCACCCTTTAGCATGTTGTGACCTTTCACCGAAAGAATTCACTCAATCTTCCTTCCTCCCATAGAAAAAGAAGAAGAAAAAGGAAATGATAATTTCCAATTTCTTTGTCGGGATCACTTGAGAATAGTAGCCTTCATATGGAGCTTTGATATTCCAGTGAGCGAAAGCCATGTAACTGCCTGGTTGTATAATGAAAAGCCATTGACATTTAGTGTGTATACCACAGATAAATCTTTCATAGGAAGGATTTTTTGATAGCTAATGTCCATATTTTGACAGGATGAAGGGAATGAAATGCCTCTCCGGTATCTTGGCAATATCTCCTATATAGCCACAAAACTCAATTTAAGCCATGGATGTGTTTTCCCCTAGGAAAACAGATGGATTATTTTTCCTCCAGAGTTTTCAAGAAGGTAAGTGTTGAAGATGCCCAGTATTTTCTCTTTCTTGGCATGGAGTTCTTTCAGAATATTGTGAAGGGTGAAACAAACTGAAAGTACATGTTGGTGGTGACAGCTGTAGTAGTTAAAAAGAGAAAGTAATAGCCTTGAATTTTCCATGCTGATTTGACAAAGCCAGCAATGACTGTGGACACAATACTCAGTGGTGCTGTCACAAAGATGACTGACATCTTTTTATCCAGAGTGAAATAAAATCTCAAAGCAATGAAGAACTGTGTGATTTTCCAGGACAGCTTGTAAGTGAAATAAAATTTAGGAGCTTAACTAGCTGTCTTCCCATTTCTCATCCACCCATCCCTTTTCCCACAAGCTTCATACACAGTGTGTATGATAATGATTTGTCGGTATTTATTCATGTGTGTGTTGCCTTAGGTTGCTGCTCTTTGGATTTATGAGAGCACAAGCAGGAAGAGGCAACTTTGTGTAGCTGGGGCTTGTTTCAACAACCAAAGGCTACAACTTTCATGGCACAGTTACAGTGCCACTGGAGGAGATGGATTTAGGGGATAAAACCCCATTTCCTTGATTCGGAGAGAGGGCAGTGATGGTTTTTACTTGGATAAGGGCACTGAGCCAAAAATCAGCAGGAAAACTGCCAATCGTTGCTGTTTGCTATTGATTTTCAACAGTGCAATCTTTGGACTTTGGGAGCTGCAAAAACAACAACACCACCAGTCGGAATATTACACTTACACTGCAAGTTCAATTGAACCGAACTGAGACTGTGATGTCTCACAAGATTTGGATAATAAATATGCAACCTTAAATACAGTTTCTAGGAAGCAAGCTACAGTGAAGACATTGAGATTTATTTTCATGTACTGTAAACTTGTTATCCTCCAAGCACAGAAGTGCTCAAATCCAAAGCCAGAGAAAGTAAGGGGGGGTGGAGAACTGAACGCACTCCTCAAGCTTTTGAAAAGATGACCCATAGGAAGTCAAGTCAAGTTGTATTGCTTGTCATCTCACAGTTCAGGATATTGCATAAAGGACTGAAGCTATGAAAAAAGTAGATTGGACTGAAGGTTATGAAGAATCAAATGTAAGAGCAGTTTTAAAATGGAGACCATTCATCAGAATCAGATGTTTTCAAGAAGAAAGTAGACCACCATTTAGGCTGCATGAATTCCTGCCTGAACCAGAGGAGTTGGGCTTTTCTTTCTAACCTGATGGTTCTTTGCTATAGATGACAGCCCCACATGTCCTCGTGACTTCTGTTATCCTAAAATATGAATGAATCCTAAATATGATGTGGTATGTTAGCAGGAGTGGAATTCTACCTCGTTGGACCAGTTCTATAGAACTGGTTATTATAATTCTGTCCAGTTTGGAGAACTGGCAAATTGAGCCACTGGCTGGCTCCTCCCCTCCCCTCCCTGCCCACTCACACCTTATCTGGCATGCGTGCCATCAAACTTGCCTGTTAAGTTCCTATTTTTCCTTTTCCCCTCCGACTATCGGCTGTTCTGCTGTGTGAGGAGAATTAGATTAGGTAGAAAGCAGGAAATCATTGGATTTCTTGCTTTCTAGCTAATCTAAAAGCAGAGCTGAACCTTCCTTAGGACCGAAGCTTCTATTTTTCAGTGCAGACTCAGGTAGCAGATTGAAGAAAGATAGATCTCTAAGTGAATGTGTGATTCTGTGAGCAACTCAATCTGCTTGCTTTGCCTGATTTTGGGTAAAGGTTGCTCTTTTTTAAATAAAAAATTAAATATTTACATAAACATTTACAATATTTACATATAAGCCATGCCCAGCCAGTCACGTGATCACCAAGCCACACCCACAATTTAGGCCATGTCCACAGAACTGGTTGTTAAGAAATTTGAATCCCACCTCTGTATGTTAGGTTTCTTGCCCCAACCAACAAAAAGTTCAAAAAGTTCTATATTCCACTTAGCTTGCTGATTACTTAAGTTTCCAAACATTCATGTTCTTTCTATTTTGGAAGCAAATCTAGTAAAGGAGAGAATTCAATGTAGTGCTATCTGGATCTTGACTAGCCTTCTCCGCTACATCAACATATTTGAAAAATAAGTTGAAATTCTTTTGGACCAGTATTTGAGGAAAAGAGAAATTCTGCAGTTTCTCATAAGGCTAGATTCATCACTATTAATGACATAGGTTTTATTTCTCATTTCTATTTTTTTTTCAGTAATTAAGAATTACATGAAATAGATAAAACTAATGAAGAAACCTAATGTACACATATATATGAAGTGGGGGGTGGAGTAAGAAAAACCCTTCACCCAAAGGAAATAAGAATAAGAAATTTCCCTTCATTCCAAGCAAGCATATTCAACAATAACAATTTATCACTGCCTCTTAAACTGCAACCACGTACATCTTTATTCCATACCTCACCTATTTTCTATAAACTCATCTCAAATTCTTCAGCTCTGCTTATTGATCAACAATGATGCAGTAAAAACTTAATTTTCCTTTCCATTTAGTCTAAATCCCCCTCATCTCTTTTTAAGCAATTGAACACTTATAAAAATAGTAATAAAATTGTAAGCTATTATCCCCTTATTTATATATCCAAAACTGATAACTTAATTAGTATAAATTAATCCATTACATTGTTGAACATTTTCAAAAGAGAAACTATTCAATTCAGATAACCAGTAAACATCACCAAAGATAGCAATTCATTATTTAACCACAGTCAAATAAACCAGTTAGGTAGTTTCTTCAGTCTTCCTCCCAAACATTGTTAAGTCTCATAGATAAAATTCTATTTCCTATTTTCTTCTAGTGTCTTTGTTTCTTCTCATAAAGTTCTTATCTTTATCCAAGTTCATTTGTAATTTCCATGAAGAAACTCCAATAAAGTCTTATAGCTTAATTTAAAAAAGATAATCCACATCACTCTTTGGGTACATTATTTATATATCCCTTTTGATTTTTAAATTATCTTCCAATTCCAATTTTAGATCTGGTATTTCTATCTCTTTCTTGTACATTGTAATTTTTAGACCACCTTATAGTCAATTTTGGTTGTCTTCAAAGGAGTTTGTTCATCTTCAGTAGCAATTTTAGTTCCATTAAAGAGTTAAAAAGCTCAAGCACTTCACATACCCAGAGATCAAATATTTCATTTAAATACCCATCATATGCTTTAGTAATCAACCTTTAAAGTCTTATTTTGCACTGAAATGTAAACAAAACAGTTTTTCCCACATGAGAGGATCTTTCTAATTATTTTCAAAGCCTTTCTTTAAATCAGTTTCACAAACTCTTAGCATTTATACTCTTCAAAACTACTCTAAAGCCACTCCTTTGCTATATATTGCAAAAAGTTACAAAAATAAATAAATAAGTTCTTATAAACCTGGGGGGAAACCCATAATTTTCTTTCTTTTTAAACAGATTGAAGGGAAACTAACCCAGCCACTAGTAGGCTTTTTCCAATTTTAAAGAGGCAGTACACAAAATAAACTCCAAAGTTTATTAAGTAAGTTATAAAGTAGATGAGGTTTGGTCAACCTTCCATGAAAGGCTATATTTAAAGCTCAGAACAGAAGAAACCCACAACTCACAACTGATTGCTAGTGGCTGCAAAAATGCCATTTTCTACTGTCTACTCACAAAAATCAGCTGTTAAGGAGTACATGTGGGCAATCTTGTTCCAGAGAGAATTTTGGCAGTCTAGATCTACAGCTACCCTTTTGGCTGTACTGACTTCTCAGTCTGGTACAGTGATGAAAAATGTGGACATTGCCTTGCCTCACCAGAAATCCCATTCTCCCATCCACCCATCCCTTTGTTTCATAAAGTTTTTCCTTTTCTTTTTAGTTTTGTTTCTGGCTGAGAACTTGTAACTTGGCTGCATCCCCTCAAAATGGATGAAGAATATTGCAAAGTTTTCAATCAGGTGTGGGAGCAAAAATAGGACATATCTTGGAACAATTCCTAGATAACATATTATTTATTTATATATATCCTGCCTTTATTTATTTTTTATAAACAACTCAAGGCAGGCAACATACATGTTTGTTCTTCCTCCTGTTTACTCCCCAACAGCAGTCCAGAGCTGGGCTGAGAGAGAGTGACTAATCCAAAGTCATCCAGCTGGCTTTCATGCGTAAATTGGGACTAGAACTTATTTTCTCCTGGTTTCTGAGTCATGGTGGCGCAGTGGTTAGAATGCATGAATGCAGGGTAACTCACTGCTCACTCCAGGAGTTCAATTCTGGGCATCTCAAGGTTGACTCAGCCTTCCATCCTTCCAAGGTGGATAAAATGAGAACCCAGATTGTTGAGTGCAATATGCTGACTCTATAAACCAGAAGGCTGTAAAGCACTTTGCAGCAATATATATGTCCAAATGCTATTACTATTGCTATTCTACCCTGCTTACTTTAGCCACTAGAACATATTGGATCTCTTAGTAATAAAGTCAAATTGCTAAAATAACTCTTTTCAGATCAGTCATCATCTATATATTTGGGTCAGCGTGGAACCAATATGTTGCACTACCATTTCAAAGGCCATGCTGGCTAGCAGTGGCGGAAATAGATGCAAAATGTCGACTAGATCAGAGTTTTTCAAGCTGTTTTGCAGAACCTTAATGTTCCACAAGAACTTGGTGGGGTTCTATGAGAGACAAAGGGAGGGGAGTCTCTTTTTGTAATAAATGCAATTATTCTGTAAAAGTACAATGTACAGTATAGTCTTGAAAATCAATTGGATTGCATCTGGTCTTCAGCCTTGTCACACACTCTGCAACTCTGTGAACAAGATATTCTAAGCAGTGGCAACAAACATTCACTTTGGTTGTTGTTGCTGGGTGATATGCTGCTTCTTAATAACCTTTCCTGATGGTGCAGCAGAAACAGTAATCAACCCATTAGGATCTGGGGTGCAATTCTAAAATTCATGCGGAGTCACTGAAAGTCCCAAGTCATTCTGTACCATCAGTAAGGCCATCCTTCTAATTTATCTTCAAACACAAGTAGGGTTCTCTGTGTAAATGAAATACAGTTTAATGTAATATACAAAATTACCCAACAGTGAGGGAACAGTGGTTTGATGAAGTTTATTGGCACACAAATTGTATTGCAAAACAGATGAGCATGGTCTAGTCTTAAATAAGTTGGGTTGAGGAAATGTGGGCTTAGATCCATGCTTCATTCATTCATTCATTCATTCATTCATTCATTCATTCATTCATTCATTCATTCAATCATTCATTCATTCAATTTATATACAGTAGTTGCCAATCTCACATTGGGGACTCTGGGCAGCTTGCAATTAAAATATAAGCAATACAAAAACAATAGAAACAGTTTAAACATTAAAAACAATTAAAACACTTAGAAAGCATACAGTAGTCACTGGGAAAGCTTTCATTGACAAAAGTCTGCTTTTTATCACTTTATTACTACTGATGATGCTAGGGCAGTTTTCCTAAACCAGGTCACTACTGATATGTTGGAATTATAATTCACAAAATTCTGAATCCACGTGGCTTCGGGCCCAACACATCTAGAGGGAGTCGGTTTTGGGAAAGCTGCTCTCTAGTTGTTAACATTGGTCTGTTTGTTAAACATGCAATTACAATTAGTATTTGGCAGTATTAGAATCTGGCAGTAGTTAAGGCAGGCTTCCAGTCAAAATGGTCAGGAGGTCCAAGCAAGTGTGAAGCAATCGAGGAGTGAAATAAAATGACCTCATATTCACAAGATGCCTTTGAATTCTCACTCTGGAATTTCTCCTTCAAAACACTGACTAGTAAAAGTAAAATAAAAAATAAAAAGAAGTTGAGTGTATTTCCAATTTTTGCAAGTGCTCATTACCTCTTTTGTGAACCGTGATCAGGGAAGCTTGGATTCAAATCAGAAGAAGGAGGAGAAGGAGAGGAGGATGAGGATGAGGAGTAGGAGTAGGAAGAAGATACTAATATAGAAACAAAGAGAGGAGACCTCTGGATAGTCAGGCTATTATTTATTAGACTCAATGAGTTTTGAATAAAATGTTCCTCTGAGGTACTGTGAAATATAACACTCTGGGCTCTCTAATTATCCTCTTCAAAGTGATTCATTTTGTAAAAGAGTATTTGGAGAGCGAATGGCCCAGAGTGTGATATTTTACAATACCCCTGAGGAAGATCTTACTCAAAATGCATTGGGCCTCATAAATAATATTCCCACCAAGAAGTTTCCTTTTTGTTTCTTCAACATTCACCTCTACTGCAAACTCTTTAGGTGGTCTCTCAGCCTTGGCCCTTGGTGGCCAACATGGGAATAATAATTTTGGTCTACTGTGCAGAGATATTTTGAAGATTATCTGGACCATGTCTTTCAAACACAGAATCTTCTTCTAGTGCAGATAGTCCTTGACTTATGAGTATTTGTTTAACATTTGAGGTTACGACTGAAAAAAGTGACTTGCACTAACAACTGTCACAACCTCCCTGTGGTCACATGATTAAAATTTGGACACTTGGCTATCTCATGTATTTATAACAATTGTCCTGTCCCTGGATTACATGATCACCATTTGCAACCTGTCCAGGGCACATCTGACAAAGTCAAGAGGAGAATCCAGATCACTTTGTGATTCACTTAATGACCACAGCAAAAAGCATAATAAAATCAGGTGCAATCATTTAACACCCACTTTGTTTAGTGATGGAAGTTTTGATCCCAATTATGGTCATAAGTCAAGGATTACCTATATTTTAGAAGGGAAATCTGCATCTGTCATCTGCACCTCTATAACTGCCTGGTTTGGTTCTGCAACCCAACAGGACAGACACAGACTTCAGAAGATAATTAGGATGGCAGAAAAAAACAATTACTACCAACCTGCCTTCAGTTGAGGACTTGTATACAGCATGAGTCAAAAAGAGGGTTGTGAAAATATTTATAGATCCCTCACATCCCGGACATAAA
Organism: Bungarus multicinctus; assembly: GCA_023653725.1. NCBI lineage: Eukaryota > Metazoa > Chordata > Lepidosauria > Squamata > Elapidae > Bungarus > Bungarus multicinctus. Next base: position 185,788,543 of record CM042834.1, read on the forward strand.
CTGTTTCAACTCCTACCCTCAAAATGACACTATATAGGTGAAACTCGAAAAATTAGAATATCGTGCAAAAATTCATTTATTTCTTTAATGCAACTTAAAAGGTGAACCTAGTATATGAGATAGACTCATTACATGCAAAGCAAGCTAGTGCAAGCCGTGATTTGTCATAATTGTGATGATGATGGCTTACAGCTCATGAAAACCCCAAATCCACAATCTCAGAAAATTAGAATATTGTGAAAAGATTCAATATTCTAGGCTCAAATTGTCCCATTCTAATCAGCTAATTAAGCCATAACACCTGCAAAGGGTTCCTGAGCCTTTAAATGGTCTCTCAGTGCGGTTCGGTAGGAATCACAATCATGGGAAAGACTGCTGACCTGACAGTTGTGCAAAAAAACATCATTGACACCCTCCATAAGGAGGGAAAGCCTCAAAAGGTAATTGCAAAAGAAGTTCGGTGTTCCCAAAGTGCTGTATCAAAGCACATTAATAGAAAGTTATGTGGAAGGGAAAAGTGTGGAAGAAAACGGTGCACAAGCAGCAGGGATGACCGCAGCTTGGAGAGGATTGTCAGGAAAAGGCCATTCAAAAGTGTTGGGGACTTTCAGAAGGAGTGGACTGAGGCTGGAGCCAGTGCATCAAAAGCCACCACACACAGATGGATCCTGGACATGGGCGCCAAATGTCATATTCCTCTTGTCAAGCCGCTCCTGAACAACAAACAATGTCAGAAGCATCTTACCTGGGCTACAGAAAAACAGAACTGGTCTGTTGCTCAGTGGTCCAAAGTCCTCTTTTCTGATGAGAGCAACTTTTGCATCTCATTTGGAAACCAAGGACCCAGAGTCTGGAGGAAGAATGGAGAGGCACACACTGCAAGATGCTTGAAGTCCAGTGTGAAGTTTCCATAGTCTGTGTTGATTTGGGGAGCCATGTCATCTGCTGGTGTTGGTCCACTGTGCTTCATTAAGTCCAGGGTCAAAGCAGCCATCTACCAGGAGATTTTGGAGCACTTCATGCTTCCTTCCGCAGATGAGGGATGCTAACTTCATTTTCCAGCAGGACTTGGCATCTGCCCACACTGCCAAAAGCACCAAAACCTGGTTCAATGACCATGGGGTTACTGTGCTTGATTGGCCAGCAAACTTGCCTGACCTGAACCCCATAGAGAATCTATGGGGCACTGCCAAGAGAAAGATGAAAGACATAAGACTGAATAATGCAGAAGAGCTGAAGGCCGCTATTGAAGCATCCTGGTCTTCCATAACACCTCAGCAGTGCCACAGGTTGATAGCTTCCATGCAACGCCACATTGAGGCAGTAATTGCTGCAAAAGGGGCCCAGATGAAGTACTGAGTACATATGCATGCTTATACTTTTCAGAGGTCCGGTATTGTTCTATGTACAATCCTTGTTTTATTGATTGCATGTAATATTCTAATTTTCTGAGATTGTGGATTCGGGATTTTCATGAGCTGTAAGCCATCATCATCACAATTATGACAAATCACGGCTGAACTATCTTGCTTTGCATATAATGAGTCTATCTCATATATTAGTTTCACCTTTTAAGTTGCATTACTGAAATAAATGAACTTTTGCATGATATTCTAATTTTTTGAGTTTCACCTGTAGAGCAGGGGTCTCCAACCTTGACCACTTTAAGACTTGTGGACTTCAGCTCCCAGAATTCAACCTGGACAGTCCCCATCATTTCTGGCTGAGGAATTCTAGGAGTTGAAGTCCACAAGTCTTAAAGTGGCCAAGGTTGGATTCCCTTGCTATAGAGCACTGCACACCAGAACAACTAGACACAAGGACAGTTTTTCCCTGAAAGCCATCACTCTGCTAAACAAATAATTCCCTCAACACTGTTCAACTATTTACAAAGTCTGTACTACTATTAATCTTCTCATCACTCCTTATCATCTATCCCTCCCACTTGTGACTATGACTGTAACTTTTTCACTTGTATCCTTATGATTTATATTGACTGTTTCCTAGTATGATTTGATTGCCTATTTGTACCCTATGACTATTATTAAGTGTTGTACCAGATGATTCTTGACGAATGTATCTTTTCTTTTATGTATACTGAGAGTATTTACACCAAGATAAATTCCTTGTGTGTCCAATCACACTTGGCCAATAAAGTGTTCTATTCTATTCTATTCTATTCTATTCTATTCTATTCTATTCTATTCTATTCTATTCTATCTGAAATATAGGCAATCCACAAGAAATGTGTGCATCTTCTGAGAACATTATCCTAAACTGAAGCTCACTGTTTAGTGATGAAAAGAATTAATAGCTCAGTTTTTCTCAAAGGTTCAGCTATAAATAGCAATCGCTAAAAAGCCAGGCTTAATGGTGGGCCATTGGCTGTTGGAAAGGTAAAAGTGAGAAGAAAGTTGACAAAAATATCCAGGATTTATTTTGTTGTTGTTGTTGTTGCTGCTGCTGCTGTTGCTGCCGATAGGGATCATGATGATTTTGTTCACCACAATTGAGAGACTCTTTGTGGTCCCAATCACAACAATAAAACTTCCATGGTACCACCTCATAACAATGAACAGCAAGCAGAATAAAAAAAAAAAATTAAACCACAGATAAAATCATAAATCAACCAGACAAAAAGCAATGAAATGCAATCTAAATAGGATTTTATATAAAGTTAAATGTCAGATATAATTTGAATGAAATCACGTTGGTTATATTGTGTATTGCATTTTTCCTCTTTTCAAATGCCTCACTGAATAATAAAATGGTATGCATATTTCCAGTGTATCTATACAGCCGATTTAGATTATTACTTATTTTATTTTAATTTTAAGGGGAATTATTGGGTAATGGTAGCAAGAGTGTATCCAGTATAACATTTTATACTGACTGCTGAGGATTGAATGCCCTTCTTATGGACGTCTTAGAAATATCTAGCCAAGTGCTGCTTTTTAATTTTTCATATATTTAATTTATTGAATATTTATAACTTGTCATCCCTCTGTCCTTCATTGCTGTTGGATAACAGCCCTCCAGCTCTAAAGAGTGAAACATACCCTTTATTTTAAGTATGACAGTTATGATCTATATATTCCATTATTTGAGAGAGAGAATATTAAAATGGATGAAATATCAATGTTTGGTGTCCAGATCAAGAGATAGGACGCAGCACTATATCAGTTGTCCTTTATAGTTTTCTATGTCAGAATTGCTCTCTTCGTGCCTGTTTTTCCCAGCACTTATAAGCCTACTATAACGCCAGATGTTTCACGCAGCCAATCGTCAGGTATTGGCAGAGTCTCCAAATTGTGTCTTTCCAGAAAGTGGGTTTAACTAGCAGCAGTTACTGCTGTAGTTCACTGTCTGTGCAGAACCTTCAAAGAAGCCAGTTCCCGGGGAAAGTCTTTGAAACTCCGAAAAGGAATTCATGGGGGTTCTTTTGTTCAGCTGGAAGAAATACTGCTGTTCTTGGCAAGCCCACAGCTGCAGGGCTGCAAACTGCTAAATCATCTGTCAGTGGTTTCCAGGATGCTCAAGGTAAGAAGAAAAACGATCAGAGGTATAAAGGGAGCTGCAAGGCAGATTATTGCTTGGTTGAAGTGGGTAGCCACCCACCGAAACAAAGGCCGTATGAAGACATTCTCAGCTGAGCGCTATTATGCAAAGCAGGGTGCTTAATCATCCACCTTTATCGTTTGATGGCTCGTAGGTATGAATGACCTATTATAAATCAACCAGTAGAAAGAGGGCTTCATACTTACATTATTTCCAACAGATTGCTTTCAACCAAGGATGGCTTGGCGAATAGATCCAGGATGCGAGAGCAACATGTTGCGACTGGTAAGCAAAGTTGTTATGGAGTCTGTGGGTAGGCTGGTAGGCTGTGGGTTTCCACTGCTGCAAAATAATCTTATAAACATTGGGCAGCCCTCTTTTACATTCTTCGTACTTCGGGCTGTGAAATTATTAAACGATGGAAGTAATCACAGCTCCACCCACACGCAAACACGTACGCGCAGACACACATACACAAAATACACACACTCAGAAATTTGTCTGCAAGGACCTCTATCTGCAAAGAGCCTAAAGCCACATTAGTTAAAAGAAGGAAAAGGCTCTTTCCATGGAAAACAAGCATCCACATCCATCTAGTTAAGTCTATCTATCTATCTATCTATCTAGTCTATCTATCTATCTGTCTGTCTGTCTGTCTATCTATCTATCTATCTATCTATCTATCTATCTATCTATCTATCTATCTATCTATCTATCTATCTATCTATCTATCTATCTATCTATCTATCTATCTATCTATCTATCTATCTATCTATCTATCTATCTATCTATCTATCTATCCACATACATACATACATACATACATACATATATACTGTATATAAAAGCAAAATACCACGCACACATCATCACAAAATCTCCAGAACCATAAAGCCTACAAATTTGAAATGTCCCTCTTGGCTTCTAGGTGCTCACTAAGGATTTTTCGAAATGACCATCAGAGCATCAGTATTTCCTATATTATTATTAACAAGCTCTGATGCTAAGGAGTTCTACTCCCCCTCCCCACCTGAAAAGAAATCTCTTTGAAACACAAGCAGAGGAGAGGAATTTCAGTTTCAGTTTCACAGCACCGAACAGCTTTAGTACAGAACAGCTGAGCTAAGCCACGCCCAGGCTCCTTGCTCTCTCCTTCTTGCTCACACAGCAAATACTGTTTCAGTTTCCAAACAGCCCTCAACTCTCTCAAGCACTGACAGGACGCTAGCCAGATGAATAGTGAGGGACACTAGTAGGCAGAGGCAGAATCTCCTCCTTATTTTCCTCCCCAAAAACTGAGCCCGACCACATAGCTTTCTAACGAAGCATGGGTATCGAGCTAGTATTAAATATTAGGATGACCAGAAGACTGTATGTGAACAGGTAGTCCTCGATTTACAACCACAATTGAGCCCAATGTTTCTGTTATTAACGGAATCATTTGTTAAGGGAGTTCCCCCCCCCCCATTTTATGACCCTTTTTTTGCCACAGTTGTTAACTGAATCACTACAGGGGATACGTTAGTAACCTGGTTGTTAAGGCAATCTGGCTTCCCCATTGATTTTGCTTGTCAGAAGGTTGCAAAAGGTGATCACGTGACCTTAGGACACAGCAACAGACACATAGGTTTGAACCAGTTGCCAAGCATCTGAATTTTGATCACATGATCATGGAGTTGCTACCAAGGTCGTAAGTGTGAAAAGCCACTTTTTTCAGTGCCGTTGCAATCTTGAATAGTCACGTAGTGAACTGTTGTACGTTGAGGACTGCCTGTACAACAATGTGAACAGGACAAAGTATTTCTGATAGAAACAATTTAAGCAGTAATGTCTCTCTCTCTCCCTCCCTCTCTCCCTCCCTCTCCCTCCCTCCCTCTCTCTCCATCCCTCTCTCTCCCTCCCTCTCTCTCTCCCCCTCCCTCCCCTCCTTCCTTCCCTCTCCCTCCCTCTCTCTCTCCCTCCCTCCCTCCTTCCCTCCCCCTCCCTCTCCTTCCCTCCCTCCCTTTCCCTCTCTCCCTCTCTCTCCCCCTCCCTCCCTCTCCCTCTCTCCCTCCCTCCTTCCTTCCCTCTTCCTCCCTCTCTCCCTCCCTCTCCCTCCCTCCCTCTCTCTCCCTTCCTCTCTCCCTCCCTCCTTCCTTCCTTCTCCCTCCCTCCCTTCCTCTCTCTCTCTCTCTCTCTGATGAACAACTCCCCAAAGCTGCTACTATGAGACCCAAAGTATGCTACAGGACTGTGAAGAAGTGAAACAACTTAAGGAAAAAGCGAAGTCTCAAGATTTTTTAAGGACAGACAAACTGAAGGACGGTTCTTCTGAACTCCCTACAGCTTCCTGCTTTAAAACTGGTATTCTGGTTGTTTAATCAGAACCGGTTGGATTAGCTGCTGAGAAAAGACCATACAATCAGCTTGGCCAGCGAGTCCCCTTATACTGCAGCTTTCTAATCTTCAGGCAGGATTTCAGCTAAACCACTCTCCAGGATTGTGTCTATTTGCCACTTGCAGGATGTTGCTTAGCACTGTAGAGAACAAAGGGGCCAATGTGCTCTTTTGAAGTTCACCTTGGCTACGAGCCCTGGATGCCCACTGGTTTCTCTCCGGCCTAAACAGGAATCCTTTCGAGACGTAGCCTGTCACAATCTCTTGGGTTTGCTCAGTTGTTCCAGTCTGCTGGTTTTGGAGGGGTACTTTTTCCTTGACTTAGGTCTGCAAAGTCTCTTAAGGATTCTTGTGTTATTAGCCCTGATGATCCTACAGATTTTGAGTCTCTCCTGGCTGGCACAGCCTGAGCAATATGGAAGCCACTGTTCAAATGTTGCAACAGTGAACAAAAGAGTGCCTTCACACAGGACTAATGACAAAATCCTTGAGCCCCAAGGCCCAAATCGGTGGCTGAAGGGTGACGATATAACATGGGCCACGGCCTGGGACCTCAAGTGTGTGGAGGAACGTGTCTTCTATCTATATGGACAACCAGCTAAATATGAGCCAGCAGTGTGCAGCAGCAGCCAAAAAAGCTAATGCAATCCTAAGTTGCATTAACAGAGGGATACAATCAAGATCAAGGGAAGTACTAATATCACTCTATAAAGCCTTAGTAAGACCACACCTAGAGTACTGCATCCAGTTTTGGTCAATTATAAAAAAGATGTTGAGACTCTGGAAAAAGTACAGAGAAGAGCAACCAGGATGATTAGGGGACTGATGGCTAAAACATACAATGAACAGTTGCAGGAACTGGGCTTGGCTAGTCTAGTAAAGAGAAGGAGCAGGGAGACATGATAGCAATCTTCCAATACTTGAGGGGCTGCCACAGAGAGGAAGGGGTCAGGCTATTTTCTAAAGCGCCTGTAGGCCAGACAAGGAATAATGGATGGAAACTGAACAAGGAGAGATTTAACCTGGAAATAAGGAGAAACTTTCTGACAGTGAGAACAATCAACCAATGGAACAGCTTGTCCTCGGAAGTTGTGGGAGCGCCATCACTTGAGACTTTCAAGAAGAGATTGGACTGCCATTTGTCAGAAATGGTGTAGGGTCTCCCACTTGGGTGGGGGGTTGGACTAGATGACCTAAAAGATCCCTTCCAACTGATTATCTGTTAAATTATCTGTTAAATAATCTGTTACATATGAACAAGTTTTGATTGTAATAGTCTGGAGAGATTCTCAGTCATCCAAGTCATGATTGTCCCAAAGGTGCTTTTTTTTAGGAGGCAACTGGACTTTCTGATTTTTTCTTTTGAAGACGTTTCCCTTCTCATCCGAGAAGCTTCTTCAGCTCTGACAGGATAGCGGGGAATCCATTCCCTGCTATCCTATCAGAGCTGGATTCTCCATTATCCTGTCAGAGCTGAAGAAGCTTCTTGGATGAGAAGGGAAACATCTTCAAAAGAAAAAAAACAAGGAAGTCCAGTTGCCTCTTGAAAAAGCACCTTTGGGACTTGATTGTAACACCTTTTGCTGCTGCTATGTGTTTGCATTTCTAGGGTGTTTATTTGTTTTTAATTTTATATTAATATTATTCATTTTGTTCACTATCCAGAGTTGTTTGTAGAAATGGGTCACACAAATGGATTAAATAAAACAAATATCCTCCATTTTGTCTTATGTCATTTCAAATTAATAATCAGGAGAGGATTCTATTACTACAACAAAACCAAATTAGTTATGTTGTAAATATGAAATAAAGACTTTGTGACCCAAAACCATTAGCTGAATGATGAGATACCCATCTAACATGTATATATGTTCACCATACCCTTGTTCAGTGACCCACAATCTATTTCCGTAACTTGGTTGTTAAGTATAATGGCCGCTAAGTGGATATGTGACTGAGATCAAACAGTGTGTGTGTGTATCTCAATCACACATTGATGTTGCTGCCATCTCATTCAGATACTGTTCCTTTGTATAGGTCCTATCTGACTCTCTCCCCCCCCCCATTTTTGCCCCCTCACAGGGCAAAAATATTGCTTCATCAACCTTTTTTAAAAACGTTTTGTCCTATGAAGAAAAGCAAATAAGGAAGAGATAGCTTTTTGAAGCAATCTCTCACAACTCTGTGAGAGTTGAAGTGCTAACTGCAAACTGATAAGCTCAGCTCTGTGGCCTTAATTAGTTGACAAGGAGCTTTCAGCCAGCTAGTTCTGTTGCCTGAAACTGACTAGATCTTAATCAGTTTCACGCTAAAATGTTGTTGTCAGGTGCACAAAATTCAGTCACAGATGCATGCATTGTTTGGCAAACGAATTCCTTATTATGATTTATTATTCAATTTCTTTGGATGCTGAGGTGGTCACTAAATGTAGAGTGGCCATATTTACAAAGTGTATTTATTTATTCCATTTGTATACCACAAAAATCAAGTAAAGCTCCCTGTGGTTAGTAACAGAAAACATATACAAAACAGACAGACAGACAGACAGAGAAAGATAATTGTGGTACATCAGCTTTATTATTCATCTTTTTTGGCATCCTGGTTTTAAATTCAAGGCTCTCTTCTTTTTGGATAACTACAATAGGAATGTCTCTTCCTCAGTTCTCTCTCACACTCTTCAGATTTGATCTACAAAAAGGAACCTATTGTGCCTTAGGGGTCTTTTCTGGGAGCTACTAATTATACTCCAAAAAGCAGGGATGTCCAACCTTGACAACTACATGACCTGCTTCTTGAAGAATTCTGGGAAATTGAAACCCACAAGCCTTAAAGTGGCCAAGGTTGGATTCTCCTGGACTAAAAAAAAACATGTACTCTTTGTTTTGTGTTAAAGCGAGGCAGTGTCAGGACAATTTATTGCACTGGTAAATAGCTGGTATACATGCTTTCGTATTAGCCAGTCCATTCTCTGTGTGTAGTGTTTGCTACCATGGCTTCAAAATGATCTATATTGTGATCATCTCCTCCTCTTTTTCCATTGAGGCGGCTCTTCATTTTTTCCCAGCGTTGTTCTCTTTTCTAAATGTCTTTCCGGGTAGTGGATGATCCCGCCTCTTGCAGTTATTATAATGAGAGGTTAGATCAATGTTGTCTGACAGGCCTCAGACAAGTCAGTAACTTGGTGAAAGAATATGCCAAGAAACACCTAATGTGCTGCATTACTCATATCAAGCTCCTCAGCTTTGCAAATCTTGGTCTGATGAAAATGTTGCCTGCTAGCGGGTAGCTTTCAAATAATAGCTAGATGTAGGATAATATGCAGGGAATATTCTACACTTTCTGAAATGGGAGTGAAAAGCAAATGAAATATTGAGAGAAAACAAGGCAGCCTAGACTGTCATTTCTTTCAGTTTTCTATGCAGAATGCTAGTCTCCATGCTAAGTGGGTTTTTTTTAAAACAGAAAAAAAGTGTATATTTTCTGAAAGACTATTTAAAATAATACCTATTCCCATTTTGTTCCATTCTCTTATAGAGCATCTCTAATTATCAGAGGCATGATTAAAGATTTATGTTCTCTGTTCCTTTAATTTCTTCTTTTTTTTCTGTCTCCTTTTTTTCTTTTTTCTTTTTTTCACATTAATATACTGTACTCTTTTTTTAAATGAATGTATTTCTTATTTATCCATGGATAATCTTTTAATAAAAACTATTTAAAAAAACAGGCTTTGTTTATTCTTCTACATTTGTCTTAATATAGACATAGCTTATTGTTACATTATTGCTACTGTTATGAATGTAATATTGTGTAAATCATAATTTAATATCATCATTAACCCGTGATGGAGAGAATGTGTTTTGTTGGGTTCACGTATTATTTCTTTGAGATACTTTTGATAGAAGAAAGATAAAATAGATAAACTGATGAAATAAGTAAATGCATACCAACTGCCCTATCTAAAAATTGTATGAACGTGATCGTTAGATTGAGGATAAAATAGCCTTCAATTGAGGACCTGTATACTGCACACGTCAAAAAGAGGGCTGTGAAAATATTTACAGACCCCTCACATCCCGGACATAAACTGCTTCAACTCCTTCCCTCAAAACGATGCTATAGAGCACTGCACACCAGAACAACTAGACACAAGGACAGTTTTTCCCCGAAAGCCATCACTCTGCTAAACAAATAATTCCCTCAACACTGCTCAACTATTACAAAGTCTGCACTACTATTATTGTTAATCTTCTCATCACTCCTTATCACCCATCCACTCCCACTTGTGATTGTGATTGTAGGACTGTAACTTTGTCCCTTGTATCCTTATGATTTATACTGACTGCTTCCTAGTATGATTTGATTGTTGATTGTACCCCTTGACTATCATTAAGTGTTGTACATTATGATTCTTGATTCTTAACGAATGTATCTTTTCTTTTATGTATACTGAGAGTATTTACACCAAGACAAATTCCTTGTGTCACACTTGGCCAATAAACTATTCTATTCTATTCTATTCTATTCTATTCTATTCTATTCTATTCTATTCTATTCTATTCTATTCTATTCTAGTTTCCGAATCTCAACAAAATACTTAACTTTATTTCCATTCTAAAAGAGTGCTTAGAAATAGTAATTCCTAGGATTTTGTGTATTTTATTTTCCTTGGTTTTGAGTCAATCCCCCATTATATCCTAGAGCAGGGGTGTCAAACTCGATTTCATTGGGGGCCGCATCAGGGTTGTATTTGATGTCGGGGGGGCTGGGAGGCATGGTCAGAGTGGGCGTGGCCAGCTCAATGTCCGTTTTTGGCTCTGACGGCCTCCTGCAGCTCTCTGCCAGTGAAAATGGAGCTTGGGAGGCCACTGGCAATTCCCCTGAGCTTTGTTTTTGCTGGCAGAGGCATCATGGGTCGGTCCTTCGCTGTTTCCAGGGCAGCCATGGGCTAGATCTAGGTATATATATATATATATATATATATATATATATATATATATATATATATATATATATATTGGAGGAGAGAGAGAGCATCAATTATTCTTCTGTTATTAACTTCTCATTTGCTGGCTATACTATAATTGATGCTCTCTCTCTCTCCTCCAATGAAGTTGTGTTAGTTTCAGTCTGTTACTATACATAATTATAGACTCTGTTAACTGACAATGTTAGGTCAAGACCATCGTTTTATAGTAGAGCACATGTTTGCATTCAAATACTTTCGGGTTCAATGCTAAGCACTTCAGTTCAGCGGTGGGCTTCAAAAATTTTAGCAACGGGTTCTCTGCCCGGTTGCTGGGTGGGCGTGGCCATGGTGGGCGTGGCCTAGTCGGCCTCCTGCACCACGGCGGGAAGAGGCATTTTTGCCCTCCCCGGACTTCGGAGGCTTTTCTCGAGCCTCTGGGTGGACAAAAATGGCTTCCCCGAGCTCCGGAGGCTCTCTGGAAGCCAGAAATGGGCCCGATTCCGGCCTTCCCAAATTTCAGGGAGGCCCGTTTTTCAGCCTCCCTGAGCCTGCGTGCACGCCCTGCATCCAAAATGGGCCATGTGGGGACTCCTGGGAGGGTTGGGGCAGGGTGAGCGGGACCAGCCAAGGAGTGGGATTTGGGGGTGCAGAATCTTAGCTAGAGGATCTCCCGAACCCCTGAGAATCCCCAGTAGCCCATCCCTGCTTTAGTTTCAGAAAAGGTTAAAGGAAGTTGGAAAGAGCATCAACTGGACATGCAGGAGAACTGCTGCTAGTTAAGGTAAATAATATCAGGGAGAAGGAAGTACGGTCTTACCTAATTTTCACCTTATCTAAAATTAGGTTCTTCAGGCACCTTCCTACATTTAAGATAGATAGAGAGATAGACCATGGATACACAGACGCACACACAAACATATACCAAAAGCAAAACCGTATCTGTTCAAACATTTAACTGTGAATCACTGATTGGTAAGTCTCTTCCTGAAGTCGCAGTGTGATTCCTTTTGAAAGTCTATAATTTTAAACAAGCATCCTATCGATAAGAAAGATTGGATTCATAAATTGCACTAAACCATGTCAATTTACTCTGTGTTTTTGCTCATATTCACCTCCTTTCCCACAAACAATCTTCGTACATTGTGACTTAGGGCGAGGTATGAACTGAGCCACAGTCTTTGCTGCCCACCAAACTCATTAACCCAGTTAATTTTGAAATTATTCTGCGAAAACCGTAGCTGTTAGTGAAAGTCACAAATCTTTGGTTGCCCTGTTGCAAAGTTTGCCCGTCTTATTTATAGATCCACCCTGGGTTGAGATCAAGAGTCTTTCTCCCCCCACCTTAAGTTGGAATTCAAGTAAAAAAATCAAAGACATAAGAATATCTTGTAACTTTTTTTCCCCTTGAAGTTGAAAACTGCAGTCGGAGGTCTCTTTTCTTGATGATATGGCCAGAATTACCCAGTATGATTTGCATTATCCAATTCTCCTTGAAAAGAGAGAATTGTTTTGATCATTTACTTCCTTTTTCTGTGTTGCATAGAGCTGTTCGAGGCTCTCGACTGCATTGACAAGACAGAAATCGCTTAATGGCACTGAGGTTGAAAACATCTACTTTAATAGACAGATCTGAAAATTGTAGAGAACTGAGGCCAATTGAATGGCCAGCTTCCTTATGTGCTAATCTAGTCCTACCTTTCCTGAAACATCCAAAACTAACTGCTAAGCGATTTGGCAAAAGATGGGGCATCTTTTGAATTGGAAAAACTTTCAGACATAGCAATGAGGATATACTAGCCAACCCAGTGTTCAGAATAAAACACGGAGTTATGGATCCCCAAATATGTCATGAACAAGATTTCTTGAAATATGCACAGTAATACTGCAGGGCAAGATTTCCAAAGGAGATGGATTTCTAATGGAGGTAAGATACACAGCTCATCTTATTACATATTATACAGACCAACCTTTTCACCATCGCTACAATCTATTTTCATATTTCTCCTTGTTTTCGAACAAGGTGTGAATGCAAGATTTCTGTCTCTTCCTTATTGGTACTTTATTACTATGTCACAGGAGACTATAGGAATGCCTACAGTGTGAAGGAGGAATCTGGTCTCTTTCTCTCCGCCCCCTCTTCCTCTTCGTCTTCCTCTTTTTCTATCTGTTTATGGCTTCCAAATGAAAGATAGCACACATTTCTCCTTTGTGGCAGAAGGCGGAATTGCTAAAATGAATGGGTAAAAATTGCCTAGAAGATTATTATGATTAAACATTTGAGGAAAAATTAAGAGAAACTGCTCAAGGACGATATTTTTAATAGTGAACGGACTACCTATTGTTATCATTCTGCAGGATCCTCTTCAATGGAGAAATTGAAATAATGTCTATACGATCATTTGGGAAGGGAAGGATGCTAAGTTTCTTGCTGATTGGAAATCCTGCACTAAGCAATGGCTCTCATGTCCTCCCATTGTTGTAATTCTGTAGGGTTATCTATTTTGAGTTGCAAACAAACCACTACAGAAGAACTGCTGGTTAAAGAAGATGATTTCTTTAAAATAAGTTTAAATTGTTATATCCTCACAATGATTTGCTGATTATTTGTCTTTGTCGAGAGTGATTCGCTCTTTCACCTTCACAACAATTGGGAGGGGGGTAGTTGGAATGTCAGGGTGGGAATGGACTGCCAAGACTACGTCTGCAGATCGTAAGAGCCTGTTGCAAGCCTCAAGGTCACCCTGTGCAGGTATTTGAGTGATCCAGACTGTTCTCATAACAAAAGAAGAGGATGTAATTGGACAATGCAATTGGACTGAGGGGGGTGGCCAAAGGGGAAAACTAAGTTTAACTATGTTGGCTTGTGTGTGGGAAATCCAGAGCTGGTTTCGCTTCTTCTGTGCCAATCTAATGTATTCAATAAAGTTCTATTTTTGGGAAGCACAATGTCCCAGGAATTCTCTTTTTGGATTCGCTAGCTGGACAGCTGACAGTCCTTTCCGTACTCAATATGAGAAATATATAGCTATTCTCTGCACAACACATTCAGCTTGGAGACCATGATAGTTGTGCCAAACTAGCATCTTTACTAGCCTTAGGTCAATGCCATTGACCTAGTGGGGCTTCTGTAGTTCTTCTACAGCCGAGTCAATTATTATTATTTATTTATTTCTGCTATGGTATAAGATGACATGCAGCTTTAAAAAACGGAGCAGCAGAATGGTAGCTTCTCATTAAGGGGAAGCCTTAACTTACTGAACCCTTGATCTTAACCCACTTTCTGCTGAAATAAAAGAACCACAATGCTTTCTCAGCCTTCCATCAGCTTCGTATAAACAACCTAAGGAGAAATTAAGGTGCCACGATAGCCTTTTATCTAACTCAAACGGAGCAAAGTAGGCAATTTGTTTTCCTTGGCACAGAGACAAACATGGTAAGACAGGTGGTAGGGCACTTCCTGGATGTTAATTTTGTGTATGTGTATGTGTGTGTGTGTGTGTGTGTGTGTGTGTGTTTCCCAATGAGTTATCTGGAAAGCACTGTAGGTGGCAGGGAAATCAATAGTGAGGACGTTCAGAAACATTACTCGGGGTTTGCATGGTATAATGATTGCAGGAATTAACTATGGGTAGTTTAGAGAAAAGAAGGACTAGGAGTGACATGATAGAAGTGTTCCAATATTTGAGGGGCTGCTACAAAGAAAGGGGGATGTCTATCTTCCAAAGAACCAGAAGAACAATGGATGGAAACTAATCAAGGAGCAAAACAACCTCTAATGTCAACGTTCCTGAAAAATCCAGCTTCAACCAAAAACTCAGAGAGAGGCATTTTCTCAAAAGTTTTTTTATTAGAGTAGGTATTCAAATTTGTTTTTACTTTGTGGGCATGGCTTAGTGGGCATGGCAGGAGAAGGTGTTCTGACCCAAACCCTTTTCCAATAAAACAAACACGAACCAAAGGGAATAGAAACCTTATAATGATTCTTATGAATCCCCGGTTTAAAAGGTTGCTGCAAACTAATTAACTTTGATAAACACAAGCCTCATCAAAACTGTGCAAGGCTGCCAAGAATCACAGATAAGAAATATTTCACAACACACGAGTATTCCAATACCAACTTGAGATACTGCAATGTCCACGAGGCTGGAGTTTCAAAACGTTTTTGCTTCCTACAAAGAACGTCTGATTCACAGATGGCTTTTATCTTCTTCAAGGAGGGGCCATTACCTTGCAGCCTTTCTCCTGAGTCGCCTGTGCTGCTGCAGCTGCTCTTTCCTACAAGGAGCCCTACGCGCACGCGCACTTGACACAGGCTCCTCGGGAACCTCCTCATCACTGCTGCCAGCCTCCACAATCTCTGAAGGCGGCAGTCCACTCCCTGATGGTCCTGGCCCCTCATCTGAGTCCTCGCTTTCCTCAGCCGTCTGCACCTGCTGCCGGCTAACTACAACAGAAGGATACTGTAAAATCTCCAGTCAGAGGCGGTATTTGCTGGTTCTCCAAACTACTCAAAATTTCCACTACCGGTTCTCCAGAACTGGTCAGAACCTGCTGAATGCCACCTCTGGTATACTGGCACATCTGGGGAAAACCTGAATCTGAGAGTTCTGGGTTTTCCCTCAGTAATTCAAAAAGACAAACCAAACCCCTCCACCTATCAGCCCAATCACATTCTGTCCCAACCTGAGACATCTCTTCAACTACGCCTCTGCCAGGTGCAGGAACAACATGACCTTGACTGACAAGAAGGATGCTATTATGTCTAATTACACACCCTCTACTAAATTCCCTGTCCCTAATTCCCAAGCTCAAGAATGTGGTAGCGTGGAAGCTTCTGGTTCTAATATGGCTTCCAAAGCTGACATTCTAACTAAAGAGAAATTTCCTAATGGTAAGAATAATTAACCAGTGGAACGGCTTGCCTTCAGAAGTTGTGCTCCATCACTGGAGGATTTTAAGATGACACTGGACAGCCACTTGTCTGGAATGGTATAGGATCTCCTGCTTGAGCAGAGGGTTGGACTAGATGTAGAAGATCTCCAAGTTCCCTTCCAACTCTGTTCTGTATTCTGTAACCTGTGACTGCATGAAGGTATTCAGATTTTTATATATGTCTGAGAATAAAAAGGTAAAGGTTCCCCTCACCACATACGTGTTCTGACCAAGGCTTCCTGAGACCGTAATTAAGCACAAACAACTCTTGCTTTATTTCAATGCTGAAAATTATTTTCATTCCCAACCCGTAATGAATCCCAAACAGTCCCTCGAGATAAGCACCCACCTTTCTCTCCTTTGAATTGCTGCCAACAACTAAAGTCCAAATTAACTGTAAAAATCCAACCAAAGTACAAAATCCACACAGAGCTTCAAGGTTTAATTCAAACAGAGCGAACAACTTTGCTTCCTGCAAAGGTTTCTCTACCTTTGCACTTCCTTTATACCTTAGGGGAGGGGCAATCACCTCCAAGCCTTACTCCCGAATTGCCCCTTTTGTCTCAGCTGTTCTTGCCTTCTAGCAGCTCTACACAACACACACTGGGAACAGGCTCCCGTTGTTCCTCTGCCTCCCTACTGCCAGACTCTGTAAGCTCCAGAGTCAGCACACAACTCCCAGATGTTCCTGGCCCCATCTCTGCATCGGATGCAGGACCCTCATCCGAGTCCTCCCCAGACTCCTGGACTGGTCCCCATTCTTCCCCACTGTCCAATTCCTCTGCCGTCAACACATGCTAGTCATTTCCGGCTCTAGGGGCCAGTGTTCATCTCCGTTACAAAGACAAAAAGCCAGCGCTGTCCGAAGATATCTCCGTGGTCATGTGGCCAACATGACTAAATGCCAAAGGCACACAGAGCGCTGTTATCTTCCCACCAAAGTGGTCCCTATTTTTCTACTTGCATTTTTACATGCTTTCAAACTGCTAGGTTGGAAGAAGCTGGGACAAGTAATGGGAGCTCACTCCGTTACGCGGTTCTAGGGATTCGAACCACCAAACTGACGACCTTTGTGATCGACAAGCTTAGCATCTTAGCCACTGAGACAGAGTCTAATTTGATTATGTAACTACTAATTTGACTATGCTTAACTACTACTAAGATTTATTCTTCATGGAATTTGTGTTTTAACATATACCCTACCTTTCAATGCATACTCCTTCTTCCCTCTCCAGGAATAATTATCCATTCATTTGGGAGTACTCCATTTCCACTGAGGCCCTTAAACAGGTTCTGATTTCATTATAGGCCTCAAAGATGACACCTGTCACAAACTAGATGTTCTCCTTGCACAGTCCTTTTTCAAGGCGTTTATAAATCTGTTTGAATATATATTGGCAATTTCATATCCTTCTACAAGTTCTCAGTCACTAGAGACTTTCCAAGGAGCTGTTCAAATGTAGGTTACAGAACTGTGATCACACCACTGGTTGTTAGAATTGTTCTGCGTCCCGAATTGCATAACATGCAGTGTAAGGTGTATCATAATAGATGCATCCCCCGGGGAGATGCTTCATAATTCCAAGCAAAACCTGATTCCTGTGGAGAGAGTGAATGAAAGTTTGAAAAGGCTAGAACTCAATCCAACTCTTATTTCTTTCTTAAGCTTTGTGTTCCTAAATTTAATATGGTATATGCATGCATTTGCAAGAATTGTCTAACCTAGTGAGAGAGAGGATGGCTTGGACAACTGTCATCCATTGTTACCAGGAATCATTATAACTCAATAGAGTATATAAGAACTGTAACAAAGCATGTCTTAAATTGTTGGCCCATAAGGAGCTCAGTTGCTGGACTGGGTCCTGTTCTAGGACATTGCGTCAGATGCTGAGCCAAGAGGAATCAAGAGTTGCTGTTGGCCATTCTTCTACAACAATTCTTTTCAGCATCTCTTTGTACTATATGTTTGCTTGCCCATTTGTCTGAATTTCCGCAGCAAAAGACAATGCAGCCAATGAAATGCCCAGAAATGAATACTCTTTTATTCTCAGATGTAATATTTTCTGGTACTCTCTATTTGAGTGACAACCAACCAACTAGAGAGGGCAAAGGATGAGTGGCTGATATTGTGAGTGCTAGACAGTGCACTGCATAATGAAGACTTCAAGCAATCAGAAAATGCCGATATGCAAAAAAAAAAATCAGAAATATTAGAAACACACAACAAATTTGTTTTAAAAAAATCCTCTAAAATAACTTTGAAATTGAAACCACATAATTTGTATTAGGCATAACTCCAGAAACCCTAAATAAAAGGTCATGTAATTTATTAAGATACACGTGGAATGCAGCAAGAATAAACCTAGCACAACGTCATTAGAAAAGCGATAGCTTGCCCATGATATCAGCTTGAGAGACTAAAACTGGAGAGTATGATGCAATGGCAAAATTGACAATCTACATCCACAGCAGAGGTTTAACTAAATTCAAGGAAGTATGACTCCCTTACAGTGAGCAAAGCAGATTAAGATATCTGGAATATGGTTTTTAGTTCTCAAATAGAAACTAGACACCAATTGCTAATGTCTGATGCAAAGTTCAAATATTTAAACTGTGGCCCACGGTTGGGGATTGAAATGGAAGGGAAACAGGTGGATAATTTAATTTTCATTTTTTAACTTTAGGAATTCAAATGCAGCAGCCCTTTTTGTATCATCTTGATATTTTTTTCTTACTTTTTTGGGTTTTACTATTTTTTCCTACTTACTTCATATTTCAAAGAGAGGAGGAAGAGGAGGAAGAAAAGGAGGAGGAGCAGGAGGAGGAGGAGGTAGCTTTTATCTAATTAGCAATATGAGTATGGATGCATGACCAATGCCTTTTAGATTACTTCCTATAGAAAAACTGGTGCTTGGTTGGATTGTGATTAATAGCTCAATAAGTATCACACTAACCCACGGTTCTTTCTGTGTCATTTTCCCCACCGTGCCACCAGACACAACTCTTACATTATTTGAGTCTGACACATGTAATGTTGCCATGATGTGATGATTAGGAAATTACAACCCTATTTCCTCAAAGCAGACAACTCTATGGGCAGACAGTTCTTGTTGCTGTGACAAATAAAGCCCAAACTTTATCACCAGTCTATTGATTACCCTCTCAGTCCCTGCTTTGGACACATGCTAAATCAGGGCCTTTTGTGGTCAATTTTGCTATTGGAAAGGAATGTAGAGCAGGATGCAGGCTCTAATGTGGATTGAAGCATGAGAACAATCTAGCATCTGAAATGGTAATTGATTCAGTATATCAGCCCTGACAGTGATTTGGCAGGGTTTGATACAAATTGCATAGAAATAGGTTTGGAACTTGGTGTTGCAATGCTACACTTGGGGAGATAAAATGAGGAGAAATGAATTTCCCTTCAACTTCAAAAAGGAGTTTATGATCTATTTGTAATTTACAAAGCACACCCATGTGGCTGTAATTATGTCAAAGGTTCCTTATTCATCTATGCATAGTTTTTCTCAAGGAAGATCATTGTTTGAGATTAGAAGTTATTTGGTACATCTGTGCTTTCTGATGACCAAGAACAACCCCTTGTTGAAATGGGGAGCTATTACATGAAAATGATTTTTGCTCATCACAATGAATCAGAAGTTAACTATTCCTTGACAGATGGGAAAGCTTTCTTTGTGCTGATGAGAAGACTTTTATTTTACTGCTTTGTTCATCAAATTGTATAAAGGGTCAATAAACCAAGGAAAGCTTTAATATGTTGTATACATTAGAAATATCATGTATGGCCTTCACCTTGCCTTCTCATGGACATGTTTCGGGAAAACCATACAAGAAATTTGATGCTTTTTCATTCCAATTCTTGCAGTGTCAAAGTTTCTTCAAATCACTTGGTGAGTTTTTCATCAGATGGACTTACAATACAAAAAAATAACATCAAGCTAGATGCCTGAAATTCCTGCTAATGAGTTTTCTGTGAAACTCTGGAATATCCTTTGGGCCAAAAGCATGCATGATGGTAAATGCCTAATCTGAAAAGTTCCTTCAGGTATACATGTATCCATGTCCCTCCATGCATATGTGTATAGTTCATATATCCATAGGAGTCTGCAGAGGGGTATGTGGACATGTGTGTCATGATGTATTAATACAAAGCCTGTGACCTAAGTATTTGTGTCTAACTTTAGCAGTGTAGTGCCACAGAAGCTAGCTGTGGATACCTATGTATATGGCTTTCTTGTCCATAAGCAATTGCTAATAAAGCTTGAGTTCAGGTTAAATCTGGCAAAAATCAGACTTCACCCCACAGACTGGACTGGAATCCCTTAAGCGAGCTCACAAGAACTCCAATACTTGAATAATACTTTTACTAATAGCACCATGAAACATCAACTTTTGCCTATCCCAAGTCCTTGGAAAAGACTCAGTTGTTGATAAAACTTCCAAGCCCATACTGAACATCTGGCTAACTATGAGGCGAAACATCAGTCCATTGCAAAGGACAGTTTTACTTGGAACACTTTACATCCCGTGACAATACCTTTAACACCATCAAACTTCCACATCTGGTTATTCCAGATCCTTGGGAAGAATTTGATAAGCAGTCAAAAATACCAAATCTAGTCTAAACATCTTGCTCACTATGTAATGAACCAACAATTAACAATTAATACAGTACAGCTAGTAAGGCAACCGTAACTAAATACTTTTAACAATTATTACAATTTCCAAAGAAAGTCCTATATAAAACAACAATGTTCAGATCCCAAGTTTGTTTTTCCTTTATGTCCTATGTAACAGATTGCTTGGTTTTGTCTGTTTAGTGCATTGACAGGCTTCCATCTATCCTTTGTTTCTTTTTTCAGCTGTCAGATTTGTTACCATATTGCTTTTTTACTTACTGTGTGAGAACTAAATCTCACAGGTGGATAGTCACTGATTTATAGCAGGCAGAGGATATAGTTCTTTCTTGAATGCGTTTTTATGATGTCTTTATAATCTCTGGAAATGCAGATATTTCATGATTGGGACAATGGCTGTGACCCAACTAATTTGCATGCCGGGTTGAAGAATATATTGTGTGATACAATGATCCAATTTTCCATGAATCTTGAACACAAGATTCACTCGTGCAGTTGTGCAGCTGGAAATGTGCTGCCATCTAAGGCAGTCCTGATAGGGTACAGTCATGGCTACACCCAGTGTATGATAAGTGGATGTTATAAACATTCAAAAATGAAACAACAGACTTTTGATAATCTGATTTATAGGATGCTTTATTAGGGAAAATACTGCAGTATGGACTCCGTTCAACTCCAGAAAAGAAACATTTTCTAGGAGGAAGGAGATGCCTTCCATTTAGTGAATACAGCGTATATAGGTTTATCAAATCACATGGTTACATAACACTTCCTTTTTCCATATATGGACGTTATATAACCTTCTGTGGAAAACTTCCAACATTTTCAGATTTCCTGTTTTTTAAATTCCAGAAAACTATAAGGAAACATTAATATTCCTTAATGTGACATTTATAATGTCAGAGTGCCCCAGTACAAATGTCCAATGTAAGCCAAGCACACAATGTTGCAATCTAACATATTTGTCTCACAAAAACACATTTCATAACTTTAAAACTTATAAAAGTTCAAACTGCGAACACAAAATGATTCTTTATATTCTCAAGTATAATAACCAAATTTCACTCATAACAATGGATTATGCAAGAAATATTTTCCTTACATTCTGTGTCATGCTACTTCAGTAGCTATATCTCTTCACTGAGCTAAGAAGGGGTTCATTCTTGATTCAGGGAGGAGATGACACTAGAAGAATTCATCTTGCATTCCACAAATAAAATGATCTTTTAAACCAGCAGAGTGTCCAAATTTCCCAGCCAGCCAATATTGGACATTCCTGATCTAAACCATCTTATACGTCATCCAATTCATCCAGCTCAGAAATCACTGAAGCTCAGGCAAATATTCTGTATGCTTTTTATGGGACTTGTCTGAGCTGAATTATCACTGCTGAGCTGAAATATGATCCACCCAACCTTGAAAATGACACCCGCATGAAATTCAATGTGCCCATTGCTGACCCATATCATCCTTTTATTGCATCTGCTCCAAGCTATTACTGTTACCTGACTTCTGTCCAAGGTAATAGGTGATACCAAAAGATTTGGCATACTTTGAGGCTGCCCTTGGATGGTGTCAAAATAAGAGGGAAGCACTAGTTTAATGGTAGAACAGAAAAGGATGACTTAAGCCAGTTTCACTCACAAGATGGATTCCCAATGAAAGCCACCTCATGAGACATGGCAGATTTATGCAGTTTTGCCAGGGAAAAAAGAAGAAAGGAAGTCCTTTTGTCTTCATGGTCTCTTAAAAACAGAACAGACTTTTGAGAGTGGAAGGCGAAATTATCTTTCAGAAGATCAGTCAATTTTGCTTATATTGTGCAATGGTTTTTCAGAATGAGTGGCATATAAATTTAATACATAAACATTAGTGTTTGATAAGCCCAGTGTTTTAAGAGTTCAGACAACAAAGTCAAAGTCAAGAGAATTTGATGCTTCTCTTCTGGGCTTTTGATCCTATGAGCTGCCAGCTGGTAAGATAATCTTTCATACCAGTTGAGATGCCTTATTTTTATCCCTTGGAAGATACTCCTGGCATTTTAGTACTTTTAATACAATGCTGTAGCAAAAGCAATAACAAGCAAATGTAGAAACGATCAATTTCTTCTTCTTCTTTTTGCTTGGATCCTTTTTGGTCACAGCCCTTTGTTATGAAATGGCCAGGAAGAAAAATGGGGAAGGGGTTTCTACCATCATCTGTTAATGTCCCAGCTTTTGCTTTGGCCATGCAAATGTTTTAGTGCAGTCTGTCTCGCTATGTTTTGAAAGAAGCTCTTTGCAAGCAAACCACAAATCATGAATTTCATCCTGTTATAGCACCCACTGTGTAAATAAATCAGTGCATTACCTTTTGGGGGCTTGGAATAATGCAGATCTTGAATAATGCATGACAAACAGCCTCTCTCTATTAAGAAGCCTTTGGGCCAAATTCTGAAATGTCTTTATTCCATGCTGCTCCTAGGAGTTCAATAGAGACTCACATCAGAATTTAGTTTATTTATTTTTAATAACATATGTGTTGGAAGCATGCAATGGATATAGCAGATGCTCTATTTCACCAGCAAATATTATTCCTGCCTCATTTTTCATTTGGTTAATAAAAATTTAAATTTTCATCTTTTTGTCCCTGCTATCTGTTCCAGTTCTTAGATTTCCATCCAGAGAAAATTCAGTATGGATTTATCTGTTCTAAATTTTCTAGAGTGAAAATAGGTGACGGGATTCAAACAATCTTCTCTACATCTACTTATCTTCCCCTAGCACATTTTTCACCCCAATGCCCAACCAGCTACATGACAGATTTCCTGCTTCTGCTGTATTTATTGTCCTTTTTCTTGTTCCTGACAAGACTTTTCTCCTCCTGCCATACAAAATGTGAAGCAGAAGCATATTTTCCTCTTTCCTCCAGTGGGAATTGTGAATTCCCACCTCTTACTTCCTAATCTCGTGCTCTGTGCACTGAAACAATCAATTCTCCCAAGGTCTACTAGTGGTATTGACTTAGAGTGGCAAGCAAACTTTAGTTGTACTGATAGAAGAGAGTATTTATAGCTCAGGGTTGAACTATGGGCTCCTCTGTGAACTCTGAGCTTAGTTGTTTTTTTTTTTTTAACTGACAGGACAAGCCACCAGAATATAAAATGAGAATAAAGCCCACTCCTTTTAGCATTGATGATGTTACTTAGCTTGGTAATGAAACATCTACAACAAGGGGTCCCCAAACTTGGCAACTTTAAGACTTGTGGACTTTAACTTCTGGGAGTTGAAGCCCACAAGTCTTAAAGTTGCCAAGTTTGGAGACCTCTGTCTGGTCTATAAGAAAACAACCAAGCTCAGGGAGTACCAAGAACTCCTCAAATTTTAATTGCTCCTGATTTTGGATCCACGGGACATCATTATTTGTGGTCTCCTTACTCCTCTGTTTTAATCAATGATCATTTTAAACTAATGCTCTTTCTGGATGACAATAATGTTAAAAACCAAGTTTAGGAATATGTGGGTGTAAATGTGTTTCCATCAATGGTTTGTTGAACATGCCACCAGGGACTGTAGCCATCAAATGCATTTATCTTTGATTTTGCCTTTAGCTGCTCATGCCTGGGTATCCACTTTCTAGAAACATTCTACAAAATGTCTATTTTCTACAGGAAATTTCTATCACAATAGTTTTTTCCAAATTCAATGTTCTACTTAGACTATTGAAAATATGATATGGTACCAAAACAGTACAAGTAGTCCTCAACTTACAGCAGTTCATTTGATGATTGTTCAAAGTTATCATGGCATTGAAAAAAGTGACTTATGACCATTTTTACACTTACAACAACTGGTGGATCCCTATGGTCCTATGATCAAAATTCTGACGCTTGGCAACTTGTTCATATTTATGACGGTTGCAGTGTCCTGGGCTCATGTGAGCCCCTTTTGTGACCTTCTGACAAGCAAAGTCAATGGAGAAGACAGATTCACTTAACAACCATGTTACTAATTTAACAACTGCAGTGGTTCACTTAACAACTGTGGCAAGAAAAGTCATATAATGGGACAAAACTCACTTAGCAGCATAAATTTTAGGCTCAATTGTGGTCATAAGTTGAGGGCCACCAAATTAACGGTAAATGATTTTTCTTTCCCTTCAATTCTATAACAAAAAACCTCCTATTTTAATTCTAATACCATATGATTTGCATATTCAGTGGTGAGAATGCAATTTCTTTGTGAACATGGTCAGTTTAGATAGTCAGATACTAGCAGGTTGCACAGCTTCATCTTGAGGCTGAGGAAAACATCAGTTGTTTCTCATTTTGTCATAATTGTAACACTAATTTGTGTACTTAGTCTGCCCAGTTACTTCTCCTTTTGAATGTTGACTCCGTTATGCAGTTGTCTGCTTGGAGAGCTTTTCTCCCTCTGTTTCCTTTTGATCCTCAACACTTTTTGCAAGCCTGTAATTTGTTTTGTGTATGCATCATTCATGAAAGCAGAAATTCATACTGGGAGCAGAAATATAAGGAATGTACTAGTGATGGCTAAAGGAAAAGTTGAGGAATGGGGGTGACAGAGAAGGGAAAGTATTCATAGGGCTTTTAAAGCATACATAATAGGATATTTGACAACAACTTCAAGTGGTTCATAAATATTAGTAGTGGTAAACAAAGTAATTATCTAAATGTGGTTGCTCCCATCCATGTCTCCTCAAAGCACCCTCAAACTATATTGCTCCTTGCCTAATGAAAACCTAAACAATATCAAGATCACTTCTGGTAGGTAGCACAGCCAATCTTATTATTCTTCAAAATCTCCACGATATCTCATACTTATTTCTTGATATACTTCAACCTGACACGCTCTGTAGTGGGAGAGGAATTGTCATCTAGATATATTAGGGTTCCTGGTTTGTCATTTTTACTATATACTTTGCAATCAAGCCACTCTGTTCTGACTTGGATACCATGATTACTCTGAATCCGAATGGAACCTTTGTTCCCATTATATCAAGATACCAGGTAAACAAAACTAACTTAAATAAGTCCCTCCACTATGTCTCGCTGTATCTCCATGATATAATTATATAATATTAGTATACCTAACCATGATAATATTCTGAATGGCAGCAATCATGCCATTAAGTGGCATCCGATGTTCAGATGCAACAGGCATACAATACAGCAAGTCAAGATAGTCTCAGCTGTGCCTCTAGCTCATTTTACTGATTGCTTGTAACCGGAGATTTTTCAAGCAAAGGTTTACTTCATCAGATGAATATACTTGTGTTTGAAGATCAAATCACACATAAACTTGCCAATTTCTCAGAATAACAAAACAGAATTAGAGAATAACAATGTTGAAAAGGGCCTTGGAGGTATTTTAATCCAAAGCCCTGCTCAAACAAGAAACCCTATACCATTTCAGAAAAATGGCCACCCCTAGTTTTTCTTTTCATTAAACAATCCTCTCTTCTTGGTGATCTGAAGCCAAATATGTAAAGTAACTTTAATTTATTTATCTCGAATCAATATCTTTGAGGTCATAAAAATACTGCATTTGATTCCTCATTCACACTAGCAAAACTTCAGCTGCTAATGGGGGTTAGAAAACAATCAGCATGCACGTCAGATTTAGATCAGTGAAATATTAGCCTTTCAGATACTACAAATCCATATCTATGTTTTGTTGCAATTACTTCTAACATACTGAAAGCATGCATTGGTATATAGTGAATGCTTGGAGGTCTTTGCACAGGGGAGTATTAAAAAATATTCTTCTCTCTTGCATTGATTGTTCTTTTAGTAAAGTGCTAAAACTGCCTGAAATAGGATTGCCCAAAACAGCATCTAGAACTGGTACACCCATATTTCTCTTTGAAGGTGGAACAAAGAAAGGCAATCAGCAGGCTACAGCCCCACAGACTCCATCATCTTTGACCAGGCTGTCTAAGGCTGTTGGGTTTTGTAGATCATCACCATCAGTAAAGAGATACCTCACCAGTTATAAAGGATATTTTCCATATAATACAGTAGAGCTGCTGCCATCCCTTCAAGAAATTAGTGGAAGCCAGCATGCTAATTGCATGCTCATCTTGGCAGAATGGGACAACTCACCATGGTCAACTTGCCATGGCCAACTTGCCATGGCCAATTCATCATGGGACAATTCAAGAATTCAATTTAATTATTTAAAATATTTTACTTTTTGTCATTGACATTTCATTTTGTCTCTCCTTTTGCAATTTTTCTTTAATAATTCTGTTCCACTATTTCTTCCATATTAGTGTACCTCTTGTCTTGCAGCGAGTTGGCCATGGCAAGTTGGTCACAACAAGTGGGCTGCAGCAAGTTATCCCAGACCCTCATCTTGGTCTCTAGGTATGGAAGAAAAGAAAAGAAGCTAATATACTGCCTGCATCACGCTACAAGTCCTAATCATACTTCATGTGGAGTCAAAGCCTATGAACTCAACAGGATTATTAACAACATAAGCATGCATGGTTTTCTCTGGATATCAGAGAAAGCCATACATGCTTTCTTGGCACTAAATTTCCCCAAAAGCTGCTTTTGTTGTTGCAAACAAAAGGAAGGGATCTCTTTTCATTTACTATTCTAAGTAAGCTGATCCTAACAGAGCCATCACCAAAAGTACCCTGTGCACATTTACAGTGAAGTAGTAGCTATTGGATTCAGAGCAACTTACTACAGAATAACTATGCCCAGGTTATGCTTGGTGAGTCCAGTCTCTCTTTTTCTGTGTGAGTTTGTATGTGTATTTAAGGATACGTGTGTATATATGAAAGTCATTTATCAATGAGAGAATGATGAATGCTTACGTGCATATAGATGTAGGAACGATTAATTTTACCAATGGGTGGCCTTATTTTACATGCAATTACTTTTAATCAATAGTTATTAGTTCAATTAGTATTAATTAAATATTACCTTGTACTTCCCCACAGGGCAATTAAGATACAAGGTGTCTTGCAAAACCAAGTCAATTAGCACCCTGAAGTAGCATAATTCTTGCTTCAGAGAATATGCTATGAAGATGGAGTTTATAGCCCTTTGTTTGGAGCTGCAAGTTGCGATGATTTCCTGTTGGTCTCCAGCGTCGTTTTAGCCCCTGCTCCTGGAATTCTCCTTTTCCACCTTAAAGCAAGACAATGGATGGTGCCATGGCATCAGGGGTAGGATTCAAATTTTTTAACAACCAGTTCTGTGGGCATGGTTTAGTTGGTGGGTGTGGCTTGATGGTCATGCTATTGGCTGGGTGTGGCCAACTCAATATCACTCACATCGAGGCACCTGGCCTCTCATGACTGTGGGGATGGCTGCAACAGTCATAAGTGTGAAAAATGGTCATAAGTCACTTTTTTCAGTGCCATTGTAACTTTGAATGATCACTCCACACAAGGAAATTACCAGCAAAGGAGGAAAAAAAACTCCAGAGAAGTCCCTGAGACAGGAAGTCTAGTCCTGCCAAGAATGTAATAAGGGTTAACGGAGAGGCAGTTTCTGTAAGCAACACCAGAACGTTTCCTTCCTGCCTTCCTTACAGGATTAGGCCAGTAATTTCTTCTAACAACTGGTTTTCCGAACTGCTTAGAATGTTAACAACTGGTTCTAACGAATAGGTGAGGACCTGTAGAATCCCACCCTTGCATGGCATCCCCTAATTTTTTCTGCTGAACTTAATACTTAGTTTGCTGATGATCCAAAAAATGGCCCACTTGCCTTGTTGAAGAATACTAACAAGATAAAATAGAAAAGAATGAGAAGAGAAACATCAGCTGCCTTCCATTTTTATTACTTAGACCATACCAGGAGGGAAGGTGGGAATTCTTGCAGGACACCATCATGAATTATAAAAATGATAATAGCAATTGATGGGGAGGCAGTGGCTATATGGAAGGAGCCTAATTGTGCAGATTAAATTATTGAGTTAATGGGTGGACACTGAAGCATCAAATTAACTTGGAATTTCAAAACCTGTGATTATCTTATTGCATGTTTAAACTGGTGGTCATGAATGGAAGTAGGAATCTGACAAGCCCTTTCTTTCCACACTATATCTCCTCAATTCCCTTAAAAAGATGTTATTAGTACTAGTGGCCTTCATGGTTTGATGGACATCAATTGTGATGGAGTAGATTAAAAATACACTGCTTTACCAACAGGCCAAAAGAAAGGCTGTGAATAATGTGTCAGCTAATGCCTGGAAAATTCCAGCTTAAATTAGGAGATTTTTTTCTAAACAAAAGAACAAGAATGCAGGGAATGTAAACAAGCATCCATCTTTAGCTGGATGGCCCCATGATTTCAGAAGAAATCTAAAATTTCTTTTCATTGAGGAAGGCATTGCAAGAAAGTGAAAAAGTTTGAAATCTGGTGTTATTAATTCAGAACCTTTGGGGGGATTTTGTGTTTGTGTTTGTGTTTGCTCAGAAGCTGTGAGTTATCTGCTATAGTCCCCATTCCTGAAGTACAATAAAGATGCAGATTCTAGCAATGTTCATCCTTTGGAGGTTTTCATTCCCGCTTTGTAACAAGCTCTTGGAATAACAGAGTTGGAAAGGACCTTGGAGGTCTTCTAGTCCAACCCCTTGCTCAAGCAGGAAACCATATACCCTTTCAGACAACTGGCTGTCCAGTCTCTTCTTAAAAACCTCCTTAAAAAAACTGATGGAGTACCCACAACTTCTGAAGGCAAGCTATTCCACTGGTTAATTGTTCTCACTGTCAGGAAATTTCTCCTTACTTCTCTCCTTGATTAGTTTCCATCCATTATTTCTTGCCTTGCCTTCTGATGCTTTGGAAAATAGGTTGACACACACCCCTCTTTGTTGTGGCACCCCCTCAAATATTGGAGCACTGCTATCAAGTCACCCCTAATTCTTCTTTTCACTAGACTAGACATACCCAATTCCTGCAACCATTCTTCTTATGTTTTAGCCTCCAGTTTCTTAAATCATTTTTGTTGCTCTTCTCTGCACTTTTTCTAAGAACCAGAGATTACTGGAACAACCCCTTTTTCGGGACTGGAATTGAACGTATCGTAGGTAGAATCAACAGAACCAAAGGGACACTTCTGGAGATTGCAGAAGTGCAACATTGCAGATCTTCCATCTGGGCCTTCTCCCCTCCTTGTAAGTCCTTTCCCTCTGCTCCTTCTCTCTGTTTTTATATCCATTTAGAAAATGTTTTCACTGCTTCCTTTTCCTGTTCAGTCCTCTTTCTCTGCCTCCTCCAGCTGAATACATTTTTATCCTCCCTTATTCCTCTAAATCAGGAATCACATTCTAATGATGCTCTTTACTAGCTCTTTTACCCATACACTTATTTTTTATTAATTTATTATTTTATTTTTACATTTATATGCCGCCCTTCTCCGGAGACTTAGGGTGGCTTACGGTCTTTAGAGCCCCATGATAAGTGCTCGGCATGGACTTGGATTAGTACACCTACTCTCCAAGGAAAGCAAAGGGAAACATGTGACTATTTATTATATAAATTATTATAGCTGCCCAACATACCCATACGTGAGTCTGGGAAGCTTATAACATAAATAAACCCACAAATTACTACTAGTAGTACTACTGTCATGCTGGGAGCATCAAAGTGCTCCTGAGTTGAAAGGATTGAATGGTGACATCACTATTGCTAGGGGGTTGCCCATTTGGGCACTTCTTTCATGTCCCTGTTAAGTTGCCTATCGAAGTAATGCACTTTTATTTACTCGCGATTGCCTGCTTTTGAACTGCTCAGTCAGCAGGTGCTGGAGCATGTGATGGGAGCTCACCCTGTCCCACAGCAGCAACCAGGTCTTGAACTGCCTGCCAATTAGCACCTAACCTTGTGAGCCACCATGCTTCTTAAAAATCCACAAATAAAACGCCGTAAAAGCCCATCCTGCTCCTATTTGTATGCTTCAAAGTCTGGTAGGGCTCTTTTACTAAGCAGCCTACAAAGTAACTCAAAATAAATAAATAAATAAATAAATAAAACGTCTAGCAAATATAAGTTGGATGTGCTTCAGTACTTGTCACGAGAACATTCTGATTGTCGTGGAGACAAAAGGATCTTTTTGCTGGCATTGAGTTTCTACTTCTGTTCTTGAATATGGACACCTTTCCTAAGATTTGCCGTCTGGCATTTAGAGAGACGCAAGAGGAATTCTCTTTTCTCCATCTTTGAAACTACCTATTTGCATATATTGAATGTGCCTATAAGACCATCTGGTTATTGCTACAAAAAGTATACAAAGTTGTTTTTTTTGTTTGTTTTTTTGTGCAGAGGTGACATTTAAGAAAGAAATTTTAAAAATTGGCACTTTGGGCATGATTAACGAAGTTGGTTGCTAAGCACTTTGATATATTTGGAGTGGAAATTGGAGGGGCTCTGCACAAAATGTATGCATTTCCTGTCACATTTCAATCCTCGAGAAGAATTTAAAGTGGTGCTCGAGCCGTTATATTGACTTGCTGATCCCTGGCATTAAGGTGAATTTTACCGTTGGGAGACACTTATTATTTATCCTATGTTCACATTAGCATGTTCTCATTGCTAATGCTTAATTCCTCATGCCAAATGTCCATTTCGTAGCATTTTTAGCTGCCACATACTGGAAATTTTGTATTCTTTCTCACTAACCAGCCTGCAAAGCCGGATGATATTATTCCCCTGTTATTTGTGTATTTAAAGAGCGGGGAAACATGTTCTAAGTCTGAGTGAAGGGATGATGATGTCGGCTTTGTGCTACCTCTCTCACCAAAACATGGAAACAGAGGGGAAAATCAACATGGCCTCTTCAAAACAATAGGCCGGAAAAGAATGTGTGCTTCTTCCATAGTTAGATTTCTAACCCAAGTTTCCAACTGCAATAGCTTCCAGCTATTGACTTCCAGTGGCTTCCAGCAAGAATTTCATTTTATCCCACAATAGCCACACTTTAAAAACATTTGAGTGGAGAGAGAATAATGCCTCCAAAGTCCACCTTATTGATTCCTTTACTTGTCGTTTTCTAAAAAAAACACCTCTGTCAAGACTGGAAAGTGGTAAGTAGCTGAGATGAACGAATTGCCCAAGGACATTCTGAAATTTTGGATTATCCATTCTCAAACATAACAGAATTTGCCAGACACACAAAACAACAGCAACAACACACACAAACACACACACACACACATATGCACATATGTGTGCACACGCACGCACACACAAGTCCCCCTATAAATTAGCTTAGGATTTTTGGCATGCCTAGCATCATAGGAATTATAGATAAGTACTGTAGTCCAGGGCATCTGGATGGCCCAAAGTTGCACACACAACTTTTTTTTGAAGAATAACCTTGGAATTCTAGGTTCCAATGGCTTCTAGTACAGTGAAATGGTCTCATATGAAGACTTTTGATATCTCTATTTATCTGTGTCTAACAGAGAAATACTTTCCCCCACTTTACTACTTCTGCTTACCTACTTAAACCTCACCAGTATATCTGCTCTTCTTAAGCATTCTGGCCTATTCACTAGATTGCTACGCTTCACAATTTTTGCTTAATTGTCACTTTCATCTGCTAATAAGATTTCCATAACAAGTGGTGGAATGTTGCATAAGATTCGCCTGTTATTTTCCTATTTTTCTTTTATTCCTGTCATTCCTGCTCCCTCCTAATAATGTAAATATCTTATTACATGCTCAGCTCTGTTTTGTAGGAAACCTTATGGATGTAGAGAAATTATATTGTTTTGGACAGTCTGAAGCAAGTGCCCAGAAGGTGGCCCATCTCAGATTATCCTTTCTAATAGCTGTTGGCTTCCCTTCAGGTTACTGTTAACAGATTTGACAGTGCACCAGGAATATTTCTTTAGCATTTACAAAAGTGTTTAAAGAAGAAAGACAGAGTTTTCAGGAAAAGCTAGGAATGAAACAAAAGGCATTCCAATGAAAGAATGTCACAGAAGATGGTTCTGAACTCCTCATATTTTTAAAATTTATATCCTGCCTTTATTATCATTGTAAACAACTCAAGGTGGAGAACATTACTAATACTTCTCCCTCCCTCTATTGATCACACAACAATAAACCTGTGAATTGAGTGGAACTGAGAGAGCGAGTCACTGGCCCAAGGTCATTCAAATGCTTTCATGGATACTGCAGGATAAGACAGTCTCCCAATTTCTAATCTGGTGCCTTAACCACTAGACCAAGCTGGTTCTTAGTCTGAATTCTAGATTTTTATATCAATTTGTCAATAGAATTATTTTATTTTATTATTTTTGTTTGTTTGTCAAACTTGTACAAAATAATAAGTATAAGTATGAACATAAACAGGAACAAATGGAATAAATACAGATAAATGGGGACAGTAAGACAGGGATGGTAGACACGCTGGTGTGCTTATGCACACCCCCTTTAAGGACCTCTTAGGAATGGGGTGAGGTTCATGGTAGACAGTTTGAGATTGAAGCAGTGAGGGTTTGAGGCTGTAACAACGGAGTTGAGTAGAGCATTCCAGGCATTGACCACTCTGTCGCTGAAGTCATATTTTCTGCAATTGAGTTCGAAGCGATTTACCTTGAGTTTGTATCGATTGTTTGCCTGTGTGTTATTGTGGTTGAAGCTGAAGAAGTTGTTGACAGGCAAGATGTTGTAGCAGACAATTTTGTGTACTATGCTTAGATCGGACCGCAGGCAGCGCAGTTCCAGATTGTCCAAGCCCAAAATTTTGAATCTGGAGGGATAGGGAATTCTATTGTGAGTAGAGGAGTGGAGTACTCTTCTCGTGAAACCCCTCTGGACCCGCTCAATCATGTTAATGTCTGATATAAGTGTGGGACGAGCTGTATTCAAGAAATTTTGCTGTGGGAAAACAAAAAAAACAAAAGGAGAGAGATACATGCCCCAAAGGAGGGGGGAGAGAGAGAGAAACAGAGAGATACAAAGAGAAAGAGAGAGAGAAATCGATCAAAACCAGCGAGTGTCTATTGGAGTCAAGATGGCAATTGTAGCTCACCTGCATTTTTAATGACTTCATGCATGTGACACAGGTAAAAAGTGGTAGGGCTTTCACCTTGCTATCCTCTCAACTTGTGGATGCCCTCATAGCACCCCCTTTAAATGTTTTCCTCTATAATTCCCATATTCCCTTACCAATGAGCATTCAGCCTAGAGCAAAATGCTGTATGTCTTATATCCCTATCTTTCTCATATATTTCCCCACTTGGTGGGGATATGTTTTATCTAAACCCTGGTTTAAACAAGACAGGTTTAAAACTGTCTGGAACTAAATCAAGTTCTACCATGTATCAGTGATTCTCGGGGTTCGTTTTCTCTCTCTTTCTCTCTCTCTCTCTCCCTCCCTCCCTCCCTCCCTTCCCCCCTTTCTCCCCCCACTCTCTTGAAGTATCATCAACCTCTCTGTCAATCACCTCAGTGCCAATAGGTTAGGAAAGAAAAATCCACTTTTCTAGAGAGGGCATTTATTTGTGTATAGATATTTATTATGTATGTGAAAATTCCATATATTTCAAATATAGTCCATTACTTCAAGCTGGCTTTAAGTGAGTTGGAAATGATTGCCCAAACTGGGATTGATAGACAGGGTATCCTTTGAATCAAACTTCATTCATCTACGAGTTAATTAGCAGAAAAGAGCTACAGTAACCGAGTGCAGTAACTCAATTAAACTACACATACTTTGAAGTTGTTGTAAACCAAGGGCATCCAACCTTGGCAACTTTATGATCTGTGGACTTCAACTCCTAGAATTCCCCAGCCAGTTGAAGTTCACAGGTCT
The DNA here is from genome assembly GCA_023653725.1 of Bungarus multicinctus. Lineage (NCBI taxonomy): Eukaryota > Metazoa > Chordata > Lepidosauria > Squamata > Elapidae > Bungarus > Bungarus multicinctus. Next base: position 185,822,820 of record CM042834.1, read on the forward strand.
TAAAGTTGCCAAGGTTGGACACTTCTACAAGTGGACCATCTCTGCAGGCAGGACCAAGTTTCTGAACAGCAAAGGCTTATGAACTTTGGAAATGAGATGCAATTGTTGGGAAAGCTCCCAATTAAAAACCTAAGGAAAGGTTTCTTTATTAAGAACCAAACTAGGGTATTTGATGGCTGCTGTTTAACCTGTTACTTATTTTTTCTTTCACATATCTAAAATATACAGGTCAACTGGGTTACAAATAGATGTATACGTTTATAAATTTTGGACCTGCTTTGCAAGGGGAGAAACTATTATTGTAATAGATTAGTCAGTGTTCAAACGGGAGGGGGATAGCATGTGTTTTTGTGTTTTGTGTTTTTAATCCACAGTTTAAAATGTTTTGTCTAGTTTTTGTTTGGTTTTGTCTGTTTAATTTTTATCTTTCAGATTTTGTATTTCAATCTTTTGAATAAAATTGAAAAAAAAAATAGTTGGAATTTTTGTTTAATATAGAATATTTATTGTAGTATTCTTGTTAAATGGGGATGGGAAAACTGATAATTATTTGTAGACCTACTATGTAAAGGGAAGGGGAATTTATCATTTTTTTCTTCTTTTTCCCCCAGCATCCAGCTGGGGTGGATCTTATATGTTTAATCTTAAATTTAGTTGATACTCGGTCACCTTTTTTCCTTTTTTGTATACCATTTTTTGTTTTGTTTTTAGTGCTAGATGCATTTTTGTTTGTTTTTCTTTTTTGTATTTTACTTTTTTATGATAAAACAAAATAAATACATTTTTTTTTAAAAAAAAGAAAGAGAGAGTGAGAGAATTTTCTCTTTCAAACCAGCTCTTGGATAATTAGAGAGCGAAGTGCTTTGAATTTTTCTTCCGAACAGCAATTAAAAAAAAAATTAACAAAACTTTATGACTATTCTTACATATGTATTGATGAGCAGCCAAGCTGGGGCTGGAGCTTTGCTCTGTGTTACAACAACTCAGTAACCAGTAATCAATTATGTCTGTGGGTATTTTTTAACTTATATCAGTCTCTAAGTCGTCCTGCAGGCACAACAGAAGAATTAGGAGGCTGATTGAAAAAAACAAAATTCAGAATATGGAGGCCAAAAAATGGAATGGAGGTAGTGCTGCATTGATTGAAAATATCGATCTGATTAAATACAAAACCTAGGTTTGGTTGGTATGCACCATTAACCTCATTGTGTAATGACATCATTATGCAAATGACACCATTTCTCCTCAAAAGCAAAACCTTTATTTCCTATCTTATGCAACTGAGGTAAATGATGCTATTTGCATAAGGACATTATTGCCCAAATGACACAAATTGACATGAATAATATTGTTTGCACCATTTGTCTAATGACATCATTAAAGACAGGATACAGATTGCTTCAACTGAGTACTCCTGAATTTAATAGACATTCTTTAATAACCAAACATCCCTTCCCCTCAATTAGTTGGGTAACAAGTTTTGTTGCAATGTATTTTCTAACATATTGGCAAAAGAGGGGATGGAGTCCTCAACTGGTAACTTTAGTTCAGTGTCTACAGATTAGCCTAATTTAACAATAAATGCTCAAATGGCACATTCAGAACAGTGATTGGTAAGAGATCAGAACAAGAAAGCAAAAGAACACAAAATTTGTTTACCCCAGACTGATTCTTTTTCAAAACTCCTGCAAAGCATGAAATGAAAGAGGGTGCATCCATTTTCTGGTGACAATAAATACTTGCAGTAATATCTTTTGGCTTTCTGTGGAATATTTTAAAGAGAACAAAAATGTTTTAAGGAGGGACAAGAAGTTTCTCTCTCTTGAAAAAAGGAATGTCTTTTAGAAATTTTACTGGAAACTTACAAGATATGTGATGGTCCTTAAGATGAAAGCATTCCTCTCTCCTTATAATCCCAGGTGTCTTGTTTCAGCCCCCCACCCCAAATTCAATCCCCTAGCACACAGGCAATATTTAGTTTGAATTCTTACAACAACTAGCAGGTGACCCCACTTTTCTCGTCATAGATCATAGCTTTTCAGCGTCTAGCTAAAATCTGCCTTGTCACTGTAATCTGATATTTGAATTTTGACCAGGTCTGTCCAAATTAAGAAAAACTCTAGCTCTGTATTGTGGACTAACTGGAAAGCAAAAGAGAAAAAAAGAAAAGAGAACAGATTTACCAAACTGTTAATGAACCATTACAAATAGCTGCCTTGGGCCACAGATTGTCGAGGGCTGGTTTAAAATATCTTTTGCAGCTAAGAACTGAGATCAAGAAAGAATATGGAATCATATGTACAAGTTCTTTCCTTCAACCAGAGTTCTGAGTAATGACAGTAGTAACATTTGTCTGTCTTGAGGTAAATAATTTAAAATTTCTAGTGTTGGGGAAGTTTCCCAAAAAAGGAATGGTTTACTCTTTCAAGTCTATTCAGATTTAATCGTTAGACAGGTTTGTTGTGAACAAGCATAACATGCCCTACTAATCCATAGCAATTTAGTTGACTTTGCCAGCCTATAGTTAAGCTGGAATCTGAATAAGAAAGTCATTTATATTTTTGTGGGGGTTGCCTTTAAAGAAAAGTTTGTAATCTATGTTAGGTGGAGGGTTCAACGGTTGCACTGATAGTCTTAAAGCGTTGGCAAAGAATAACTTAGAAACTTGAGCAGCATACTTGATATGTAGAAAAATTTGCTGGTGCCACCTGAAGCTTGGGATAGGACATACATTCTCTGTAAATGAGAATTTTTCCTCTAAAGGGAATATCACAGCAGTTGTGGAAGATGATCAATGCACTCAAGAGTTATGAAACGCTTTTCATTAAACAAAGTGGACATAATCAGCTAGCATTGTGCAAATATCTAATTGCAGAAATTATTGCCTAGTGTTTCTGATTGTGGATTCTGACCTACACCAAACCTTGAAGGAATTCTTGAGATGAATAGTTTGATAAAAGAGGGTTCAAAATATAGATCTGTAAAAATCAATCAATCATGCAGCCAATCCGAAGCTGGGAGCAGGGATTGATCAGAAAGCAAGCCTGTGTTCCTTTTGTTAGAATATATGTCTGTCATTTCATTTTCAAAACTGAATAAAGAAATTGAGTCAATGATTCAGGGTGAGGCAGAGAGAGAGAAAAAGAATATACTGTTGTGCACAAGAAAGAGAATAAGAAGGAGAGAAAGAGAATGTAAGAAGAAGAAAGCACATTGAGATAAAATTATATGCATTATAATGCTCTGGAGTTGAATTATTTTAGCAGTAGAAGAGAAGATATCCTAAGGAAATAGAGGGGAAGTTAAATCATGGAATCTTTTGCCAAAGATATAGAGAAGTTTACTCAATTAATGATTTAACAAAGTTGTTTAGCTCTTTAGATAGTTCCAAGTGCTTATCTCTGTTTCTTAGCTGAGAGAGCCAGTATTGTCCTATGTGACTAGCACGATTATATACTGAGGCACACAGAATGCTATTATCTTCCCACTGAAGCACTACTTATTTATCTACTTGCATTAGCATGCTTTTGAACTGCTACCGGTAGGATGACAGGAGCTGGAACAAGTAATGGGAGCTTACCTCATCATGTGATGCTTGGTCTCAAACTGCCAACCTTCCAATTGACGAGCCCAGTGTCTTAACCACTAGGTCCCTGTGCCCCATACATATGGCTCTAACTTTGTACAATGATAACTATCTGGTTTGCTAGATAGCCGACTTATGAAAATATGGAAATTGTGAGTTTGCTGAGCTGTAACACTCAGAAGACAAGGCAATGAAGAATATTGAGTGTTGCAATCCAGCATTTTCTTAAGGACTGCAGTGTTCCTACCCAGTCTATTACAGGAGGAATTTGGTAGCGCTTGTTCAAGCTAACAAAATGTATTAAATATTTAATTTGAATTTGAAAAGGTGCTACTAAACTGTGCTGTGATTTGCTGGCAGCCGGTGCTGACAGCAGCGGAATCGGACAATGGGGAAGAACGGGGATCAGACAGAGAGTCTGGAGAGGACTCGGATGAGGGTCCTGTGTCCCTCCTCGGGCCTTCTCTTTGGGAGCACCCTCCCTCTGGAACGAATTACCCCCGGAGATGAGGACCGTCCCCGACCTATTGACCTTCCGGCACGCACTAAAAACCCACTTATTCCATCAAGCCGATCTGGCCTAAAGTTACGTGTAGGGTTTTAAATTTGATTTTAAATGGTTTTAGCTTTCTTAATCTCCTAATTTTTTAATCTTTTGATAATGACCAATCTATTTAATTCTTTTAATTCATTTTAATTATTGTATGTATATTTATATGTATATTTTATCTGGCTGTACATTGCCCCGAGTCCCTCTGGGAGAGGGGCGGTATATAAATTTAAATAAAGTAAAGTAAAGTAAGTAAAGTCCGATGCAGAGATGGGGCCAGGACCATCTGGGAGTGGGGTACTGCCTTCGGAGCCTTCGGAGTCTGGCAGAAGCGAGACCGAGGAACAAAGGGAGCCTGTTCCCAGTGTGTGTATGCGCAGAGCTGCTGGAAGGCAAGGGCGGGTGATTGCTCCTTCCATTAAGGATAAAAGTCAGGCCAAGATGATAAAACCTTTGCAGCAGTGCTGGGATTCAAATTTTTTTTACTACCGGTTCTGTGGGTGTAATGATGGGCATGGCGGGGGAAGAATACTCTAAAATCTCCAGTCAGAGGTGTATTTACTGGTTATCTAAACTACTCAAATTTTCTGCTACCAGTTCTCCAGAACTGGTCAGAACCTGCTGAATATCACCTCTGCTTTGCAGGAAGCAAAGTAGTTCAATCGGTTCCGAGTCATCCTGGAAGCTCTTGGTACTTTGATTGATTTTTCTTGGTTGGTTTATTTTCCAGTTAATTTGATACTTCTGTTTTTGGCAGCATTTCACAGAACTGAAAGGTGTGTGCTTATCTTGGGGGACTGTTTAAGCTTAATTTTGGCAGGGAATAAAAACAATTCCCAGCATTGCAAGTTTTTGTTTTTAAAACAAGATTGTGAATAATTATGGTTAACAAAGCCTGGGTCAGAACAGACTGCTATTTCTGGCTATCTAGCATAGGGTTCATCTTTGTTTTGAGTCCATGGTTTTCTTCTAACTGCATTACTGGACAGGGATGCAAGCCATCTTTTGATTTTAGCTGTGATGGCGTGCGTTGTTTTTGAAGCACAAGTATGTTGATTTTCTACTATAACTTCATGTTACATTTGTGGGCTGCATGATACTCAGTTTATCCATTTTACATCTCTTGAGCTGTCCAGACTGTTCCCAAAGAATCCAGTGAAGTGTAGTTTTGAAAGGAAAATGCAGTCTTAGCCTTTCTCATGGAAGTTGCCAGGGAGAGAGAATTCATCAGGCACCTTTTAAATCAGTGGTGTCCATATCCTAGGAGACAGAATGTGTACTCAGCACATTCTGAGCTTGTGACTCATATGATGCTGTCTTTAAAAACAAAAAAAGACTGGATAGAACACTCATCAGATAAAGTCCAAGTTACCAAGCCTTTTAAACTCTTTGATCCCTGCTTTACTTTCCTTCATTTTGTTTTCGGAATTAGAAAGCTTTTTATGAGCTGACTTTCTGGATCAATGTTTGCCATTGTTCTAGGAGTCTCCAGTAAAGTATACCAGAGAGCTCTTATTTCTCTTCAATGCAGAAAATGCCACTGTGGGTGGTCAGTCTTGAAGCTGCTTCAAGCCAGCTGTATTGAGAGGGTTGTCTGTTGGCTTAACACACAAAGAATGTTTCTTTACCTTTTCTTTGCGGACACCACATCTATCCATTTAACTAAAAGACTTTGGGATGAATAGATTTCTAATATCAAGAGCTAATAAACATCTATAGGACAGAACCCTAGACAGCTATGCTTATTTTAAGCATCAGTGAAGTTCATGAGAAGAAGCCCTACTAGATCAAAACCAAAACATAACTGGACCTGCATTCCTTCTCACAGATGCCTAGGACAAGCTCGCAAGAAAAATGTGAATATAATAGACATCTTTGTATTGAATTACCCAGCAAATTGTACGGAGAGTTGGTAGAGGCATACTATCTCTGAAAGTGGTTGTAATAGGTAGCTATCTGGGTCTGAAATAAAATGGTTCCCTTTCAATCAAGTTTCTGGTTTCACACAAAGTACCAGGACCTGAGGAACACAGAGTTGTTTTTAAATCTTCATAATAATCTTTATAAAAAAAAAAAGCTTCATAATAATTAGCTTCATCCTGTGCTCAGTCTTTGTTGACTGCGATCTCTTGAATCTGCACTTTTTTCTATAGCTTCCTGCTTAACTCCATTATCACCATCATTGTCATAATTCAAAAAGGAAATCTAAATCCATAGTCGTTAAGAGGTAATAATGACTGCTCTCTACTGTGTGTTCTTACGTTAACACTTCTTGATTAGAACTATCCATCTCCTCAGGTCAAGCAAGGAAAGATGTTATAAGTTCCATCTGCTAAGAAGTTCCATCCATCTGATGTGACCCACGAGATGTCCTCTTTTTTTTTTTTGCCTGAGCACTTGCTCTTTGGAGTCTGGCCTTGACTATTGGCCTTCTTCAAATCTCTCAAGATACGTTTACTTCAGTTGACTCAAAGATCCCTTGGAAACAGCCTGCAAGATGGCTTTATTGAGTATGAGTCTTTCAAACTATCCTTCGTGGCCTTTTCATAGGTGTGTTTTGTTATTCTTATTGATTATTTAAGATGTGTTTTGATTGTGTTGTCATAAGTAAATAAATATAATGGCTTAGTTCCTTCATAATTGTTGTGAATTGGAAATCCATGGACTCAAGAAAGGTTCTGAACTTTCATCATTAAGCTTACTAAAGGTCATTCATGAAATAGTGTTCAAGAAGGAAAAAAAGCTTGGAAACAACTCCAAGGTCGATAAGAGATATTTAATTATCAAAAAAATCATAGTAAAATTCTAAATATAAGCAAACAATTGCTTGCACAAATAAGTACTATACATGGAATGACCAACTGATTTTTTTTTAGAACAACGAAAAGTTGGAGTTATCTCTGAAATTTCTGGGAAAGGTCAGTTTTTACTTTGAAACTTTTGTTTTCACATAGTGAATTGTCCAATAACAAATGGCAAAATCCAGCCTCTGAGCTTAGGCAATGAGAAGTTTGTATCCTCTCCAGAAGGTATTTCTTAATTTGGGCTTAACAGAAAAATGCTTTTGCTGTGTCAAACATTGTTTCAGTCTCCATTTATTGTTGGGAGTCAGGCAGTATATAAATTTAATAAATGAATAACACTAATTTATCATTGAATTTATCTCTTTAAGTTTTTAAGAGATAGCATGTAACCTGATGGAGAAACTAAAATTATTGTGTGCATTGTATTATGACAACATTCAGGGAGCCTCGGTGGCGCAGTGGTTAGAGTAGCAGTGTTGCAAGCTACTCCTACTACAATTTGGCAGGTCAAATCTCACCAGGCTCAAGGTTGACCCATCCTTCCATCCTTCCGAGGTGGGTAAAATGAGGACCCAGATTGTTGGGGGCAATATGCTGACTCTGTAAACCGCTTTGAGAGGTCTGTATTATAAAGTGGTATATAAGTCTAAGTGCTATTGCTATTCAATTTCTGATTGTAGCACATTAGCAGATCTGCCTTTTGTTTAGACATTCTAACTTTTCCCTGAGATTGAAAATTCCTGGCCAATTCCTGCCAGATACCAATTGGCTAGAATAAGGATGACATCACTAGTCTCCCAACCCTTCTCCTTTCATTATTTTAAGTTCTAAAGCAGGGGTGTCAAACTCGATTTCATTGAGGGCCGCATCAGGGTTGTGTTTGACCTCAGGAGGGCCAGGGTGTGGTCAGCTGGACACCACTCATGCCGGGGGCACCTGTGGTGGCTGGGGGGATCCCCCTGCAACCCTCTGCCAGTGAAAATGGACCCCAGAAGGGCTGTGCACAGCCCTCCCAAACTCCATTTTTGCTGGCAGAGAGATGCAGGAGACTGTTGCAGTCAAAAAAAGAGCCCGGGTGGGCCTTCCATTTTCACTGACAGAGGCAGGGTGGGCTGATCCTTTGCTATTCCCAGAGTGGCCCCGCAGGCCAGATCTAAGCACCCTCCAGACTGGATCTGTCCCATGGACCTTCAGTTTGACATCCCTGTTCTAAAGGAAAAAGACTTTTAAAAAATCAATTGAATTTAAAGCAGTAACAAAGAAGACAGCTACCTGCAAGAAGGAAGGGTAGGAACATATCTGATACTAGCACTGAAACTATTTTCCCTATTGTTTGTCTAGCGAACTGTGAAAGAAGATGGTGACCCCCCCAGTTCAGACAATTGTACGATGAAAAAAACAAAGGCTTTGTGAGCCCCGACTCATCTGCACACTTACCGGTACCTTTGAAGTGTCAGCAAATCAATTGTAATTTTGCTGCATATTGTACCTTAACCATGATTTGCCAAGGAATTTCAAGTTGATCCTCACCCGGGAAATGCGAGTACATGGGAGGTATTTTGCCAAAGCACAGCGTGTGCATTTGTGTGGATTCTGTATGGCTCTGGATTCTTTTCATAGCCCGTCCATGGTTTTACATTCATTTCAGCTTGTGTAACACATGAACAATCCTACTCATTCTCAAAGGCCACATGCTTGATTTGGTAATTACTATGGCTTCGTCTCTTGCTGGTTTCATTGTGTGGCTTTTACTCCTTGTCTCGGATTTAATTATTCCTTGAGACGCTGCGCTCGCTTGCCATCACCGAGGTTGAGGTAGTCCTTTCTTAAATGGTAAACCTTCTGATTTGGAAGCCACTTATAGATCGTTCTTATTATAGCCTGAATGAATTCAAATATGCAACACTGAGCTTGTATTTCTACCCACTGAAGAAGAAGAAATTAAATCAGAATGCCTCATGCATGTTTCTGGCCTGAAATTTTGATGCAAGGCAGCCAACTCTGATGAGTGTAGCAATCTCTGCTTTGTACCATTTAAACTTCTGATGCTTCTCCAAAGAATTTAGTGAATTGTAGTTTGGTGAAGTGCAGAGAAGATAGAGATCTTTTCCTCTGCTTTCTCAATTTTTAGATTCCAAATGAACTGAGAAGATGGTTATGGTAGCACAGTGGTTAGAATCAGTATTGCAGGCTAATTCTGCAGACTGCCAGCAGTTTGATTCCCATGGGTTCAAGTTTGTAATGTTAAACATGCAACTTGTATCTATTGTTTATTTTAAATGAAGCATGGATGGACTTGTTCCAGAACAGATGAATTCTTCCTTCTCTTCTGTGAGGGCTATAGAGATCATGCATACAGAAATAGAAATACCCAGGAACCTATTGGAATTAGGAAGAAAAAAACCTCCAACTTATTCCCAAATAGAGCTTTTTCTTATCCTAATTTGCACACGTTGGAAGGAACTGGTCAGTAAGCACAACAGGCAAGAGAAAATTAAATAGTCATAATCTGGGTAATGAGAGTCAGTTTGGCATAATGGTTAAGGTAACAGGCTAGAAATTGGAAAACCACAAGTTCTAGTCCTGCCTAGAACTTGCTGCCAGTTACCACTGTAAGAATATTACAAGTCTGTTGCAAGACTATACCAATATAAGCCATGGTGATGCAGTGGTTGGAATTGGTATTGCAGGCTAATTCTGCAGACTGCCAGCAGTTTGATTCTCACCAGTTCAAGGTTGAGATCCTTCCGAGGGCAATAAAACGAGGAGCCAGATTGTTGGGGGCAATATGCTGACTCTGTAAATCAGTACATACAGTAAGTGCTATTGCTATTGCTATATACACTTGCACCTTAAAGCCATTTATTTCTGGATCAGGGTGCATTGCGCATGGTCACTTCTGCCCTCGTCATCTCCCGCCTAGACTACTGCAATGCTCTCTACATGGGGCTCCCCTTGAAGAGCATCCGGAGGCTTCAACTGGTGCAGAGTGCAGCCGCGCAGGTGATCTTGGGGGCTTCTCAGAGCTCCCATGTTACACCACTCCTGCGCGAGCTGCATTGGCTTCCATGACCTTCCGGGTGCGATTCAAGGTGTTGGTGATCACCTTTAAAGCGCTCCATGGCTTGGGACCCAGGTATTTACGGGACTGCCTACTGCCACCATCAGCCTCCAGCCAGCCAGTGCGTTCCCACAGGGTGGGCCTCCTTAGGGTGCCGCCGGCTGGACGATGCCGGCTGGCGGCTCAGAGGGTATGGGCTTTCTGTGCGGGAGCACCCTCCCTCTGGAATGAATTACCCACGGAGATGTGAGTCATTATTGACCTGCGAACCTTCCTGCGTGCACTAAAGACCCACCTTTTCCAGCAGGCTGGTCTGGCCTAGTATTCTTAGAAGGGGTTTTAAATTTGTAACTTTAAATTTCTTATTGGATTTTATTGGTTTTTGTATTTTAATTCAACCACTATTTAATAACTTTTTAACCTATTTTAACTTTTATTGACTGTATTTTTATCAATGGCTGTTCACCGCCCGAGTCCCTATTTGGGAGAGGGGGTGGTATAAAAGTGCAATAAATTATTATTATTATTATTAATAATAATAATATTTTCACTAAGTCTGCTGTAATAGTTAAGGCACCAAGTTATAATGACCTGAGTACAGGGCTGGGCTGCTGGGGGTTCACAGGGATTCGGTAGAGCCCCTAGCTAAGATTCTGTGCAGTTCAGAGAACCCCCAAATCCCACTCCTGGCTGGCCCTGCCCACCCTCCACCCCTGCCCCTCCCAGGAGTCCCCACACAGCCCATTTTGGATGCAGGTAAGTGCAGGGCGCACATAGAGGCTCAGGGAGGGCAAAAACTCAATTTGGGGAAGGCTGGAAATGGGCTCATTTCTGGCTTCCAAAGAGTCTTCGGAGTCCGGGGCGGCTGTTTTCTCCTTCCCGGAGGCTTGAGGAAAGCCACTGGAGCCCGGTGAGAGCAAAAACAACTCCCCCCCTGCACCGTGGTGCAGGAGCCCAACTAGGCCACACCCATCACGGCCACGCTCACCCAGCAACTGGGCAGAGAACCCTTTGCTAAAAGTTTTGAAGCCCACCCCTGCCTGAGTATACTTTTCTCTCTCTGTGTGTGTGCATACACACCTGCACACACACACACACACACACACACACATATATACACACACGCTCAACTTTGAGTCAGTATTTATTTCTGTCAACTGTATGGACAAAGCTTTCTTGGCAAGATTTCAGAGGATCTGGACCAAGGTCAGTCATCTGACTTTGTGCTTAGGTGAGACTAGAACTCATAGTCCCTTACTTTCTAGCTTGGTGACTTAAGCACGACACCAAACTTAGTGAAAGTGCAATAAATGGCTTTAAGGTGCAAATGTATACGCTGCATAAACCTACTTCAGCCTTTTAATGTTCTTACAATGGTAATGGAAGGTCTTTACATAGCAGGATAACTGACTTGAAAAGTTTGTAGTAAATAAATTGTATTTGAAGAACCACCAACTCCTGTTGAACAAATCCTTAGACTCTTGATCCAAACTTTTGTCTTTTAATTGAAGAGGAAATTAGTCTGCCCTTTGAACCTTTTTGTTCATACCAGAGTATTCAACACCCTTATGACAAACTTGAATATCAAAAAAATATCACTTGGTTTATTAGAAATGAAGGCATCTAGATTCTTGAAGCATGACAGTTTAGTACATAACGTTATTAATTTTATGATTAAATTATTCTTTGTCAGCAGTTGTTAATACACACTGTCATTAGTGAGTAATGTTACATAAACAGCTGAAAACTTTTGCCTAATTCTTCCATCACCGAAATAAAGAATTTTCTCTTTTAATTTCCTTCCATCCCATTTTTAAATTAGTTATTTGTTGGTTTACTATGTAGATGTACACCAATCAACATAAAATCATTCTTTTGGAACAGGCCAGTGATAAGCATTTGTAAATAGTAGATGTAGGTTGAATTAGATTGTTCATATTATGTATCTATTTGTTTTAGATACTTTACAGCTTATATTTCTTACATGTGAAAGAGCCTCTGCACATAACTAATATATATGAATATGCCTATGACACTTTGCTTAAAAGGACTGCAACAACAACACAATAATAATAATAATGATGATGATGATAGTGATAGTGATAGTCATAGTAGTAATAGTAATAATAATAATAATAATAATAATGAAGTAATAATAATATAGCAATATAGTAATAATAATAACTGACTACAAGCAGCGGCATGACAAAATAGCAACAATGATGCATTGGAAGATCTGCAAGAAATATCATTTTCCTGTAAGCAAGAACTGGTGGGACCATAAAATAAAGTCATAGAAAATGTGCACATGCTCAGGAAATGGGGTGCATGCTTAGGGGCAGGGCGCATGCTCAGGGGGACACGTGCCCATGCATGAGGATGGGGTGCATGTGAGGGGATGCACGTAGAAGTGTGGAGGTGGGGTACATGCGCAGGGGACACTAACGTATTGCATTTTGGGGATATACGCGTGTGCTTTGGGCACTCAGTGCCGAAAAGGCATTGACACCATAGGCATTGACAAATTTGCCATCAGTCAATTGCAGAAGGCAGCTTCACTTGGAACAGCTTGTATCCTGGGATGATATCTGTAACATCATCAAACATCCAGATTTGCCTATCCCAGGTCCTTGGTAAGGACTCAATAGGTAGACAAAAATGCCAGACCCAGTCTGAACATCTGGCTGATTATGCAATGATCAATAATAATGATGATGATGATGATGATAACAAACAACAACAAACAATAATAATAATAGTAGTCATTAAGAGCAGCACCATTCTTGTACTGTCAGCCCAAATACTTTTTGTTAATAGATGATTTTTTCCTTTAAAGAAATGAATAATGTGTGTGGATTGCAAATTATTTCTACAATTTGAGGCCAAAACTGAGGAGTTTTGCACCTTTCTATAATCACAGCTTTTTCCACTGACTGCTTTTCAGTAGAAGCTTGCCAGTCTGAATCATGGTTTGTGTTCTGCTAGAGAGAAACAGTTTGAGATACACTTTTGTGTCTCATCCTGCCTTTGAAAGAGATAGCTTATATCTCTCATTTTACACTCCAGTGAGTAGTTTAGATTAAGAGCTGGTGTCAAGACTAAGTTCATTCTTTGACCTGTGCACTAAACTTTTGTCTGTCTAAGGGAGTCACTCTATAGAATAGTATTGTTCTTATTGTTTATTGTCCATTTTTCTCTTCCTTGTTTCCAAGAAGCTTGTGATAGCTTCCACTGTACAGTGGAATAGGCTAGATCAGTGGTGGCTAACCTTTTTGGGCTCCCATGCCAAAAATTGCACAATGCGTTCTCAACACATGTGCTCATGTGCCAGCACCCAGAAGGCAATGTGCATGGCTCCCCATGCCCCTCCGCATGCACATGTGACGCTCCCATGCACGCTGCATGTTTCTGCTCATGTGGGTAAGACCCATCCCACACATCTCTGCATGTGCCTGTATTTCCTACCCATCCCGCCCCTCCATGCATGTACACCAGATACCCGAAATCAGCTGTCGGGCGCGCAGAGCATGCATGCTCAGTGGGGCTCTTTCGGGCGACCTCTCGCATGCCAGCAGAAGTGGCTTTGCGTGCCACTTCCGGCACGCGTGCCATAGGTTCGCCATCACTGAGGCTAGATCAAGAGATATGCACAGGGTTTGAATAATACAGCATGCTAAACTATGTTAGGAGTATGCAGTTGTCTTTTAACATGTACAGGCAACTCAGTCAGAGACGATTCCCAATATCACTCAGTGAATCTCATGCACAAAAAGGATTTGACCCTCAGTCTCTTTAGTTCTAATCCTATTTTGACATTCAAACTAGGTAGCTTTAAAAGCTGCAGTTCCCACAGATCTTTTTAAATAGATATGTGAAACTTACACTTTATCTACAAGTTTTATAATTCAGTATATTCATGTTAGATTCAAAATGTGATCCTTGTGGCCTTATCTTTCCAGATATTTAATACTGAAGAAATCTAGGGTTTTGGAACCTAGAAAGAAGGATGGAATAGATAGTCACTTCTCAAGTTGTTCTAGTTCTAGGAGAGTGGATTATTTGATAAAGTTCATGTGATTTAAAACTGTTCAGAGAGCCATATACTAAATATGTTTCAACATGAAATACATCTTTTTGGGGGAGATTATTTCTGTCAATATCTGAATCATATCAAGTGGGAATAGTTGAGTGCCCTTTCTTGGTGGTTTCCCCCAAACTTTCACATTCTTTAACCAAAAAAGGCCACTCTACCCTCTTTAACATTTGGCTGCTTTGAGCTGTAGACACAGCCTGACTTATTCAACCATTATCTTAACTTTTTATTGGAATTTTATATTTATATGATCTATTGTCGCTCTTGCTGGTGGTTTTTTTTTCTCCACACGTATAATTTCCAATCATTGGCTGCCTTGTGTGATGGAAGGATGAAATACAAATCAATTATTAAGAAGCAGCTGCAAGAGTCTATCAAAAAGATTATTTGAGCTAACCAGAATGAACATTTAGAGAAATGGAATAAAATATAAATAAGTTGTTGTCAAAAGAAATACATATTTTGAAACAGCTTTTTTAAAAAAATAAATTACTAATGCCACAGGCATATTAAATTTGATAACTATATAAAGAGTCAGTCCTGTTATTTCCTTTTGGAATAAGGAATATTATTATTCAGAGTATACAAAAGAGGTAGAAAGTAGTAAGCTGAAGAAACTTGAAAAAAACTAGATTGCATCAAACTTTTTCACGATTCCTTCCTCTTTATCCTTGTATCACTGTTTTCAATTTTTCAATATGCCATGTCATATCAATATGCCTTTTGTTCTTTAGTCTTCTCATCTCTTCTTTTCAATATCTCAACAATTCCACCCAATTGGTTATCTCAGTTTTCCCCTTCCTCTCAACCCATTTAGTCTTCCTTCAGATATCTGGTTTGTAATTCAATCCTGATTCATTTTCAATTAAACAATCTCAACGTATTTTTTTATTAGTCAACTTTGTATTCAATCCACATTTGCTGAGCACTCATTCATTCTTGATCCTACCTCTTCTGGCTTCACTACAAACATTTCTTAAGTATTTCATGCTCATTGCATTCAATTTATTGTTAGGATTCTCTTGATGTATTCAATTTTCACTTCTTCTGTAAATAGCTATTTGGGATTTTTGACATTGATTCCTCACAAGACAGCATACAGTACATTTGTAGTAGAACTGCACTTTTTAAAGTGCAGTTAATTTCCCCCTCTTTAGTAAAAAGAAAGAAAAATTCTCTCAAGGTACACAAATTCATTTTCTTCTCTGTTTTTCACTATTTCACCCACAACTTGTCAAAAATAAGTACATCCAAGGATACATAAATGTTCATGTCTATTCTCATCATTGTGTCATATAGTTTAACATTCACTAGATATCATTAGGGTTCCAATGTCATTACAAATATTCATTACACATTCATCCATAAATACATTAAATAACTAAGAAAACATCACTCATCTTGGTCTTATTTCCTGTGTATTGTTGAACCACTCACTAATATTCTAACATATGCTTTACGTCCATACAGTTGAATTGCACTACTCAAATTAAGAGGGCCAAAAAAAAGAGAGTCCAGGATAAGTATCACAAAGGAAGAGCTTGTCACTTAAACAAGCCAGCTAGTACAGGAAATCCTTTCCATTATTTCTTGGCCCTAAAGAGGTGCAACAGGTGTACACAAATTCAGCTAATATAGCTTCTTAACTCCTGTGTTGATAGAAGGGAATATTTGTAGGTCAAGGTTGAACTATCAGGTGCTTGGTGGTCTCCTAGCTTGGTTGCTCTCTTGCAGACATTTCATTACCAAACTAGGTAAGATCATCAGTGCAAGAAGGCAGCATGATTTTTTTTTCTCATTTTATCTGCTAGTGGCTTGCCCTGTCAATGTTAGTGGGAGTGGTCTTGATGGTTTCTTGATGTTTATGAACTCTGAAGCCACATCTGGATCTCCATTCCCATAATATTTTCCTGCATCCTCCTGCATTACCCAGCACAGCCTTCCAGATATTACCAGATACTTTTTAAGCATTGTACCTTTTGGGAGGGCTGGAGATTTCTTTCTCTTAGTCTAACATGCTATCCCTCTAGAGCAATGTTTCTCAACCTTGACAATTTCAAGCTCTTTGGACTTCAACTCCCAGAATTCCCCAGCTAGGATGCTGGCTGGGGAATTATGAGAGTTGAAGTTCATACAACCTGGAGTGGCCAAGGTTAAGAAACACTGCTGTAGAAGCAGGTAAATTTCTTCTTCCTATTACCATTTTTTTGCTTTTGCTGTACTGTGAAATGTCATTGAATAATGACAAACATCCAACCTATTTACTCTCATTCTTCTTTGCTTTCCAAATTTAAGTATGACATAGCTTGGGATAACATATCACTTTCTTTAAAGTTCTTTGCAAAAAGAAACAAGTGAATTGGAAAATGAACCCATCAACCCAGAAGAAGGAGACACATACATGTCAAGGTCATGTTTAACTTGTGTATCCATATTGTAAAGAACCAGCTGTTGAGCAATATCTTGAAGATTAGTTGCTGCTCTGGGGAGTGTTATGATGAGTGTTCAGGATTACATTTGTCCAGAATTGAATTCTCATACCTGGATACTGGTTTCCACAACCTGGAATCCTTCAGGTGTGTTTGGCTTGAGCAACATGAGGACTGCTTTCAGATATTGTCACTGGTGCTTCCTCACCCCACTTTCAAGCTCCTATTTTTCATTGCAGTGCCCTGTAATTCCCAAATTTTCTCATTGTTACCTTCCTTCTTCTTGAAACTCTACATTTCACTTACTATTTAATTATTCATGAGCATTGGAGCAGTTGTTGTATTATCTGTGTGCTGGATGTTAAAACTGAGCTAGCAGGTAGTTCAGCTAGCAGATAGTTCAGCGTGAACAATTTGTCCCACTACTCTTCAAGTAGCCAGCGGCTGACCCAACCACTGTTTTCCCTTCTTTCAGCTGTAAGTTGGCAACAGAAAGAGGTACAAGTAGATAAGCCTTAGCAGAGACATTCCAGATTAATTCCAGCTTCTTTCATCACTGGTCATGCTACATGAGGCCAATGGGAATTGGAGTTCAACTTTTGGGGAAACAGAGGTTGCTCACCACTACAGAGTATCTATGGAGATTCTCAGTTATCCAGATCATGATTGTCTCAAAGGTGCTTTTTCAAAAGGTAACCTGACTTTTGTTTTTTCCCTGAGGAAGACATTTCGCTTCTCATCCAAGAAGCTTCTTCAGTTCTGACCAAATGGTGAGTCAGTCATTCAGTCAGAACTGAAGAAGCTTCTCGGATGAGAAGTGAAACCTCTTCCTCAAGGAAAAAAACAAACTCCAGTTGCCTTTTGAAAAAGCACCACTGCAGGGGTTGAATTTAAATGGCATATCATTTTATTTCTTCATATTGAAAGAGTTACAGAAAAGCATGCCAACCTCATACTAAGAAACAGTATTTTCTTTGCTGGTTGTACTTTTTCTTCTGTTGAAATTTAAAAATTTGGACCCTGTACTGATTAAATGTTATAGTTCTTTCCATTGCTTTGCTGGAAGATTGAATTCATATTTCAAACAAAAATGCCCCTGCCTCTTTCTGTCTGTATCTCACCTCAGATAATATGTTTTTTTCCCTCCATGATCTGTTGGTTGGACCACTTTCAGAGTTGTACGGTTACAAATGAATATAAAAAGCAGTGAAGATCAGCTGGGGAAAGATAAGAGGCCTTTCTATCATAAATCTCTCCTGGGAGATCCCAGCACTTCCCATCTAGTACAACATCTGTTCCAACCCAGATCAGTCATCTAGTGCCAACCATTTCTTCTGCATTATTTTTGGAACCTTCTCCTTCAATATGTTGGAAAAGTAATTTCTTGAAACTTTTTTCCACACAAAATGAAACTTTTTTTTACTTATTTTTTTCCAGACAAGAGGATTCTTACTCATTTTTCCCCACATAAAATAATACTGCTGGAGACATTCTTAACTTATTTATTTTTTCTACCCAAGATGATACTTCCAGTAAAACTCCTACAAGCCGAGGCTTGTAGGGTTCTTCTAATAAAGCTGGAGGGATGGGGTGAGAGTCCTGAGTGGCTTCTCTTCTACTGAACAAATAGCAATGAAATGTTTCCTTTTCCTTTTCCTTAAAGTTCTCTGAAAGTCATGTTGTCCAAGGCTTAGACTTGTCAGATGTGGATTGTGTGGAGTTCTGAGTTGAAATCCTTCACCAAATAAAAAACTTTGCCTCTCAGCCTGAACACACTCATTGGATTAAAAAAAAAAAGGAAACCACAGGTTTCGCCTTGAGTTTTTTTGGGAAAATTGGGTTCCAAATTCCGTAAAATTCATTGTCTCTAACAAGACATTCCTCCTTATTCTCTCAGATCAGGGGGATGATAATTTCTCCTAGGTGCCCTTTAGGAATGATATGTGGCTTCATTCATTTTAGAAAAGTTTAATCTTATATGCAAGTAATTTCCAAATTGTGGACTTTTATTAGTTTTCTTGATCATTCCAGGAGATTGGTGGCCATCTAAATCCTGTAAATAAATAAGCAAACAAACAAACAAACAAGAAATATATTAATTCTGCCCTCAGTCCTTGGAATTCCTACTGAAAGCCTTTCCATTCTAAGGTATATTAAGATGGATTTTATTCCCACAGAAAGGGGATCTAATTGTTCCTAGCATTTCTTATCACTTGGATGATGATATTGTGTTTTTAATTTTATTTATCACTGTGATATTCTGTTCTGATTATGTTGAAAATTGTATTGAGCAGGGTAAGACATCAGGGGATTTGGGTGACCAAATAAATATATACATTTATTATATCACCGAACATACAAAGTTCAGGTGATTTTCAGCCCTTTGATGAAATAGTATGTAGAAAAGATCTTGGGAGACTGGACAAAGAGATATTGCCAAGGGTGTGGTTAGATAAGAGACTGCATAGGTCACAGCTAGATAGTTGTGGGCCAAGAAGTTCAGAAGAGTCCCTCTCATTTTTTTCAGGTTATAAAGAAGAACGTGGGGAGAATTATACTTTTATACTAGCAAGATTGAAGTCAGCCTTATGGACAAAGCAGATAAGAATCACAATCAGATGGATTTTACTAATCCTACTTTATTGTAAGGTTACACTGACATAATCTTGCAAACATACCCCCCCCCCTTCACTTAAACATCACCAAAAGAAATTAGAAATATTGATGTAGTGTTGCTTTTAGTTAAGGATTGGATTCTTCTCATTGGCTGAAAAACCAGCCAAGGTGTAACAAGAAATCGCCATGTTTGATTTTATGTCCTTCCATTTGCTGAGAGTGCTCACTTCCTTTTGAGCACCACCAAATGTTTGTAGGTGAAGGGAAACCCTGCTTGCTCCAATTTGCTGCAGTGGGTAATTCCAATAAGGCCATTGTTCCAAAAGGAATCAAGATAGTGCTGGAAACACCAACATTGCCAACTCATTTGTCATGCCCACCTCAGTGTTCATGTTCTTCCTGCTGAATATCACACAATGCCTTCTTCAAGGCAGTCATGGGGAAATTTGATGTGAGAACCACGTTGTGTTGATGTGCTTCATGGTAGGGAGCCAATGTCTCCTCATGAAATGCTGACAGACTTTGGCATAAATGGGAGAGAAGGAACAAAGGGTAATGTAGGCAGATTCTCTGAGTCATTGCTGTGTTTCACAGGCAGACAATACATCCCATATAAACTTATCAATATCATAGAGTAGTGAGTGAATCATTGTACATATGTAAGTATCATAAAGCTTCCCTTCTTAGAAGATGAGGTTGAATCATGGAGTCATTTATATTCAATGCTTGGGAAACCACTTCACAGTCTGAAAGAATATGGCCCAGAAAGAATATTATCATTTCCACCTGATGCCTAGAGAACCTCCTAATGGAATTCTTAGTCAGACAAAATACTGTAATGGAGGTGTACTGGGAAGACTAAGGTTAGGGCACATCTCTGAAGAGTGAGAATGATTGCTTTTGTGTCCATTTCACCCAGGGCTGGGATTCAAATTTTTTAACAATTGGTTCTATGGGCGTGGCTTAGTTGATGGATGTGGCTTGGTGGTCATGTGACTGGGTGGACATTGCTTGATGATCATGTGACTGGCTGGCTGACTCAACATCACTCACATCGAGGCACGCATCTCCTCGCTTGGCCTCTCATGACTGTGGGGATGCTGCAACAGTTGTAAGTGTGAAAAATGGTCATAAGTCACTTTTTTCAGTGCCATTGTAACTTTGAATGGTCACTCCACACAAGCAAAGTACCAGCAAAGGAGGGGAAAAACTCCAGAGACGTTCCAGAGACAGGAAGTCTAGTCTGCCAAGAATGTAATAAGGGTTAACGGAGAGGCAGTTTCTGTAAGCAACACCAGAATGTTTCCTTCCTGCCTTCCTTACAGGATTAGGCCAGTAATTTCTTTTAACAACCGGTTCTCCAAACTGCTTAGAATGTTAACAACCGGTTCTAGCGAATAGGCGCAAACTGGTAGAATCCCAACCCTGATTTCACCTTGATTTTTTTTGTGGGAGTAGGACCCTGAGGGAGAGACAGTTTGGTATAGTAGTAAAGGCACTAAGTTAGGAATCAGGAGATCATGAGTTATAATCCCACCTTAGGCACAAATCCAGTTGGATGACCTTGAGCCAGTCATTCTTTCTCAGACTTAGGGAGCAGGAAGCGGCAAATCACTTCTGAAGCTTTTCAAGAAAACTGCAAGGACTTATCTAGGCGGTTGCCAGGAGCCACACTGACTCAAAGACACCCCCCCTCCTACCTAAAGGACCTTACAGGGATCCCTCCCTGTTTATCATATGGGCCAGTAGAATCCATCTCTAGGGGATGTTCCCTAACATGGAAGGAAGCCATATAGGGCATTAGAGATAATAACTGCCATTTTGGTTATTAACCAGGATAAGAAATAGAGGATGGTGTCACCTATAATAACAGCTTTCATCCACCAACATCCTGGCTGTCACATTTCTCATGACTTTCAGTAAGTGTTTGAGACTTACTAAGCGCCTTTGGGCTGATGCAGTATATTGATGTTGTGTTTTCAATAGCTGTTGATGAAAATGTGTAATGATTGCATTCAGCCAGACATCTATGGTGTGGGAACTGTATGTAAATATTTTAATAACTAATACATGTCATCAGTATCTGTAACTGAGAAGTGGGTATGTACTCCATCCCTGCACACACATATATTGTTTATGTATTTATTTAACACTACGGTTGCCCATTTGCCTAGAATTGTTTTAGGAAGGGTATTGCATAGCCCTCTTTAGGCAGGCTATGCTTGGTCACAGCTAGACTTTAATATCTTAAGCCAGGATGAAACCAGACTTGATAAGTAAAAAAAAATGTTCAACTTGTGTCGAACACTGGAAATCAGAAAATCCAGGCAGTTCAAATGAATATAAAGGTTTATTGTAAGCTTAAACTCTTTGCCAGAAACTGAGTTACTAATGGTCAAAGAAAATTGATGGGAGATAAGAGTCAATGGCATTCAAATGGGCTGGACTCAGATCTCTTGTGGGCATGAAGGGGCTCAAGACTGACAATGTGTTTAACCCCTCCCTTGGGCGCAGCCTGGTCATCTCCTATATCTTACCTTGGAATAGCATAGGACAGGTGTGTCAAACTCAAGGCCTCGATCCGCGATGTGATAGGATCTTGCCCATGGGGCTCTTCTGGTCTACCCAATGCAAAGAAGAAGGATTGGGATAGTCTGGCTTCTGCCCAGTCTACCCAATGCGAAGAGGAAACATGCCAGTAGTTTGGGGAGTTGCATCAAGCTAGCCATGCCTGCCCATCCCCCCCCCAAGGTCAACCACAGCCCTGACATGGCCCTCAATGAAATTGAGTTTGACACCCTGGCATAGGAAAAGCTGGCCGAGGTAGGGATACCCAATTCAAAGAACATCTGATTTAATATACCTTGTGAGGTATAGTAATAGTATCATTTTGTACTTTATAAAAAGCCAAGAAGTCATATGCTGTATGTGTCCTCAAAAAACCCCTCTTAGTATCCAAATGCAGGATGGCAATCATCCAAATAATTATAGCTGCTATTATCACCATCCGGTATAGATTCCACAGTAACTACAGCTTTGAGATATTTGATGTCCCAAAAGCTTGAAGTTAATAACCTCTTTATTAGTTAGAGAGACTCGCTGAATGATTCCCAGTGTGTACACTTACTCCATCATGATACAGCTTCCATCCACACATCACCATTTTTGAATCAGGCAGTCTTTCAGATAAATCAGGATCTCAGATTTCAACCTGAGTGTTAAAGGCATACCACCATATGTGAGCAACTATAATACATTGCAACTTCTCCATAACTTGCTGCTCGGAGTCAAAATATCAAAAGTTATGATCCATCTGTTTGTTTATTTGATACATACAGTTTTTAATATACCACTTATTTCTGTAGTCTCATGGCAGTTTACTGTGAAAGCAAACAATAAGAGTAAATCCACAAGTATATCAGAATTAACTCAGACAGCCCTTATTATCACCAGGTGGTCCAGCACTCCAATGCCTTTTTAAAGGCTAAGAAGTTGGAAGGAATTGCTATCTCAGTGATGGGATGCCACAGAGAATGGAGGAAACCACCCAGAAAGCATGCTGATGCTTATTTAGTAGGAACTCTCAGCCTGGTATCTCTCAGGGAATGCAAAAGGCAAATGGAATCAAGGTAAAAGAGATGGTCCTAGATTTATGTGGCTACCAAGGCATGTAGGGCTTTAAAGATAATCTTCAGAACCTTCAACTGGATCCGAAAGCTATTAGCAACTCATGACATAGCTAAATCTGCTATCCCAGCATTTTGGATCAAGGGAAGTTTCCTAGTTACATTTATGGATAATCCATGTAGGGGTCATTATATTTTTATATGTGTGGATTAAGGTATGATTCACAGTTGCAGACATTCAGTAGCATGAGTAGGAAAGTGAGGGTGCTTCACTGTGTCTATTGACATAGATTTGAGTTGGTTGATAGTGAGATGGGTAGCATATAAATTTAACAATAAATAAATAACTCTCAAACATTAGTATGTGTTTTTGATTGATTACATTCTTTCTTTATTTTCCTCTACTGTCATGCTAGTTTTTCTTCACTTGTTTAATTTCCCACAGTTTATTAGCCCATATCCCAAAGGCCCATGCCAGCTCTTTAAGGTAGACCAGACTTGAACATTTTATTTATTTATTTGATTAGTCAATCGCTTACAAGATAATAGGTATAAGTATATACATAGTTATGAATACGTGAAATGGGTACATATAAGAAAAATAAAAGAAACAATAAGACAGGGACGGTAGGCACGTTGGTGCGCTTATACAGGCCCCCTACAGACCTCTTAGGAAAGGGATGAGGTCAATAGTAGACAGTCTAAGGTTAAAGTTTTTGGGGTTTGGGGAAGAAACCACAGAGTCAGGTAGAGTATTCCAGACATTAACCACTCTGTTGCTGAAGTTGTATTTCCTGCAATCAAGTTTGGTGCGGTTAACCTTGAGTTTGTATCTATTGTGTGCTCTTATGTTGTTATGGTTGAAGCGGAAGTATTCATTGACAGGTAAGTCATTGCAATGTATGATTTTATAAACCATACTTAGATCAGGCCGAAGACGTCATAATTCAAGGTTTTCTAGGTATAGAATTTCAAGTTTGGTGGCATAAGGTATTCTATAATGAGTAGAGGAGTGGAGAACTCTTCTTGTGAAATATTTCTGGACTTTCTCAACTGTGCTAATATCAGATACGTAATGTGGGTTCCAGATTGATGAGCTGTATTCAAATATTGGTCTAGCAAATGTTTTGTATGCTCTAGTTAATAGTGTGATATTACCAGAGAAAAAGCTATGTAGGATTAGGTTAAAAACTCTTAATGCCTTTTTGGCTATGTAGTTACTGTGGGCTCTAGCACTTAGATCATTGGAGATGAGAACTCCAAGGTCCTTTGCATCAAAGTTATGAATAACATCAAAGTTATGAGTGCTAAAACTTTATTATATGGTTATAAAAACAGGATCTTGCAACTCTGGATGTGCTTCTCCCCTCCTGCTTTTTATTCTAAAGAAAACTAGGTAGGGTCAAGTCTAAGATGTTTTCTCAAATTCCATTCTTGTTTGGGACTCCGATTCATCTTATTTTTCCATTATCTGAGCTGCAGCTCTTTCTCTTGTTCCTCAAGGTTATTCTCACATCCCATTACAACCCAGTGGGATCTACAATGGAGGAGAAGCTACTTGGGGTAAAATTATCCAGCGATTCCATTGTTTCCATATTCCAGTGATCAGCAAGGAACATATTGGAGCAGACCGAAACCTGAAAAGCTCCATTAGGTGCTGGGGATAGATCATCCTAACCTAGTCCATGACCCATGAAAACCCCCAATAATACTCAAAAAGTGATTTGACTATGGCAAAGGAGTGTTGGAAAATCCTTTCATGTAAGTTATTTCTTCAGAGATTGATGAAATATCTATTACGAACAATGAACCAATTTCTCCAGAAGTTTGTATATTATGGATCTTTGTAAACATAGAATGACCTATTTCTAGGTAGGGCAAGTAGAGGCATATATGTTTTTGTGTATATGCATATGTTCATCTACATCCTCCTATATTCAGTTCATTTTGTTCACTAAAGAATAATTCATTAAAAATATTTTCCTTGATGTGGAAACAAATCTCAACCCTTAATATGTAAATACAGTTTCTTAGAATCTGAAGACAATATTTTCTGGGTCATGTTTCAGAGAGAGTAATATGCGGTTCCTTTGAGGGTTTTAGTCAAAGCTCAGAATGAAGGGGAAATAGAAAACGAACACAAAGGTACAAAAATGCATCATGGTCTTGATTGGATTGCAGTCATTCCATTATATGTGCGCACCATGTTTCATTCATTATGTATGGATATTTTTCTCATTTTTCTGGGACTTCAAAGTAACATTTAAGTCTTACTCTTTTAAATATAAACATCTTGATTCTGCTTAGTATTCTTGATAAGTATAAGATGGTAAAACAATATGGGATTGTGATTAGATTGTTAGATCTAGTGAAGAACATCTGGGTATCATCCATGCTTAGTTGTGTTATTCATTGGGTAGCCTTGGTCCCTACATAGCTAAGTTGTTCAGTGATTTAAAAAAAAAACATATGCCATGTAGAGGTAGAAGTAAATATTATTGGTTGAATACTTGTAATAGCCGTTTTACTTCAGTGAGTTCTTCTATGATGTGAAAATTAAAAGCAGTCGCTTATGATGTTCTGCATCACCAGTAAAGTAGTGGCTTGACATACAGAACTTGATGTCTTCTGTAATGTTAATCACAGATGAGAACTCTACATTTCTCCAGGCTTTTAATTGTTCATACATATGCTTAAAAGCTCAGTGAATTGATTAGTAAGTGGGTTTTGTGCATAGGTACTATTTTTGTGTTCATATTACATATCTATATTGAAAAGCAAAACCAACCATATTGTCTATTAGACGATAGCTTCATAAGCCAGCTCAAGGTTTACAAAGCAGCATGCTCACTTTGGATCTCCCACTGACTCATCATCTGACAAAATAATTTTAAGAAACATAAAAAAATGAAGAGACAAAAAATTAGAGTTGATGTTTTGCACATTGTATTAGGATATAATCTAAATGGAGGGTGGGAATATTTGCAAAAAGGGCACCATATCATTTTCAAATCATACTAGCAAAATAACTCAATAATTTCTTGACCTTCCATTTTTAGAAACATGTTATCCAGGAGTTAAAGTCAAATTTGTCTTTATTTTGGAGTAAAATTCACACATGTCTTGGATTTTGGCAAAGCAGTAATTGCATGTTATAAATAAATGATTGTGGGTTTATTTATTTTCTTATTGGCTGTTCTTTCATTGAAGGTTTGCCTTCATTGGAGGTTGGATGACTTCACTTAGGGAAAAATGGTAAAGCTTCCATTGATATAATATAGTTCTAAAAACGCAGCAGTATTCTGATGGGCAGATCCCAAGTAAGTACATAAAGCTATCTCACACTTAAGAAAGTCATAGGAGAAATCCAAGGGAATTCCTGAATATGATTGGCTTTCGCTAGGAAACCATATTGCTATGTTCCTCATATTGATGTCATCAGGTATTTGAAGAAGCTCCTAAAGCTACACAAGGCAAGATCAGTTTTTAAATATTCGGAACAAACACTCCAGATGTGTGTGTATTGTATACATACAGCCCCCTAACTAAAACAGTAAGAAACTAGTCCTCCCCAGGGCTCCACTTAACCAAAACAGATTTCCTAATAGACCAGTTAAACGTTCTTATCCGGCACAGCATCTTAGAGAATTCCCTTGATTTTTATAAGCTCCCTTGGGTTATGTTCAGTATGCTGTTCAGAATCGATGCAAACGCTGCCTTCTGAAATTACCTTGCTTTATAGCTGCTGTTTAAAATTTTAAATATTTTTGTTCTGTCAGCCTGTTCTGCTTTTATATCTAATGAGGGAGTCTGATGAATGAATGAAGTGAGTTTGTACTATTTGTGTTGAAGACTAACACACATCACAAAGACATGACCAAGCTCACTTTACAATTGCAGTCCTAGGACCTCTAGAAAGGGACCCAAGGGATCATAGATCTATTGAAGGGATATCATCAAACTCAATTTCATTGAGGGCCAGCTTGAGACCACTCCCCAAACTGCTGGCAGGTTTCCTCTTCACACTGGATAGACCAGGCTGAAGCCACGCTGGCCCAATGTTTTCTCTTCGCATTAGGTAGACTGGGCTGAACTGATGCTGGGCCGTTTTTTTACATTTTCCAGGAAGCTCCGTGGGCCACAGCTGATCACATCATGGGCCAGATCCAGCCCACGGGCCTTGTGTTTCACACCCTTGACTTATTGGGCTGAGAATGTATTGGATCAACTTTATAGGGACAAAATCTTGTCCTCTGAATTGGCCAACTTGGAAGAAAATGCTGAACATTTGCAATAATTTTCAATGATAGCAGATCTATAAGGAATAAATATGCCAGTTTTTCCCATTTTTTTTTTAAAAAAATAAGTATATTTACTTCACACTGGATAGACCAGGCTGAAGCCACGCTGGCCCAATGTTTTCTCTTCGCATTAGGTAGACTGGGCTGAACTGATGCTGGGCCGTTTTTTTACATTTTCCAGGAAGCTCCGTGGGCCACAGCTGATCACATCATGGGCCAAAAAAATAAGTATATTTACTTCACACTGGATAGACCAGGCTGAAGCCACGCTGGCCCAATGTTTTCTCTTCGCATTAGGTAGACTGGGCTGAACTGATGCTGGGCCGTTTTTTTACATTTTCCAGGAAGCTCCGTGGGCCACAGCTGATCACATCATGGGCCAGATCCAGCCCACGGGCCTTGTGTTTCACACCCTTGACTTATTGGGCTGAGAATGTATTGGATCAACTTTATAGGGACAAAATCTTGTCCTCTGAATTGGCCAACTTGGAAGAAAATGCTGAACATTTGCAATAATTTTCAATGATAGCAGATCTATAAGGAATAAATATGCCAGTTTTTCCCATTTTTTTTTAAAAAAAATAAGTATATTTACTTTTAAAAGAAATCATCACTCTTCTTTGGGTTTTTTGATCATTTTTTCTCAAACTGGTAAAAATTAACAATATACAATGTATAATTATCTGTAATTTCATTACTCGGAACTAATACTGTTCGTTTAGCAATTCTATGCTCGTGATTCAGGACAGTAAAGGGCAAAAAAGTTGCATTTTAGAAACTGTTACAATAAGTAATAGTCATTAACCTTGGGGATCCTATTTATAAGAGAAATATTAAAGATAAGAGCATATATTAAAAAGATCATAATAATCAGATTTGTAAAGTGGGGCATGATAGCTAATGCCTTTTTTGCATGCAGAAAGCTACTGCTTCAAATTTGCAAACACATCACTAATTGTCTAGCAAAAAAAACAAGTCTGAATAGGATTATTGTTCTTATCAAAGAACCTGGTTTTGTATGTACTGGTGTATGCACGCTTTACGAGTTAACCACTTTTAACCTCCTTTGAAAGCTTTGGGGAAGAGGAAGCAGTGAAAAACTTAGTCTACCTGGGAGTTGGTGAAGCTAACCTTTTTTTCCCTCAATCCATTTTCTATTACAAAGAAGAATGTTTTCATTCAGCAGACAGACGGTTTAGCTTTGGGATCTATCTCGGTGAATAGCATTGTTTCCTGGGGTACATCATCATAGAACACTTACAACAAAAAGATATATGGCTTGCACTACATTTACCCTAAAGGAAGATGACTCTGAATATAAGACAACCCCCTGCCCAAGAAGATAAAACAAGAAAAAAAAACCTCATTGGACTCTATGGCTATATTCTCAGCAAACTCAAGATGATCCTTTCAGGTTAAAGAAAAATTATCAAAGGGAGGGGTATGATCTTTCTTTTATGAAAATATAGTATCGAGTGAGGATTTGATCCAGAAGACATTTATTTTACAGTGTTTCTGCTCAGTCCTGAAGACTCCCATTAGCAGAACGGAGAAAGTAGACATTTTAAATAACTCTCTTTCTCCTGCTCTCATTTTTTTTTCTTCCCACAACCAAATATCCTTCTACACCACAAATGAATCCTGAGCGCTCTGTTTATTATCTCATCTACTGCATTTTACTACCTTACCATTTTGCTACCCAATTTTATTGGGTTAGTATAATAATATGTGAACTTATGCAATTGTGGCTTCTTCAACAAATCCAAGATTTAAAGTGCTTTCCCCATGGTCATTTAAACCCTGATTTAAATTGTTGATTTGAATTATCTTGATTTAAATCAATTCATCCTAGAACTAATTGAAAGCGTTGTTGTTTTAAAAAAAGCAAGACAATTGGTTTCTTTTCCAAGCTTTTTTGTTTCTGTACATTTAAACAATTTATTTAGACATTTCTAAAGTTTCAAAATTTCACAATTTTTTTTTTTTTGAGATGTGTATCTTTTAAATTTAAAGCACTTGCTGATAATCACGCTTCATCTTCTCAGGGAAAGGTATTAATCTGATTGTAAATTTTTTGGAGCTAAATCACATTTTATCAAATCGGGGAAGATGCTGGAATGAGGCTATGAAGTAGCTGAGTTAGGTGGCAGTGCGCCATGATAGGTATCATATTAATAATTATGATGGGCTAGGCACAGATTTTGAAGAAAGATATTTTTAATACCCTTTGGGGGGTAAAATTCAGGTTCATTGGTGGAACATTCTGAAACGAATCAGTAGTCTAGGTAAATGCCTTAGTTTTATGCACTTTTGTCCTGTAAATCTTTGAGTTATAACTTCTAATTACAAAATTGGCTTATAATATATAGTCTTTCCAAGTGCTTTGCAAAAAAACCAAAACAAAACATAGTGAAATGGATGAGAAAGTGCCATTTCTTTAAGGCCAATTGGTGATTCCACAGTAGAACTAAGAACTGAACTGAACATGTTTTTTAAATCCAAAGTTCAGGAAATCACAGTTTAATGGTATCTGTGGAAAGCAGAGGGCTAAATTAGCTATACCAGTCTATCTCCAAGTTGGGTCGCCAGGTTTTGGTTCAGTTTTGAGTTTTGATCTATAATTCCCATCCCTATCAGACATGAGGAAAATGGAAGTTAAAGGTCAAAATGTCTGGATGGAACTTGGACTTAGGAAAGATAAAATAGGTCCTTGAACTAAACTAGAAGAAATAATTTTTGTGTTAGTATTCTTCTGACTTGCTCCAGAAGTAAATTGTAACTCTCAAGACTAGTCTATCCAGAAGGATTTTTAGTTGGAAGTTTTCTGGGTCGCAATCTCTTCTTGATGAAGTAGAGATTGTTTAAATAAATAAATTATTGTAACACATTTGGAGAGCATCAGGTTGGGAAAGATGTTATTACACAACATCTTCGTGTGACAGAATTTCAAACATTTCCATTCTGATTTATCAGCGTGGATTTAAAAAACCTCACTGCTTTTCTGCAATCCTGTCAAAATAAGATGAATGTTCTCTTACACCTTGATCTATTAGTCCAACTGATTTGATAGTGGTCTACTTGTTTCTTGTATATTTTAAAATGAGGTAGGGGTGTTTTCCTGTCATTTGCAAAATCTTCTAATTGCTGTTTGTTCTTACATTGAATGTGTCAACATTTATACTCTCTGTAAGTTTATTTTAGCTGGAGTTGAAGATGGGGCATATTGATTAACTGAGAGTGGAAGAATTATGGGAAGATGGCTGCCATGAGACAACCTTTTAGTGAGCTCCTTATCCTCCTGTAATGGATACTTTTATATGGCTTTAGGATTCTAATGGCTGATTTGCTCACTCTGGTGCCCTCTGGATGCAAGGGCTAAAATAAAATCCCAGCCTGGACGTTACATGAGATTCTAAGAATTGTATTTCAGATTGCAGAAGACATCTTTCTCTGTCCTTGACTTCCCCGGTTGGGAACCTCCACCACCCACATATACACACACTCCTCTATATCTACATACATACTGCAGATATACCACATTTGGGGTATGTGTGGCATGATTACTCAGAGGTTAAAGACACTGAGCTTGTCAGTGTCAGAAACCTGACAGCCCAGGTTCGAGACCCCAGTGCTGTGTGATGGGGTGAGCTCCCATTACTTGCTCCAGCTCTTGCTCACCAGCAGATAAATACTGTAGGTACCACTTCAGTGAGAAGGTAACAGCATTCCGTGCACTTTGGCGTATAGTCATGCTGACCACATAGCAATAGCACTTAGACTTATATAATGCTTCACAGCCCTCTCTAAGTGGTTTACAGAGTCAGCATATTACCCCTAACAATTTCGGTCCTCGTTTTACTGACTGAGTCAACCTTGAGCCAGTGGGAATCAAACTGCCAAACTGATGGCAGTCGGCAGTCAACAGAATTAGCCTGTGCTACTGCATTCTAACCACTGCACCACCATGTCTCTGACTGTGATCACAGAAAGGTCTTCAGACAATGCTGGCTCCCTTGGCTAAGAAACGGAGGTAACTACCAGCCTCTAGAATTGGATACGATTGGGCAGGCAAAACCTTTACCTTCACCTTTACATGTATATGCTCACTTTCTGATCTTACCTTCCATAACAAGTTTATTGGAAATAAATCTGAATGAAATATACTGTATATTATATCAAAAGACGACTGCTTCAGAAGAACGTGTGAATGAGCCCCTGTTAAAGAGCTCATTAAGGAGCTATTAAAAGCAGATAATGGAAAGTGAAGAACTGTACAATAATAATCCATTTGTAACTATCCATTATAATCTCTATGAGTCAGTTTTGTACTCAGAGTTTAATCCAAGAATCGTCTCTTTCATGTGAGTTATCCAAAGAATTTTATGTTTTTTTCCCTTTTTGCTTTTAGTGCATTCCTCAATCATTAGGTTTCCTGCAGGGAGCCAAAAGAATAATGTTCTTATTAGAAAATGATATAGCAAAAGTATCACATTCACACTGTATGTCTGTAGAGGACCACTTAAAAATCCTTCCCTGTATTTAATACAATTCTTTTTAATTAACCACAAAAAGAAACTGTAACTAATTGAATTCATGCTATTCCTTTTGTTTTGTTATATTAAAGGAATAATGCATTGTGTCCTTGTAAATTAAAATCCTAATTTCATCAAGGTAACATAAAAATGACTGTAGTCTTGATATTTCACAGTAGAAAAAAAGTGTGATCCATATTTATGCTGTGCCTTGAATGCACAGATGTGTGATGGTATATAATCTATATAATTTCATGCACATCTAAATCAAATGGCACAACAAAATCCTTTGTAACTTGATCACTGAAGAGCTGAACCACTGGCTAAATACTCTGGGTGAAATACTTATTTTTTTAAAAAAAATTCAAATGTAAATAGCATACTAAGCTTATAGTGTTACAACTGTTTTCATTGTAAAGTGCTTGCATGTTTCACATATTGTCTGCTCCTTCCCTTTCATTATTATTGCTAGACAATAATCCTATGAGCAACCATTGTGAAAGCCCAGAAGGAATGAAGTAGGGACAGAAGCGAAAAAAAAATCTGCTCAGGAATTTATCTGTAAGAATCTTTTACATGTTGGCAAAGGGGAATCAGAAAGTAGAGAAAAAAGTGAAGTGAAAAAGAATCCAAAATAGATCAAAGGGTTCCACTGGCAGCCATAAAAATGGAACCCTGATATTTCTTCAAAAATATGATCCAGAAGACACTCAGCACATGGCTATTATCTAATTCAGGAACATGGTTTCTTTACCTCACACTATTTTGTTAAATTCCAAAATGCTAATCAAGTACTTTAGAAAGCCAAGCCAAGAATTAAGGGATTGTTCAAAATGTTGGTTTTCAAATGGTTTATTAAAACAAAATTTGTTTACTGAACTTGTATGCCACAATTATCCAAAGCAACTTCAATGGTTTGCCATCAAATCAACCACCAAAAACATACAGTACTAAAAGGCATCATTAATAAAAATCAGTAAAATAAAATAAAAAGAAGGAACACAAGCAAGAACTCCAATAAGTACGGCAGGCCCTACAGAAGAATTAGCCTGGTCTGAATGGTGAGTTGGAAGGAAGAAAAGGAAGAAAGAGAGAGAGAAAAAGGAGAAGGAATAAAAAATCAATATACCATTCAGAACTTCATAGGCACATCTTGCTTTGACAATAGGTACATAGAGGAGGCTTCCAATGGGGGGGGGGGGTGTCCCATAACATGAGGTTACCATTGAGAAGAGGCTTTGATCATGCTTCATACCCTTTGCAAGGCATTAGATGATAATAGCCCAGTACTGAAAAGAATTGTCCTAGAAGCCTACTGTTAATCAATGCAATGACTTCAATATTGATATGATCTGGGGCTGATGAGTTTCTTCTTTCAGAAGACTAGATAAGATAAAATAACATTTATTGACATTTTTTTCCCCTGTGGGCACACTGGCACACATTAAAAATGAAATTCTGTGGCCTGCTCTCAAAAGTGTGCACATACATAACACACATATAGACATGCTACATGCATACATGTATATACCCACATGGATGTACCCACATCCTAACATATACATACATATATGTATATACCCACATCCTGACATATAAATATACATATAAGTATTTATCATTGTCCAATTTGAATACATAGCAGAAAGAGGAAGCTTGAGAATTCACATGGAACAAAACTGTGACTGGATCTGCTTTGGATACTATGGAAGGTAACAACGAAAACAGGTCTTGAAGAGAATGTGTAGCATCCCAGACAATCCTGCAAACCCTGCTCAAGCAACGCTTATATGTCATGTCCTGGATAGAAGGGAGTGAACTGCCAATAATCTTATCTTATCCTTACTATGCTCAACATTTGGCTAGCATGTGGTACCAGCAGCAGTCTATGGGTGTTTCCAAAGGTACTTCCCTCTCCCCCTCAACTATAATTTGGTGCAATAGACCAGGGATCTCCAACTTTGGCTATTTTAAGACTTGTAGACTTCAACTCCCAGAATTCTGGGAGTTAAAGTCCACAAGTCTTAAAGTTGCCAAGCAAAACTGGCTGAGGAATTCTGGGAGTTGAAGTCCACAAGTCTTAAAGTGTCCAAGGTTGGAGACCCCTACAATAAACCAAACCAGGTGATGATCAAGGCATGAGGTACACTACCAGGACATTACCTGTCTTAGTAATTTTAACCAATCATTTCTGCCATGGCACCACTTTCTGGAACATCATCACCTAAGAAATAATATTTGTCCTTACTTTGCTGGCCTTTCGCAAAGCACTAAAAACATGGCTTATTGTTAGCTACCCAGAGCTAGGTATCCAAGATGTGTATCCTATACATGTATTTATTAAATCGATCAGAGAGAGAGAGATTAACAGAGTTAGAAGGGACTTTGTAGGTCATCTAGTCCAACCCCCCACCCAAGCGGGACACCCTACAACATTTCTGACAGATAGCAGTCCAATCTCTTCTTGAAAGTCTCAAGTGATGGTACTCCCACAACTTTTGAGGGCAAGCTGTTCCATTGGTTGATTGTTCTGTCAGAAAGTTTCTCCTTATTTCCAGGTTAAATCTCTCCTTGTTCAGTTTCCATCCATTATTCCTTGTCTGGTCTTTGGGTGCCTTGGAAAATAGCTTGACCCCCTCCTCTCTGTGGCAGCTCCTCAAATACTGGTCAATCAGTCAATCTCAGCATGGCTGTAAAATGGTCTTGCAGTGGGACGGCTGGCAAACAAATTAAATAAATAAACAAATTAAACAAGCCAGATCCAGGAAGAGAGCAGAAGGCAAAAATAAAGAAATGCAAGGTTATCTTTAAGCCAGAATCCCAAAACTCAGAGGATACAGAAACAGAGCAGTCATAACACTGGTCAGTACTAAAAATTAAGGGTAGCAGCCCAAGAGAACCACAGAAGCTGGGTTGAAATGTGAAAATGAAAGGAAGAAAGAAAATCCCTCTTCCTTTAGAAATCAGACAAGGTGATTCTTAGCACATCTGATGCAGGGATAGGCACTCTTTACCTAAAAATGAATGTCCCTGTCCAATTTAATTCTAGTGTGCACAAATTAGTTAAAGCAAACTACTCGGTTAGGTTGGGTTCTTTCCCTAATTCTGCTTTCCTTGGATTGCCTCCCATCTTAATTTCTAAGAACTGCATTCCAGGCCTCCCATGATACGTAGGAGAGAGGAGAGAGGCTGAAATATATCTATATTAAGTTATTGGTGATTATTCTTTTTCACTTGGCACCCTAGAGATGGATCCCAATCTATATTGAAGTGGTCACTGATGGTAAATTCGGTATCTTTAGGATTTCTCCCAGGGTTCTCAAAGCCTAGTTCTGCTCTTAAACGGCATATACTGGAGAAGAACGGCAGCCTGATTTATATAGGGCACCAAATCTTCTTTTTGCTGACAGTTGCAGTCATATAGTATCACCTGCAGTGTATTTTACACAACTAGAAGTCCCAAAAGAACAGAAGGGCTTTTAATTTACTGAACAAAGTGTTTGGAAGAAGTATGCCCTTGTGAATCTGGGCAAGTTGAAAGCTTTCTCCTTCAGTGTTCCTTTCTTAAAGACATTTGAAATGCTCTTATTTCTTCAAAACTTTTTAAAATTGCCAGGTCTCAGACTACAATCCCTCCATAGCTTTTAAAATCAACACGATTTGTGTGGCAACATATAAAATCCATCGGGAACTGATTGCTAGGAATAGTCAATAGATCCAATTAGGATCTTTCTTGTACCTTGCGTACATATGCTACTGTTGCTTAATTTTAATTATTTTCTTCTTTCATTCTCTATTGTCTACTGAATTTTACCATAACCATTTTTAATTTAGCATTAACATGAATCAGAATTTATATAGAGAGATCTTCCAATGTTGTGTTAATAATATTAGTTATTTCCTATTTTAAATCTCATAGGCTTGAGTAGTATTATTGGAAGGCTATATTTGTATTGCTTTTATTATAGCTTATTTTGGAGATAAATGATAGATAAGCAGGTAGATAGATAGATAGATAGATAGATAGATAGATAGATAGATGGATGGATGGATGGATGGATGGATGGATGGATGGATGGATGGATGGATGGATGGAGCACGCATATCCAAATCCTTTTCCAAATTAGAAAAAAGAAATGTATTAGAGAGAGAGAGAGAGAGAGAGAGGGAGAATTAAAATGTCATTTGCAAATAAAGAATGTAAATATAAATAAACCCAAGTAAAACCACTGAGCTTTGAAGTTAAGCAACTTGGGAGTTGGATTTTTTAAAAGGGATGCCAATGTTCAGATCTAATTTGGCTGCCCTTCTAATGATATTGTATAATGAAGCCTTACAGGAAGTCCTGAAAATATGGCCCCTTTTTTGCCTAAGGTTCTTCTTTCGGTGTATGTTTTGCTTCTGTTAAGTGTAGAAACACAGAGGTACAGCTGTTGAGTGTTTGAAGGCATCTACATCTTCCAGCTGGGAAGAGGAACATCGGTTTCCTGTCAGATTCAAAATTTCCCACAGCTTCTGCCACACTATTTGAAAACAGCCCAGGTGACCAACAAGGCCCAGCTTCCCCTCTGCCTGAGCAGTATGTGTGAACTGCCATATGCTACCAGGCATCATAGCTGACACCGAACAGGTGTATGCATCACTGTGCACCATCTGGAAAGTAGCGGAATCACAAACAAAGGTTCGCTTTTTAATTCATAGAACAACTTGTTTTCAGGAGAACCCTGGGGCCTTGTGATTGCTCACTTTTTCTTTCTTTCTTTCTTTCTTTCTTTCTTTCTTTCTTTCTTTCTTTCTTTCTTTCTTTCTTTCTTTCTTTCTTTCTTTCTTTCTTTCTTTCTTTCTTTCCCTTTCATTGTTCCCTTTCGCCGTTTGTGGCTTTTTGATGGTGTTAAGTGATGTGCTTCTGCTACTACTTAGTCGGATGGTGAAAAGAAGAAATTAGAAAATTAAAGTCTGTAGTTAAAGCATGATTGGAACGTCTGAATCGTTTTAACAGGGTTTTTCTAGAGTTCCCCCCCACACACAAAAAAGATTGCAAGGTAGATGACAAATCCCTTACAACAAAATCCAATTCAGAAAGAAAGATTCATAATAACTGTCATTATTTAGGTTTATTGTCAGGAAGGTAAAATTACAGAATCTTAGAACTTCTAGCATGCTTTTAGTAGAATGCCAGACCTTCTAAAATTCTTCTATACGTTGTGGGGGCTCTGAGAGCTATTTTGAATCTTTTCCCCTGAACATGAGACTGAAAGACTGAGTGTCCTCTCAGATAAGATTGATAGAAATATCAATCTACTCATATTTTTTAAGGCATTCCTGTTTCTTTCTTAGCCCCAGGATCAAGCCCAGAGAGTTGCCTTACAGAACACCATATATGGAAATCATAGATATCTGTTCCAAACTGTGATAATCCCAGTGTGATGGGATATAATATAATAATATAAGCTACATCTTATCATACAATCTCAGAAGGAGATGGGCAGTTTTTTAAAAAATGTAATAAACAAACAAACAAACAAACAAATAAATAAATAAAATGTACCATTAGCGATTCTGTTGCCTTCTTCCTGTAGATATCATGATGGGGATACAGAAAGCTATCCCTTCTCAGCTAAGCTCAATCTTATGCACAATCTTGTGGTTTCAATTGGGGAAGAAACCACAATCTTATGCACAATCTTGTGGTTTCTTCCCCAAACCCCAAAAACTTTAACCTTAGATTGTCTACTATTGAACTCACCCAGGGGTGGGATTCTACCAATTTGCACCTATTCGCTAGAACAGGTTGTTATCATTCTAAGCAGTTCAGAGAACCGGTTGTTAGAAGAAATTATTGGCCTAATCCTGTAAGGAAGGAAGGAAGGAAACATTCTGGTGTTGCTTACAGAAACTGCCTCTCCGTTAACCCTTATTACATTCTTGGCAGGACTAGACTTCCTATCTCAGGAACTTCTCTGGAGTTTTTTTCCCCTCCTTTGCTGGTACTTTGCTTGTGTGGAGTGACTATTCAAAGTTACAATGGCACTGAAAAAAGTGACTTACGACCATTTTTCACACTTATGACTGTTGCAGTATCGTCACAGTTATGAGAGGCCAGGCGAGGAGAAGCGTGCCTCGATGATATTGAGTTGGCCACGCCCAGCCAATAACATGACCACCAAGCCACGTCCACTCAGTCACATGACCACCAAGCCATGCCCACCAACTAAGCCATGCCCACAGAACCAGTTGTTAAAAAATTTGAATCCCACCCCTGACCTCACCCCTTTCCTAAGAGACCTGTAGGGAGCATGCATAAGTGCACCAACGTGCCTACCGTCCCTGTCCTATTGTTTCTTTTTATTTTTCTTATATGTATCCATTTCATGTATTCATAACTATGTTTATACTTATACCTGTTATCTTATAATTGCCTGACAAATAAAAATAAATAAATAAAAATAAATAAACAAACAAATGTTTGGACCAACTTACAGCAATAATAGTATAAGCTCCAGCTTTTCGTACAATCTCAGAGGGACTGTTATTATGGAAGAAAGTGTCTCAAGTATCTGAAAAATACTAGATTGACTATCTCTGATATTTATTGTTCAGTCAGAAATCTTTTCTAGTCCTACTAAGAGATGTCAAAATTAAACATGCTCTTAAAAACCTACATAAAATTTTGCAATAATCCAGAGGAAAGAAAGAAGATACATAGACAGTCAGAATAACAGAATAACAAAGTTGGAAGGGACCCTGGAGGTCTTCTAGTCCAACCCCTGCTCATGCAGGAGACCCTATACCATTCCAGACAAATGACTGTCCAGTCTTGTTAAAAGTCTCCAGTGATGGAACACACACAACTTCTGAAGGCAAGCTATTCCACTGGTTAATTGTGCTCACTGTTAGGAAATCTCTCCTTAGTTCTAGGTTGCTTCTCTCCTTGCTTTAAGTCCCTGACCTAGGACCTTTCATTAAGGGACAATTGAAAGAAAATTGAAGTGACACTAAAAAGGTGAATTTGACTGGTCCTCACACTTGTGAACATTGCTGCATCCCCACGATCATGTGATCAGAATTCAGGTGCTTGGCAACCTGTAACCCAATGGTTACAGTGTCATGAGAACATCATTTGCACTCTTCCCAACCAGACAAGCAAAGTCAATGGAGGAAGCTGGATTCACATAACAAACCTATGATTCACTTAACGAACCCATGATTCACTTAACTGCAATGATTCACTTAACAACCGTGGCAAAAAGGTAAACTCAGGCATGGCTTCCTTAACAGACACCTTACTTAGCAATGGAAGTTCTGGCCCCAATTATAGTCACAAGTCAAGGAATATCTATACAACCAATGCATCAATCCAACTTTATTTTCATGTTTGTAAGATCCAATTGAATTGAGGATATATCTGAAGAGTATATCTGAAATAGATCAGAAGTAAAAGAATAAGATTAAATCCGGTAAAGGGAAAGCTGAATTCCTACTTCCAAAATGCTTTTTCAAAAACTTTCTGGATTTTCTTTGAAGACATTTCACTTCTCATCCAAGAAGCTTTTTCCTCTCTGATTGGATGGTGGGGAATGGAAGGATTTATACTTGTTGCAGACAACTGGTCATTTGCATTCTTTAGTGAGTTGTTAAGGCCACCTGGTGGTTTATCTGTGTCCTCAGGGTCACCTGAATGGTGCAAATGAGTGTGGAGTTTTCTTGGAACTGTTGAAAGGACTGTGTTGTAAACTGGAGGTAGATGATGTCATGTCCCTCCCACTCTGTCGAGAGAGAGTTGTTCAATTTTGACCCCTCTTTCAAACCAGCAGTCCTCTCTGTCCAAAATGTGGACTTTGCTGTCTTCCAAAAGAATTCCTAGTGTGGACATGCCCAGAAACAAACAAAAATTGGACGAGAATACATACATGATTAGAAAAAATGTTAAGGCAGCATATAGATTATAAACCAGAACTATTTCTATTAGGCATAATACCAGAAAATTTTTTTTATTTTTTTATTTTATTTGGTTTGTCAATTGCTTACAAGATAATAGGTATAAGTAAAAACATAGTTATGAATATATGGATACATATAAGAAAAATAAAAGAAGCAATAGGACAGGGACGGTAGGCACGTTGGTGCGCTTATGCACACCCCCTACAGACCTCTTAGGAAAGGGGTGAGGTCAATAGTAGAAAGTCTAAGGTTAAAGTTTTTGAGGTTTGGGGAAGAAACCACAGAGTCAGGTAGAGTATTCCAGACATTAGGTCGTATTTCCTGCAATCAAGTTTGGTGCGATTAACCTTGAGTTTGTATCTATTGTTTGCTCTTGTATTGTTATGGTTTATATATATATATGATAAAAAGAATGTAGATTTGATATTGTATTTGCACAATACTGGAAAAATGAGGAAACACCTACAGAAGAAGATATAGCTAAAAATTATTAGACTATTATTAGAAATGGATAGACTAACACCGAAGATAAAAGAAAAAGAACAGACAGAATATTTTTGAACTTGGGACTTGTTTTATCAATGGTTGGATAATAGAGGTAGAAACTAGGAACTGAAAATGCATTATTACGTAACCAAATTGACCCAGGCAGTACGCTGTTCACCATGCACTTATTGTATGTAAAGAGAATAATATATAAATAAATTGAAAAAAAATAAGAATTCCTTAGTGTTAGGGCACAAAGTAAGTTCTGTGTGAAATCCTGATTTTATATAGGTTTGCATCTAGAAAACTTTGAGATTGTGCAGATATTTTCTCATTTGGCAAGAAAGCTGTTTTAAAGGAAGACCAGCAGGAAGAATTGAGCATCTAACCTATATTGAAAATCCTAGTTTTTATTTTATCATTTGTGAACCTCCCCGAGTCAGTTGGAATCAATCAGAATCTAAACTGAAGTAAATAAATAGCACCAACAAAACAGAATGGTTCCAGGTTGGGAAAGACTGGCCCAAATCTTCCACTGCTCACTAGTTCTCATCTTCTCCTACTGTTATACATTCAACAAAAATCCAAAGCTGTGAAACTATCTTGGGAATGGATTTATGTTACCTCGGCATCCTTCTTCCACCACCAGCTGGTATTCCAACTGAAATTTTTCTCAGCTTTTCTGAAGAGTTTTCACAAACTCTTTAAACCAAGAGATATAAACAGAAATTTGTCTTAGATGCAAATTCATAACCCTCCACATAAAACAACAGCCCATTAACTCACGAGCGTTGGTTATAGGTTTTATACCACAGACAGATTTGTTGGAAGGCTTTACAAAGCTTCATGTTTTACAGACAATTGTAAACAAGGAATTGTTGCAGAACTAGGCTATAAATGTCTGCATCCTAAAAGACAATACAATTCTGGGCAAAAAACCAGATTGTGTAAAGACATTCATTTGTGAATTCATGGAGAAAATGAAATAGCACACAGAAGCCTTTATTGGCAGCTTTGGGCTCTGTACTTGAGCTTCTTATAGTTATAAGCTGTTTCTACCTCATCTGACTAAGAATATGCATATCAATGTAAATCTGATCCCCTTTGCTGCCTGCTTTCCAGGACAGAATTCCACTCTAACAGATTGATGTCTGGATCTTTAGTAAGAAGTAGGGACATAAATTTACTAATCAGTTTAGAGGCAGAGAATGCTATATACAGTAAGATGGCTAGGCCTTTGCAATTCCCCCTTTTTAAAATGTATTATGTCGGTTGTTTCAGCAGTATTGGACTTTCTATCTCTTTCTTTTTTTTCTTTTTAATGTACTGTATATTTATTTTATTTCATCAACAAGAATCAAATATAAAACAAAAACCAAAAAAACTTACATCCAACACTGACAACAACAAAAAAATAATAATCTGCAAAAAAAGGATGGGGGAAATGACCCAAATATCAAATAAATCTAACATTAAACATAAAGAATCCACCTGTTGTGGTCCGTCGGCAGCCTGTGGAGATGGTAGCAGACAGTGGTACAATGGGGACAGTGGGGAGGAACATGGGCCAGTCTGGGACTCTGGAGAAGAGTCAGACGAGGGTCCTGCAGCTGATACAGATATGGGGCCAGGGCCACCTGGGAATTATGTGCTGACTCCAGAATCTGACAGCAGTGAAGCAGAGGAACAAGGGGAGCCTGTTTCCAGTGCATGCATGGAGGTGATTGGCCCTCCCATAAGACGTAAAGGAGGAACAAAAGGACAGGAATCTTTGCAGGAAGCAACTTTGTTCATACTGGTCAGTTTGAAACCTGAAGCTCTGTGTTAAATTTGTGTTCCATTTTGGCCTCATATCACTAATTGGACATTTAGTTGTTGGCAGCATTTCAA
Source organism: Bungarus multicinctus (assembly GCA_023653725.1). NCBI lineage: Eukaryota > Metazoa > Chordata > Lepidosauria > Squamata > Elapidae > Bungarus > Bungarus multicinctus. The sequence goes on from CM042834.1 coordinate 185,864,735, forward strand.
GGAAGATAAAAGTGCATGCTATCATGTCAGCATTCCAGCAACCCTCCGTTCCAACCAATAACTCCGAGACAGACATCTCTCAAAGGTTCCTTTATTTGGATAGTAACTGGCACATCTGTGGAATCCCAAATCTGAAAGTTTCAGGCTCCCTTACAAAAGTCAAAACTACAAATCCATCCCCCCCCCCCACCTTAGCCATTATCACATCACATGGTCCAATCACCGTCCGTCCTAAAGTAAGATTCCCATTTCATTATGCACAACACTCCATGACCTTGAACCACCAGCAAAAGAATTTTATTTTGTCTAACTAGATATACTCAAATGAATTCCCCCTTTCCACTTTCTCAGGCTCAATTGTGGCATGGGAGCATCAAGTCTCAATGTGGCTTCCAAAGCTGACACTTATCCTGAAGGACTTTGGCAGACTTTCATGGGACTATTTACAAACTGTTTCAGACTCATTATGGGCTGTGAATGACTAAAAGTCATGCCTTTCATTTTTAGGAAAAGGATTCCTTTCCTTGCCCCCAAGGTAGAACAATTATTAAATGGATATGACCAGATTGGCTTGGGAATGAAAAGTCTAAATCTACTCTCAGCAGGATTGGTGACAATTTGTCTCATCCATCCAAACATCTGAGTGGTTTTGTATAGATTTTCTGTAGCATATTCTAAATATTATAAGGGCAAAATTACTTGCGCGATGCTCATACTTAAGTTGACTTGAGAATAATAATTCAATAGCAGATTTCAGATGTAAAGCAGAACTGAAACATAGACAAAATTCTGCTTTAATTTCATTTCTAGTTTTATTCATTTGACTGTTCTAAGAAAGTCCAGTACAAAGGTGATAGTTTATAACAATCAGGATTTGGTTCAGCTTCTTGTATATTCTGGCCTTGAAAAACCCTTACAGAAAGTTAACACAATGCCTCAAGTTAAAAGTCCAGGACTCATATTATGTAAGTTAAAGCTAAACGTAGACAACACTAGATTGAGAAATGTTATTTTCCAAAACACAAAATTGGTGGCTTATCATAGTTGCCTAAATTTATAAATGTTTTTTTGGTCTACTTTTTAATGGAAGATTTAGTTAAATACGATTCAACACTTTTGTTAGCCATTTTTGGTTGCTTCTCCCAAGTTTGTTATAGGGTGCATATACAGTACTTATGCTTCATTAGCTTAAAAAGAAATCAATTATACCAAGCAATCAAGTGGCAGTTTTATTCATTTATTTATAGCACTTTTAATTCATTTGTTACCCAAAAGGATTTCTAGAAGAAGGACTTCATGTAATCCATAAAAGAAAAGAATGAGACATTTTAAAAATGTGATTTGAGTTCATTCTATCAAAAGTTCAAATATTTCTGTAGTGTTTACATTTACACCTCTAGGAGAAGAGCAGGCAGAGCTGGAGGATGGAGTTAAGCATGTCATCATTTTAGAATCATTGCATTTCCACAAGCGCTCCAAGCCCAAGCCCTACTGAATTCCATTGATTCTTATCTGGTGCCAATTTAGTGTTGAACCTTAGTTGATTCTTATGTATAGGTTTGAATAAATTTTCTATGCTGCAGTTTTTGATGGTCTTGATCCTTTGCTCCTGACAACACCAGCATGTTAATTTTATTTGGCTGTATTATCTGATCATTTAGCTAAAAGAAGCACTGAATGTCTATGTCAAGGGGTTAAGTTTACAGTTATGTCTGACTTTGTAAGAACTTGCATCATCTCTCAGTTATGGTATTGTGGTTCCCAGTAAATTTGGATAAAGATGCACAGTGTAGCAACATGCAGTTGAGACATGTCATCGTTGGAGTGATCTGTATATGGAGTTTTTGTGCTTGAGATGGCAAACATTATTTAGAATGAGTAGTATTTTTAGAGAGAAAAGTAGATTAGGTGGCCTTGAATGAAAATGCACATGTCATCAGTGACCACCTACTGAGCTTCATACATTTATTATTTTGAAATTTAAATGAACTCACAGCTTTTATTTTCTGAAATGCTGAGAATATCTAACTCTCGCTTGAACTTGCTATCTATTGTGGAGTTTGTACATAATGAAAACAAAAAATAAAAGAAAAAAAAATGAATCACACTCAGGCCCTGAACAATTCTGGGTAGAAACTGTGATGGAAAACAAATCTATACTCAATTCCAGACTCACTAACTATATCAAGCATCTTCAGTTATGAATTTATTCAACTTTGCTTATCCTCCCACCCTTAAAAAAATCCTCAGCATCATTTTGTCATGGGAAGAGGATAGCAATAAAATTAATCATGTAAAAATAAATGCACAGCATCATTTGCCATTCTTTGTCAGCTGTTGCAACCATGAAGTCTTTGAGCGTAATTTACTGACTTAGATAAATCTACATGTATCTATTAAGCCGCTACTATTTTTAACTTTCTTCTTTAATCTTTACCCTTCCTTCTGCTCTTCTGTTGTCTCTTCTCCCTGTCCAGAATGAAGGTGAGATTTAGGTCACAAAAGATAGTCTGTAGTGAATAGGCTAGGGAAATATGGAAAAGATGAACATCTATATTTTTTATTGAAGAATTTGACACTGGCGTTGTATAGCAAATTTACACCTGGGGAAAACCATTTATGAAAGCAGGAGTTAAAATGGCTTATTTAAGTTCCGTTGATATTTGTGCCTTCAGGTCAGATTTTGACTCATAGTAACTACCTTTAAAGTTTATTTGGCAACATTTTTCAGAAGTGGTTTGCCTGGTGCTTTAACCACTACATCAAAGTACCTCTAGTGGTGTGTGTATGTGTGTGTGTGTGTTGTCTGTGTGGCTATGAATGGGTAATCTTATTATGAGGCAAATTGAAAAAAACAATTGTTTAGGTCACTGAAACTTTTAAAAGTTACTTAATAATATTCCTCAAACAGTGGTCTTATTTTATTAGCAGCCTTAGCCTTTCCAAACAGACTTTTTTTTGCAAAATAATAAGATTACAAATCCAGGATTCCTAGACAACTGGGAATACTGTCATATGTATTCCCAATATAGCACATTGAACATTATGTAAGGAACTCAACGAACCCAGTTGTATTTATCCCCTACAGACTAAAGAGAAATGTAACATGAAAAATGTAAACAATGCAAACAGACAAAAAGTTTATAGAGTAGGATATATTCTAAGAAACTGAAATATTAGATGGCAGGAATATGAGGGAAGCACACAGTTTCAGTGGCAGGAATACGAAGGAAACACACAGACCTATATGTGCAAATGAGATACAGCTCATGGGGCTGCTATCCAAATAGAAATGACTCAGATTTAGTAATCGGATATGTGCAAAATAAAATGCATGGAGAAAACATTAGCAGACAGTTCCAGTTTTGTTCTTGTTTGGTTTCCTTAGGCATTGATGACAGTTAGGGCAAGTCATTTAAGTTACATGATGCTGGTTGGCTCTTGCAAGGCAACAATATATTCATAACAAGGTTATGCCTTCTTCAGAATGAATAGAATCAGTGGTTGTATGTTACTGGTTCGGCTGAACTGGTAATAAAAATCACTACCGGTTCGACCCGATCAGCTGAGAGGATAAAAGACCGAAAAGCACATGGGGGGGGGGGGGGTAGGAGGGTCTCTCCTAACTTTTCGTTTCTTCATCGTCTCAGCTGATTGGCTTGTTAGGGGCACACACATTAGGCATGGACACACAATCATTCACCAAACCGGTAGCGACTAAGGTGGGATTCCACTACTGAATCACAGAATATATGGGCTGAAAGAGACTTCAGATACCATCTAGTCCAACTCCTTGCCCAGTGAAGGAATCCACCATGCAGCATCTCTAAAAAAATAACCCTTTGAGCCTCTCTTTAAACCTCTCCAGTGAAGGAAAATATGTAATCTCTTAAGATAGTTGGATTCATATTGAATAGCTTTTAGCATTAGGATTTGTCCCCCCACCCCATACATCTATGTGCAATCTACTTCTTTGTACTTTCAGTCCATTATTTCCTATCCTGTCTTCTGGAACAATTCTACTTTAAAAGGCAATTCTTCAGATACTTGAAGACCAAAATCTTGATTTCTCTCAATTTTCTCTTCTCTGGAGCAAACATATGCAACCACCCCTCATACATTTTTCTTTCTTACATTACTTTTTAGGCACGCTCCAATTTGCCAATAATCTCCCTAAAATTTTCCAACTGGACACAATATTCTAGGTGTGGCCTGACCAATGCAAAACAAAGAGAAAAAGATATTGGTGTCTCCCTATACTTCTGTTGATGCAGCGTATGACTGCATTTCTGTAAAAGCCCGAAACCCTACCCCCTTGGGATTGGTGTAAAAAATCGTGTTATGTATTACCTTTTAAAGGAATGGCATTATTTTTTTCAGGCTCAGAGGGAAATCTGAAAAGAAACTGGGCTGCTTGAATGAATAGCAGAGTGATACTCTGCTCTCCCTTGCAAGAAGTCAATGTTGCATTGCTCTAATCCAAGTGTGTTCAACCTTTTGGCTTGTCTAAATGAAGAAGAATGTCTTGGTCTGTATATAAAATATATAATATAGTTAATGTATAGAAATAATAAACTTCCTTTAGCTGGGAGGAAGGTCTTCTAGGGCAGAGGTAGTATTCAGCAGGTTCTGACCAGTTCTGGAGAACCGGTAGTGGAAATTTCAGAGAACACCTCTGACTGGAGATTTTACAGTATCCTTCCCCTGCCACCAAGCCACGCTCACAGAACCGGTAGTAAAAAAAAATATTGAATCCCACCACTGCTGTAGGGCTGTAGTATTAACTATCCAGGGCTGCATGCACCCAGGGCCACAGATTGGACACGCCTACTCTAATGCATCATATACAGTCATGCCTTGGTATTTGACTGCTTCAAAACATTGAATTTGGAATTCAATGCCTTTTGATGTAAAATTTTGTCCCAGCACTCATTGTTTGTGTGCTACTTGATACACAAGGTAGAACTTGTCGGTTTCAGCTGCCTTGTGATTCCTTTCTGGATAAAACAAAGGATCAATGGGTAAGTCACATGGTTTGTTTGGTACTTGTTATTTTTAGTATTCATTGAGCCTTGTGGAACCAACTAATGATGAGTACCGAGGTAACACTATATATAGAAGGGTAGATATGGAGTACCCCTTCCAACAGTGAAAGTCTTTTTTCCTTTGGCTGAAAGGGTTTAGCTCTGCATCCTGCACTTTTCCAAAGAGGTTCCCCAAAAGGTTAAAGCAGTTTTAGGGAAAACAGAGAAAGGGACAAGAAAAAAAGAGACAAATGGAATCTTCCCCTTCATTGTGTAATAGGAGAGAGTCCCATAAGTAGAATCTGGTGGACAAAGGATTAAACCTCCTTCTCTCCACCTCCCTGCCATTCTTTCCAGAGTTTCATTCTGGTTCTCAGAAATTGGTCCAAGAAGGTTGGGATGTTGAGAAGATAATTCTTTAAGCTGTCCTCCTACCTTCTCTCCAGAGCACGAGTTGCCAGCAACAGCAATAAGGGGAATGTCGCTTGAATGACATCCTGAATTGGCCTGAGAATTCTTCTCCTAGAGAAAGAGAAGTTAATTGCTAAAAGGTGGAGTTTGGCGGATGGCACAGAACATCACAAGAATGGTTTTATGTGTGATTCCAAATTGAAACGATCAGAAGCTGGCAAGTTATAAATATTAATTACTACAACAAAACTGTTGGAAGCCTACATCTTTTTTTTCCCCTTAACAACCATCATTTTAAATAGCTGCCTTCCAATTACCAACTTTTTTGACTTCAATTTAAGGTACAATTTATTAACTATGTGTTTTCAGACCTCAGGAATCTATGGAAATGGACTATTTATTTGTTTATAGAATTTTTAGTCTATTGGGTTTTCAGAGAACTACAATCTATCAGCACTGGTCCTTTTTGGACTGTGCATAATCACAAGGAACTGTCAAAAATATAATGCTGGATAGCCCATTAGTAATTTAGTACCTTTTACTACCTGCTCAGTTCCTATCCTATTTAAGAAATAACCCTTTCCCTTTACAAGACAATAAAACAGAATTCATTCATTCATTAATTCAGTTACTATAGCTGGTCATCTCAATGACTCTGGGTGACTTCTCCAGGTTCACAGTCAGGTTTTAAAGCTTTATGAAAGCTAACAGGGTTGGGGTCATTCTGATTTTCAAAGGGAAGATATTGCACAAAGTAGGGGCTACTGCAGGAAAGGCCAGTTTTCTAGTCCCCACCAGCCGAAACCCTTTGGCTGAAACCCTTTGGCTGATGGGATCTGCAGCATGCCCATCCTGCTATACTGAGTTAAATGGATAGAGACTCTTGGAAAAAAATGATTCTACCAGGTAACCCAATCCTAAGCCATGAAAGACTTTAAACATGGCAACCTGCACCGTGAAATGCCTCAGAAAACATACCAGAATCCAATGCAGCTCCTGCAGTAGTTATTCAGTGTTATACAAGTTGGTCACCATTGCAACCCCAGCAACAACTGTATGTGATTGGCCAGAGAGAGAGAGAGAGAGAGGGAGGGAGGGAGGGAGTACACATGCATGCATACCCACATATTCACCTCTCAAGTTCTGGGAGCTTAGTTTTATCTTAAGCACAACATAGTCTCCTTTGACTTTCCTTGTTCAACAGTATTATAGTATCAAGAATCGCAACCCCCGTAATCTCAATACTTCTACTTATTTATTTGTTTGATTCATATTCTACTCACCCACTGAAATGGCAATCATCATTGGAAATGCTTATTTAATATGGCCACCCTGTAAGGATTAAAACTGAAAAAAAAAAAAAAACCCAAGGAAAGAAAAAGAAACCAACTAAATCAAAATAACAAGGAGCCCAGTAAAACCAAGCCTAACCACCATTCCCTTCCCAACCATTGAAAATGAGCTCATCCGACTGCCTGGCTCAATGTCTGAGGGAACAATCAGGTTCTGAAGGCCTTGCAGAAAACCAAATTTTGTTGAATGAATGCTGTTCCCAGATGTCCTCAATTTCTTCTACTAGCTTTTCACAATAATTTCTTACAGTTTTAGATCTCTCTCTGAATTGTTATTTTTTGATATTTTTTTATTTGGAGTGGTTTATGTCTATGGAATATCAGGCTCACATGAAACACAATTTTTCAAGTATATAATATCACAATTATCAGGACCATTTGGTTCCCCGAGGTTTGCTAGCTCTGGAAGTAGCTTCTGAACCCTCACTGGAAGAGGAATTGTGAAGGGAAGACATGACAGCTCAGGAGCTGAGGGCCAGAACGTCAGGTGAAATAATGTGCTTTGTCACACCAGTCAAAGAAATTACACTTGGCAGACACCAAGGAAAGGAGAACGCAAAGAAAATCAGAAGATGAATTTTAGGGAGAAAGAAGCAAGAGGTCTTGAAAGGAGAAGAAATATCTTAGAATCTAAGGTAAAGAAGGAAAACAAAAATGTATCATCAGATACCGAAATTGGAAAAAGATAGACATAAAGCAGATTTCCCATATCTGGTGCTCTTAATATTTGTGAAATTTCCACTCCCATCATTTTCTATTAATAGGATCAGCAACCACACTGCCAGGGAAATGGAGGAAATGTTCTCCATTCAGAGGTAACAATGGGGGATGTATGTCTTAAAAGAAAAAGAAAAAAGGAAATAAAAGCTCAGAAAGTAAATTAGAACAATTTCATGAGCTGCCTCAACATACAGAAAATTATGAGAACCTGATGGGGGAAATTTGCTGAAGATATATGAGGATAGATGAATATAAAGTACTAGAATCAATATGTCAATTTCAGTTTTCATAACCTTTCAAAAACATATTCTGATTCTTAATTTCTCTCAACTCATTTATCACTGTTTGCATCTACTGCATATGTTTAAGGCAACTGTGGTATTTGCAGTTGTGTACCTGGCTGTTTATCAGTGAGATCACTTTTAAGATATATAATATCTATTACTCACAAATAATTTAATATATAAGAAACAACAATGATGTATAATATCAAGAACAACAATATTCAATCTAAAATCTTCTATGAAGTATACTGAAAAACCTCTTGTGATATAACAATAATTGAAATAATGTTAAAATTTGTATTTATTGGTTGATTATTGATAAAAAGCCTGTTGTCCAAGCTTTCAGCCCCTTTATTTTAGAATTAGAATTCTTTTTATTGGCCAGGTGTGATTGGACACACAAGGAATTTGTCTTGGTGCAAATGCTCTCAGTATATATAAAAGAAAAGATAAATTTGCCAAGAGTCAAGAACCATAAGGTACAACACTTAATAATAGTCATAAGGTACAATAAACAATCAAATCACACTAGGAAACAGTCAATATAAATTGTAAGGATACAAACAACAAAGTTACAGTCATACAGTCACAAGTGGAAGGGGATGGGTGATAAGGAGTGATGACAAGATTAGTAGTAATAGTAGTGCAGACTTTGTAAATAGTTGGACAGTGTTGAGGGAATTATTTGTTTAGCAGAGTGATGGCATTTGGGGAAAAAACTGTTCTTGTGTCTAGTTGTTCTGGTGTGCAATGCTCTGTAGCGTCGTTTGGAGGGTAGGATTTGAAACAGTTTATGTCCGGGATGTGAGGGGTCTGTAAATATTTTCACAGCCCTCTTTTGGATTCGTGCAGTACACAGGTCCTTGATTGAAGGCAGGTTGGTAGTAATCTACCATTCCAAAGTCTTAAAAGAAATCTGTGGAAAAAAGGTAATCTTAAATCATAATTGAGAAATAATTATGGTATTACATATCAAAAAACAACAGCAAAATAGAGTTACAAAAGGCCATAAAATTCAGTTCCTGGGAGGAGTGCATAGTCCTCTCTAAGCAGTTTACAGAGTCAGCATATTGCCCTCAACAATCTGGTTCCACATTTTACCCACCTCGGAAGGATGGAAGGCTGACTTCTGACTCTCTCTGGTGAAGTAGAATAAGACAGTAGCATCAAACCCCAACTTTTTACTTTTCCGTAATAGTATAAACTAGCCATTTCTATAGCAACAAATCTATCTAATCAGTAAAACCCAAAATCCAAGTTTCATTTTTTTCCACATCAAGCACAAAGTCCAGAAGTGGTTTCCAAGTAGAAACAAAAGTACGTATGTTTTTTTTTCTTTGATCAAAGCAGTTGATTTAAATAACGAATATATAAATAATATATAAATAAATAATGAAGCAGCTACATCATGAATTGATAATTGATTATTGTATTGATGTCAACCGCCACATAGATAAATTTTCCTGAGGATAATCTTCCCCTAACTATATCTTCTAACCATGCACCTATTGCTGCTATAATTAAGTCAATCCATCTTGCTGCTGGTTGTCTTCTTCTTCTTCTATCTTTTAACCTTTCCCAGCATTATAGACTTTTCAAGAGAACTAAGTCTTTGCAAAATATAATAGTTTGAGCTAGGTCATTTATGCCTTGAACGAGAACTCTGGATTGATTTGTCTGATGATCCATTTGTTTGTTTCCTGAATCTCTATGGCATCCTCAGGAGTCTTCTCCAACACTAAAGTAAAAGGCATCAATATTCTTTCTATCCTGTTTCTTCAAAGTCCAATTTTGGCTTTACTGTTGACAATCAATATTAAAATGCAGAACCCATCCTCTACTTTGTGCCTTTATTGACAATTCTAAGGCTGGTGTTGTCATTAGTTTGGCCTTCGTTGGATTTAATCTCAGTCCCATTTTCCCCCCACTGTGCTCCTTTGACTTTCTAGAGCTAGAAGATAATTTGCGTTTTCAAATAACATCATTAGCATAACATGGGTTGTCGATGCTTCTTTCTTCAGTTTTAAAGCCAGGTTCATCTTCTTCCAATCCAGCTTCCCTCAATATATATTCAGTATTTAGGTTGAATAAATAAGGGGAAAGTGTGAAAGCCTAACTCCTTTGCCCAGCTGGAGCCAGTCTGTTTCATCATATTTCATTTGGACTGTGGTTTCCTGTCCAATGTACAGATTTTGCAGGAGGACAATGAGATGTTCTGGTATTCCCATTTTCCTAAGGACATTCCACAACATGTCTTGATTGACACAGTTGAAGGCCTTTTTATAATTAATGAAGCACATATTGACTTATTTTTGACTTTCTCAGTTATCCAGCGTACATCAGCAATAATTTGTTTCTTGGCTTTTTATAAAACTAGCTTGAAAATCTGACTTCTCCCTTTTCAGGTATGTCTCTAACGTGCAATGAATGACCCTTAACATTATTTTCTTATCACATGAAATTAAGAATATTCTATAAAAGTTTGTACACCGGTAAGTCTGCTGTCTTTGATATTGATATAATAAGCTGATCACTTCCAGTCTGTTGTCCATTGTATCATTCTGCAGATTTGTTGTCAGTATTTGGTTAGAACTTGTATAGGTTCTTTTTCTGATGCTTGCCTTGTTGTTGTAGATATTCCAACAATCCCTCTAGGATTTAAGCTTGTTAATGATTGAATAAGTAATCAAATTTCAATATATTCCTTTCATCTTTATGTTTTCTTTTTGAAAGCAGTTACTGTTTGTCCATTGGCATTTACGAGTTGGTACTTTCTTCTGAGCTTGGAAACTTTTAGAAGACTGTCCTCATTTTTCCCTACATATTTCCATCTTTGATGTCTTTACAGATATCATTGTATATTTTCCCTTGTCTTTAAAAAAAATCTCTCTGAAATTCTTTATTAAGTTTCTTCCTTAGGACTTCATCTTACTTGGGATTGGCTTCTCTTTTCTTCTTAGCAATTTAGATATCTAGCTTGCTTTCTTTGGTTTCTTGATCTTGGGAGATATCTTTTCACATTCATCATTGGCAGCCTTGCATGTAAGCAGTTTGTGATCTATTCCACACACCCTAGTTGTGTCTTTGCTGTTACAGCAAGATTTCAACATTAGCATACCATTCTCCATCCACAAGCAAGACTCCTTGCTTGCATTTCTATCGATTTCAATTGAACTGGACCATAAATCCCATCAATCTTCTCTTCTTCTGAATCAATGGTTGAAGAATAAGCTTGGATAATCCCACACTAAAGGGTTGTCCACAAAGTCGATTTGATATTATTTGACCATTGATTGCATTGCACCCAAGTACTGCCTTTGCTATATATCCTTCCTGGTTATGAAAACAGCAGCATTCATTCTTTGTTTTTCATAACATGACTAGTAAACAGTGTGTTCTTCTGAGTGAAATGTCAGTCCATTTCAATTGAATGATGCCTAAGACGTCAACATATAGTTGATTTATCTCATCTTTTACTGTGCTGAGCTTTCCCATGTTCATGCTTTTTATATTCCATGTTCCTACTATAATTCTCTTGGTGCCGCTTCAGATTTTTTTTTCCTTTATGGCAACATCAGCAACTAGCTTTAATCTACCATTTCATAAATACCATTAGTATCCTCAACTATTCCTCTGTAGCATGTTGAGAACATCTGATCAGAGGGCTGCATTATCCAGTACTATATCATCAATCACTTTGTCCATGTGGTTTTTCTTGGTAAAATACAGACATGGTTTATCAATAATTTATCCCGTGCAGTATGAAATGATTCATTGCCATTGTCACTAAAGGGATCCTCCTCCTCCAGCAACTTCTTATATTGCCACAGCCCAATATAGGTATCTGCTTTCTTTAGCTGGGCATCTGGGATGACTTTTATATAATTGGATGATCCTGTTTGATCATACATTCTTGGAAGTCACTTCCATCATTCTTTATTCATCCTTCCCAGGTATCCTTGCCTATTCCATCCTGCAATGATGAAGCAGCAGAGCAGGATTTAAGGAGGAGAAGGTGCAAATTATATGATATCAGTGGTGCCCTAGAAATAAACAAAGTTGGATTCTTTTAGAGGAGTTAGAAATCTGTAGACTGAGTAATAGAGACCTTAAAGAAAGAAAAGAAACAGTTTACATAAATCCTAATCAAGAAGGGCTCTGTGCCCTTGGTACGGGAACCGTATGATGAGATGATTGGCCCTAAGTTTAGAGTCATCTCCAGTCATGTTAGTAGCAAAAGAGGCAGGATTCACGGGCCACAAGTCAGGTGTCCAGGAAAATCCATTGTGGGGTGAAAGGTGGAAATAAGGACAAAAAATTCACATCATTCATTGAAGTGTGTCTACATTTTTAGTTCTTAGTTTCTATAGTTTGGGGTCATGTCAAAATCTTGAAATATTATTGATCTAGATACTTTGGTAAAGAGACTTTGATCTTATCAACTTACTTTTACACTCCTTCAAAACCTTGAAACAAATGTTTCCAGTGGAATTCCGAAATGGGACACTCATGCTTTGTGAGCATCTTCTTGGAGGCATCTGCTAGGAGAACAGGCTGAATGGTCCATAAGTCATTGTTAAGGAACAAAGTATAGGAAGAGGGGGAGGAGAGAGAGAGAGAAGGAGGGAGAGAGAGAGAGAGAGAAAGAGAGAAAGAGAGAGAGATTAATGAAGGCTCAAAATAGAGTAACTTTAGACATATCAATTTCCAAATCATAACAGTGATGAAAGTATTGAGATGAGATACTGACCGGCTCAACAATTCAAAGTGAGCTTCATGTCCAAATATGGAATAATATGTGAATTTCTCTTTGCCCAGTTTGTACTACTCATTTTTAATCAACATTAATCTGTAAGATGACCTGAGTTTTCCAGGAACATTCTCTTTATTCCAAATTGCAAGAAGGAGGTTTAAAAACAAAACAAATTTCAATGTAGGAAAAAAAAAAGGAAAAAAGTTTTTTATATTCCACTTTTTCACTTTGGCTGAACTTTTTATTATTTCAAGCTAGTTAAAATAATCAATGTATTCTTATAGCCTAGATTTTGTTTGTTTTTTGTTGTAGATATTTTATAAATTGCATTCTAGAAGAAGCAGTTGATCCAAAATGTGTTATAAATGCTGGCTCATTATTATCCCTCATATCTAGAACAAGTGAATGATTTGTATATAATTCCAATAAGATTCATTTTGGTTTAGTGGTAGAGGTGCTGGATTAGAATTCAGTAGCCATGAGTTCTAGTGCCATTTTAAGTAGAAAGCCATCTGGGTGATTTTGGGTCAGTCCCTTTCTCTGAGCCCTAAGAGGAAGGCAATAGCAGACCACTTCCAAAATTTTCTTATCTGAGCAGTTACCAGAAGTCAAGACTGGCCCAAAGGCACCTAAATAAATAAACAAATATTTATTTAGAATGTTTCTATTCCATTGAATACGAGTCAGCTGATGTAGTGGTTAAGGCACCAGGCTAGAAAAAAGGAGATTGTGAGGTCCAGTCCTGCCTTAGGCACAAAACCAGCTGGATTACTCTGGGTCAGTCAATCTCTTTTAGCCTTGAGAGGAAGAAGCCAATGGCAAAGCTCTTCTGAAAAATCTAGCCAAGAAAAATTCAGAGGCTAATCCAGGTAGTTGACAACAGCCAAGACTGAGCTGAATGCAATATGTATGTACTTCACAGACAGAAAGGGCAGCATTGCTCAGGATTGGAAACTGAATTTAAAAATCAAGGTTTTCTCATTTTGGCACCTAGGAAAGCTCAGCAGTGATAGCTGGGACCATTAGTCCAGGCCTAAGATAAGACTCAAATATTGTCCCAAGTCTTTCCATGTTATCGACTTATAGTTTAGTTGTGTCTGGTGGGCTGATTTATTTGTGATTTATTATATGATGCTATTCATTTCCTTGCTTGTGTCACATGCTGTGATCTAACTTTGCAAAATCAGAAATATTGTAATGAATCAATAAGCCCTAAAATTTAGGAAGTATTATCCCCCTCCCCTTGCTGATAACAGAGGAAATAAAGGCCTGTGGCCAAATTATTTGACCTGTTATTTCCTCAAACCCTAGGAAGTTCAAAGATGGAAAAGGGGGGATTGCAATCGGGCCATTCAAGCCTTTCCCCTTTAAACATGTGCGCGATACATGCTCAAAGAAGGCGGGGCTTCAGTTGCCCATTTGCCTAGTATTGTCCCTCCATCCCCACCAACACCTCTGCTCAAACCATGTCAGGAATAAAGAAACAGGACCATACATTAAGTTTGCAGCACAGAAGATTTATTCAAGGAAAGAATCTTGTCAAGTAAAGTTCAATGCAGGTAATCCTTGACTTACGACCCCAATTGAGCCCAATATTTCTGTTGTTAGGTGAGACATTTGCTGAGTGAGCTTTGCCTCATTTTATGACCTTTCTTGCCAGAGTTGTTAAGTGAATCGCTGCAGTTGATAAGTTAGTAACCCAGTTGTTAAGTGAATCTGGCTTGGTTATTGACTTTGCTTGTCAGAAGGTCGCAAAAGGTGATCACACGATCTTGCGACACAGCAGCAATCATAAATATAAACGAGTTGCCAAGCATCTGAATTTTGACCGCACGATCATTTTAATCAGGGGTGGACTGCTACCGATTCGCACTGGTTTGGGTGAACCGGATGCTAATTTTACATCTGGTTCACCGAACCAGTAGCTGCAATGACTGGTTGCCCACATCCACCCTGCCCACCCCTTTCCAGGAGTCTCCACATGGCCCATTTTGGATCCTAAATAAGGGCGGAGTCTTGGGGAGGACAAAAAATGGGCCACACGGAGGCTCTGGAAAGCTGAAAATGGGCCTGGAAAGTTGGGAAAGGGCCTTATGGAGGTTTGAAGAAAGCCTCCACAGCCCAGGGAGGGCAACAAACAAGCCTACCAGCTTCACAGAGTCTCCGGAGCCCGGGAAGGCAGTTTTCACCCTCCCGGAGGCTCAAGGAAAGCCTCTGGAGCCCATTTTACGAACTTTCTTGCCAGAGTTGTTAAGTGAATCGCTGCAGTTGATAAGCTAGTAACCCAGTTGTTAAGTGAGGATGAAAATGCTCCCCCCCACCATGGTGCAGGAAGCCATGCCCACCATGGCCACACCCATCCAGCAACCAGGCAGAGAACCGATTACTAAATTTTTTGAAGCCCACCCCTGGTTATAGTTGTGAAAAGTGGCCATAAGTCACTTTTTTTTCAGTGCCATTGCAACTTTGAATGGTCACTTAAACAAACTGTTGTAAGTCGAGGACTTCGTGTACTACATTGGCACCAGACAAGGGTCAACAATGTCCAAGAGGGGAGGTAGGGGTGGACTTAGATTATTTGTCCCAACATATGGATTGTAATCGCTTGACTCCACACCCCCAGCTCTGTCTGCCCTTCTCCTACATACCCTTAGCAACCACTCTTTGCAGGTTCACACCTCAGGTGACCAAAGCAATATTTTTAAAGCAGGGGGTCATTTATAGCTGCAAACACACAATAAGGGCTAAACTCTTAGCAATGTTTGCCTGTCTTATAAAATGTTGCACATCTGACATATACGCTGGGGATTTGTTCCATTTTAGCAAACCTGGCGGATCCTCCTCACTGTGACCTAAATAAGAATACCTTGCTCTCTCTATAAAGCCTGCATCAGGATGTTTCCTGATTTATTCATGAAAGGTTTGCTTTACAAAGGCATCTGGAGACTTTTATAATCTTCAAACACATGATACATATAGTTGGCTCCTCTGTTGGCATTTGTGCAAATTGCTTTGAAATATGGTTATAATATATGAAAGCACACCGAAGCTAATTTAAATACATGATGCTGGCATAAATTGGTTAAAAGCATAAATGAGATTAACTATACACATCCCCCCCACCCAGCTCTTGCAGAGAGAAGGTTACTTTCTGGAGTGAATAATTGATGGAGGGAGGATTGCAAACTTAACCTATTAAGTGGATAAAAATCTACCTATAATAAGTGGAGAAATATTGAAGGGACAGGTTCAGGTGATAGAAGGTGGCATTGCTCACTTGGGCCTAATGGGGTTTTCACCTTTGCAACTCTTTTTTTAATAATGTTTCATTAGCTCATTCAAGGGCACAAATTTAACACACTTTAATTTGATCGTATTGTTCTTTATTCCATTGGCCTCTTTAACCTCTACCATGAAGAAAGTGACATGAAATTAATCCTTTATGATTAATTCCTATAGCCTTCGTAGAAGGTCTATAACGATGCATTTTCTCCAATATACTTGCAAGTCCTTGCCACAATATTTTTTTTCTTTTTCTTCTTTTTAACAGCAGAACAGACGAGAAGACTGGCGACTGCAAAGAAGCTTTCTTTTGGAAATTTGGATGAAAGTAGTTTAATTTACAATAGAATGAAAAGTGACATTTGTAAAGATGGTAAGAGTGAAATGCCAGGATCCATTATCCTGATAATTCTACAAATGTAGTAGCGTTCTGTTTGGGTAGGCTAATGCTCAAAGGCCAATCCGCGTTAACTTGCAAAGCCTACTGCAGTTTAATGGCAAATTTCCAGATCCCTTCTCTGCCAAACATCTACTTGTAATAAATTAGAAGAAGAATGGGAATGTAATGTATTTCATCTAAATTTCATCCCTCCGCCTGCTGTGGAATCACAAAGGTTCTCGTTAGGAATAGTTCCATTATTTGAGTCCTACTAGATTGCCTTTGGGTCAAAAATAGTGGCCAAAATTGCCCAAGAGTTCTTCTTTCTGTGAATGACAAATCAGTTCAGATTGACAAAACAAGACTTTATCTGACAAGGGTTTAACCTGGCAGCCATTCTCTGTCAGAAGATAGTATTATATTATGCAAAATATATATGTTGTCCTGATAACATATATCCCTTTTTAACTGACATTCATGCATAATAGACATCTACCAGAGCTGGTATTCAGCAGGTTCTGACCAGTTCTAGAGAACCAGTAGCGGAAATTTTGAGTAGTTCGGAGAATCAGCAAACACCTCCTTTGACTAGCCCCACCCCCACCTATTCTCTGCCTCCTGAGTCCCAGCTGATTGGCTGGGTCTTCTTTTGTTGCCCTGCACAGGAGAACGGAGCTGGAAAGCAGGTTAGTGGGGTGGCGAGGGAATGGGATTTTGCAGTAACCTTCAGGGATGGGATTCAAATTTCTTAATAATAAGTTCTGTGGGTGTAGCCAAATTTGTGGGTGTGGCTTGGTGGTCATGTGACTGGGTGGGCATGGCTTCTATGTAAATATTGTAAATATTTATGTAAATATTTAATTTTTTATTTAAAAAAGAGCAACTTTTACCCAAAATCAGGCAAAGCAGGCAGGCAGATTGAGTTGCTCACAGAATCACAGATTCACTTAGAGATCTGTGTATTTGCAATCTGCTACCTGAGTCTGTCACATAAAATTTGCTTGCAAGCAAACTCACAAAATTAACTCACAACATTCCATGTATGTAAATATTTAATTTTTTAATTTTTTTTAAAAAAGAGCAACATTTACCCAAAATCAGGCAAAACAGGCAGATAAATTGAGTTGCTCACAGAATCACAGACTCACTTAGAGATCTATCTATCTGCAATCTGCTACCTGAGTCTGCCCTGAAAAATAGAAGCTTCAGTCCTAAGGAAGGTTTGGCTCTGCTTTTAGATTAGCTAAAAAGCAAGAAATCCAACGATTTCCTGCTTTCTAGCTATTCTAAATCTCCAGGCAAGTTTGATGGTGCATACCAGATAAGGAGTGAATGGGCAGGGTGGGGAGGGGTGGGGCCAGCCAGTGGTGCAGTTTGCCGGTTCTCCAAACTGGGCAGAATCATAACAACCAGTTCAATAGAACTGATCTGACCAGGTAGTATCCCACCCCTGGTAACCTTCCCCCTGGAGTAGGGAGGGAATGGAGATTTTACAGTATCCTTCCCCTGCCATACCCACCAAGTCATGCCCACAGAAACAGTAGTAAAAAAAATTGAATTCCTACCACTGACATCTACCCTCTCAATTAGAGCATTTGGTAATGATTTCACCAGCCCACTGCCAAAAACAGCCATAGTTCCATAGTCTGGCCATCTTTGGTGGTGGGATGGTGAAATCATGTCCTAATTCTTTAATTGAAAGGATGAGTGCCTGTAATGCATGGATGTCATTTAAAGATGAATTACCAGGAGAGTGTATAGGTTGTTCATTCAGTGACTGTTCGAATTACAATAGTGACAGGTGATAGTTTTTCACCCTGTTATGACCCTTGCAGCATCCCTACAGTCATGTGATTTACATTTGGATGCTTGGCAACCGACTCATATTTATGACCGTTGCAGTGTTCCGAGGTCATGTTTTGTAACCTTCTAACAAGCAAAGTCAATGGGGAAGCCAGATTCACTTAATGGCCAGGTTACTAAGTTAACAACTTCAGCGATTCACATAAGAAAGAAAGGTTGTAAAATGGGGCAAAACTCACTTAACAAACTTAGTCTGACATAGCAACAGAAATTTTGGACTCAATGTAGGCCGAGGACCGCCTGTACATTGAATAAATGATGCCATTAGTGTCTAATTTCATCAGGACATTGTTGTGCAATGAATTTATTTATTTATTTGGCGTATGGCATACTTATAGTAGTTCAAATGTTAAAACTCTTGATGGACATTCAGACACAATGTGATGGATGTTTTGTGGAGGAGCAACACAATAAATGATGTCAGTCAATGCAATTGACATCATCTGCCTGTTAAGGTCAACATGCAAACTACATAAATACCTCTTCTGTGGCCTGCAAAGTCTACTATACCAAAGTCTGTTAAACTGAGGTTGCATCCTGTTGCAGAATCAAAGACGGTAAATTGTCCAGAGCATGACTGAGATCTTATGTTGCTATACTCTGTAACTATAAGCCCAGGTTTTGCATTTAGTTCCTATAATTGCACTGCCATCTACCTGGAAACATGATTTACTATTATTGCCATGGTTCCAAGATAAATTCTAATGCTAATAGTTGTACCAGTTTTATGGATACTAATGGACTTGTGCCCCCTATTTTTATTGCAGGCTAGCCTAAGAAGTCATGTTGTGTTGCTGGGCAAGCTGGGTCAATATTTTATTTCTGATAGTCTTTCAGTGAAATCTGAATGTATGTTTATGCCTAAACAATTTGTACTGTTTATACTTCTTACTAAAGACTACTCTAGGAATGGATCCTATTTATGTATTTATTTATTTAAGAGATTGATATAGCTGCCCAACTCACACAGTGTGACTCCGGGCGGTGTACAAGATTAAAAATCCAGTCTCTCTCCCAACCTCTCTCTCTCACACAGACACAGATTCTATGCCTTAGTAATGTTTAGCTGTTGGAAATCAATTGCTTTAGCTCACTTGACTTTATTTTAAAAATAATCACAGTTATGCACATACTCAAAAACCACACACATTTTAAAATAGAATAAATATATATTTGTGTTCATTTGTGTAGGGGTGTGTGTGTGTGTGTAATATATAACAATCCCAAACCAGACAAATGTTTCAAATGAATATGATATACAGTGAATCGCATCCCTTTTACAACAGCCTCACAATATTTGCCACAGTCAAGCTAAACCAGACAATAAGAAAGTTATTTTCAACTAAAGTTTGCTGAAAATTTTCCACACAATATTAATCCAAATTAAAGCAAAGCGCATCCTACATGCTTGTCAATGCCGTTCTGACCTCTTATGAACAACGGCTGCAAAGCAAAACTGATCGTTTCATTTCAAGATGATCAGAATGGCTTGCTGCGGTATTGCACGTTTCTTTTGTGGAATTATAATGAAATCTCTTGCCCTCATTCCCATCAGACATACTCACTGTAAACCCATATTACGCTGAATTTACACATTCCCAGCAGGGGGGTTTACCCTGTGGAATTAATTGGTACTTCTTAAACATTTGTGTTTCAGTTTGAACTTTCCTCCTGTGTATAAAATTGAGTTCCTCAGACAGAAGATTGTCTGTTTCGTTCTCCTATTCTTTTTCTGCACTTCTCCTGTTCTATGAATTTCCCACTTGTCTTTCCTTTGAAATAGTATAAAGTGCAGTGTGAGGACTACAGAGAAGGACTACACACCCTACTTAAATTTAACATCTTTTAGAGAGTAGCAAGGAACATTTTATTGAGCAGGGGAGGGGGAGGTTGAATTGATGGTTTATTTGGGGAGTTAAAAAGAGAGGGGGAAGAGTAAGACTGCAATTCCTCACAGAAAGAAGGGCGTAAGTCATAATTTTATATTTTCTTTCTATTTATTTATTTATGAAATTTATTGGCTGCCCATCTTATCATAGGGTAACTCTGAAAGGCTTACAACAGGGGTCTTCAAACTTGACAGCTTTAAGATCTATGAACTTCAACTCCCAGAATTCCTCCTCCAGTCATATTAGCTCAGGAATTCTGGGAGTTGAAGACCACAAGTCTTAAACTTCCCCAGTTTGAAGACCCTTGGCTTATAGTTACATATACAGTGAAAGCATAACAAGTTAAAATCAGACATTAAAACCAAGGAAAGAATTACTCTTTCTTTAAGTGCATACTGTTCTCATATATCAACAATTAAGAATGGTGCATGACTTCTGTAGGCAAGAATGGAGTTTTCCATGCCTCTTTCAGTTTTGAAGGGTGGTGTATGTTTTCTCTTCTTTTTAAAATGGCAGAACTTATTGTAAGTGTTAGATTAGCACTCACAGGCGTCTTCCAATTGAACAGTGTGCTGCTGACTTTGGACAGACACACTGCTGAATTTTGAAACAGCATCTGGAAAGCACCCTTGAGCAGCCTTACTTGAACAAGAGACAGTCTTTTTCAAACTATGTTCTGGGGTCCCATGTGAACTTTGAGGGGCTATTAAAAAAGAGTAAGGGGAAAGGCACTCAAGTGCAGCCAGTTCAATAGAGCTTGGCTCTTGATCAGAGACTCTGGGAATATTTGTTTTAAACTCACAAGTTCCATTTTTTTTTAAACAACAACAATAACAACCAGCCGACAAGTTAGTTAGTTGGTTTTGTAAATTAAAAAAATAAATAAATCCAGAAAAGGTTTGAAAAGCCCTGGTTTAGAATGTGAGTATGTTACTGTAGATCAAGTTGCTCTTTTCCCACTAATTATGGGGGCGGCTGATGGAAATGGAAGGATCCAGTCAGAGCTGAAGAAGCTTCTTGGATGAGAAGTGAAACGTCTTCAAAGAAAACCAGAAGGTCCAGTTGCCTCTTGAAAAAAGCACCTTTGGGACAACCATGACCTGGATGACTAAGAATCTCCATAGACATCCATCACTGGGGGCTTTTAAGAAGAGACTGGACAACCACTTGTCTAAAATGTAGATGGTCTCCTGCTTAAGTAGGTGTTGGATTAGAAGACCTCCAAGGTTCCTTCCAACTCTGTTATTCTGTTATAGCTTTTATAGCTACCATGGAAGAGGGACTGTATATCACAGAATGTCACCAGAACCCAACCCCTGGGGCTGTTCATGAGTTTCTATCACCACAGTCAACTTTTCTTTGCCCCTTAAGCCAGTGGTGGGATTCAGCCAGTTTGCACCACTTTGGGACAACCGGTTGTTAACTTTCTGAGCAGTTTGGTGAACTGGTTGTTGGAAGAAATCATTAAGGCAGAGAATCAGTTGTTACATTATTTGAATCCCACTACTGCCTTAAGCTCATCAGCATATTTGTCTCATATTTTTCCATTATTGTTATTTTGTACAAGTATCAGTAAAAGCAGGAATACCGTGTCTTAGAAGCCCCAAGATAGTAGGGTTGCGCAGAGACTCAGCTTAGAAGTTTGATTCAAAGATGCTTAATTTGGACTTTCCAAATTAGATTGGCAATTCATAACCACTGACTCAAATTTGATGTCTTTTTTTCAAATTGATTTTCAAATTGATTTAATTTTCTAAGTCAGTTCAAGGCATCAAGTTGGATGAAATCAGCCATCCAAATCAAATTGATGGTTCAGATCAAACCAGAATTGAACTGAACTGCTCATCTGTACAAAGTAGTTTTGTATAAAGGCATAGGAACTTTCAAGAATTTATATGGATGGCAAAGTTATTAGTTCAGTTCCTATTTTAATGTACTGTATGTTGACCAGAATTGTTCTTCTCAAACTAATTTATAAATAGAAACTTCATACTTCTATTCCTTTACATTTTACAATGCAGTTTCTTAATTAAAATATATTAAATATACTTTTATTTGAGAAAAGTGAACACAAGGAAAATGTACAAGAATGCATTATATTAGGACACATTAAAAATAATAAAGGGTTAAGTAAAACTGCAAGTGAAAACATATATATTGTAGTAAGGAAATCCATCTGAAATCATATATTGCATAAAGAAAATACATTTAAGATAAGAAAAAATGTGATTTGAAGAGAAAATGGAATTTATAGATTTTTGTCATCCCATGTAATTGAAAGATTTTGTGATGTTTTCAAAATTAATCAATGCTGATTCCTGGTTTTCATGCCTTTCTTCTTCTTCATCATCTTTTTCTCAGTTTTATTTGGTTCATCTACCCAAATATGGCAGTTTAGGTTTGGAAAATAAGATTTTTATGAGGAATGATATACTTGGCTAAATCTTAGCTCATGGTGTCCAACCTTTTGGCTTGTCTGGGTTGCATTGTGTAAAGAGGGATTTTCTTGGGGTGCCTATAAGATATATAACATAGTTGAGGTATATAAATAGAAAACTTTATTTTTTAATATTTTTATTGTCTTGTGTGGCTGCATTGTCCAGGGTTGCATGTGGCCTGTGATCTGTGAGTTGGACACAGCTGCCCTAGATTGTGTATAGCAACAAACATATGGAAAATATGTACAGTTGATAGGTTTATTAATTAAAAGCTAAGTAACAACAGCAGTGGAAAAGCAAAGAAAGAAAAATATCCATTGTGACCTCTTGAAGGTGATCTATCTCAGATATAAGAGATAGACACAATGCAATACAATATTCAGATATACAGTACAATATAGTACAATATCTCAGATACAATATCCATCTAGTAGGGTTGTATTGCTCTTATCCTTCTCAACTTTCCCATTACCTTCTCCTATTGGTATCTTATGATTTATCACTTTGTTGTTTGTATGTACACTGAGAGCTTATACATTGGAAACAAATTCCTTGTGTGTCCAATCACACTTGGCAAAAAAAGAACGTTCTATAAATATTCTAATCTGTTCTATCTTATTTAAATCAGCTTGCAGAACTGTAGTAGAGTCAATAACAGTTTTGTTGCTTCTGTAAGTTCCTTGCCCAACATTTGTATCTGTCCAAACATTGAGATCCATGGAAAATGGCTCCTTGACACCCCCCACCCCCCCATGACTGAGAAAGATATGCTCTGTGTGGATAAGACATGAATGTCCCTGGTTTGTAATGTCTTCTTCTGAGCATTTCAAGGCCAGCCTGGTTTTTCCTTATTATACCTCTCTCCTGTGCCTCTTTGTTTATCTAATTCTGACCACTTATTTCTATTTCATTTTATATTATAGATATCATGTAGTCTATTACAAATTGTGAATTCTCCCATAAAAGTGATTGGGCTATAAATAAGCGAATGCATACATTTATTGTATACCTACTTGGAGCTATTCTGCACTGTCAGCTGGAGGCAAATTGGAGATCCTTCAGCAAATAGATTTAGAAGATGTGAATTGATGATGTGGTATTCAAGTCACACCTGACCTGCTGAGAAAGTAGGGTGAACTTATTTTTTCCTCAGTTCCCTGCTAATTTCTTTTGGCAAATCCATCCATTGGAAGAATATCATTCGGTATCAAAGTAATTTTAACCTATCTGAGGTTGCTGTGGACATATCTCTGCAGTTACTGATGTTCAAGGCCATTTGTCTTTTTGGCAGCAGATGCTCTCACTGGAAAAAAAAATCCCTTTCCTTTTTTAAAACTTATCTTTCTGACCCTTTAGTGAGCTTGGTTGCGCCGTTGGTTAAATCCACACGATTGCGCTACTTCTGTATAGTGTCGACTGCCAGAAATTTGGGCAGTTTAAATCTATCAGTCAAGTGACTCATCCTTCAAGGTGACAATGGACTCATGGAGCCATATTCTCAGCCCCGCCTTCTTGCGACTTCGTACCGCAGACTGAGGTTCAGCGCGCTTTGGACTTTAGACCGGGAGATGATTGATCTCCATTTTCTTTAATTGTTTTAAGGGTGGGGGGGTTTTCATTAGCGGCAGCCAATTATTCTTTTTAACTTTTGTAAACAGCTACCCAGAAGGCGGTAGAGAAATTAAAAAGAAAGAAGAAAGAAAGACTCATTTCATCAGAAAAGTGGCATCAGACCATCCATTTCCCCTACTCTCCCATGGCTTTTCTTGTCATCGGTGGCAGGAGAAGTAGAGGAAGAGAAGAAAGAGAAAGAGGTGATCATGTCATGGACTGAAGAACCAATAGCAGATGATGCATCTTCTGTTTATAATAACTGGCACCAAAAGAGACATTCTCCATCCTTTCTCTCTCCTGCCTCCGCTTCAATGCAAGAACCCGTATTTTGGTGTAATTTTTGTTAAGCTGTCTGACTGGATGACTGCAGAAGAGCCCATAGATACATTTATAACTCTAGTTTTCCGGATGAACAAATTATATTTCAGAGCTCTCAATCTCAGTACAACACGACTCCCTAGACATTTAAACCTTAGAGAATAGAGCAGGTTGCAACATAAGAAATGGGATATATCTAACCCTCAAATCTTTTAATGATGATCCCAGGTAGCAGAAGTGAATTTCTGAAAGAAGGAGATGCTTATGCTGATCAGTTAGTAATTAACAATTCAGACTAATTTGAATTCAGTGCACGCTTTTCTGTATGGAGCTTAGTATATATTTCTTCTATCTGATCTGCATTGATTTATCCAATTTCTGACTGCTACTTATAGATAGATAACAACATTCAACTGACTAATCAGTTAAACAAAAATGTGGTTTTACCCAGGATTAACATCAAAAAACTGTAATTTAGAGATGGGTAACTTGCTAACTTCCTTTGGTGGCTGCTAGTCCTCCTTTCATTGTGATTTCTACTATTCTCTCACACTTTGGGGATGAGGGAAGCACACAAAGAAGCAATACAATCATCTCTCAAATATGTTTAATGCAGATTTGAAAAAGAATTTTCAGATTCCCCACATTGCTAAACCACAGCAATCCTGCCCAGTGATGGTATTCACATTTTTTTTACTATCAGTTCTGTGGGCGTGGCTTGGTGGGCATGTGTGGCTTGGTGGGCATGGCTTGGTGGGCATGGAAGGGGAAGGGTACTGTAAAATCCCCATTCCTTCTCCATCCCACTAACTTGATTTCCTGCTCCATTCTCCTTTGCAGGGCTACAAAAGAAGACCCAGCCAATCAGCTGGGACTCAGGAGGCAGAGAATAGATGGGGGCGGGGCCAGTCAAAGGTGGTATTTACCAGTTCCTTGAACTACTCAAAATGTCCACTACTGGTTCTCCAGAACTAGTCAGAACTGGCTGAGTACCACCTCTGATCCTGCCCCTGTGTGACATATCAATTCTTTATTATTGCTCTGACCTCTTTTCTGCCACACGCCCACCCCAAACAAAGATGATTCCTAGGAATACAGCACCAATTCAAAATCCTCATTGCTCAGTGAATGAAATGATAGATCTGCCACCTGATTTATAGAATAACAGAGTTGGATGGGGCCTTGGAGGTCTTCTAGTCCAATCCCTTGCTCAAGCAGGAGATCCTATACCATTTTAGACAAATGGCTGCCCAGTCTCTTCTTCTTCTTTACTTCAATCAACGTAAGTGCTTAATGAACATTGCATTGTCTGAGGTATTTTACTTATACAGTCCCATACTAATGACAATGATACTAATAGTAATAATAATGATGATAATAATAATAATACTGATGATGATGATACTAATAGAAATAATAGTAATAATAGCAATAGTAATATAGCATATTGTTGCTTATAATCCAGTCACCTCTTAAAAGGCTGCTGTTTTGGAGCACCCACAACTTCTGAAGGCAAGCTTTCCACTTTTCTTACTGTCAGAAAATTTTTTCTTGAGTTCTAAGCTGCTTCTTTCTTTGTTCAGTTTCCATCTAGATAACAGATAATCAGAGTTGGAAAGGACCTTATAGATCATCTAGTCCAATCCCCCACCCAAGCAGGAGACCCTACACCATTTCTGACAAATGGTAGTCCAATCTCTTCTTGAAAGTCTCAAGTGATGGCGCTCCCACAACTTCCGAGGGCAAGCTGTTCCATTGGTTGATTGTTCTCACTGTCAGAAAGTTTCTCCTTATTTCCAGGTTAAATCTCTCCTTGTTCAGTTTCCATCCATTATTCCTTGTCTGGCCTACAGGCGTTTTAGAAAATAGCTTGATCCCTTCCTCCCTGTGGCAGCCCCTCAAATATTGGAAGACTGCTATCATGTCTCCCCTGGTCCTTCTCTTTACTAGACTAGTCATGCCCAGTTCCTGTAACCGTTCTTCATATGCCTTAGTCTTCAGTCCCCTAATCATCCTGGTTGCTCTTCTTTGCACTTTTTCTAGAGTCTCAACATCTTTTTATAATGTGGTGACCAAAACTGGATGCAGTACTCTAGGTATGGTCTTACTAAGGCTTTACAGAGTGGTATTAGTACTTCCCTTGATCTTGATTGTATCCCTCTGTTAATACAACTTAGGATTGCATTAGGTTTTTTGGCTGCTGCTGCACACTGCTGGCTCATATTTAGCTGGTTGTCCACTAAGACTCCAAGATCCCTCTCACAGTTACTGCTATTGAGCCTGGTTTCACCCAGTCTATATGTGTACTTTTGGTTTTTCTTGCCTAAGTATAGGACTTTACTTTTCTCTACGTTGAATTTCATTTGCTTTCATTTGCTTTCATCCATTACTTTTTTTTGTAATAAGTTTTTATTTTGTTTTATTCATTCATTGCTTTTTGTTTTCCCTTCTGGTGCTTTGGAAAATAGGTTGATCCCCTCTTCTTTGTGGCAGCCCCTCAAATATTATAAAACTGCTATCATGTTGCCCCTAGTCTTTCTTTTCACTAGACTAGATATATATCCAATTCCTGCAACAATTCTTCATATATTTTAGCCTTCATCCCCCTAATCATCTTTGCCACTCTTCCTTGTACTCTTTCCAGTGTCTCAACATCTTCATATTGTGATGACTAAAATTGGATGCAGTATTCCAAGCAAGGCATTATAAATGAGTAGTATCACTTCTCCATGATCATGATTCCACCCCTCTGTTAATGCAGCCTGGGATTGCATTGGCCTTTTTTTGCAATTGATTTTAAATCTTGATTTTAAAAGAGCTTTAATTTACTACTTTAATTGCTGAATCAAACTGAGTTTAAGTTGACCAATTTTGCTTGTTGGAGCATGAGGGTGTTGAATCAATGCAGTAAACCCATAGGTTGCAATGAAACACTTGTCACAATTCTAGGCCTGAGGAGAATCATGGCCTGGATGGTCAAACTTCCAGCAGCCTTGGGCCTTCCCTGATGCAAGACAGCCCCACTTTTTCACCATCCCCAGCTTTTCACTGGCCTTTCTGGAAGAGCAAGGCTTAAAAGAAAAGAGACGTAATTGCACCGTGACTGGCTGGTTTTGCGAAGGAGAGACCCTCCTGAGCCCTTAATCCCATCTGAGAAATTCCAAAGAGCTGTCATTAGGCTGCTGCGGGCTCAGTTCATCTTTACTTTTTTGCTCCTTTAAAATCTGGTTTTGGGTTCTCAGGCGGGAGGAGACGAGGGAGTTCAGTGTCAGATCAGTGACAAGGAAACTGGGCTCTGTGAAAGGCAGGGGAAATACATGCCATCACCATCAATCAGTTTTAACAGGCCCACGAACCAGTGCAGCAAGTCACCCACCCCTGTCATGTCTTGAAGGCAGATGGAATGTAGGAAGCGCTTAAGCCGTACCTCTCAGATTGCCCTGCTTAACTTAGGTGGGTTGTTGTGCTGGATCTTGAGGTCCTTATAAGGGAGGGATTTAAACCTTAATGGAACCAGACGGACTGAGGGCCAAACAGTGACAAGGGCAGCCGATTTGTATGTTTAAACACGCAGAGGGAAGGAGAAGTTTAATAGTACAGTACCTCAGAGAGGCTCCCGTAGAGGATTGCAAACTCACCCTCCCTCTTTCTCAGCTCAATTTTAAAAAAAAATATTGAAAAGAATATGTGAGAAAAGAAATCTGGAGGCAGAGATTTCTGCTTCAGGCAGGTGAAAGAGACCATCCATCTTCCTCACTTCTTACCTTTGCTTTCAAAAATGGCTCCATCCATTTCCATTTTTTATCAGCAATGTAAAATCAAATCAATTTATGATTCCTGAAACACGACAGCAGTGACATCTGTGCATGGGTCAAAAAAAAATGTCAAAATGGTAGCTATGACCATATAATCACCCTTTGCAAAGTATTGTGTGAATCTCCATCTATTATTTATCCTTTTTTCTTCGCGTACTAATTGGCTATCCTCACCAATACTAGAATAGAACGGAATAGAACAGAACAGAACAGGACAGGACAGAACAGAACAGAACAGAACAGAATAGAATAGAATTCTTTATTGGCCAAGTGTGATTGGACACACAAGGAATTTGCCTTGGTGCAAATGCTCTTAGTGTACATAAAAGAAAAGATACATTTGTCAAGAATCATTAGGTACAACACTTAATAATAGTCATAGGGTATAATAAGCAATCAAATCATACTAGGAAACAGTCAATATAAACGATACCACTAAAATAAATCATATAAATCATTATAAATCATATTACTAAAGCTAATATTAATACTAACGCCGCCTGAAACAAAATTTGCAAGTAAGTGGACCCTTTAGAAATGTATTAGAATAAGTCCTATTGATGATATTAATGCTTATTTCTGAGGACACATCCTTTATCCTCTGTCATTAGAACTCTAACAACATTGTCCAGCATTATCTTGCTGTATGACACAACTGTACCTGTTTAGAGACAAAAGTGTGAAATTTATTTTATGCTGCAATATTACAAGAGCACCTAAAAGAGAAGGGATCTAATGTATTATGAGCAAATGATTGTATTGTAAAATGTGTTACATTGCATTGCATTATTGCATAAAAGTGAGAGGATAAAAAAAATATTATCAGGAAGAGAGGGATTACTAAATAATGCAGTCTTGCAAATGGTCCTCTATGCCATTTGGCTAATAGGATATTAGCCAAATAGGATATTAGCCGAGTATTACTATTTTGCTACAACAATCACATTCATTAATTGAGCCCAAAATTCATGTTGCTAAGTGAGACATTTGCTAAGAGAGTTTTGCCCCATTTCACGACCTTTCATGCCACAGTTTTTAAGTGAATCACTGAAATTAAGTTAGCAACTTGTTTGTTAAGTGAATCTGGCTTCCCCATTGACTTTGCTTGTCAGAAGTTTGCAAAAGGTGATCACATGACTCTGGGATACTGCAAGCATCATAAATATGAACCAGTCACCAAGTGCCCAACTTTTGATCATGTGACCATGGAGATGTTGCAATGGTCGTACATTGAAAAATGGTCATAAGTCCTTTTTTCAATGCTGTTGCAACTTTGAATGGTCATTAAATTTAAGCTGAGCAATATCTGTATCTGCTTATATGTATAATCATGACCTCAAATGACAAGATCCTTTCTAATGTTTGATTTGACCTATTCCATCCAGAGTTCGTCTTAAGCGGAAGCATTGACAACGATGTGGACCCATGAAAGCCCAGGAGCTTGGATGTTGAGGGAATGTTCGTAACTTTCTCATATCAAATGATGTAAGCACCAGAGCTCACTGTAATAGCATTGCCAAAAAGGCATTAAGAGTTGTAAATCTAATCTAATGAAGCTTCTCCTCCGGAAATATCGAATTGCTAACTAGAGCATACAAAACTTTTGCCAGACCAATACTCGAATACAGCTCATCAGTCTGGAATCCGCACTGCATATCAGACAATTAATACAATCAAGCGAGTCCAGAAATATTTCACGAGAAGAGTACTACACTCCTCTGCTCGCAACAGAATATCCTATATTACCAGGCTTGAGATTTTGGGCTTGGACAATCTTAAACTATGCCGCCTATGGTTAGACTTAAGCGTAGCACACAAAATTATCTGCTACAATGTCCTACCAGTCAATGACTACTTCAGCTTCAACCACAACAATACAAGAGCACACAATAGGTACAAACTCAATGTAAACCACTTCAAACTTGATTGCAGAAAGTACGACTTCAGCAACAGAGTGGTCAATGCCTGGAATGCACTACCTGACTCTGTTGTGACATCCTCTAACCCCCACTCCTTTAACCTCAAACTAACCATTATTGACCTCACCCCATTCCTAAGAGGTCTGTAAGGGGCGTGCATAAGTGCACCATCGTGCCTACCATCCCTGTCCTATTGTCCCCATTCATTCATACCTATTTCCTGTATTCTTACTCATGTTTATACTTATATCTATTACCTTGTAAGTGATTGAAAAATCAAATAAATAAACTTCAGGTTTTACTTACTTTCTTTAATAACAATTTCTAACTTGCTTTCACTGAAAATAAATTGCAAAGGTGGTCACAATAGGCTCAGGTGATAAAGTTGTGCAAAATTATGCAAAACAGGACCATGACAAGAGCAACAGAAAAAGGTCTAAATGACCCAACAGCCAATGGACTCAATCAAAAGCCTGGCCAAAGAGGTCCTACTAAATGATAATAAGAATAGGCACTGAACATAACTGGGAATGAATGGAATTTCATTGCTGATAACCTTCTCTACGAATACTCTGAGAACACAGCTCAGAATCGTGCCTGATATACTGAAAATCTAATATACCTTCAAGAGGGCATTTCGCTTGATCATAGTTACTAGGCATGTTTTAATGGCTTCACTGACTGTGAGATATGAATTTGAAGAACAAGAAAAGTCTCTGCTTGAACTGCCTGAAAAATGACCAGAATTGCAAAATGGATGATTTGCTAGAAAATTTAGATAGCACTGGAATAGTTGTCTCCAGAACGGTGTTGCTTATACAACAAAACCTTCATAGGAGAGTTGTCAGAAGGAAACCTTTTCTCTGACCCCATCGCAAAAATCATTACCTAAAGTATGCAAAAGAAAATCAGTGGCAAGCTTGAAGTGCTTTGGAACAAAATGTTTTAGACTGATGAAACAAAAATTGAACTGTTCAACCATAACATCAATGCTCTCTGGGGGGTGAAAAACAGCAAAGCATTTGAAGGAACAAAAACCTTGCCAATGTGTCCTCCCCCCCACCCACCCCCAGCATGGCATAATATAACATATAACATAGAATAATAGAGTTGAAGGTCCTCAGAGGTCTTCTAGTCCAACCCCTTCCTCGAGCAGGAGATCATTTCAGAGAAATGGTTATCCAGTCTCTTTTTGAAAGCCAAAAATGTATTATATTTTTGAAATGTAATCTAATCTAATCCAGTAAGGTATACTAATTATTAAAGTTCTATTAAGCCTTGGAGTTGTGTAATAGCCAGTAGCATAGGAATTATTGTATGGGTGGAAGAAATAATGAGTCAACATTGTCAACTCTGAAGCGAACCTGGATGAAGCCATCTTGTGCTGCCTCATAGCTGCCAAGAAGCCTGAGAGGGGGAAGGGAGGGGGGGAAGTAGCTAGCCCAGCTAACAGTCAAAACAAAAAGTCTTCCTGTGGAAACCAAGGTCATCATAACAGGTGGCTGTTGAAGGAGGAGATGAGGCTGCCAGATATATTCATTGGACAATGTGACCTGTGACAATGTGACCTGTGACCTGGGGGGGGGGGGATTTTTACTCTTTTAATTAGGTGAAAACTGCTGGATCTTTTAGAGTTAGTTTTCACCAGCTGTGCCAATATGATGTATCCAATAAACATATTCTTTGAGGAATCTGTTTGTTTGTTTGTCAAACACATACAAGATAACAAGTATAAGTATGCACATAAACAAGAACAAAGGAAATAAATACAGATAAATGGGGACACTAAGACAGGGACGGTAGGCACACTGGTGCGCTTATGCATGCCCCTTTTAAGGATCTCTTAAGAATCGGGTGAGGTTCAAGGTAGACAGTTTGACGTTGAAGCTGTGAGGGGTTGTGGCTGTAACAACGGAGTTGGGTAGGGCATCTACCTGCCTCAGAGTTCTGATTTCAATAGGTACATTACTCGGAACATTGATACACACATTCTAGAAATTGAAGTCCCAGGCACTGAAGAAACTGAAACTGAAAAGAGGTTAAATATTTTAGTAAGATGTTTCTCTCAAATACCTCCAAATCAACCATGAAATAACTACAGGAAAAAAGAGGATTTTTCGAATGATCTTCATAGACCTGAGATTTAAAATATCATTGAATATTATTATTGAAATATTATTAAAAGAGACACTTGTAAGGGGACCTAAGCACATTTCTGTTCTCAAGGACTTCTGAAAGGAAGAGTAGGAAAAGATCCAAAACAAGAATAGAAAGATTTTTAACTAGTGACATGAAATGTTTGAATTATATTATTTCTGCCAAAGAAGTTACAATTACTGACTGAAAGGATATTCAAACTTTTGCATCTGTCATACTCACTGTTTTCTAACTTTGAATCTGTTAACAAATACGAGGAGCAACTATGCATTGATATTTTCAGAAGGATGCCATATTTAACTTCACACCATATTGGGTTTGTGTATGTTCACTTAGGGATGCCTGGGTATAAAATAGGTGGTGCCTGGCTCCATAGTAGTAACTGCGAGAGGGTTAGCAGAGTCCTAGTGGACAATCACTTAAATATGAGCCAGCAGCTGCCAAAAAAACCCCCAACACAGTCCTAGACTCCATTAACAGAGCGATAGAATCAAGACCATGCAAAATGTTAATACCACTTAATAATGCCTTGGTAAGACCACATTTGGAATAATGCATCCAGTTTTGATCACTGCGATATTAAAAAAGATGTTAAGACTCTAGAAAAAGTGCAGAGAAAAGTAACAAAGATAATTAAGGGTCTGGAGCTGGAGTGGGAGTCTACCAGTTCTCACCTATTCGCTAGAACTGGTTGTTCTAAGCAGTTTGGAGAACCGGTTGTTAGAAGAAATTACTGGCCTAATCCTGTAAGGAAGGCAGGAAGGAAACATTCTGGTGTTGCTTACAGAAAGTGTCTCTCCGTTAACCCTTATTACATTCTTGGCAGGACTAGACTTCCACTCTCAGGAACGTCTCTGGAGTTTTTTTCCCCTCCTTTGCTGGTACTTTGCTTGTGTGGAGTGACCATTCAAAGTTACAATGGCATTGAAAAAAGTGACCTTATGACCATTTTTCACACTTATGACTGTTGCAGTATCGTCACAGTCATGAGAGGCCAGGCAAGGAGATGGTGCCTCGATGTGAGTAATATTGAGTTGGCCACACCCAGCCAATAACATGACCACCAAATCATGTCCACCCAATCACATGACCACCAAGCCACACCCACCAACTAAGCCACGCCCACAGAACCGGTTGTTAAAAAATTTGAATCCCACCCCTGGACTGGAGGCTAAAACATATAAAGAACAATTGCTGGAATTAGGTATGTTTGGTTTAATGAAAAGAAGGACTAGGGGAGACATGATAGCAGTGTTCTGATACCTAAGGTGCAGCCACAAAGAAGAGGGGGTCAACCTATTTTCAAAAGCACCAGAGGGCAGGACAAGAAGCAATGGATGGAAATTAATCCAGAAGAGAAGCTACCTAGGCCTAAGCAGAAATTTATTGACAGTTAGAACAATTAATCAGTTGAATGACCTGCCTTGAGAAGTTGTAAAATGTTTACATGTTACAATATATAGTAAATAATTATCCTGTGTTATTAGGACCCATCGTTTGACAGGAATGCCAGTAATCAGGGCTTGATCTAGCATACAGAACCTTGGTGGTGCAATGGTTAGAGTGCAGTACTGCCTGCAATTTGGCAGTTCAAATCCCACCAGGCTCAAGGTTGACTCAGCCTTCCATCCTTCCGAGGTGGGTAAAATGAGGACCCAGATTGTTGGGGGAAATATGTCCACTCTCTGTAAATCTCTTAGAGAGGGTTGTAAAGCACTGTAAAGCGGTATGTAAGACTAAGTGCTATTGCTGTCATAAAAACATTCCTCCAATAATTTTCCATTTGATTCTGGATTGGTTGTAAAATGGTGTTTGAAAACTGTGTGATAGATCTGGTGCATAATATGTATATCATATTATAAGGTATTTTCTTGATGTCTCTCCTACAGTTTTTCAAATGAATCTTCCAATGTTTCCACATAGTGTGCATACTGTACATTATGTAGTGTATATATGTGTGTGTGTGTATGCATATATATTGTGTGTATATTCATATCTATATCTATATCTACCTATCTATTTATCTGTCTACTGTATATATATATACAGTATATATATATATGTGTGTGTGTGTGTGTGTGTGTATGCATATATATAATTTTTGAAAGATAAAAACTAATGCAAACTAACATAAATAAAAAAGACATCAAAAAAGTGAAAAGATCAAGAAAGAAAAACATGCAAAAGAAAAATAGAAAAGAAATAAAAAAAGATTCAAAGAAGTGGCTACCCCAAAAAAGTTCTATAACTTAACTTCTTGTGCTGAGATCCACAAAGGTATTCTTGAGCACATGCCTGGTTTGTATCTATTCCATATTCTCAATATGGCACATTAACCTTGACTTTATCTTAGCACAAATTTCTGCCACCCAAATCTCAGGTCATACCCTTCAAGCCCCCAAAGCTTTCTATTTCTCTTTCATCCAAACCAAACAATAAGCTGCAAAACACAATTTCAAATCAGGTAAACCCAATTGTCCTCTTTTATCTTGTAACTTGTATTTATCAACTCGTGTTTCCCCACCGCCACCCATATTTACATATATCCTTCTGCCACTATTTGAATTGTGCATGGGTTGTCAAAACAGGTATTGTCTGAAACAAAAACATCATTCTAGGCAAGACACTCATTTTTATCACAGAAATTCTCCCCAGCAATGACAGTTCCAGCTTCTCCCAGCTTAACATGTTTTTCAAAACTTCGTTCTGGGCCTTAATATACA
This sequence comes from Bungarus multicinctus, assembly GCA_023653725.1. NCBI lineage: Eukaryota > Metazoa > Chordata > Lepidosauria > Squamata > Elapidae > Bungarus > Bungarus multicinctus. Next base: position 185,899,676 of record CM042834.1, read on the forward strand.
GTAGTTATTTTGAAATAGCATACAATTCATAGTTGTCATAGAGATACTCAGATATTTTATTTCATCTCAATTTTAAAACCCATTTTATTCATCAATTCTGTTTGATCTATTTCCACACTTTTTGTTAACACCTTTGTCTGTTGTTTATTCATCTTAAAACCTGCTAATGCACCAAATTCTTTTAATTGCAATTTCCCCAGATTTGAATGTCTTTCTCTATCTGTCTCCCAAAAGGCTATATTAACAACCAATGATATGAGAAGGGAGGGTGATTTCCACAATTTAAACTAAAAGTTAATGCATTTCCATTTTGAATTAGGTTGTTTGGAAGCTAGAATGGGGTGGGGGGAACCACGTGAAATAATTGAGAAAATCAAACTGAAGAAATAGGGGCAGGAAATAAATCTTCCACCTAATACTAGCTACTTCTTCTTTATGAGGGTATGTGATAAAGCCAAATATTGCTTTATTAACTTACTAACTGAAAATTAATTTGTTGATCAAATTGCATCAATTACATATGAATGGTTTTCCAGTGTGTTTTCTTTTAGAGTTTCCCAATCTCCAGACACTGTTGAATTAAAATGCTTAAATTTCCCTAATTAGCCATCCTGGCTATTGATGTTACAGGCCAAAAATACCTGGAAACTCAAGCCTGATTTTTTGTGTTGCAACAGCTGCCAGTTGTGAAGTGGCATTCTTTAATAAGGGCTCTTTTAGGTAAGATTTAAAAGCCTACCTAAGGCAACAGTTGATTGTTGCTATGGTCAACCAAGAGAGAACTGATGAATACCAGCATCTTTCTGTCCATGTTTCTCATCTATCTGTATTTCAAAGGGCATTATTATTATTGAGCCATCATGTTCTGAAAATAGCTGGTACTCACTTGTTAACATTTTGTCAAGAACCTTCCTAAGAGATCATCTATAGTTTTGTTATCAGCGTTTTCAAAACTAATTCAAAACAAAATCTGCTATGAATGCCTCTTCAATCAATTAAAATCAAATACATAACAACAACCACAGCAGTTTTGGAGGGCCAATACAGAAAAATACCATATGAGTTGCGACTGTGCCCCTGTGGACAAGGGATCATTGAAATTATAGCTCATGTCCTGCTATATTGCGGGTGTCAAACTTGCCGTGTCATGTTGCCATTGTGGATGTTTTTCCCATTTGCAGAGCTGGGGTGATGTGATGCATCCAGTTTGAAGGCCACCAATTTGACACCCCCTGTGCTATACAATTTCTATAAGGACTCTCAGTCTCATTTTATGACACCTTACCTAATCAAATATCCAAGAAATACTTTTTGTTATATAAATTTGATTTTAAAAATGTCCAAGAAATACTCATCTTTTTTTACATGCAACTACTATTATTAGATCAGTATGACATAGTTTCTCTGAATATGGCAAAATTCTGCTAGGCTGTATGTAAAATTATTTAACTGTCTGCTGTTAATCTACCACCAATCGCAATATGTTATTCCATCTTTCATTTTTTTTTTTACTATTATTATTGCTTTAATGCTTTTGCTTGCTAGGCCATGGCCCTAATAAAATTGATGATGATGATGATGATGATGATGACGATACATAAAAATAAATAACTTTGGTGAGATTGGCAGCACAGAACTGATCCTGACTGATTGCAAACATTGAAGTTTATTCATGGCAAAAAGCATTGGTTAGGATTAGGATGGGAGACCACCAAGGCTGTAAACTAGACAGAGACATACAAAGAAAAACCTTACCTCTCAAAAGACAGCACCAACAAACTACCCCCATATTGCTATGTAAGAATTACCATGAAGTCACTAGTGATTGAGGCCAACACATTTATCTAAGTGAAACAGTGTGGACATTGCTTAATATGTTGGATTAGAATCAGGTACAAGTTCACCTCAAGCAATGGAAACCAAGAGCATGATTTTGGACCAGTTCTCCTCTCAACTAATTTATCACACCAGACTGTTTGGGGGGAGGGGTCATATTGGAAGAGGAATATTATGTAAGTCACCCTGAAGTCTTGAATGAAATACAGCCTAATAAAATAGCAGGTATGAAATGTTGCTTAGCATTTGACATGTATTCCGTTCCATTTTAATTACCATCTCTTTAACAAACCACATTTACTGTGGTTTCATTTGTCTACTCTTATCTCCAATTTTCAAACAGTGTGTTGACACATATGCACATCCTCCTGTCCTGAAAATAAAATTTAAAAAATCCTGCACCGTATTCTTCATGTGCAGATTGGAGGAGAATGTCTGCTGAGAGTCACAGAATGTCACAGAGAAGTGACATGTCATCAAGTTTTCTAATTTCTTTCTTTTTTCCCTGATATGGGTAAAATGTGTGGGTAAAATGTTTCACCCAACAATGCTCCACCTTCAATGTACTTCTGGTAAAGGAACTTTCATAGAACTTCGGAATTAGCCCAACTATCTTCTCTGATAGTCATTTATAGACTATAATAAGCTTCTGTAGGTCATCCATTTTTTCCCCAACCATCAGCTGAAACTAGAAGCTCCACGAATTGTAACTGGATCTCCACAGGAACTCAAGAGACTTCTTTGTGTGATCAAAACTTCAGGGCTGAGAGCAGGTATTGTGCTGACAGTGGAATTTGATCACCAGTTTGGTTGCATTTTTTCCCTGTGTATCTGATAGGGTGCTTGGGGAAGATGGGGCCAATGGTATAATTTTAGCTTCAGTACAGACAGCAATCAGGTGTCTTCATTTTTCAGCTAGAAAATGAACCCACTAGAAGGGTTTCTTGCAGAGGGAAAAATGGCTTTTGAGCACCTTTCACAAGAGGTTTCTGAGAATTTGATTCTTGGATGCGTTGTGGAGTTTCTACCTGAATAAACACATAACACAACCACTGAGCCTTACAGTAGAATAAGAAAAGGAAGAAGAAAGGACTTTGAAAGAAGAAGAAATGAAGCAGATTATCTGGATTCAGCATCTTCTCACAAACAGGCTTTTGTTAGGGGGAAAAAGAGAGTCTTGGATAACAGAATTGGGTTTGGCAGAGTTTTAAAATGTCCCAAGAATGAGGAAGGGATTGTTTGGAATCTACAGAATTCCTGGAACGTGTGCATTGATCCATTAGCGCCAAGCAAAAATACTTCTACTTCATTTTGTTTTAGTACTTAGAAAACCCTAGAAGTAAAATGTGAAATTCTGTTTGAATATAGTGAGTTTAAAATATATGATAGATTCAAGAGAGGACAAGCCAATTAGTGATGAGAAGAGAATTTTTTGGCCAAAAAAAAAAATGAAGGTATTCTTATAACTTTGCACTCTCATATAATATGTAAGCCAGCCACCTATCCCTGCCCTCCCTCCTTCAGAATATTCCACTTCCTCCTCCAGACACCCAATATTCTATGTTAATTAAACATGGTTAGTTCTTAGTTCTTATTGGGTCCTTTTCAGTGGAAGAAATGATGGTCCTCTCCTCCTCCTCCTCCTCTATCTCTTCTAAACTGCAATCAGATTGGTTGTTGCACAGTCTGAGTCCTATCCAACCCAATACTTCACCTCTAGTTCCATTGGCTCCACTTTTTTGTCCAATAGTAAATCTCTGTATCTAAAAGCTGGTGTGATCCCCCCGCCCCTCTCAAGATACACTGGGATCCTCATTGTAAAATCCCCAAAATTCTGCTATCTAGGACTGCAGTGGATTATAGTCCTACTACAGAGGTGCCAAACTCATGGCCCGTGGGCCGGATATGCCAAGTGCTGGCTATGCCCACCCCCAGTTTAGCAAAAGGGGGGAAAGTTGCGATATATCACGTGATGATGATGTGACGACTCAAGTTTGACAACCCTGTCCTAATATATCTCAAATGTGCTGAATTGGGGAAGAGTACACTGTGGGTGGACAGATGAGAGGACAAATGACAAAATGTGTATTGTGATGTCGTGACACACACACACCACCTTTTCTGTGTTGTGCTGCACTACCCAAATAGGTGAGAGGCAGACTCTATGATGTCACAATGCTCATTTTGACATTGATAAGACCTTGTGCTCCTATTGTGCAAAGAAATATGAAACCATTATGATGATGTCAGAAGAAAAGATGGCTGTTATTTTCATAATTAGTTGCAAACATAAACAGCCTAATCTCTTACTCTCATCTTGGTGAGACCTAGCAAGTCCATTCTTTGCCTTGCATTCTTCTTGCAGTGGGCTCTGATTACAGCTCAGCTAACATCATCCTTAGGTGGTGGTCTTGCTCTCCAAATGCACAGCAGTTCAGACAAAGCTTATCTTTGCCTTAAAATAACAGGCAGAGGCTGGCTATTGGAGGAACCTAACAAGAGAATGTGGAACAGCTTGCTTAGCTTTGTCAAGGGCTCCTTTGTGTTTCAAATCCAGTGCTGATTGAAGCAGAACAACATGGAGAAACTCCGAGGTTGTTTGGGCTTCTCGGTCCTTGTCCACGGACCGCCTGAAAGGAAGGAACTGGGGACCCCACACCTGGAAATGGGATTTTGGAAGACAATTAGAGGGATCAGGGAAAAGCCAGGCCCAGCCACAGAAGCTGATTTGGAAAAGGAACCTCATTCTCTTGAGCTGAGGAATGCAAACAGGAAGAAGCAAATAGTCCTTTGGAGTGTGCGCAGCTGCCTGGGAGCCCAAACACTCTGGCAATAGTTATTCAGTCTGCATGTTACAATAGAAGAGAAACTCTGGCTTTGACACCACATGTGATCACTGAGCAGAGGTCCTTTCATTCACTGGGGGGGGGGGGGGGGGAAGGAAGGCAGCTGTGGCTGTCTTCATCCAAAGTTGCTATTCTCTATGTGGTGGCATTCATTCTTCCTTCCCCTCCCCCCATATTGAAATGCAGGTGGCTCTTGGGTGTTAATCAGAAAGGCTTAATCCAACCCCAAATATCGAAACCAGGTCCCTATAAATGAATCTCTGGCTCTGACTGGGGAAGACTCTGCTTCCTTGTAGGCTACGGCATATTGTCTGTCCCTCTTGAGATGGCTCCTTGGGAACAGGAGTTTCTGACATGATATGTCCTTGTATTTATTATTTTTTTTGGGGGGGGTGAATTTTAGAAATGAGAAAAAGGGAAGGACGGAAAGGATGTAATAATACCTTATAATTTAGGTGCCAATCAGCCATCGCTCCAAGTATCACATTATGTATACTTAAATTATGCAAATTGTGGAGATACTTCCTCTAAATTGCATTCTCAAACTGGCTAGTTATCTTTCTTAATTTAAATGCCTTTAATGACCTCCCTGGGTTTTCTTCAGTTGTTTAGCGGCTTACCTTGGATGGCTTTGTTTCTTAGAAGAGATTTTTTTTTTTATGGCTTAACTTTTTTTCATCAAATGTATTCTATTTTCCATTTTATTCATAGTGTAGTAACACATTTTCGAGCCTGTTTGAGATTCTGCAGAGATGAATGCATAAATCCATGTTTTTTGCTGCACCATTATGTCACAACATTTGTTATCACATGGCCTGCAAAATCCAGGGTAATGACATTTAGCTTCCTTGACTAAAGACTGTGTAATTATGAGTATTTGTGATTTCACAATGGTCAGACAAAAAACTAGATTTCAATTAATGTTCGTGAGGGTGTGGGGAAGCATCTGTGTTTTCTCTTCCAGCTTTATAAATCCTGAATAAATTCACAATGCCAGTTCTGTATTTGCAACCAATAAAGTAAACTGGAATTTTCATTCCAGATCTTAGAGCATAATTCAAGGTCAGTTAGGTAGGAAGGAGTAGCACTGTAGCCTATTTGGAAGTAAGCCCTACCAAACTCCATGCCACACTATTTTAATCATGGGATAGTTAAATCCTTTTAAGTGAAGTGTACATACATACATCCAAATGCACTCACTGTACAAGAACAACTGTAAAGCAAGGCAACTCAACCAAGTATACCAGAAATATATTCAGCTGCCCATTGATTTTTTTGTATGTATAAAATTATTGGAGTGGGCATATGAATCTCCACAGCTTCTGTACATTATGCACTTAAGAGACCCGTGTACTCCATTCATTAAAGTACCCCACATTTCATAAGCATCCATTGCGGGGAAATGGGACAACTTGCCGTAGCTAACTCACTGCAGGACAACTTGCCATAGTCAACTCGCCACGACCAACTCACTGCAGGACAATGTAACAATTCAATTTAATTATTTAAAATAAATAAAAACATATTTTAAGTTTTACCATTCACATTTTATTCTGTCACTCCTTTTGCATCCATTACTTTAATGATTCTATTCCACCACTTCTTTGATATTAGTGTAACTCTTGTACCATAGTGAGTTATCCTGTGGCGAGATGGCTGTGGCGAGCTGGCTATGGAAATTTGGTCATGGTGAGCTGGCTGTGGCAAATTTTCATAGACCAGTGGTAGTCAACCTGGTCCCTACTGCCTACTAGTGGGTGTTCCAGCTTTCATGGTGGGCGGTAGGGGTTTTGTCCCCTACTTTATAAATCACCAGTACTGAGAAACCGGTGGGCGGTTAGAGAAAATTTTACTACTATCAGAGATACAAAAGTGGGCGGTTGACTACCCCTGTCATAGACCCTCTGGTGGAGATGTAGGTTGTAGGGGAGGTTGGGACAAGGGATAAAACCAGAGATGGTCTTCAGCAGGTTCTGACCAGTTCTGGAGAACTGGTAGCAGAAATTTTGAGTAGTTCAGAGAACCGGCAAATACCACCTCTGACTGGCCCCTGCCCCATCTATTCTCTGCCCCACTCCAGAGGCAAGATTACTGCAAAACCCATTCCCTCCCCACCCAATTAACCTGTTTTCCAGCTCCATTCTCCTGTGCAGTGCAACCAAAGAAGACTCAGACGATCGGCTGGGACTCGGGAGGCAGAGAATAGATGGGGGAGGGGCCAGTCAGAGGTGGTATTTGCTGGTTCTCTGAACTACTCAAAATTTCCGCTACTGGTTCTCCAGAACTGGTCAAAACCTGCTCAATACCACCTCTGATGTAGGGCTTTAAAGATGATAACTAGCACCTTGAGTTGTGCCTACAAACATATTAGTAACCAACACAGCTCACACAGAAGTGGGGTTGTGCATGCTGTATATCTGGCACTATTTACAAACCACAAGGCACTTTCTGCACCAGTTTCCGAATGCTCTTTGGGGGCCAGTCCCGTGTAGAGCATAATGCATAAAATAAAACTACTTTATATCCTACCTCCTTTTACTGCTGGACTTCAAAGCAAATGGAAAACAGGATAAAAACAAACAGTCAGGAGAAGCTGCAGTTAACAGATGCCAGGTATTTTACCCTATAGTTTGTCCTTGACCTATGACCGTAATTGAGCCTGGAATTAGTTGTAAGTCGTGACAGTTGCTAAGTGGATCAATATGTAACCAGGATGATTTTATAGGCTTTTTTTGCAGCAGTCTTTCAGTTTATGAACAGAGCATCAGGGAAAAAAATCTTCTACTACTCTCTTTGCAAATGTAATAACAGCGATGGTTATCATGCCAAATGTTTTCTCGATCTGTACAAATAATTCAATACCTTGATTCGGATCGATAAATCTGAACAATTCAGATGCCTTAATTGGGTGCAATAATCTTAGTTGGAGGTTTAATCCAAATGGCTTCAGAAGTCTAAATTCAAAAAAAATAAATCATTTTTTTAAATTCTCTATGGAGATTAAAATTGAATTGGATCTTTTTTTCTCCTCAAAAAGTGAAAATTTAAGTGATAATCCATTCATGAAATGCCTGATATGAGAATGCATACTTTAGTTACAACCTGGGAAAAAAAATGCTATCAAGTGCGCAATGAATTTTGGTTCCCTGTATTATATTCCATTTAGGATAAGGATGGTATATTTAAGAAGTGAATATTTTAGATTCACTTGCAGTTCGAATTGACTTCATGTCATATTTTGCACAGGCAATGTTCTGGTCAGCAAAGAGATTATGGGTCTATGGCATTAATTTTGCCCCCGTCATGCTTCAGAAAGCTGTTTGGCCTTTTTATTTCCATGTTTATCATTTCCTTTTTGTAAGCAGGAATCATTTTTGAAAAAGCAATACTGCTCAGAAAGTGAGAAGAATATGGACTTTAATGTCTAAAGTACTGGTGGCTGGTGCCTTTTACAAAAGATATTTTTCCCTCTTGGTTTATATCGAGACATACTGTGCTTCCAAACCATTTCTATAACTTTGAAAACATTGTATTGATTTTCATTTATTTTGTATAATCTTACAAGGACAATCAACCCTGAAAAGTAGTAACATTTGAGGTTTTGAGGTATTATTCTGTGTCACAGTGGGATTATTTTTTAAGCTAGGAAACCCAGATTCATTTATTTATTGCATTGTTTTCTAAAATGGGGCTTCTCCTCATCTACATATTTCTGAACATTTCCCTTATGTACCTGCTTAAATGCTAATTTCCCCTTGCATTCTTTTTACCCCTAATTTCCCTGTTTCATGCCTTTTAGGCATCAACTTTCCCAAAGCGTACTTTTTAAAATGGTAATGTAACTACCCTTAACATATGCAGTATTGTATGAAATGTAAACATCCTACCTGTGCTTTATTTTATATTACTTTTCCAGATTTATTTCTTTTTATAGACTCATCCTTTACTAGTAGGTGTTTCTGCTATGTTGCCAAAGAGCAATTGTTATGATTTTTCTTAACATTTCATTTCAAGACTGCATTTCATTTGGCCACACGAAAACTGTTTTATTGTACAAAATTAAGCTCCCTGTTTCCTTACTTCTAAACAATGCTAATTCTGTACTTGCTTCTATTTTCCTCCCTGTCTTATTCTACTATCTTTACAAGTTTAGAACTATTTCTATGCTCTAAATTCATATGTTCTTTTTCTAGGTTCCTATTCCTGTGTTTGTAGCACTGTTTTCTTATCTTAACTACCTAGCTCTTTAAATCTTTCGCTTTTCTCCAGGTCATTTTCACTCCTTTATAGACTTGCAAATAGGATTTTCTTCCTTCCTTCCCAACATCCTCTGATTTTGATGATGTGACTGTGGGAAGTCTGTCATAATTGGAGGACAGGTTGTAAATCACCTTTTGGAGTGTTGTAACTTTGAAAAATAGATAAACAAACAGTTGCAAGTTGGGAATTACTTGTATATTTATTAAATAAACAACATGTTCACAGCTTCCATTCATGGCTGCCTGCCCTGTGATGGAGTATTTTGACACACGATACTGGTTTACTCCTATAGAAATTGATGACGGATTTCATTTACAGCTCTACTACCAAGGATTGGATTGTTCCTATGTTGGCGATTCCTAACATTTATGCAGATTTAAAATAATAATCGGAGGTGAAATAAACTAACTTGGGCCACACTGGGAACTGGGATCCACAACTTACATGCCATATTGATTATAACTGATTATTCTTTTCCTCAGGACCTGGGATCCACAACTTACATGCCATATTGATTATAACTGATTATTCTTTACCTCAGGACCTGGGATCCACAACTTACATGCCATATTGATTATAACTGATTATTCTTTACCTTGTCTCATTTTTGTGGTTGATCTAGGAATTCCTTGGTTTACAGATGAGGGAAAGTTCACAGAGGGAAGAAGGCAAAGGAAAAGCTGTTTTAAAAGAGATACCATCCTAAAACTGTTTGGTTGATCAGAGACTTAAGAGCTGTGGGCCCGCTATGCCAAAAACTGCAATATAAAAAGATAAATGAATATTTTCAAGAAAGAAATGTTTGCAAGGACACACATTAAAGGCAAGGTATTGATTGTGCAATTGTGGCTACCATTTGACCTTCCGACTTCCCATTGTAAACCCTTCTGATTGCACCGATAATTAAGGGAGTTTCGAGACTGTCAAAGTTACCTGCCATCAAACCAAAGCCAGCATCTTATAATTTTTCCCAACCTTTTTTCTTTTTCTATTTCTGAAGACCTCTAGGGTTTACTATTATCTTCTTGTTGTGACAAGATGGAATTAAAGTTTGGTGCAGCAAGGCACTGTTCAAAATATGCCTCCAGCCCAGCCTGTCACCCAAGGAAAGTTTAGACTAATGCCATTGTCCACTGGTCTTTAAACAATCAAGGCTGTTCAGGGCAAGCTTAAATGCCTGCTGCACAGATGTTGACTCTGCGTGCAGGCATGCTTCAGAAATCAGAAGTTAGTAGAGATATTGGTTTTTGTAAAATGAATGTGCCCAAATGATGGGTCACACAAAGAACTGAGGCTCCCTGCGATTCGTTTATTTTGCAGTCTCCTAGGTTTTCATTGACCCTAGATGGTGAGAATAATGTGCTTTGGGCTTTATTTTCTGAGCAAAATATAGCCATGGGATATACAAAATGAAGCTTTTTTAAAGGTAAAAACTGTATGATTGTGTTGAGTTATGGGAAAAAATGAACGATAGTTGCAAAGAATCTGTTGAAACATCTTTCAAAAGTCACATTTCTTCCTCCAGGAAACACTGGCCTCTACTGGTGTCCATGACCCCCCTTTGTGGGGCAGTATTTTAAAAAAATATATTAAACAAAGGAGGTGAATGGAGCTTTAGAAATGAATGGAATAGAGTGCTATCACTTTGAGCCATACAATCTTTTTACAATTTCAAAAATAATTAAATAACAGGAAGTAGTATAGGATAATACCCATCCCAGTTGCATAATGGAATCAGATGATCCCCAAGCCTCTGTACTGCTGAAAATATCTGCATCACCCAGAGAAAAGAGCAGGAATGAAATTACTTTGAATTGTGATGTCTTCGGTGGTTTCTGAGCTTGGTTGTTTTCTTGCAGACATTTCATTACCCAACTAGGTAATGAAACATCTGCAAAAGGCAAGGTGAGAATGCTCCAAGGATCCCAGAGTTCAACCATGAGCTACAGTTATTCTCTTCTATTGGTATTATTTTGAATTATAATCTATTGGTATTACTTTGAATTATAATCATTTTCTCATTAGCAAGATCTACGTTTGGCAGAGAACCATCAAAAGAAAGAAAGAAAGAAAGAAAGAAAGAAAGAAAGAAAGAAAGAAAGAAAGAAAGAAAGAAAGAAAGAAAGAAAGAAAGAAAGAAGGGAGGAGGGAGGGAGGGAGGGAGGGAGGGAGGGAGGGAGGAAGGAAGGAAAGAAAGGAGGGAGGGAGGGAGGGAGGGAGGAAGAAGGAAGGAAGGAAGAAGAAAGAAAGAAAGAAAGAAAGAAAGAAAGAAAGAAAGAAAGAAAGAAAGAAAGAAAGAAAGAAAGAAATGAGTCCCTTAAAGAGATCCAGAAAAGGGTTTACACTTAACTCTCAATTAGTTTCTTAACTGATCAACGGTATTGATATACTTTCTGAATTAGTTGCAAGGCAAGAGAGTTGCATATTCTATTGGCACTGCATTCTGAATCCCTGGATTCTTATGGCTTCATGCAGATGATAAACAGTTGTAAGGAGCAGAAAATAAAACTCCATGTGACCTGCCCATCAAGATAGTATGTACATTATTGCAAAAAGGAACGGGCGCTAATTTTCTTTAAATCATACTGCACTGAGAAAATAAGAAGACAAACCTACAGGCTTCAGACCAAAATATAGAAAGGAAAAGATGGAAATAAACAGGATTAGAGCTGAGGTGGCGCAGTGGTTAGAGTGCAGTACTGCAGGCTACTTCTCCTGACTGACTGCTGCCTACAATTTGGCAATTTGAATCTCACCAGGCTCAAGGTTGACTCAGCCTTCCATCCTTCCGAGGTGGAGAAAATGAGGACCCAAATTGTTATGGAAAATATGCTGACCCTGTAAACCGCTTAGAGAGGGCTGTAAAACACTGTGAAGCGGTATATAAGTCTAAGTGCTGCTGCTATTATTCAAGAAAAACTGAAATTTGGATGCCCCATTACATATTAAGACGATACATAAGAATGGCAAATTTGATTCAACAGAATTACCTACATAAATTCACAAAATATTTCAGAATAAACAATTCCTATCCTTTAATACAGGAGGTATCAGATTGTCTCAATAAAAAAGACATTTATAATGTTTACTGTTCAACCAATCAGTCCCATTTCTGATTGCCTTGATTGGTGAAGAAGACAAGATCAATGCCTTACAACTCGAAATCTCCTGCCCACAGCCTCAGGTTAAATAAATCAAAATGTATCCATCAAAATAGAAACAGCAGGTGTCAAAAGAACATTCATGAGCCTCTTCTCAACAGAATCTTAATTTAGGATACACAAGAATAGCTGTATTAGTGACCTGTTTAATGGACAGATCACAGTTGGCCATTGGTGGCTCTTCTTACCATTCAACCAAGGAAACCCCAAAAGATAACAGCCCAACAAATACAGTGGTGAAAGAGAAGAAATTTCTGAACTTTATTGCTGTGTGGAGATTTCGGGGTGGGTGGGCGTAATCGCTTATAAGAATAGATTGGACAACTATTTGTCTAAAGTGGCATTGGGTGTCCTGCTTGAGCAGGGGGTCGGACTAGAAGACTTCCAAGGTCCCTTCCAACTCTGTTATTCTGTTCTATAATGATCTTCAGAGCTGCTGATTGGTGGTCATGTGACTGGCTGGGCGTGGCCAACTCAATATCACTCACATCGAGGCACGCATCTCCTCGCCTGGCCTGTCATGACTGTGGGGATGCTGCAACAGTTGTAAGTATGAAAAATGGTCATCAGTCACTTTTTTCAGTGCCATTGTAACTTTGAATGGTCACTCCACACAAGCAAAGTACCAGCAAAGGAGGGGAAAAAAAACTCCAGAGAAGTTCCTGAGACAGGAAGTCTAGTCCTGCCAAGAATGTAATAAGGGTTAATGGAGAGGCAGTTTCTGTAAGCAACACCAGAATGTTTCCTTCCTGCCTTCCTTACAGGATTAGGCCAGTAATTTCTTCTAATAACCAGTTCTCCGAACTGCTTAGAATGTTAACAACCAGTTCTAGCAAATAGGTGCGAACTGGTAGAATCCCACCCCTGACGTGATTCCCCTCTCACATGCTGCACATCTGCGCATGCGTGCATGATTCCCCCCTCATGTGCAGCACATCTGCGCATGTGCATGTGATCTCCTCATATGCAGCGTGTTCCTGTGCATGTACACGCTGCTTTCGTGCATCCCCTCCCCCCCTGCACATGCACGCCAGGTACCTGACAATCAGCTATCGGGTGGCAGCATGCACACGCATGCGCAGTGGGCCTCTTCTGGCCGACCTCTTGCATGCCGGGGAAAATGGTTCTTCATGCCACTTCTGGCACGTATGGCATAGGTTCGCCAACACGGTTCTATGACAATCATAATGTAGAAGGTATCTACCACATTTCTTAATAACATCACAAGTGGACATTTTTATTCATCCAGATAAATAATAAAGTGGCAGGTGATAACATGCCAATAAGAACTGAAGAAGCTTTTTGAGCACGAAGCGAAATGTCTTCAAGGAAAAACGAAGTAAGTCTAGTTGCCTTTTGAAAAAGCGCCTTTGGAACAATCATGACCTGGAAGGCTGAGAATTTCCATAGACATACCAATAAAAAAAGAGATCAAACATCAGTATAGATGTAAACACTGAAAAACAGCACTTTGAATTCTAAAAGAAAACATTTAAAAATCTGTTGAAATCAGAGGTTGTTCTTAAACATTTCTTTAAATCTTAGGAGGGCCTGAATCAACCTTCCAAACCTTTGTGGCTTCTTTAGATGGTTGAAATACCATATACAGAGTGGAAAAAGTTTTAAAAGACCTCTGAATGATTGGGAGATAGAAGAGGGGGGGAAATCAAAGTAAGAACAAAGGATAAGACAAAATGAAGCATATCTGAGAAAAAAAAATTGTCAACTTTGCATGTAAAAAACTGGCAATGTATTCCTTGGTTTGAGCTCATTTCCTTTATGATGTCTTTATTTAGTTGTGCCTTCCATACTTATGCTGGCAAGTAGTCTTTTCCTATTATGGTATTCCTCAGAGTACCATGAAAGGTTACACTTGGAAACAATCTGCATTCCTTAAATTATGAGGTGGAATGTGGAATACACATTTGGAATGTATATAGATAAAATTACTGCAGTTTTATTGACCATTCTACCCACCAGTGCACTGCCTAAAGAAATTGTCTGAATGATTAAAGTTCACATAGTATGCAATAGGTTTCTAAATTTCATTTATCTCATATAAATATCCTTAGCGAAGAGTAATAAGGCATACTGTATTTAAGAATGTCAAATGTATGCAGTATTTCTAGAATTTAGGACAATTGTTTCAAGGAAATGATCTTCTATTCCTTGCAACATTTATTGCTCGAAAACAGAATTTATAATAAAACATTATTACATTGCCATCAGAAGGAACAACCTTTCCTAATTGCCAACAGATTAAAATATTAAAGTTGTTCTATGTCTGCTACCAATTTGTTATTATTTAGCATTTCCACTATGGAGCACTTGAAGATGATGTAAAATTACTTCATGCTCTTTCATAATCAGTCATATATGTTACTTTAATGGCAATGTGTAAAAGTGATTCAGGAAATTATTGTCAAGAAAAAATGGTAAGCAAATCTGCCTTTATAAAACTGTTATTGGAGGCATGTACTGTACCTAACTTAATTTTCTTCCCTTATGCACCACTGCTAAGCAAACTAAAGCGAAGTGATTGGGAAAGTAACTATATGTGTATGATGATTCATTAAAAAAACTTCAAGTCTGCAGAAGAAAAAAATGTTCTGTAAATACGTTCATTGCATTTCTGGTTACCATGACTTTATAGTCAATCTGCATGAATTGAAATAGGCTTACGTGAAGGTGGGTCATAGTGGATCAACTTGTCAGACCGTTGAATAATTTGCTTTGTAACACTGATTTTCATAATTTCTTCAAGAAAAATTGCCCACGTCTCTTTTGAAACACACTGCTCTTTCCTGATATCTGAAAATCATCAAATGTATCAGCAACATCTATCCATTCATCAGACTTCTTCCTTATGTAAACACCCCTTTTTCTGGTTTGCAGCCCATCTTCTGTTCTCTAGGTAACACAGAAAAGAATATGGGGCTCTTGACAATTGGATTTACCAGAAAGGCTCTGAAGGAGTGAAGGAGTGTCCCTTATTCAGAAGTTAAGGGGAAAAAAGTATGTTAAGACCCTGAAAACACATACACACATATGTATGTATGTATGTATGTATGTATGTATGTATGTATGTATGTATGTATGTATGTATGATATTCAGCTTTGTTTAGGTATTTTCCCACGTCATTATGGTTGTGCTTTTAAAGTTGTAGTGACGTTTCGGCAGAATCTCATCAGCCATCATGAGGCTTGTGTATTGGGTTCGTCTGTGTGTCAGGCTTTGCAGCCATTTCTCTTTTAAATTTGGTGCTAGCCTCATGCTTTGTTAGAATGGTTTTTTCTTCATCCCGATTGGTTGGGAGTCTTGGTCTGTGTTTATTGGTCTTGGAGTTTGCTGTGTTCTGCTTGATTGGTGTTTCTAATATCTTCTGTCTGTTTTGTAGCGGTTTTTTTGTCTTGATTGGCTGGCAACATTGTGTTTCGTGTATTGGGGGCTTTTAGCATGGCTTGACTTTGGGTGAATGGCCAGCTATCGTTTATTAGGAAACTAGGTTTCATCTGGATGGCTGGCTGGGCTGTTTTTGGGCTGGAGGTATCAAGGGGTGGGTCTGTTTGTGCCCAGTCTGTTTGCTTGGCTTGTGGTGTGGAGATTTTTTTGTTTGTGAGTGCAGGCTTCCAGATAATTGAATTATATATATATATATTTATATATATATAAAATTGTATTATATATATATATATATTTATATATATATAAAATTGTATTACAACACCCTGTTAAGCCCCAATTAAGGGAGAAAGCATACTGCTTTCTTTTCTGTCTTTCGGCTCATCACCAGAGACCATACCGACAGAAAGCTATTTGTTTCGTTGTCTTTTGTTTACATGTGTGTAACGTTTTTGAGCTGATAATTTTTAAAATAATAATAAATAAGGGAGACTAGGATAGATCTATTTCGAGCTAGTTAGTTCTCTTCAGCTAGCCATACCATGTACTTGTAATACAAAGTATATACTTATTCCCCTGCCTCAGCTGAAGAGGATAGAGCCAGGTGGTGTAGTGGCAATTACAACTGCCTCACATGTAATACTTCCCTGGTTCGAATCCCAGTAAGGGTATGGCTAGCTGAAGAGAGCTAACTAGCTCGAAATAGATCTATCCTAGTCTCCCTTATTTATTATTTAAAAAATTATCAGCTCAAAAACCTTACACACACACACACACACACATATATATATGTGTGTGTGTGTATGTGGAACTTTGGTTCTTCGGGTATATAAATGGCTAGACAGTTTTAATAAATTGCACCAGTGCTACCCTCAATGTGAGCCCCACTTCCTACTCTGGTTTCTCTTCAGAAATCCTGAACAGAAACTCCAAGCCAAGAATCCAGATAACAAACCCTGAACTAGAATCACAGAATTAATTGTAGGTTTACAAAGGACCATAAAGAGAATTGAATCAAGCCTTTCCTGAAAATCTTCCAGAAGATGTGGACCGTACAGTCTCCAGAGTTAGATTTTATTTCCATTATTATACAGATTTTTCTGTCAGTAAGCTTTGTGTTGTATTAAAGTGAAATCTAGGCTATGGACCATTTTGGGAAATACTACATAGCGATTTGGTTTTTTTAAAAAATAAGCAAAGCTAAGGTTCCCTCCCCCCAAAAAAAGTTGGTCCTGTATCAAGATAATGATTATATTGGATTGATTTTATTTTAACATTTTAATGGCATTAACTAAATACCACCATATAGTACTCCTCATGGATGTAATATTTCCCTCTCTTTTATCGTGTTGGACATTAAATTTTGGCAGCAACTTTTAAAAGGATCTCGGGGACACACTCTCAGGGGAACTCCAAGCCTTGTTTAAAGGATGCAAGGAGCCAATTTTTCTTCCTGCCTTTGTTAGGGCTCAACTTCTCAAGCTTGTTTCCATTCGATGATGGCAGATAAACGTTTCCAACGTGGGGAGTAATTTGGGAGTAATTTGATGACTTTAGCAAATACCTGCCCTTGTCCCTCCCCTTCACCACCGCAGACATAAACAATTCACAAAGCGTTTGAGTACGTTTGCAAGGCTGTTGAAAACCTGGAAAGAATGGGAATGAAATAAATGCTATCCAGGAAAACTTTTGAAACCCCCCCCCCCCCCACGGCATGCTGATAGGCTCCCCAGAGAGAACACATCATCTACGACAGGGCCGGCATCACACACGCTGATACTATGAATAAAAGGGAATGGCTCAGATCACAGGAATTAATTAGTTTGCAACTCCAACTGCCAGGAAGGGCGCAGCACCACGGTAGCATTCTGGAGTGTGTTCGTATTAATGACTCTCCGACTGGCGCGCTGTTGACAGAATCTTGTCTGGTTCAACAAAACTGTGGAAGCAGCTTTTAAACTTCAGGGGCAACCCCCATCAAGCAGCGGTGGTTCTCCCTGCCAAAGCTACTAAATCAGGACTCAACAGCATCTCCTGCTGCCCTACCAAAACCTACCTGCTGAAACTGGAAATGCCCTGCCAGCCCCTCTCTAAGTGAAACTGACAGCAGAAACTGTGCTGCTTTTTGGAACGCTATAAAAATCTGGAACGACATCAGAAGAAGGGCAGGGATGACATGTTAAGAAAAGAGTGCAAAGAGGAAAGGGAAGTGGAAAGCTGGAGGATGGCCTAGGACCAAACTCTAGCAGTCAGGCAAGAGGGCAATGTAGCCACATACTGAATCCCATTGGACATCTGAGTCCAGTTGGAGCAGGCCAACAACCCATTTACTCCTGTGTCCTATGTTTACTCAGCCTATGAGGAGGGATGCAGGCAGGCGGGCAGGTGGGAAGGAAGGAAGGAAGGAAGGAAGGAAGGAAGGAAGGAAGGAAGGAAGGAAGGAAGGAAGGAAGGAAGGAAGGAAGGAAGGAAGGAAGGAAGGAAGGAAGGAAGGAAGGAAAAAGGATGGGCAAGTTCTTTTCAACAAATGTGCAGATGGACAAGGGACATGTGAGCTATGAGTCTGGCTGTCTGCTGGTTACTCCTTTGGTCATTCTCCCATACAATTTTCATTGTAGGCACTCCTTCCTTTCAATCTGTTCACATCCATTCACAGCTTTTTCGCCCTGTGAAAAAAAGAGAAGAGTCTTCACATTTTTCTAAAAGTGTGGTCTTGCTACTCTGCATTTGATCTTCTCCTGAGGCCCCCGAGTAACCAAGTCCTTCTGTCCATTAACTCACAATTTACGGCAGTGTTATGTGATATGCACCAGAACGCATTTATCTACTTGAGCCTGGGGGCGGGGGGGGGGGGTCTGCATTTTAGGAGCTTGCCAGCTTTACCTCTGCCATCTGAAACTCATTTCCAGGATAGACAGGAATTCCGTGTGTGTGTGTGTGCGTGTGTGTGTGTGTGTAGGAAAGAGGTGGAAGTGGGAAATCTAGAGTACCCTGTTTAAAGTTCTTTTGACTTTGCAGACGTTGAATGGTGAAGTGAAATATGGTTCTCTGGAAAACTCACTGGTATTTTAATTTTAAAAGAAAAAAGAAATTATGACAACTTTTCCATGGGTAAATGACAATTTCTCAAAGCATCCCAAATTATAGCGTTCTTTTCAGATAGTGGTGGTATTCTACAAGTTCAGCCCGGTTTGGCCGAACTGGTAGCTCCAACTATCATCTGCGAACGAATTGCTTCGCTCTGACGATCAGTTGCTGGGCCCTTCCACCTGCCCTGGCTCTATACTGACCCTTATTTCCTGCTTTTCAACCTCAGCTGCTTCGCACGGCACAGCTGATTGCCACGCGTCAGCTGTTTCGCACACAGGGCTTGTAGCAGAAGGTAACTTGAAAGTGCTGTGCATGTGCAAAGCGCGCACTCACACCGAACTGGTAGGAAAACACTGTTTTCAGAGACCCCTCAGTGGGTCCAGATGTGTCTTTTGACTTGACTGAGAAGTTCCTTCATTCCTCTGTTTGGCTTTGTAGTCTCCCAATCAGGGATCTCATCTACTGTTCATGGTGTTGCAGATAGGGTTATTCTTGGCTTGATCATCAGGGTTACACAGAGTAAAAGGCATTTTTCACTGAATCCAATCCTCCTTCTTCCACTGTCCCCCTTCCCCCATTATGGCATTTTGTTGACAAAGGTCCTTCAACATCATGATTTGCAGCCTTTGTACATGAAATGGGAAGAAACTGGCTCCCAGTGAATTCAGTATGTGATAATCCTGCATATGTCGTGTGAATAATGTTGATGCATCATTGTGCTCGGCACAATTTTAATGGGTTACATTTTTATTACTTTGATTTTTCATTTTCTATGAGTTATGTTTCCCTGCTTTGAAATAACCTTTTCATTTTTTTTTTTAATTTTATTTTGCCGGTATTGAGTAATCCTGGATACATCAACTGTATTTCAAACATTAGGAGTCTAGGATACAAAACCTAAAAACATTTGAAATTAAAGATTAAGGTAAATCTAAAGATCTGTGCAGTTGTTGCATATTGTAAAGGTAAAGGTTTCCCTTGCACATACAGGCTACTCGTTTCCAGCTCTGGGGGGCGGTGCTCATCTCTGTTACAAAGCCAAAGAGCCAGCGCTGTCCGAAGACATCTCCGTGATCATGTGGCCAGCATGACTAAATGCCAAAGGCACATGGAATGCTGTTACCTTCCCACCAAAGTGGTCCCTATTTTGCTACTTGCATTTTTACATGCTTTCGAACTGCTAGGTTGGCAGAAGCTGGAACAAGTAACAGGACTTCACTCCATTACATGGTGCTAGGGAATTTGAATCACCGAACTGCCAACCTTTCTGATTTACAAGCTCAGCATCTTAGCCACTGAGCCACCGTGTCCCTTGTTGCATATTGGCATGTGGGTAATTTTACTTTGAAATGTGACGAACCCTTTTCCTTTCTTTAACTCTCTTCATTTCTTCTTGCAAGCTCCAGTTCTTACTTCTGGTTTCTGTGTTTCCATCTCTACCTAATAGTATCTGTTTCAGCTTCTCTAGAAGGTGAAGACAATCCAGGGACCATTAACCATACCCGTTTTCTCTAATATTTCTACTTTTTTCAGCCTGGTCTATCTATCCTTCCATTGCCACCATCCAGTCAGAGCTGAAGAAGCTTCTTGGATGAGAAGTGAAACATCTTCAAAGAAAAAACCAGAAAGTCCAGTTGCCTCCTTGAAAAAAAGCACCTTTGGGACAACCATGACCTGGATGACTGAGAATCTCCGTAGACATTTAACCTAATCTATGTTTTTTCCATTTGCATATCAGCTTTAATAACAACAACAACAACAATAATAATAATAATAAACAACTACATAAAATTGGGTAGTTTAATATTTTATAAAAAATCATTCTAATATAGTACATTTTTAAATTATAGATAGACCTCAACTTACAACCATAATTGGGCCCAAAATTTCTGTTGTTAAGTGAGACATTTGTTAAATGAATTTTGCCCCCATTTTATGATCCCCTTGCTACATTTATTAAATGAATCACTTCAGTTGTTAATTTAGTAACCAGATTGTTAAGTGAATCTGGCTTCCCCATTGACTTTGCTTGTCAGAAGGTCACAAAAGATGATCTCATGACCTCAAGATACTGCAACGGTCATGAATATGATTTAGTTGCACAAGCCTCTGAATTTTGATCATGTAACCATGACAATGCCACAACGGTCTAAATGTGAAAAATAGTCATGTCACTTGCTGCTGTAACTTTGAACAGTCACTAAATGAACTGATATAAGTCAAGGATTACCTGTAGCTTTAGCAACATACACATTGATACACTTTCCTCCAACAATGTACATTTCTGTCCGTGGGTTTTCTTTTTAGGCGGAGTGGGCTGTGAAATTTGGAAAGGTATTAAAAACTGAAGCACAGTTTATCTTTGCCTCACTGAGTGTTCAAGTTATAATATTAAGCCAGCACCAGAATATTTCAATCAAAAGGGAACATGTTGACATGTGTCTCTTTGGTGGACCTTGAAAGATTTTTACTACGGACTTTCTGATAACATCTGGTTCAATGTTTAATTTGAAGTTGAAGTTGAAGCTTTCCTGCTAACTAGGAACTAGGAAAAGAAGATACTTGTTTACTGGTTTGAAAAACATTAGAGATGAAATCAAGTTAGTCCCATGTCCAAGCAGACCACATAGAGGGTTCTGTGAAAGTAATGACATCATAGGAAAACATTCTGGTTTTTCATTCCCCAAAGGGCAATTGTATTTTGGCCATGTCATGCAGGGGAATTCACTGGAGAAAGCAATTAGGTTGGTAAGAGTTAGCGGTAAAAGCAAACCAGGCTGCCAAAGAATATAAAGGGTGGACACCATCAAAGTTGACACTAGCAAGAGCTCAGAAAAACTCAGTGCAAGATCAGAAGTTGTGGAGAGACCTGGTCTCTAAGAGTATCTAAGAGTTGGCCATGATTGAACAGTTAACATCATCATCCTCATTCTCAAATGATTGAAAAATGCTTAATGTATCGAGGTAGATGGACTGCAGTGTTCATTTTTTTCTAATCTTGATTACAGCCTGTTTGATTAGACAACAGTGTTATTCCTCAGGGGAGGAAAAAGAGCTAAAATATTATATCTGGGTCTTCAAAACTTGACTCTTCCACAGTTGTTCTTCTATTAGTCAATTCAGTGATTTTAATTAAAAATGGAACGGTTTGAACATAAGGCATAATTAAATAGATGCCTGCTATAACTTCTGTATTGGTATGGCTCATTTCACCATCTCAGCACATTCTTCCATTGAAGTGATCAACATCACATAACAAATCTATTCCTTTGCGTTTGGTGATTGCTTGTGACTGTTTTTCAAAACTTTGCCTTTCTAGCTGCTATAGTTTTTATCCATTACAGCAGAGTTACAGTAATGGAAAAGGGAATTTATGGAAAGACAATTTTCAGGTATGTCTTATCTTAAAAGGAAAGGTTGTGTATTCCAATGGGATCTCATTCCAGATGTATTTAGGGTTGCAGTTTGATCAAAAGTATGTTTTTTTTAATCCCATAAAGTCTAATAGGTTTAGGATGGCATGTATATGTCTATGGAGATTCTCAGTCATCCAGGTCATAATTGTCCTAAAGGTGCTTTTTCAAGAGGGAACCGGGCTATCTTGTTTTTCTTTGAAGATGTTTCGCTACTCAAGTTTGCTGATGACACAACAGTGTTTGGTCTCATTCGAGACAATGATGAATCTGCATACAGACAGGAGGTTATACAACTTGCCGCGTGGACAATCTGGAACTGAACAATCTGGAACTGAACATACACAAAACCGTAGAAATGGTGGTAGACTTTAGAAGAAACCCTCCCATACTACCACCTCTTACAATACTAGACAACACAGTATAAACAGTAGAGACCTTCAAATTTCTAGGTTCTACTATATCATATGACCTAAAATGGACACCTATCATCAAAAATGTCATCAAAAAAGCACAACAAAGAATGTTCTTTCTGCGCCAACTCAGAAAGCTCAAAGTGCCCAACAAGCTGCTGATCCAGTTCTACAGAGGAATTATTGAGTCTATCATCTGCACCTTTATAACTGTCTGGTTTGGTTCTGCAACCCAACAGGACAGACACAGACCTCAGAGGATAATTAGGACTGCAGAAAAAACAATTACCACTCACCTGCCTTCAATCGAGGACCTGTATACTGCACGAGTCAAAAAGAGGGCTGTGAAAATATTTACAGACCCCTCACATCCCGGACATGAACTGTTTCAACTCCTTCCCTCAGGACAATGCTATAGAGCACTGCAAACCAGAACAACTAGACACAAGAACAGTTTTTTCGCAAAAGCCATCACTCTGCTAAACAAATAATTCTCTCACCACTGTTCAACTATTTACAACGTTTACACTACTATTACTGCTAATCTTCTCATCACTCCTTATCACCCATCCCCTCCCACTTGTGACTGTAACTTTGTTGCTTGTATCCTCACAATTTATATTGACTGTTTCCTAGTATGATTTGATTGTTGATTGTACCCTATGACTATCATTAAGTGTTGTATGTTATTATTCTTGATCCTTAACAAATGTATGTATACTGAGAGTATTTACACCAAGACAAATTCCTTGCACCTCTGGGATGATGGCATGTTATAGAGCAGAGGTCTCCAACCTTGGCAACTTTAAGACTTGTGGACTTCAACTCCCAGAATTCCTCAGCCAGCTTTGAATTCTGGGAGTTGAAGTCCACGAGTCTTAAAGATGCCAAGGTTGGAGACTCCTGATCTAGAGAACGTGTAGTCAGTCTATTTCCCCTTGGAGGAAACTCTTTCTTCACTTTTCTTTCTAGTTCCTGAGCAACAACTTTCCTAGCAAATCCTCTAAGGGAGATCCTGTCATGATCTAAAAAAATAGGCCCTATGTAAAAAGTTAATTCATTAAGGTCAATACAACTATTAAAACACCCTGGCAGGCAACCCACACCAGCCTTGTATGGGAAGCCTGGAAAAAAAGCAGGCTACATTCATTAATAACAGAAAAATGTGTTACAATGATGAAATATTTTTTCTAGGGGTCTCCACAGACTGGTCTGGGTGCTGGCCTAGAATCCAGGAGACTGAGAGTTCTAGTCCTGCTTTAGGCCTGAAAGCCAGCAGGGTGATTTTGGGCCACGCTCTCTCACACACAATTCAATCCACCTCACAGGATGGTTGTTGTGGGAAAATAGGGAGAGAAAGGAGTATTCAGTATTATTTGAGTTATTTATAAAAATGATGGTGGGATTTTTTTAAAAAAAAATCTAAATAAAATAAATTGTAATATAATATAATAAATTATATCGTAACATAACACAATCTGTCAGGAGAAAGGCAGAATAAAAGTTGAATAACTGAAGAAATATTTCTTAAAATATTTGAAACAAAAGAATAAATAGCTGCACAAAAGATGAAGAGAAAAAGATAGTGGATAAAAAATAAAATATCAATAAATAAACAGGAAGTTAACATTTATAGAAATGTTTATTAATTAATTAAATCTATAGAATTGAGGTCATTTTTTCAATTTTTTAAATAAAAACCATGTGCAACATGGGTTAAAAAGATATTCAATTACTAGATTGCACCTTCCATTTTGACACTGATAAACCTCTCTAGACAGGGGTTATTCCTCTGTCCTGGTCCTATTAGACCTATCAGCGGCTTTTGATACTATCGACCATAGTATCCTATTGCGGCGGTTGGGGGGGTTGGGGGTTGGGGGCACCGTGTTACGGTGGTTCGCCTCCTTCCTCTCCGACCGCCTGCAATTTGTGTTGGCGGGGGAGAAAGGTCCACCTCTAGGCCCCTCGATTGTGGGGTGTCTCAGGGGTCGGTCCTCTCTCCTCTCTTGTTCAACATTTATGTGAAGCCGCTGGGGGAGATCATCTGTGGCTTTGGGGTGAAGTGTCATCTGTACGCTGATGATACTCAGCTGTACATCTCCACCCCAAGCCACCCCAACGATGCCATGGAGGTCATGTCCTGTTGTCTGGAGGCCATGCGGAACTGGATGGGCGGGAACAGGCTCCGACTCAATCCTTCCAAGACTGAGTGGCTGTGGTTTCTGGCATCCCGATATAGCCAGATAGTTGCTTCGCTGGCTATTGAGGATGAGATTTTGCCCCCTTCAGAGAGGGCTCGCAATCTGGGGGTCCTCCTGGATGCACGGCTGTCCTTGGAAGATCACATTACGACCATCTCCAGGGGGGCGTTTTATCAGGTTCGCCTGATCTGCCAGATGCGGCCCTTTCTGGATCGGGATGCCTTACGCATGGTCACTCATGCCCTGGTCATCTCCCAACTGGACTACTGTAACGCCCTCTACATGGGGCTCCCGAATGGGAGCATCTGGAGGCTTCAACTGGTACAGAATGCGGCTGCGCGGGTGGTTATGGGGGCGTCAAGGTTCTCTCATGTGACGCCCCTCCTGCGCGAGCTGCATTGGTTGCCAGTGGCCTCTCGGGTGCGCTGTAAGATTTTAGTGTTAACTTTTAAAGCGCTCCATGGCATCGGACCAGGATATTTACAAGACTGCATTCTGCCAGTTTCCTCTCACTGTCCGGTGCACTCCCACAGGGAGGGTCTCCTGCGGGTCCCGTCAGCATTTATGTGCCGGCTGGTGACCCCGAGGAATAGGGCCTTCTCTGTGGGGGCATCTGCCCTCTGGAATGGGTTGCCCCAGAGTTACGTACAGCCACGGACCTGGGGACCTTCAGGCATGCCTTGAAAACCTGGCTCTTTGACCAGGCCGGCTTGAGCTGATTTTAGATTTGGGTATTTTAATTTTTATATTAAATTTTAGGGTTTAAGGGAGGGGTTTTAATGGTTTTACAGCCAGGGTCTTTAATTTAATTTAGTTTTAACTTTTGTATATTTAATGTTCTTAATTATATGGCTGCGCACCGCTCCGAGTCCTTCGGGAGAGGAGTGGTATATAAATAATAATAATAATAATAATAATAATAATAATAATAATAATAATAATAATAATAATAATAATATATGTCCTTTTCTAAATCATTTTCAAAGCATGCCCAACTATGTTCCTTTATAGAATACAAGGATGTTTTTCTGTGTTGTTTAATAAAACTATACATTTTTGACCAGGATTTTCTGTAGTATAGATTTTCAAAAGAAAAATGAGGCAGGTAGCTTTGCAAAATTTGGAGAACCTCGAATTTTGAAGAATAACTTGACTTCAAACTATTGATGTAATGGTTTGAAAATGTGACATTAAATATATATTCATATTCAAATGCAAATTCAGAGGACTTTTCTCTGTCCTTAGTCACAATTGTTGAAGGTAAAGAATTGGAAGGGATTATCAAGCCCAATCTCCTGGACATTGCAGGATTCCCTATACCATCCCAAATAGGTAACTATCCATCTACTGTCTAAAGATCCCAATTGAAGGGGAAGAAATCACTCCATGAGTTAATCTATTCCATTGATTGACAGTTCTAACTGACAAGAAGTTTCTCTAATGTCTAATTTGTATCTCGATCCTTGAAGCTTCATCAATTCATTCTAATCTAATCCTCTGAAGCAAGTGAGAATAAGTCCAAAGCCCTCTACAGCATGACAGCCTTTCAGATATTTGAAGACAACTGTCATGTCCCCACTCACCATTCACCTCTGTGAACTAAACCTACCTAGGTTTTTAAATCATTACTTATAGAGTTCTCCTGCCGCCATTTTGGTAGTCTTTCTCTGACTTATCAATATCTTTTTAAAATTGGAGTGTGCAAAAATAAACACAATATAGCAAATGTGGCTGGATCAAGGCAGGATAAAGCGTAATAATTACGTCCTGTGGACTCTGTTCCTCTTGATGTTCTTCAAGAGTCTGGCCTCCTTTGAGACTGTATTATAGTATTGAGATGTTATGTCTGACCATGAGATGATGCCAGAGCTGGCTTGAACACCTATCTGGGTTTGCAAAGAGTAGGCAAAGAGTAGGGTGAATACATGTGTTTCTCCTGCAAGAAGACCAGGTATGAATTTTAAAAATACCACTGCAAGCCATCCATAATGAAGTCCAAACAGCGACAGCAACATTTACATACAACAGAGACTGTAAGGAGTAGAATCTATAAATACAAGAAGCTATTCCAATGAGCTTTTAGTATCAGTTAATTTAATTGTGGGTCTTCACCTTCATTTTTATTTCTTTTGATTTTATTTAAACCCTTTGCTCATAGATTTCTATTGTTTATGACACTAGGCTAGAAACTAGGAGATTATGTCCTGCTTCAGGCATGAAAAATCAGCTGGGTGACTTTGGGTCAGTCGCTCTCTCTTAGTCCAACTCACCTCACAGGATTGTTGTTGTGGGGAAAATAGGAGGAGGAAGGAGTATTAGGTATGTTTGATTTATTTATAAAAATAATAAAGTTGGGATTGGGATTTTTTAAAAAAATTAAAGTAAAATAAATTGTCACATAATATAATAAATTATAACAACAACTGAAATGTCTTTGAATATTAGTAGGTCGGGCAGTGGTGGGATTAAAACATTTTTACGGTTCTATGGGTGTGGCTTGGTGGGCATGGCAGGGAAAGGATACTGTCAAATCTCCATCCCCACCCCACTCCTGCGGGAAGATTACTGCAAAATCCCCATTTCCTCTCCAACCCCACTAACCTGCTTTCCAGCTCTGTTCTCCTGTGCAAGTCAACAAAAGAAGACCCAGCCGATCAGCTGGGACTCAGGAGGCAGAGAATAGATGGAGGCAGGGCCAGTCAGAGGTGGTACTGCCAGGTTCTCTGAACTACTCAAAATTTCCACTAGCCGTTCTCCAGAACTGGTCAGAACCTGCTGAATACCACCCCTGAGCTCAGGTTGCTAGTTATGTTGTTTGTTTGAGCTCCAAGATTGTGCACAATCCAAAGCACACTGAAGATTGTCTCCTCAAATGGGGATGAAACAGTTTGCAACCAAATTGCAAAGCTCAGAGCTCAAACGGACAGCATAACAACAACTTAATATAATCTGTTATGAAATAATAATTGTACTAAAAAAAATTCCCCCTCTTCCACTTTCCACTTTGCTTTTAG
Source organism: Bungarus multicinctus (assembly GCA_023653725.1). Lineage (NCBI taxonomy): Eukaryota > Metazoa > Chordata > Lepidosauria > Squamata > Elapidae > Bungarus > Bungarus multicinctus. Next base: position 185,927,316 of record CM042834.1, read on the forward strand.
CAAAATGGAGCTGTTATCTGTGCAAAAGAACCTCTTTTCACACCAAATATCATCCAACCAATATTTTTTTCTAATGCTCATCTAATTTGGCAGCCAATTTATGGATTCCATGCTTTGCCTATGGATAAGCTTATTACAAGGCCTAACAATTGTTTTCAGACCAAATTAACTAAGCTGGGTCAAAATAATCCAATCTATGTTATGGGACAGTGTGATACATAAATGAGGTTTTCTGGATCTCCCATTATTCTGCATCATTGGATGAATATGGGTTTGAGGGAAGAATAAAAATTCTTATTTATTTGTATTACTCTATTCATATTTTTTTATAAATCTGTACATTATATTGCTTTTAAATTCTTTTTTTCTTCTCTTCCTATTCTGAAACATTCCAAGTATATTTATCACTTCCTCAAAATTTCCACCAAAGCAATGCTTTTTAACCAGTTCATGCAGAGGCGATATTCAGCAGGTTCTGACCAGTTCTGGGGAACCGGTAGCAGAAATTTTGAGTAGTTCGGAAAACTAGCAAAAACCACCTCTCACTGGAGATTTTACAGTATCCTTCCCCTGCCATGCCCACCAAGCCACGCCCACCAAGCCACGCCCACAGAACCAGTAGTAAAAAAATTTGAATCCCACCACTGAATTCATGTCCTTTAGCTATTATTTCTCCTCTTATTTCTTGATTGCTAAGTATGCTCTGGAGTCTTTAAGGTAGAATTTCCTTAAAAATAAATTAGCAAGGACAAAATGCCAACCCTAGAACACCCTGTCAACATACTTACTGATTCCTTCCAAGATCTTTGAAGTGTTAATGATAGTTTTGCAGAAATCAGTTATTATTTTATAGCAAAGTCACCAGTATTATTTTCCCCCAGAAGTCAAGATAATTATCCACTACTGTTTACATCTCCACTGGATCTTCTTTTAAAAATTTGTTATGGATGGCATTTTCCAGTTCTGTAGACCTCATTCTTGGAGATCTCTTACATTGTGGAGAAGTTACCGAATTCATATCTGAGCATTCCTTTATTGCTTTTTGGCCTTTTGGCTAAGATCAAGTGTGGTGTAGTATTCCTTTAAAAAAGATGGGAGAGGATTAGCCAGAAAATCAAGGTAAATGACAGACAGACAGACGGGGGTAGAGAGAGAGAGAGAGAGAGAGAAAGAGAGAGAGGGGGGGGGGAGTAGGTTGTTTGGTAGATTGATTCTTGGTAATCCTTCTCCAAGCACTAGTAGTACTTTAAATAACTAGAACTGAACTATATTTGTGTGTGTGTGTGTGTGTCTGTCATGCCCTGGTGGAGACTGACTCTGAGGGAGAGGAGGAATAGCTGACAGGGAGTGGAAGTGTGGCTTCGGAGGTTATGGAGGAGGTTGGGGGAGGGCAGAGGCCAGCTGGGCAGTCAGAGGAGGACCCAGGCCCATCCCCTCTCCATCCTAGGGCACGCAGGGAGGAGAGAATAAGGGAGAGACGTGGTATACTGGGGTGCAGAGAGGCTTGATTCTCTTCATGGGCTGCATGACAACTAGATAAGAGGATGGACATGCGTACGGGTGAGTGCTGGAAACAAAGCATGGAAATATCTCTAGTTTATTGTTCCTCTCTGAGTTTGGAGTCCTTTCCAGTGGGTGTTCTGATATCTGTGGACGTCTTTGTTGTGGAGCGGCGGTAATCACTTGAGGCAGACAACCAAGGCAAAAGGTTCAGCTCTTACTTTATTTACAAATAAAGGGTTACCGCTACTGCTGCTCTAATATGGCAGCCAGCTGGAGCGGCAACAGCTGATGCCGTTTGACATCTCCTTTTATAGCCGGCGTCAAACGGCATCAACCAATGGGAGAGGTCCGTGCTTCCCGCTTAAAGCACGGACCTGAGTGGAAACTGCAGTCAATACACAACACTCCTCCCTCCCAGAGAGGAGCATGCGTAGTCCTGTAAATATGTTGGGCACCTGCGCAGTCGTCCTGATCTTCTTAGTTCGGCTGAAAATGGCGCCGGGCTGCTGCCTTCTGCTTGCTGCATGGCTTCCATCGGTGATGAGGCTGCAGGAGCATCGGGAACTTGGTCAGGACCCTGGTCAGCTTCTTCTCCAGGTAGGCTGTCATCACCGGTGGGCTGGAGGCTAGCTTCTTCGGGTAGGGGTAGTTTTTCCGCATCAGGACCATCTAGATGACCTTTGGGTATAGTGCTCCAACGCCTCCTCAGGTGGTCCACATGGCGGCGCCAGACATGCCCATCAGGTAGCTGGATTCTATAAGACTTGGGACCAGTTACTGCCACCACACGACCAGGTAACCACAATGGGTGCCTAGCAAAGTTCCTGATATATACTTTGTCATTTACTAGGAACCCTCTGTCTTGACTGTTAGACCCAAGGGGAAGCACTGGGGCATAATTTGGGTGAAGCCTGTCAAGAGTGGTTCTCAGACGGTGCCCCATTAACACTTCAGCTGGTGACCTATTTGTGGAGGCACAGGGTGTTGTATGTTGGCTTAGAAAGTATTGAGCCAGTCTAGAATGCCAGTTAATGGGTCCCAATCTCTGTAGTACCTCTTTAGCAGATCTGACTGCCCCCTCAGCCAGACCATTACTTGCAGGGTGAAATAAGGCTACTAATATGTGTCTGATGCCCAGGTTGGCTAGGAAGATCTCAAATTCGCAAGAGGTAAATTGGAGGCCGTTGTCGGATACAATGGAGTCAGGAAGGCCATGTGTGGCAAACATCCTGGTTAATGCTTTATTAACTGCTTCAGTGGTTGTGGTGTGCATTAAGGTCAGTTTCACCCACTTTGAAAATGAATCTACTACCACTAAGAATGTACGCCCGTGGAAAGGGCCAGCCAAATCTATATGAATTCAGGACCACGGGCTTCCTGCCTCTTCCCAGGTCCTAGGGGTGGCTGCTGGAGGGGATGACCTGGTGGCCTGGCATGCCTGACATGAATTGACCCAGCTAGAGATTTGGGCATCCATACTAGGCCACCATACGTAGCTGCGAGCGAGGGCCTTCATCCTAACTATACCTGGATGACCCTTGTGAAGTACCTTTAAGACTGAGGTTTGTAGCTTGGGGGGGATCACTACCCTGGTTCCCCATAGTAAACAGCCTTGCAATGAGGAAAGTTCCTGTTGGCGTAGCTTGTAGGGTAGGAATTCTGATGGATAAGGGGTTGCAGGCCACCCCTCCCTACCCAGTCAAGAACTTGGGAAATTACCTTGTCCTTGGCCGAATGGGCAGCGATGTCAGAAGCGGTGACAGGCAGCTTGAGCTCTTCAATCAGGAAAACGGCATTTGTTGGTGCTGGGTCCTCAACTGGAACTGGCAGGGGGCAACAACTGAGGGCATCTGCATGGCCAAGCATTTTTCCAGAGCGGTGGACCAGTGTATATGAATATGCAGCCAGAAAAACGGTCCACCTAGTCATCCTTGGGGATAAAATCTGGGGAGTTTGTTTAGTGCCAGATAAAATTCCTAACAGGGGCTTGTGATCTGTTATCAGTTCAAAATGATGACCGTAGAGAAACTCATGGAATTTCTTTACTGAAGCAACTGCAGCCAAGGCCTCCTTGTCAATTTGACTATAGTTGCATTCAGTGGAGGATAGTGTCCTTGAAAAGAAGGCAATAGGTGCTTCTGCACCATTTGGCAGTCTGTGACTCAGAACAGCCCCTATTCCAAAAGGGGAAGCATCTGCAGCTAGAACTAGTGGTAAATTCTTGTTGAATTGTATTAACACAGCTTTGGACGTGAGTAGCGATTTGACTTCCTTGAAAACAAGAGTTTCTTTTGGCCCCCAGTGTCATGGTGTCTTCTTGTCTAGGAGCCTGTGAAGAGGCTCTGCAATTGAAGCTTTATGGGGCAGGAACGAAGTATAGAAATTTAGAAGTCCCAGAAAAGCTTGGAGCTCAGTCTTATTAGTAAGAGTGGAAGCTTCATGAATGGCCTTTACTTTAGACTCTGTTGGGTGAATACCCGAGGCGTCAATTTTGTAACCTAAAAATTCCACTTGTGGAGTGGCAATGGTGCATTTTTCTCTTTTTAATTTAAGACCTGACTTTTTAAAACGTTCAAGGACACTTCTGACTCTCTATAGCAATTGAGTTTGATTGTTGGCAGATATAAGAATGTCATCGAAATATGGTACAACGCCTGGTAACCCTTGCAAAATCCTTTCCATTAGAGACTGGAAAATTCCAGGGGCTACACTAACTCCAAATTGTAGGTGTGTACATTTAAAAGCGCCTCTGTGTGTCACTATGGTTTGCAGTTCTGCAGTTTCGTCATCAACAGGGAACTGTTGATAAGCCTGTGACATATCTAGCTTTGCAAAAATGGAGACAGGCTCAAGGGAATGGAGTAAATGTTGCACAATGGGGACCGGATAAGCGCTTACTTGCAAATATCTATTTATGGTGGTTTTATAGTCAGAACAGATCCTCAAATTTCCGTCCTTCTTTAGAGTTGTCACTATTGGGGTCTCCCATTTGGAAAAATCTATAGGTTGTAGTATGCCTTGTTTAATTAATCTGTCTAGTTCCTTGTCAAGTTTAGGACAAATTGCAAAAGGTACCCTGCGGGGTTTTAAACGGATTGGTACTGCTTGGGGGTCTACCTTGAAGGATATTGGGGTTCCCACGTAGCAGCCTAGGCCTTCGCTGAATACATCAGCATATTCCCTGAACAGGGAGTCAACTTCTGAACTTGCAATGGCGTGGATTCCACCTATGTGGAGGCCTAGGGCAGGGAACCAGTCTAATCCCAATAGGCTTGGGAAGGCACCATCCACTATCACTAAAGGCAAGTGACCCTTAAAATCTTGAAAATGAATTAGAAACTTGCCTTTTCTGATGACAGGAATGGTTCTGCCTTGGTAGTCCCGTAGAGTCAGGTTGCAGCCTGGAATCTTCTTTCTTGTTATTCTGGGAAGCAGTTGTTTCAAGGTGCCCCACGAGATGATGGATAGTGCAGAGCCGGTGTCTACTTCCATTCTGCATGGTCTACCTTCTATAAAAACAGTGACACTAATTTTGTTAAAACTACTTTTAGGTATCTTAGCTTGGTAGCATGTGCAACAAACCTCGATTTGTCTTGGAAATTGTTTAGCTTTCTGAGGCCTTTGAGGCTGTCAGCCTTTAAGGCTGGCCTTTGAGGCTGTCAGAGTATGCCTGCCTGACATACTCTTGCCAAATGACCCTTCTTTTGGCATCTTAATATACGGCATTCCTGAATCTGCAGGATGCCCTGAGATGGTTGCCCCCACAGCTTAAGCAGGTGGGCTGTATTCGTGGAGGTTGATTTGCAACCTGTCTGTACTCCCTTTGATTAGGGTTGGGCTGACTGAGGTGGTTTATCTCAGTAGCCTCTTCTAAACCTTCCTTTGTGGAGACTTCATCAAAATGCACTGTTGGGTTATCTAGTCTAATTGGATTTCCCTGTATTTCAGCTGCTGAGAGTGCTGATAGCTCAGCAGCCTGGGATTCCTCTATGGCTTGTTTTAAGGTTAGGTCTCCTTTAGCTAGTAGTCGTCTTTGCAGCTTGGGGTCCCTAACTCCACAGACCAGCTGAACTAACAGCATATCTTCTAGGTAATCCCTGAATCCGCAATGTAAGGCAGCTGTTCGTAGTGCTGCCATGTAGTCACTAATGGTTTCTTCCTCAGTCTGGGTGCGCCTTCTAAAGGCAAGGCGTCTGGCAATTCTAGAAGGCTTAGGGGAGTAATGGTTGGAGAGAATTTCTTGCAATTCTTCCCAGGGAATAGTCTTAATAGATCGTGGAGCCAATAATGCTGTTGTGGTGTCAATTACCGTGGCTCCGCAAAAGTTTAGAAAATAAGATTTTTTTCTATGCTCAGAAATGTCAGTAAGGTCTATAGCATCTAAAAAGCAGTCAAACCGGTTCCTGTATGATTCCCATGTCTCTGCCGTCGGTCTGAAAGGCGGGAATGCAGGATTCAAAGACATCTTTCCCTCAGCTGTGCTGCTTCTCCTGAGGCAATTTAAAAATCACGCTTCGCGAACAGTGATAGCAGCTCTGTAGCGATTTCAGCTCTTGGTTAGTGACTTCTCTCTTTGTCCTTTTTGCCTGGCTTGCCTCTATTAAGGATCCTGCCCTCGTCACCAGTGTTGTGGAGCGGCGGTGATCACTTGAGGCAGACAACCAAGGCAAAAGGTTCAGTTCTTACTTTATTTACAAATAAAGGGTTACCGCTACTGCCGCTCTAACACGGCAGCCAGCTGGAGCGGCAACAGCTGATGCCATTTGACATCTCCTTTTATAGCCGGCTGTCAAACGGCATCAACCAATGGGAGAGGTCCGTGCTTCCCGCTTAAAGCACGGACCTGAGTGGAAACTGCAGTCAATACACAACAATCTTCAAGCCCTTATCTTGCCTGGTTGACTTTGTTTTTTACTCTTTATTATTTAAACGGCATTTCCTCCTTCTTGTAACTGCTTGTGTGGGAGTTTTTTGTCTCCAGTCAAGGATATTTGGAACTTGGAAGCAAAATGAAGGAATAAAAGAGGCTTCACCTGTTTTTTGTGACTGTTTATTTTGTATCCCACCCTGGGTCATCATAGTGTCTGTGTCTGTGTCTGTGTGTGTATCTCTCTCTCTCTCTATCTATCTATCTATCTATCTATCTATCTACTCTATGTGTGTGTGTATGTGTGTGTACGTGTATGTACGTGTATGTGTATGTACATAATGCCAACCTAGCAGTTTGAAAGCATGAAAATGCAAGTAGAAAAATAGAGATCATTTTGGTAGGAAGGTAATAGCGTTCCGTGTACCTTCGGCATTTAGTGATGCCGGCCACCTGACCACGGAGACATCTTTGGAGAGCACTGGCTCTTCAGCTATGGAACGGAAATGAGCACTGCCCCCTAGAGCCATAAATTTTGTGTATGTATGTATGTATGTGTGTGTGTGTGTATATATATATATATATATATATATATATATATATATATATATATATATATATATATATATATATATATATATATATATATATATAAAGTTTTCTACTGCTGCTTTTTTTAGGTGACCTTTTGAGAGGTTTGATCATGCCCCCCACTGGGTAGAGTCTGCTATTATCATGTCATCTGCAATAACAGGGACACCTGCTATGTTTTGGAAAATCTCTGCAGTTTTTAATGTCAAAACACTTCACCACTTGATTTTATGCCAAAAAACCTAGGCACTGGCATTTAAATCTTGTTTAGAGACTGTTAAAGCAGCACAATGCTGATGATCCATTGTCTAATCTTATTGGGTATCTATCTCTGTCATCTCAGGAAAAGAACAATCTCATTTCTAGCTACCTTATATTACACATTTGCTATTTTTGGTACAGCTCATTTGTTTATCTATCTGGATTTAAATTGATCTCTAGGATATATGCAAGGTTATTTTTTTTCTTTTCATTAAACTTACAAAAAAACCCATCTAAGGTGGGGAATGTTATTTTTGCTGCGATTCTGGGTCTAGTACAAAGACGAGCCAACAACCACACAAATGTGGGAGGGGATTTCTTTTTCCCAATGTATATCTTCCCAACCTTTAATTCCACTTTCGTAGCACTTTGTTCTTGTTTCCATAATTGTGAAACATTTGAAATTTCTTACACTTAATACCTTGGAATTACCATTCGCAGAATTCTCAGCCATCTCGGTGGTTGGTTGAGCTGGCTAGAGTGGCCCCAACAAGCGAGGAATTGAACTAATTCAGAAATCCTGCTCTAAAGTATATGCATAGAATTTCTAGATTTCAAGATGTGTTTATCCATAATTTAAGACACTTTCACACTAGCATCGTTTCTAGCTTTGCTGATAAAGAAGTTCAAATCTACTGGTCAGTGGTATCCACAGAACAAAAAGATAAAGTCAAGATGGCAGCCATCCCTGTGTGACACTTTGATTACATGTTCAGTAGTAGGCAGGTTACATGCCCCGCACTACTGGCAAATAATTATTGTCTGAAAACCTCTCTTAATGCTGACACTCATTGAGCATTGACCCATCTATCTATTTGTTCTAGCACAAACAAAGAACACTCAGAGCCAATCAGTGCTGATCTTCCTTCCATACAGACAATCAGAGCCAACTCTCCAATCAGATGAGTTGCCACTAGTCATGGAACAATGAAGTGCTCTTTCCTCCACTCCATAAAGAAGAGAAGAAAATAGATTGTTAGCCTCCCCTTCATCTATTTTGGTATGTCTGTTTTTTTTAAAAAAAAAAGAAAGAAAGAGGTTGCTAGGAAGCCAGGCCATGTGGAAGAAATAAATCCATTGAAAATTCTTCTTACATCCTACTTCCTCCTTGTCATTGTAAAAGTCTGCTGTGCATGCCCTCAACTGAAGAGCTCGATGCATCTCTCAATAACTGACCATGGCTGCAATGTCTATAGGCAAGCTAGATTGGAGGAGTGAGGTAGGCGCAAAGGAAAATAAATTCTGAGCAACATGTACAAGAAGAGACATGTTCCAGGTATGGGATGTTGACCTGCTGGGTGATGGATGTGGGTGGGTGTGATCTATGTGAGGAACAGCTGACTTGATCTTTGGATTTAGATGACCAGGCAGAGCCTGAAGGTGGAGTCAAATGTGTCATCAGTTTGGAGTTCCTACACTCCCATGAGAAATCTAAGCCCAGCCTCCCCCCATAAATTCTGCTGACCCATATCTAGCACCAATTGCCTTGAGCATTAGCAGATCAGATTCTTGTTTATATGTAGCATGTAATTAACTTGAAATGCTTTGAACTGAACTTTTGTTCCTGGTTACTTGCATTGTAATCTACACTAAAGGGAAGGCAAGGATTGCCTCCAATAGGAAAATGGATTTCTACCAGCGCAACAAGCACTTCACAGAATCTGGAAATTAAAATGGAATAAGGTAACCATAACAGGGTAAGAGATTCATGCTGTCAACATAGACAAGCATCCTGAGAACAAGCTCTAATATGGCAGAATAATCCCCACAATCTTTCTGGAAGTTCTCTTAAGTAGCAACAGCTGCTCACTCTTCCTGCTTTCTTGTTTTGGTTCCACAACCGTATTACTCTCCTTACCTTTCTCTTCCAATAAGGATCATCTGACTTCTAATCAACGAATCAGATACTCTGTCCTAACAAATGTTTTATTATCTCAGTTTGCTTTTTTTTTTTTGCCTCTGATCAGCAGCTAAATTAGTTTATCCCACTTTTCTGAGCTGTCAAACATAGCCGATGAGCTGACCTTGGTTTCACCAATTAGACTGCAGTTGGTCTATCATTCTCTTATTTTTGCTGCCTTTGGATCTCTTTTGCAAATTGAAGTCCTGTTAAGGCAGAAGTTTACTTGCATAGTTTGGTCCATCCTGACAGTTTGAGAAATGTTTTTTTTTTTTAACCAAAGAAAAGCAATTAAATCTTTTTGTGGTCTGAAGCTGAAACCAGATGAGTGCCACCAGGAAAAGTCAAATGGCATTCTGATCGTAAACATGACAGAATAATGGCTTAACAAGAGCTTAACTATATCCACAGCTGTATTCAAATACCCAATCTTAGCCTGTGACTTTACCCTCATAATCCTAAATGAAACTAAACCTAGCCCATTTTCTTGAAGAACACAGAATGTGTGCCAAAAGGCCTTATCTCCTGTAAAGAATATCCATGTCTAAGTTTCTTTAGTATTTAGTATTTTAAAAACCATTTCACCCAAGATGGCAACAGGATCAAATGAAAAGGGCTGGATATCACAGATCGGATCAACATCCTTCCGATCTTATAAACTCCAAATTCCAACAGTGTCAATGAAAATAGCCAAGAACTACAACTTTGCTACAACCATGGAAGTTGGAGCAAAAGCATGAGGTTGCCTGCCTGACGTACAGAATGAGGCGTGGTATTTTTACTATACCAGATCCCTAGGCTGAAATACAATGCACCTTTCCTGTTGAACACAGTAAAATCTATTCTGTATAAACATGTTTAGAGTTCATTTTTTAAAAATAGTTGCTTACAGTAAGCAGAATTTTTCAGTTGATCATAGATCATGGAAACAAGCAGATCTCTTTAATACAGCTAAAGCTAATCATCGAAACCCACGTAAGTCTAAGGAATGCCATAATTTCCCCACAGCATCTCTTGCATGGGCTACTTTTAGGTATTTCCACAAAGGGCAGCATCTTGTTCTTCCTTCCATTGAATAATGTATTTCAGGTGGGAGAGAAGGGACAGGATAATCCACAGCACCATCCATAAAATGATGTTTATGCTGCCTTCTTGATCATGGGACTTTAACTTGAAATTAGGATATGATAATACCCATCCCTCCAAAAATTCATCAGGGCTGTTCATTCTGAAGGGATGGTTAAAACGAGGATTTTATACAATTTAGTGGGATTACACAGGGGATGGATTTGGCCTGACAAGCTGTGTATATAATGATAATCAACTCCATTTGGATGAATTTTGCTCTGTGAGCTGGCTGGCAAACTTCTTCAGCTAGCTGAAGTGATGAGCATACAAGATCAGCTCTCCTGTTAATATGCAGCAAATGTTTCCATTAAATCTTCTGACACAGTCCTACAGGAGTATAATTTAGTGCTCTTAACAAATACAGAAACTCATTTGAGCAGTAACAGTATTTGATTTATTAAAAGAGTCATAAGTATTTGTCAGTAGCCACCGTTTAGTAAGTAGTCGGAAGTTTAGCTCTTTGCTTGAACTGACAGCAAAGCCCTTGATGTGGGATTAGGATTACACCAGTTGGCTCACCTCCTGAATCATCTTTCAGAACCATGTGATTATATTGATTGGCAGACAGAAAATTACAGGACTCCCTTTAATGTGAATGACAGATCAGTTTTTGCTGATCAGGTACCCATTGGATGTGCTGTCCACTTCTATAATCCCAACATAGCATGGGCATAAACCACCATCTCAAAGTAACTAGTGTTTCTCAAAAACCTTGGTCAAACTATTCATGGACCACATTTCCCCAGATTGTAGCTGAAAGCCTCATATGATTAAAGGTATTGAAATATGATTGACAGAGCTATTGAGAGAGACAGAGATTCTTTGCTTGCGAGCAAGAGAGATCAGTCCCTTATAGGGAAAATTGTGATTTACTTCTTGGCATCCTCAGACATCTAGGTTCGCATATAGAAAGGGTTTAGAAAAGAAACAAAAAGAAAAAGGGAGAGGAGCAATCTTCACATGATTTTTGCCCATCTGTTAACCGAAATGGCTTTGAGCAAAGACAATTTCATCATCTCATCTGCTAGTTCATTGAACTAGTCAGAAGAAAGTTTTGGATTCAGTGAAGATACAAATGTCTGATTAAGATTATTGGAAATTGGGAATACCCTGTCTCATGTGGGCCAAATAGCAATAGCACTTACACTTATCACTTACATATCAAAAAACAACAGCAAAATACAGTTACAGAAGGTCATAAACATTCAGCTTCTGGGAGGATGCTGAAGATAGCAATAGCATTTATATTTATATACCGCTTCACAGTGCTTTACAGCTCTCTCTAAGCGGTTTACAGAGTCAGCATATTGCCCCCAACAATCTGGGTCCTAATTTTACCCTCCTCGGAAGGATGGAAGGCTGAGTCAACCTTGAGCCACTGAGAATTGAACTGCTGGCAGCCGGCAGTCAGCAGAAGTAGCTTGCAGTACTGCATTCTAACCACTGTGCCATATTGGTAACACTCCATAGGTAGTCCTAGGTGAAATAAAACAAAAAAAAATTATCATAATTTAATAAATATATTATTAGGTTACCTAATATTATTGAGTTCAGTGCTGAAATGTAACAAAAAGAGGTTACATGATTTTCATGAGTTAAGGCAGAAACAAATAACAACAAAAACAAAATTGAAACTGAATGACCAAAGAACATAACATTTGGAGATTTGCAATATAGTATTAACTGCGATGGAAAAACAAAATAAGACTCATCCCCTACTTTTGGATATAACTTGCATTTTTTTCTCTGATGCTCAGTGCAAATCTTTGCTTTGGGAAAAAAAAGTCCTCCAATTAATAATAGAATTACTTATAACATCTAACAATGAGATCAAAGGATTTTGAAATTCTAGTGTGCCTCCACTTTTGAGTTATCATTATTGCCATCAGGAAAATCAATCGTTTAAATATGAGCCAGCAGTATGTGGCAGCAGCCAAAAAAGCTAATGCAATCTAGGACAGAGGGACAGAATCAAGATCTTGCGAAGTGTTAGTACCACTTTATAAAGCCTTTAGTAAGATCACACTTGTAATAGGGCATCCAGTTTTGGTCACCATGTTGACACTCTGTAAAGAATGCGGAGAAGAGCAACAGAAGTGATTAGGGGGATGGAGGCTTAAACTTATGAAGAATATTTGCAGGAATTGGGTTTGTCTATTCAGTGAAAAGAAGGATGAGGGGAGACATGATAGCAGTGTTCCAATATCTGAAGGGTTGCCACAAAGAAGAGGGAGTCAAGTTATTTTCCAAAGCACCAGAAAGCAGGACAAGAAACAATGGAGGGGATGGATACTAATCAAGGAGAGAAGCAGCCTAGAACTAAGGAGTTCTTAAGCATAATTATAATAAGCATAATAAGTGGATAAGCATATCATTGTGTCCCTGTCCTGTTGTTTCTTTTATTTTTTTTATATGTATCCATTTCATGTATTCATAACTATGTTTATACTTATACCTATTATCTTGTAAGCGATTGACAAATAAATCTAAAAAGAAAAAAGAAAAAGAAATTTCCCAAGAGTGAGAACAATTAACCAGTGGAATGACTTGCCTTCAGAAGTTGTAGGTGCTCCATCACTGAAGGCTTTTAAGAAGAGACTGCACAGCCATTTCCCTTCCAACTCTGTTAATCTATTATATTTATGGCTACACAGTCCTTCTGCTGGCACTGGTGGATATGTGAATTATGCATGATCCTCTGTCATGGAGCTTTTCTTCACAATAAGAGAAACTTCAGTTTCTTTTTAAAAATCTGCTGAGTTAGAACAATTCATAAATTGTTCTAACCATTACATAGCATTTGCAGATTATACTTTTATTATAAATGACGTAGAGCTCCTATATTCTTCTGGCATTCTGTAAGCATTCCATTTCTTGTCACACAAAGGCAAAAGATTTCAAAAGGAAAAGTGCATATAGCCAAATTGGTATGGGATGGGTTAATTTCCATCTTGTGTTGCTGAAACAGGTTGAAATAGTCTATTGTGTAATCACCAACAGTTGAATTGACTTAATGGCACCTAACATGCTGCCAAGCCAAACTGGCAAGGAAACTGAGGAAGCCATTCTGATCTGTATGCTTTGTATGACTCCCTTGATCTTTGTTAACTGTTCAAATCCACTTGGATTCGTCATCTAACTTTTAATTAAAAAACAATAATTATCTTTTGTCATCTATCAGTCCAACTTCCTTTTGGGCTGTTTTGATGATTTAGATAGATTCATCATGTACAAAATGTCCCTCAAATACCTTTCTTGATTGCTTGCCTTATCAACGACTTGTTTTTGTTTTAGTCAGATATCTGCTTTTTTTTTTTGCTTTGTTGAATATGCTAACTGTACTACAGAAATATTATGATAAGGATGATAGTGATGATGGTGGTGATAATAATGAAGGTCATGTAATTGAAATTTGGATGCTTGGCAATTAGCTTCCCCACAGTTAGAATAACAGAGTTGGAAGGGACCTTGGAGGTTTTCTAGTCCAACCCCTGCTTAGGCAGGAAACCCTATGTCATTTCAGATAAATGGTTATCCAACCTCTTCTTAAAAACTTCTAGTGTTGGAGCATTCACAACTTCTGGAGGCAGGTTGTTCCACTGATTAATTGTTCTAATTGTCAGGAAATTTCCCCTTAGTTCTAGGTTGCTTCTCTCCTTGATTAGTTTCCGCCCATTGCTTCTTATCCTGCCTTCAGGTGCTTTGGAGAATAGCTTGACTCCCTCTTCTTTGTGGCAGACAGCTGAGATATTGGAACACTGCTATCATGTCACCCCTAGTTCTTCTTTTCATCAAAGTAGACATATCTAATTTCAGCAATCGTTCTTTATATGTTTAACCTCCAGTCCCTTAACCATCTTTGTTGCTTTTCTCTGCACTCTTTCTAGAGTCTCAACATTTTTTTTTACACTGTGGTGACTAAAACTGGATGCAGTAGTCCTAGTGTGGCCTTACCAAGGCATTATAAAGTGGTATTAACACTTCATGTGATCTTGATTCTATGCCTGTTTTATGCCTTCCTTGAACTGTGTTGGCTTTTTGGGCAGCTGCAGCACACTGCTGGCTCATATTTAAGTGATTGTCCACAAGGACTCCAAGATCCCTCTACAATTATTACTATTGAGCAACGTACCACGTATACTGTATCTATGCATTTTGTTTTTCTTGCCTAAATGTAGAACCTTACTTTTTTCACCATTGAATTTTAATTTGTTAGATAGTGCCCAATGTTCAAGTCTTTCAAGATCATTCTGTATCTTAAGCCTATCTTCTGAAGTGTTGGCCATTCCTGCTAGCTTGGTGTCATATGCAAATTTGATGAGTTCCCCATCTATCCTCTCGTCCAAATCATTGATAAAGATGTTGAAGAGTACTGGGCCTAAAACAGAGCCTTGGGAGTATCCCACTGCATACTTCCCTCCATGTAGATACAGTTCCATTGAGGACTACACATTGAGTGTGGTCGGTCAGCCAGTTACAAATCTATCTGGTGGTGATGCTGTCTAACCCACATTTTTCTATTTTATCAAGTAGTAGGTTATGGTCTACTTTATCAAATGCTTTACTGAAGTCCAAGTAAATTATATCAACAGCATTCCTCTGGTCCACTAATTTTATCACTTTGTCAAAGAATGCAGTAAGATTAGTCTGGCATGATCTATTTTTAACAAATCCATGTTGGCTTGTGTTATTACTTTGTTTGTTTCGATGATAGAGGAGGAGGTGGAGGAGGAGGAGGAGGAGGAGGAGGAGGAGGAGGAGGAGGAGGAGGAGGAGGAGGAGGAGAAGAAGAAGAAGAAGAAGAAGAAGAAGAAGAAGAAGAAGAAGAAGAAGAAGAAGAAGAAGAAGAAGAAGAAGAAGAAGAAGAAGAAGAAGAAGAAGAAGAAGAAGAAGCAGAAGGAGAAGGAGAAGGAGAAGGAGAAGGAGAAGGAGAAGAAGAAGAAGAAGAAGAAGAAGAAGAAGAAGAAGAAGAGAAGAAGAAGAAGAAGAAGAAGAAGAAGAAGAAGAAGAAGAAGAAGAAGAAGAAGAAGAAGAAGAAGAAGAAGAAGAAGAAGAAGAAGAAGAAGAAGAAGAAGAAGAAGAAGAAGAAATTTTATACCAAACGAGAAACAGTCAATAGGAGGAACACATCAAGTAGTTTTCTTTCATTTTCATAGGTGATCTCTTTTCATTCTACAGGATTAACTAAACAAACACAAAACCAGACAAACAACTTTTAAACATCTTATTCATTTTAAGCACATTTCTGCTAACTGTGTGTTCAATTCTGCTATTAAAACCAATGCGATAGCAAGGAAACTCTGGCAAGCTCTAGGTTCAGATTTCAAGGCCCTGGTTGGATGCCACTGATTTTGTGTATGTATCCATCCTAACAATAAGCTGGGGCCTTATTATATAATGGTTTGGCTATTTCAACAAGAGATAATATAAATGCAAAGAGAACTTGCTCTGTACCCTCTCCTGGAATAGATAGAAGGCCATTTGTGCAGACCGAGCAGGTGAGACTGTTCTGGATGCCAACATCAGCAAGGATGGGATATTGGCATGCCTAGGCCTGTAAAACACGGCAACAATTGTTTTCCTTTTACTTCTCCAGCAGCTCTAGGGCAACAGGCCCAGTGCTAACAAGCAGCAGATATTAGGGCCAAAATGCTTTCACATCCAGCAGGCTGGCATCGATGCTGCCAGCTCTTCATTCAGTTGAGGAAAAATGCCCCCTCTGCTCCTCCTTGCTATGTTTTACTGGATCTTTTTCACCTGCTAACTCAAGAACTCTCTCTTTCTGTCTTCATAACAGCTTTAAAGAAACGTGTGGAACTCTCCTCAGCATGGGTAGCAGAGAGTGGAGATATAGATTTCATTTTAATTTCTGGAGGAACTGTGAAAACATCCTACCGAACACCACAACCTCAGCAGTCTGCCTTCTAGTACATAGATAAATATGCTTTTTTAAAACTGTTAAAACACACACGACTTGTAACGCATTCTTCCTGGCTAACAGGAAGCTAGATGGACTTGTGCCATGTACTTCGAGGCTTTGTGGCTCTTCTCTGCATACCACAAGCATTTGGTAGGATCATCAGAACTTTTCCAAAGGGGGAGGAGGAATAATGGTAAGGCCCATCCTTTTCACAGAAGCTCAATTAAATATTCTCAGGTCGATGCTTCTTACTCTTGGTCCTGTGAGGTTGTATAGAAAGTCATTAGTGCTGAAATGCACAATGTACGATTTATGGGAAGTACAGTACATTGGCAATCTTAAGCTTCCTTCCTTCCTTTTTTTCTTTCTTCCTTTCTTCCTCTCTCCTTCCCTCCTTCTCCCCCTCTCTCTCTGCCTCCAGGATTATTCCAATGCATAGGTATGTTCAACCACTTCAAAAACAATAGAAGATTTAGCTCTTTCATCTGACTATGGAATTTTCTTGGCTGCTGTTCTCTTGGATTTGCTGGATTGCAGATATTTTCTTTTCCCCATCAGCTATTTTCAGGATGAATGGTCAACAGAGATAGTTTTTAACCATTCTTCTTCTACCTCCATTTTGTTCCAGAGTTGCGTGTTTCATTTGTAAGGCTGGGAATACCCAGTGTTATATAGAAGAGGAGCATATTGGTGGATTCAATTTAACATTGCTTTAAAACGATTGTGTCAAGATAGCCATTTATACAATGTCCTGGAAGAGAGAAACAGAAAGCCAAAACAACCTGGAAAAAGAAAATGGGCTTTAGAAAATGCCATGCTTGTCTTCCCAAGAATGAAAATAAACCTGCAAAATGCTGTCCTTTGGATCTGCAGGTAGTCCTTGACTTACAACCACTTATTTAGCAAACAGTTCAAAGTTACAATTGCATTAAAAAAAAAATCATCCTTGCATTTATTTCCGTTGCAGCATCCCATGGTCATATGACCAATATTTGAGAACTTGGCAAGTGGCATATATTTATAATGATTGCAGTGTCCTGGAGTCAAAAGATCTCAATTTGCAATCTCCCCTGCAGGTTTCTGACAAGCATAATTAATGGGGGAAACCAGATTTTCTTAACAACTATCTGTTTCACTTAACAACTGCAGTAATTCACTTAGCAACCGTGACAAACATTGATCGTGGCCATTGATCGTGGCCATAATTGAGCATGATTCCCTTAATAAATACCTTGCTTTGCAACAGAAATTATGGTTCCAACTGTGGTGGTAAGTTCAGAACTATCTGTACTTTTCAAGGATTATATGAATATTCTTACTCCTGGTCCTGTGAGGTTGTATAGAAAGTCATTAGTGCTGAAATGCACAATGTACAATTTATGGGAAGTACAGTACATTGGCAATCTTAAGCTTCCTTCCTTCCTTCTTTTCTTCCTCTCTCCTTCCCTCCTTCCCCCCCACCCCTCTCTCTGCCTCCAGGATTATTCCAATGCATAGGTATGTTCAACCACTTCAAAAACAATAGAAGATTTAGCTCTTTCATCTGACTATGGATAGTACTATGTTCTAAGTAGCACTGCAATGAATGTAAAATAATTGGTAGATGATAAATACAGTTCTACAGAGGAATTATTGAGTCTGTCATCTGCAGTTCTATAACTGTCTGGTTTGGTTCTGCAACACAACAGGACAGACACAGACTTCAGAGGATAATTAGGACTGCAGAAAAAACAATTACTACCCACCTGCTTTGAATCGAGGACCTGTATACTGCACGAGTCAAAAAGAGGGCTGTGAAAATATTTTCAGACCCCTAACTTCCTGGACATAAACTGTTCAATTCCTTCCCTCAATACGATGCTATAGAGCACTGCACACCAGAACAACTAGACACAAGAACATTTTTTTTCCCAAATGCCATCACTCTGCTAAACAAATAATTCCCACATCACTGTCCAACTATTTACTTAGTCTGCATTACTATCACTATTAATCTTCTCACCCATCCCCTCCCACTTGTGACTGTATGACTGTAACTTGTTGCTTGTATCCTTACTATTTATATTGGCTCTTTCCTAGTATGATTTGATTGCCTATTTCTACCCTATGACTATATTGAGTGTTGTACCTTATAATTCTTGACCAATGTATCTTTTCTTTTATGTACAGTGAGAGCATATGCACCAAAACAAATTTCTTGTGTGTCTAATCACACTTGGCCAATAAAAAATTCATTTGTTCATTCATAAATAAGATTAGATGACAGGGGAAACAAGAGAAAAAAAGAAGAAGATGACTTGAGGAACCATTTTACCCCAATGGGACTAGTCCACCCTACCTGTGCTAGCAGAGGAGGTATGCTGCTTACTCAGTCAGTCAGGGAGTTCCAGCTGGTTGGGATCCAGGAGAAAAGCCTTCTCTGTCAATGGATCCTACCATTAGGAACATCTTGTTCCCCTGGCTTGGCCACTGGTATGTATGGGGACAAGGGAACATCTTGTCCCCTTCTTCCACCCCTGAGAGCTGAAGCTTCTTGATTGAGAGCTAAACGTCTTCAAAGAAAAACCAAAAAGTCCAGTTGCCTCTTGAAAAAGCACCTTTGGGTTTTGTCTCCTGAGGTGAGATTGCCTCACACTAGAGGTGGTATTCAGCAGGTTCTGACCAGTTCTGGAGAACTGGTAGCAGAAATTTTGTGTAGTTTGGAGAACCGCAAACACCACCTCTGACTGGAGATTTTACAGTATCCTTCCCCTGCCACGCCCACCAAGCCACGCCCACAGAACCAGTAGTAAAAAAAATTGAATCTCCCCACTGCCTCACACCTTCCTGATCTTCCATAAGGGCCTGAAGACCTGGCTCTGCCTGGGGCCCCAATGAAGGAGTATCTCACTGGAGGTGTTTAATGGATCAATAGTAGATGCCAATCCACTCCCCTGCATTTTTTTTCTCCCTCCCCATCTTTTGTTCCTAATCGATATTTTTATTGCAATTAGATAAACATGTTTTTATGGGTTTATTGTTTTAAAGAGTTGCTTCGCAGCAGGATGAGTAACAATGAAAGTAAATAAATAAATAAAATATATAAAAACCAGAAAATAAAGATGAAACTTCAATCAATTTCAATCAGGAGAAAAAAAATGGAAGATAACCATAGTAGTAGTTGTGATTGCATACAACATTCAAAGAAATGAAGAAATATATATATTCTTTTGAGAGCAGGCATTAGTCAGCGTGTTCACAAAAAAGGGATAATAAAAAATGATTGTCTGTATCTTATATAGGAGTTGGAAAGAAGAACAATTAATGTTGCTCAAACTGGAGGGAAGCTAGAGAAGTTAAGCCTAGCAAACATGTCAAAATTGCCTAGAATAGCCAAAGGGACTTCCTCACATATGTTCAGAATAAAGTAAAAGAGGAGAAATTATTACTGTACTAGATTTCAGTGAGAAAATGCTAACAAGAGCCAAAAATTCACATTTGCTTATTCCTAGTTAGGTTCATTTTCCTCCCACAAGAGCTTATGTATTACGCCAGTTCTGAGAAATACAATGAAAAGATACAGTTGGAGCTTAAGAAGGATAGAAATGTTTACATTTATTTATTTTGAAATGACTTTATGCTCTGATCAATTGCACTGATGCTCTGGTTGAATTTTTATATATTACTTTCCTGAAATTCTGGAGAACAAATGAAATGTCAGATAAACAGAGAAGAGCAAATGTTGTTTCTGTATTCACGAAATACAAAAAGGAGAACCTAGAAAACAATAGATCAGTCAGTCTGACTTCAATGCCTTAAAAAAATAAAATAATTATCAGGGGTGGGATTCAAATTTTTAACAACCGATTCTATGGGCGTGGCTTAGTGGTCATGTGACTGGGTGGACATGGCTTGGTGGTCATGTTATTGGCTGGGCGTGGCCAACTCAACATCACTCACATTGAGGCACGCATTTCCTCGCCTGGCCTCTCATGACTGTGGGGATGCTGCAATGGTCGTAAGTGTGAAAAATGATCATAAGTCACTTTTTTCAGTGCCATTGTAACTTTGAATGGTCACTCCACACAAGCAAAGTACCAGCAAAGGAAGGGAAAAAAAACTCCAGAGAAGTTCCTGAGGCAGGAAGTCTAGTCCTATCAAGAATGTAATAAGAGTTAACGGAATGGCAGTTTCTGTAAGCAACACCAGAATGTTTCCTTCCTGCCTTCCTTACAGGATTAGGCCAGTAATTTCTTCTAATAACCAGTTCTCCGAACTGCTTAGAATGTTAGCAAATAGGTGCAAACTGGTAGAATCCCACCCCTGATAATTATGCAGAAATCAGTGTGCAATTGTCAGGATTCACATATTTTGAACAGGTAATTTCCCCATTAATTGTTTGAACATTGTAGACTTCCTATTAGGGACCACCTGATAAATGTGACTCTTTCCATCAGCTACAGTCATCTAGAGACAACCTATTAAAGATTTTATCCCCAAATGAAGTTCAAGGGAATGAATCTGAAGGGAGGCCTTTTTGTGGTCTCCTAACTTCGATAGATATACACCAAACTTGGCAAGATGTGTGAAACAATTCGCAAAATTCTCCAGACTTCAATTCCAGAATTCACCTCATGCTGGCTGGGGAATTTGGGGAATTAAAGTCTGCATATCTCAAAGCAATAGTAATAGCATGTAGACTTATATACTGCTTCACAGGGCTTTACAGTCCTCTATAAGTGGTTTACAGAGTCAGCATATTGCCTTCAACAATCTGGGCCGTCATTTTACCCACCTCGGAAGGATGGAAGGCTGAATCAATCTTGAGCCAGTCAGGATCGAACTGCTGACAGTTGGCAGAATTAGACTGCAATACTGCATTCTAACCACTGTGCCACTCTGGCTCTTGATGGTGTCAAGTTTGAAAAACACTGGCCCATCTGCACCTCCCTATTATATGTTTCGGTGACTTCCATACCCACAGATGTCTACAAGCATGGAATGGTGCAGTTTCTTCTGTTTCATGCTTTTGCAAGTGCTACAATCTATGGCTTGAAATAAAATGGCTCACTTGAGCCTAGGCTCTCACAGCTAGGAAGAGACAAAGAGTTTTACCAATAACAGAATAGATCAGCAACAACCTCCCGCACGAGGGGAAAATAAACTGATGCAGAGGTAGAAAAAAGCTGAGTCAGTTCTTGAAATGAGCTAATATTGTCTGATCAGTGGTGTCTGGAGTCAATTTAGAACTGGCACAAAGTTATTGTGAAATGCACATAAAATGATCTGGTGGAAGCAATCTAACTGAAATATAAGAACTTGAGTTTTATAGCATTGCTGCCTGATTTTTAAACGGTTGCGTGCACTATTTGAAACAAAAAAAAAAACAGATCCAGATTGTATCAAATCAAAAGCAAATTTCTTCCAATTAGTGCAAAGTTTACCTACAAGTAAATTGAGTTAACATGCCTGCAACTTGGATTTTAAAGGGGATTAGATTAAACACAGAGAGAATATTTTTATTGTCTTAAAATAATGTCTTTATTACTGTACCTCCAATATCACAGAGAGAGATGAGTGATTTATCACTTATATCTTTATGTACACTGAGAGTTTATGAAGTGAAGACTAATTCCTTGTGTGTCCAATCACACTTGGCCAATAAAGAATTATAATTCTAATTCGGATTCTGAAAGAAGATGGCTGATTCATGTGTTGCTTATGAAGACTCAAAGGCCTATGGGAAACAGGATGCTGGACTTGAAGAAACATGTTTCATCTGATCCAGGTATCTTTCCCATTAAACATTTCCCATTAAACATTTTCTTCAGCAAAAGCCCCTTAGACTACAGATTACTTATTAAAATGCAAACACAGGACAGGACCAAAACCCCAACTCTGCTGCCTACATGCTAATTTTTCAAATGATGAGGTCTAGAATCATGATAAAGATGTACACATTCATATTTTCTAATGATACCCTATGGAAAAAAATGTACTGCACAATGAACATTTAAAATATCCCTAAATTTCATTGCTACTTTTCATCTAAATTTGCTTGGTGTATCAAGAGAAAAGAGACAAATGAGAAGGGTTTCCTGAAGCATCTAGCATCAAATGTTGAAAATCTAAACCAGAGCATGAAAGACAGCTCTGTTGAATTTGAGCTAGAATTCTCCCACCAAGGAGAATCAAGTTCCACAAATGAGATAAAATGTTTAGTGCATATTCTTCATGGCTCCTTCTTTATGATTTGGTGTTACTTGTGATAAAACTCTCCCTCACTTCTGTGTTTTCTTAGCCCAGAAGCATACTTGGATGCAGTCCTAGAGTGCTATCTGATTTCCAGAAGCTCATTTGAACCAAAGCTGCTATTTCTATAGAAAGAGACTTTATAAGTAGCAGGGACAACAAAAGCACACAATAGTTCCTTTTTCCCCACAATAAGTTCCTGGAGGAAGGGAAGGGAAGACCAAGCTGAGCGGTCCTTCCACTGGGGTCACATTAATTGAATAAGAAGAGACCTTTTATTCTTCCTTTAACCTGTCATTAGAAAAAATTGTACCTTCATTCATGGCAAAGCTGCAGAGCTGAAAGCATCTATAGAATGATTATGTTCAAGCTTTTCTTTTTTGCAAATTAAAGTTTTTCCTGAACAAAATCCAGGAGAGGAAAACAAATCTAAGATCTCAGACACCCCCCCCCCCCATTGCAGGATTATCTTCATACCAATGCTTCCTGCTGAGGAGTACTCTGGAAACCCTACAAGACCACTTCAAATGTAAACATGAAAGTCAATTCAATAATTTAAATAATGGTGCACAATATATTAAAATGTACCTTTAAATGGATAACAGAAAGAATATATAAAATCAATTAGGTATGAAAAGGATAGGAAGAGAGAAATGGATAAAAGGTACTATCTTGATATAATGGACGAAAATATATAAAGTTGCCGGTGCCGATGACTTCAGATGCTTTGCCAACAACATGAAAGTGGCTTGTCACTGTCTTCTACCAGCATTTTTTAGCTATAATTTGATATTTTCATTCAAGTACCAGCATTAAATCAGGTCTAACTCTGTTTAGTTCTCAGTCCAGATGGTGAGCCAACATAATCATCATTGTCTTTTAACGACCCCATAATCCCTTGCAGGGTGGACTCTATTTTTTTTTAATTACATTTTATTTTTATTTGCATTTATATGCCGCCCTTCTCCGGAGACTCAGGGCGGCTTACAGTCTATGGAGCACCATACTAAGTGCTTGGCAATAGCCTTCATTCCATTGTATATGCCTGCTTATTACTAGGGCTTTTGGCCCCCGCAAGTGGCATTTTTACAAAGTCAGCTTATTGCCCCCAACAATTCTTGGGTCCTCAATTTACCTACCCCGAGAGGATGGAAGGCTGAGTCAACCTTGAGCCTGGTGGGATTCGAGCCTGCACTAATTGCAGGCAGCTTGCACTAAGTGCTAGATGATTAACAGCCTGCACCACCAAGGACTCTAGACAATTGAATGGGGCTAGCAGGGTGTTTTAATGCCCGGATGCCCTTCCTGTCACCACTGTGGAGTTTTATTTAGCAGAAATATTCTCAGTGTGCCCAGAGTGAAAAATATCTGCCTAGGATTGAACTCACAGCCTCCAGATTGTGAGGTGAGAGCTCCATCTCTAGGCCACCGCACCACTCCGTTAAGCCAACATAATGGATATTTAAAATAAACCTTTGCAAATGTCTGGGAGAACAAAAGTGTCTCAGACCAATTCTGAAATTAACCTGGAAATAAGGAGAAACTTTCTGACAGTGAGAACAATCAACCAATGGAACAGCTTGCCCTCGGAGGTTGTGGGAGCGCCATCACTTGAGACTTTCAAGAAGAGATTGGACTGCCATTTGTCAGAAATGGTGTAGGGTCTCCCGTTTGGGTGGTGGGGTGGATTAGATGACCTACAAGGTCCCTTCCAACTCTGATTATCTGTTATCTGAAATATGGGCATCATTTGAGTCTTTCCTGGGATGGGTATTCAACAGGCAGAATCTTTTCTCTTCACTCACTTCCCACTGAATGATGAGATGCTGAGACAGATTCCTCTCTGTTTCCTGGAAATGCAGATTTCCTTCTCAAATCATGTTTCTTTCACCGATCCCAAAATATTAGATTCAGATTTAAAAAAAAACATCCTTGTTATGATCCTGTAATCTCTTAATTTGGGGTAGAGTTGGGGCAACTAAATGCAGCTGAGGATTCACTGGCCAAGTGACCTTCTTGATGTTGTACTTTTAGATTGTTAGAATATTAGATTAGTTCCTTTTCATGCAAATCACTTTCAAATCATATATTTGTCTCAGTGATGGGATTCAATTTTTTTTACTACCAGTTCTGTGGGAGTGGCTTGGTGGGCCTGGCAGGGGAAGGATACTGTAAAATCTCCAGTCAGAGGTGGTATTTGCTGGTTCTCCGAACTACTCAAAATTTCCAATACCGGTTCTTCAGAACCGGTCAGAACCTGCTGAATACCATCTCTGATTTATCTCTTGCTGATTGTATTCATTGCAATAATGCTTGAACAAAAAATCACCATGCTGCTCCACGAGGACATTCCCTCCTGCCAGTGGTGTGATTCAGCCGGTTCTCACTGGTTCAGGTGAACTGGTTGTTAAATTATCCACCCCCTGCTATCAAAGTGGATCCTGGGCGCTGTACTGCAATGGAGAAACAGGCAACGGGGTGGCCAAAGCAAGGGAAGGAGAATGCCACTTTCCCTCTTTCTTCTCCCTGCTGCTCCTCCTTCCCTTGTGCCAATTCCATTACCTGTTTCTCCATTGCATTGCAGTGCAGCACAATGCCCAGGATCCACTTTGGTAGTGTAGGGGGACAATGATATGGGGGGAGGGGTAATTTAACAACTGGTTTGCTCAGGGTCAGGCTGGGCCATGCCTCCCATGACACCCAACCTAACCCTGGCAAACTGGTTATTAAATTATTTGAATCCCACCACTGCCTCCCGACAGCCACAGGTGCACAATGTGACATCACAAAAGAATATGTGAAGTATTGAGTTCTCCAGAAGTCTTCATCAGGGCAATTGGTTCCCAATGTAAGAGGATGGAATAAAAACAGATCCAAAGGCTGACCAGGTTATGCATCTAAGGAAATCTGGAGTTCTGAGTCAGTCTTGACATAGAGATTGCACAGATTGAATGAATTAGGCCCCATTAGGCCATGGGTGTATCAGATTACACCTTTCATTTGGGGACAAACAAGCATAGGTTGACCTTCTCATGTCGGAAAACACAAAAACCAGTTGCATCTGTGAGTGTTTTCATGCAATGAGTAAAACACCCACATCCCCCAGTTTGCAAGAGAACAAAACTAAAAACATTATGATTTTGCCAATCTTTCTTCAAAATTCCACTGAGATTATTAGAGATAATGCATGTTTTGCCAAACTGCAAATTCCAATTCATTGTCCTCATCTGCAATCTGTGCTGGAGTGCCCAAGAATGGTATTTCCTGAATGAGAATACCAAGAATGTGATTTCATGCATGACAACAGTAGTGAGTAACAACATAACCCCACCCGCAACCATGTTTGCAATCTAAATCTTTTTTTTTTTAACATTCCAAGCATTTTATTGTATTTAATCATTCTCTGAAGTCTATGTCTCTCCAGCTGTACAATTCACATATGCGAGTACTAATATACTAATTTTACAAAACAGGTGACTCTTTGGAAAGCTTATCTCAAACAGTTATCCCTCCATTTCATGAGCTCATAGTTGAGCTTCCTTGGTTTCAATTATAAATGTTCTTTGGAGGCTCTGTTGCATCTCCTGCATTGGAACACAAAACTAGAGGACTCTTTTAAAGGATTTGGGGGAGTCAGTTATCAGCACACAGTTATATCTCTGCTGCTAGATTGTCTCATCTCAACTGATCAATGCAGATGTGGTTTTTTCATTAGCAAAGGAATTGCATGAGACATACATTCAGAGCTACTGCTCAGGAACTGAGTACCTATCTCTACAGCTAGATTATAATCCATTCTAAATGCAGGGATGCACTCAGGTATGTACTAAGAAAATTGGAAATCCTTATTGCCTTGTGGGAAGCTTTACTTTAAAACTTCCTATTTTCCTTTTAAGCTTTGTCCCAAAGTAGTTTCCTAGATCGTCCAGGGTCATAGCTATAAATATAGATGTCACTGCAATAATAATAATAAATAAAAAGCCTAAATTATATATTTTGCAATGACACTTAATTGCTGTATCTCTTTGAGTTGTTATTCATTATGAGCCATAATGGCGCAGTGGTTAGAATGCAGTACTGCAGGCTATTCTGCTGATGCTGACTGCCTGCAATTTGGCAGTTCAAATCTTACCAGGCTCAAGGTTGACTCAGCCTTCCATCTTTCCAAGCAGGGTAAAATGAGGAGCCAAATTGTTGGGGGCAATGTGCTGATTCTGTAAACTGTTTAGAGAAGGCTGTAAAGTGATATATAAGCCTAAATGCTATCGACAGCATCGCTGAAATAGCCTGGCAACCCCAATTTTTAGTTCCTGTGCCAATCCTTGTCTTATCCTTGTCTTATCCTCAGACAACTATTTTGCTAATCATAATTTTCATGTGGCTTGATTGTTTAGCATAATGGGGGTAAGTTGAATGCTAGGACTGATGCTATGAGAAACCTCTGCCTTCTAAGTTGATATTAAGTGATATAAGACTTTGAACAAAGGATTTAATTTGGGGTGGGACATTTGAATCACTGGATAATACAGCTTAGTACTCCAGTTCTCCTTTCACATTGGACTTCAACTCCCATAAATTACGCTAATAGCCATTGTTTGCCAGGGGAGCCAAAATACTGCATTTGGAAGACACCAGGTTGAACAATGCAAGGGCAGATCTCATTTGGAAAAAAAAATGTTTGGAGTAGAGAGCACTTTTCCTTTCTTGCTTTAAGTTAGCAGAACAAGTTGCTATTGCTTGTTTTCAGGAGTCTGATTCCCTCTCATCATACTAAATGGGTGAAACAGAATTATGCTGTTATAGATATTTACGATATCATTTGTATTGACTTAAATGACTACAGGTATCTGCTTATTCTCCATGGGTAGATTGAGAGCTAAAACAACAGGTTTTTATGCTATTCTGGTAACTTAGATCCAGTTTAGCAGTCCCCGGAGTTACAGAAATCAGAAGAAGCTACAGGACTCTTTCTGTTGCTCCCTAAAGGTTTAGTATACATAAGGATAAGGACCCCATTTACTGCTGTTGCTCATTACCGGCACAGGATATATTGCAATGACAACCAAATTTCTGTATCTCTTTGAATCGTTATTCATTAGTTATTTACAGCATCGCTGGAATGGCCTGGCAACCCCAATTTTAGTTCCTGTGCCTGCGAAACAAACCTTGTCTTATCCACAGACCATTAGTTTGCTACTATAAAGCACTAGCCAGCCACAAAATGCAGGGTGGGTGGGAACGAAGAGAACCAAAACTATGTATCATATGCCAACCGATCTTTCTCATGTCATAGCAAAGATTAGCTTCCATTACGGATTACCAGTGAGCAAAACTTCTACGACCTGTGCAATTACTCATTGACTATATCCTTGAAATATCCATAAATAAAGTTAGAGGGCTTAGATTTCTACGGATGTACCTAAAAATGGGTATAAAGTGGGAAATTTTGAGTAGAAGGTTTGCCTAGACTAGAGTTTGCCTAGGTTAATTCTAATCTCTTCTTATTTATCAATTGAAATAAGCACATTTACTTATCTGTGTTTTGGATATGTGCAGGAACCAGGAAGATTGATAAGATAGGTGCCCAAAGTGAGATCCCAGATTTTCTTTCTTTCTTTCTTTCTTTCTTTCTTTCTTTCTTTCTTTCTTTCTTTCTTTCTTTCTTTCTTTCTTTCTTTCTTTCTTTCTTTCTTTCTTTCTTTCTTTCTTTCTTTCTTTCTTTCATTTATTTATTTTGATTTGTCAGTCGCTTACAAGATAATAGGTATAAGTATATACATAGTTATGAATACATGAAATGGGTATATATAAGAAGAATAAAAGAAACAATAGGACAGGGACGGTAAGCACGTTGGTGCACTTATGCACGCCTCCTACAGACCTCTTAGGAAAGGGATGAGGTCAATAGTAGACAGTCTAAGGTTAAGGTTTTTGGGGTTTGGGGAAGAAACCACAGAGTCAGGTAGAGTATTCCAGACACTTGAGGGGCACTAAAGCCAGGAAGGCTTATGAAACAGATTATCAAAGCAAGCCCAGTTCAGTCTGGAAGCCTGTAGACTTGAAAAAGGCATCTAATAAGAATTTTTGTGACAATTGTCAGGAAAATCCAAATTGGGGCCCTCTGAGCATTTACTTGAACATTTAAACTACAGTTTAACAAGTGCATTATGTTATCCTGAATCAACATATAAAAAAGAAGGCTTTACGTGACGTTTGGTTTACACCATAAAGCAGGGGTCCTCAACAGTGATGGGATTCAAAAATTTTTACTAACGGTTCTGTGGGCGTGGCTTGGTGGGCATAACAGGGGAAGGATACTGTAAAATCTCCAGTCAGAGGTGGGATTTGCTGGTCCCTCAAACTATTCAATATTTCCACTACCGGTTCTCCAGAACTGGTCAGAACCTGCTGAATACCACCTCTGGTCCCCAACCCCCAGACTGTGGCCTATTTAGAAACAATCTGTACAAGTTGCAGGCATAGAAGCACATGCATCTCCACTTCCATGTGTGGTGAGTGCTCACACTCGTGCCGGAAAGTCCATTTGCATGAACAGTGTGTGCATACACCCTCCATTGGCATAAATGGAACTGCATGGAACGATCCCCACTACCACCATCACCACCAATCCACAAAGCTGGAAAGGTTGGAGATTCCCACCATAAGGTACAACTTTTTAAAACAAAATGGACACAACAACAGCATTTTGGACTGAATCTACAGAGGTAACCATCAAATTTCAGAATTAGAAACAACCACTAAGTAATTTTTGTACCTTTGGTAGCCACTCAATGTTTATTTTCATGATTGTAAGCTCAACTGAATGCAGTAGGACAGGAATGTTCTCTCCAAAAAAAAAAAAAAAATCTGACTTCAACTACAATTATAGCTGTAAGAACACGAGACTCAGATTGGCACTGAAAGGTGCATCCAGATAGCTTAGTGTGAAGTAGAACTGCATTTGTTTAAATTCACTGGATATAATTCATTCATACTTATGGATCCCCCCGATCAACTTAGTGAGGATAGGAAGAAAAAGAATGATGAAGAAACCTTCCCTGGTATCATGAAATCTTATGGGATTAGAAGGAATCACTGGATCAATACTCTTAAGATTTCAGGTATTTGCTTTGTTGTAATTAAGTACCTGAGATCTAATAATCAGAGCCTGATACAAAAGGCATATCCACAAAATTCAGCATCAGCATCAGATTAGAGCTAGAAGGGAGGTTTTCTAGTCCAATCCCCTGCTCAAACAGGAGATCCTATACCATTTCAGACAAATGACTGTCCAGTCTCTTCTTAAAACCCTCTATTGATGGAGCACCCACAACTTCTGAAGGCAAACTGTTCCACTGGTTAATTGTCCTCACTGTTAGGAAGTTTCTCCTCAATTCCAGGTTGTTTCTCTCCTTGATTAGTCTCCATCCATTTTGCAAGACTGCCAACAATTCTGATACATTCTTGTATCATTGATATTGTGTATGAGTTGGAAAATATGTCAGTTGCCACCATAGAAAGAATTATATATTTATGCCTTGGGTATGGAGAAGATTCTTGGTGCACCCAACCTCCCACCTCTTGGGATTTTATTGTGGCAAGATGTCCATACATGTCATGTGATTCATTATTGGAAGGTGGAGGAAATGCATGTTTAGGATATGTGAGGGAACTGGACACGTGGCACATAAACAATGTGTGATTGAAAGTGGCCAGTGGGACATAAAGGACATCTCTGACAGCTTCAAACTCTTGATGTCCTAACTAGATATTAAAGTACAGTGGTACATCAGTACTCATTGTTAACTGGTTCCAGGAGATGCAATGAGTACTGAAAATGATGAGTACCAAACAATTTTTCCCCATAAGGAGTAATGTAGTAAGGCTACATTCACAAGGCAGACAACACCAGCAAGTTCTAGCTTGTGCATTGAGTACCAAATAAAGGATGAGTACCAGAACAAAATGTCCACGTAAAAAATGTGTTGAATACCAAATTCAGTGAATTTCAAAACAGTTGAAAGTACTAAAGTATCACTGAAGTCCAGGGATGGGATTCAAATTTTTTAACAACTGGTTCTGTGGGCATGGCTTAGTTGGTAGGTGTGGCTTGGTGGTCATGTGACTGGGTGAACGTGACTTGTGATCATGTTATTGGCTGGGCATGGCCAACTCAATATCACTCACATCGAGGCACACATTTCCTCACCTGGCCTCTCATGACTGTGGGGATGCTGCAACAGTCGTAAGTGTGAAAAATGGTCATAAGTCACTTTTTTCAGTGCCATTGTAACTTTGAATGGTCACTCCACACAAGCAAAGTACCAGCAAAGGAGGAGAAAAAAACTCAAGAGAAGTTCCAGAGACAGGAAGTCTAGTCCTGCCAAGAATGTAATAAGGGTTAATGGAGAGGCAGTTTCTGTAAGCAACCCCAGAATGTTTCCTTCCTGCCTTCCTCACAGGATTAGGCCAGTAATTTCTTCTAACAACTGGTTCTCCGAACTGCTTAGAATGTTAACAACCGGTTCTAGCGAATAGGTGCAAACTGGTAGAATCCCACGCCTGCTGTAGTCTAAACTTGTTGGAGATCATCTCTTTGCACTTATGCAAAGAGCTTATGCTGATGAGGATTGAATTTAAAAAATGCCTCCACCTCCATTATTTTAGTTGAAATAAGAATATTTATAAACAAAACAGGAAAATAATTATTTTATTACCTGCATTTACTTCTCTAGATATTTACCACTATTCACTCCACACTTCTAATGATAAACAAGTTTCTTAAAGTATTAATCAGATAATAGATTTGTCAAAGCGTCTCTTCAATCAAGTTCTAAAATTTGTAGTTCTCTAAGTCAAAGTTGTATAAATCAAATTTTATAATGTGTCTCTTTAACAAAGAACTGAAGTCTTTTCCAACTCTTCCTTTGATGACTTTAATGACCACAAATGTCTAATTTTCAAAAAATTGGAAGTTGTATACTGCCAACTCTGAACTATAGGGCAGATGCGTAAATTGCTGAAATCCAACTTGGGTTCATTCCATGTTGTAACAAAATGTCCCTCTTGTGCCCCAATCTCTAGTTGAGTATTCTGAGCGTTGCAATATAGTGCTTTGAGTTGATAGTGATGCCAGGTGCAAGGAAATGTGGATATCACTATCAGAGCCTACCCAAAATATATCTGAATTTTTCCTACCACAGAGTTTAATATTCATTGATTGCTGGTCTAGGCCTATACCCTGCATTCAAGTCAACTCTATTATGAGCACCTTGCTTTTTTAAAAATAAGTTGTTCTGTGACTTAATTACCATATTCCTTCACTCTGCCTTCCTTGAGGAGCACATCCTCCAGCAAGGATACTTGCTACATTACAGTCTCCAAAAAAACCAACCTGAATGAGTCTCAAACATATTTTAAAATTGGAAGAATTAGGAGATGGAAGGTTAGTTATCTGAAAGCGGAGAGGGCTGAAGCATTCATACTGTACATTCGCTCTATTTTTGTTGCAATTTAAAACAAGTCTATCTCTCTTCAAAGAAATGGTTAAAAGAAAAGCAAATATTTTGTTCTTTCAGTCCCATTGAACAGAGTAATGTCTTGTACTACAAAGACAAGAACAAGATGTTCATTTGATTTTTGTAGTTCTTCTAAACCAGGGGTGTCAAACTTGTAACAACACATCGTCACATGATAATATCGCAACTTTTTCCCCTCTTCACTAAACCGGGGATGGGTGTGGCCAGTATGTGATGCAGCTGGCCTGCAGGCCACGAGTTTGACACCCCTGTTCTAAACTGACCAGATCCCAAAGGAATATAAACAGTGTAAAGATATACACAAATAATTATTGAACAAAAAAAATAGAGGATAAATAGTCCCATTCACAACTACCAGGGACCAAGTCTCACAGAAAGTAATATAACCTTGGTTTTCTTATGGAATGTTAACAAAGCAGGAGTTGCATTTACCTCTGGCGAGACTTCCATAAAGAGAGGACTGCCATAGACAAGGCCTGTCTTCTATCTCATACTTCAAGGAAGGGAGCTTTCAACAGGCTCTCTTTAGATTATTGGACTGGATGGGTGGATTTAATCCTGGTGAAGTGTTGCCTGATCTATTGTGGTGATATGCCATATAAGGTTTCACAGTAAGTACCAGCACTTGGAATTAAATCTGGAAATGTCAGTCCCAATACATTTATTAACAGTAGCTATAATAACAGATTCTTACAAATCTGATTGTGTTGAACTTCCTCTCCTCTCGTATAGTTTGATGAATTAGGGAGGCATCTGTCTGAACCACTTCAAAAGATTATCTGGACATTCTGGGTTTCTAAAATGTCCTTTTTGGCCAGGCAATATCACCTGCTTATCTCCATCAAGGTCATCTTTCTTACTGTCTACACAAAGTCTACTACAAAGTAGTGGCTTCAACATTGGTACTCAACATCAGTTGCGTTCTATTGCCAACAATCAACACTGTCTACTAACTGTAGCTTCCAGGTTACTTCCAAAGACTGCCCCCTGTATGGAGGACATTGCAACACATCCTCCTCAAGTAGGATCATAACTGGCTGAAGTTGGTGAAGGCCCACTGGTCATGGTTTCTAAATCGTTCTTCAAGAGGAACTGAAACTCCAAAATGATACATACATACACACACATGTACCTGCAAGCCATGGACCAGGGAGAATACATATCAAATTGTCTAGCACTGATAATGTTACCTATCTGGGGGTAATGAAATGTCTGCGAGAAAACCATCAATCTCAGAGAGCACCAAGGACCATTTCAACCATGAGCTACAAATATTCACCTTTATTGATATATCAAAACCAGTTTGATATTTGGAGATGGGAAGTTGTGGGTACTCCATCACTGGAGGCTTTTAAGAAGAGGCTGGACAGACATATGCCTGAAATAGTATAAGCTCTCCTGCTTGAGAAAGGGGTTGGAATAGAGTTGGACTTCCAACTCTGATGACGTATGTTCTATGAATATGGACTTCAGAAAATTGGTTGAATGGAAATACAATCAGACAAATGCATTTCTCTCCAGGGGTGGGATTCAAAAATTTTAACAACTCGTTCTGTGGGCGTGGCTTAAGTGGTAAGCGTGGTTTGGTAGTCATGTGACTGGGTGGACATGGCTTTGTGGTCATGTTATTGGCTGGGCGTGGCCAACTCAATATCACTCATATCGAGGCACGCATCTCCTCGCCTGGCCTCTCATGACTGCTGTGACTGTGGGGATGCTGCAACAGTCGTAAGTGTTGAAAATGGTCATAAGTCACTTTTTTCAGTGCCATTGTAACTTTGAATGGTCACTCCACACAAAGTACAAGCAAAGGAGGGGAAAAAAACCTCCAGAGAAGTTCCTGAGGCAGGAAGTCTAGTCCTGCCAAGAATGTAATAAGGGTTAACAGAGAGGCAGTTTCTGTAAGCAACACCAGAATGTTTCCTTCCTGCCTTCCTTACAGGATTAGGCCAGTAATTTCTTCTAACAACCGGTTCTCCGAACTGCTTAGAATGTTAACAACCGGTTCTAGCAAATAGGTGCGAACTGGTAGAATCCCACCCTTGTTTCTCTCCCATCTGCCTTTTTTTTGCGTGGGTAACCGAAGTGGTGCATATACTACAATCTGTTGATAATAAACAGCTTGGTAGGGAGATAATAGTGTGCGTCTGTTATTGTTAGTAAAAACAAGAAAAGGAAGAATGGGTGCATTTGTACACTTCAGACACACGAGGCTTCCTTTTTTTGCCTATCCCTAGTCCTAAAGAATTTTAACAGAAAAATTCCAGGCAGGTGGTTGCTTATGGCCTCTCCATATTAACTAGCTCCTCTCAAGGATATGCTGCTGACACACACAAAAAAAAAGGAGCTTCCCCAGCCATGAGTGCCGGCAAACTATTGTAAGTCAGTGTTTCATTAGTGTTTTGTGCTGCATTCATATACTGAATGTCAATAGATTGTGCTGCCTTGGCCTCTCCTAGGTGTTATACATTGTGCGTGAGAAATGTCCCAGAATCTCAGAATACCAAGTAACCGATTTTTCTTTTCTTAGCGATGGGGGTGGAGGGTGAGTTTCCACCAGGGAGGCTCATCTGGCTGTGGTACTTTCTGACTGAATGAGAGAAAAGTGCCCTAGAAGCTATTCATTAGGAATTCACTGGAAGCTCTCAAACAAGCCTGGCAGAAACTGAAATTGAAGTGGTCTCTGACCTAATTTTCTTCTGCATGAAACATCTGCATCAAGGCACTCTTTGATGTATTCCACTTGGCTCTGTCTACAGCCTCGCGTCACATGACTTCAGCTTTAAAAGACATTTCCAGCCTGTAGAAGGTAATGTGATGTTACTGTTACCCAAACTAATCACTCAGTGAGTTCCTGAAATAGAAACAATAGAGGTTCAGCCACGGCATGCATCTGCTGCTGCTG
Organism: Bungarus multicinctus; assembly: GCA_023653725.1. Taxonomy (NCBI): domain Eukaryota; kingdom Metazoa; phylum Chordata; class Lepidosauria; order Squamata; family Elapidae; genus Bungarus; species Bungarus multicinctus. The sequence continues at coordinate 185,962,161 of CM042834.1, forward strand.
CTGCTGCTGCTTGCAAGCTTCAGCTCACCGTTTCAAACCCAGAACTCGGTTATTCCTCTCATGTAATTCATCAATGCAAAATAAATAAATAAATAAATAAATAATCAGGGGGGAATGGGGTGGCAGTCGTGCTGAGATAAATACGCCAGAAAGAAACAACCCTTTTGCATAAGAATATCTTAGTACATTTCTCCTCCGGTCTCCAAATCCATATTGCTATCAAAACTGGGTCGAATATGTTAAATAAGTATAAACAGGAGTGTGTCGGAAGAGATGCAGCCAGACTTCAAAGGGAGGTGTGTCCGGATTGGGTTTTGTTGGATACTCTATATTGATTGTCAACCCCCACGCCAGCCCCCAAATAATGATGAAGAGATGCTTCTCTGACTGTATTCAGAGCAGGATTTCTGAACGCTGCACACAGTCGTTTAAAATTGAGCATCTGCCTCAAGCTTTGTTGGGAATGAATCAAAGCCAGGTTTTGTGTGTGTGTTTTTTTTTTTTTTCATTCTGCTTACTGGAATGATTCTGTGTTGCCCACAGAAATGTTTTAAGGATTGGTATGATTAGAAGCTTCCCATTCCTGCATGAATCTGCTCATTTTTTTTATACAGTATCTTCTCTAGTAGAACTTTGGTGACCAAATTGATCTTGAAGTGTGTCCAACTGCTGGGGGGAAAAAATTGGTGAACTCTCAGCTCACACAGAATAATAGATCCAAGGCTGACTCGCTTCTTATATGATCGAAGTATAATTGAGAACTTAACATACAAAAATAAATAGCCCTGTAACACTTTTGTACGTAAAGTGTTCCTTAAGAGTGGCTGAGCGTTTGAATGCTGTACTCTGATCAGGGATGTCCTCAGGATTGTTAAGAAAGACAAGATGGCAGCGACGACAAGTGATTGGAGGAGCTGTAAAGAAAGGTGGGCTTTGACTGCAAGGTTGTGGCCACCAACTTAACATTTTTGACCCTTCTGGCGACACTCCTGTCATGACATTCAGTATCTGCCCACAGAACCCCACCTCAAGCTATGGATTCCCATCCTTTGCAATATACTCTGGCATTTTTATTAATTCTCTATAACCCTGAGAAATTCAATCCTTCATTAAGATTGGCCTTGTGCAGATCTCAATTATGACTTCATCTCAAGAGATTGCTAATTTCCTGAATTTTCAAAATTAAATTAAATTCTATTCCATTCCATAACTCTCACTTTCTGAAAACTCTATGAATTTCATTTTTATGGGAAGAGTTAGGGCTTGTGATCACAATTTTACCAAGCTGCAGTTCTTAGGTTTGCATGACAGTTAACTTGTGATAAAATCAATATGGGTTTATAATGTGACATCGCCTAAGGCAGCCATACTAAAGACACTTACTTGATTAGTATCGAACGGTGAGCTTCTTTAAGAAAAATCTCAGCCAGAAGATCATGGAGAAAAATAAGTAAGAAATATTAAGTATTATTTTTCCATTGCCTTCTGTAAACACCTCTAGTAACTTTTTGGGTAGAATAGAAACAAGCCCTATTTAGATATGGTAAAATTATAAGCTTCAATCCTTTGGTTTTTCAGTATATGATTTAGCTATTCCCACTATGTTTTGGTTAGACTATTCAATGGAAGTCCCCTCTGAATTTCCTGCAAAGTTCTCGAAATTGGAGTAAGAATTTCAATTAGAAGAACCTTGATCTACCAAGGCAACTCATATGTCCTTCCTATTTACCACTTGCTTTAGATTCTGGGGAATGAGATGACTTGAACATCACCTTCTCTGAATTTTCACAATGCCCAGAAAGAAGGAGAAGACAGATGAAGATAAGGCTTCTTGCCTTTTTGAACATTTGACTACCGGATTGGATTTAGGATACTCGGCGGTGTTTATGATTGATTGTGTGCCATCAAGTCAGTGTTGACTTTTTGCAACCCCATAAATAGATATTCTCCAAGAGGATCTATTCCCAAACCAGTCCTCTGGGCTATATTTTATAGTTGTTGTATTACCAGTGTTTAGGCAGGTCAATTTTAAAGGGGAAAGCAATTGGGACAATTTTCCAGGGCTTCCCACCTAGAAGCAATCCCCATATATAATATAATTACACTACCTGAAGTGAAATGATTGAGTGGATCTGTATTTTTTTTTCCCTTTCATTCATGGCAAAAAAAAGTCATTCAGAAAAACATAGTGCCAAGAGTTACTTCAGTACTTCAGGTTTCTTATGACTTTGGGTTTTTTGATTTCTAATGGACAAGAAACAATTGGGAAATTGTACTGTGTAGCAAAGCCAAGTACCCGTATGAGGAGGAGGAGAAAAGAGGCTGCAATGAACATTTTGTTCCTGTGCTTCTCAGAGTAATAAAAGATCTTGCATTTAGGTACAGACAGCTATAATTTAAGCTATTTGATAAGTGCCAAATGTGTTATCATAAAAAAGAATCTGTAGCTGAATAGATACAGTGCTATAGAATACTGCTGTTCTTCCTGTTTTAGGTGGCTTTGACCACCTTACCCTATTTTTGATTCCTTCTCCCTCCATTCTGAAACCTTCATTTCTGTTCTCTGCCTCCTGAATAAAGCTACCTCAGATACAACCTTCTCCCTCTTCTTTTCCGTTACAATTCCTCTACTTTGGTTTACGCTATTTCTTCATCCACCCGGATAGAAAATACGAGAGTCCAAACAATGCTGAGTGTACTGGCACAAAGAAGCAGTCCTAGAGAGCAATATCCAACAACAGCAGGCTTGGGCTGTGCAATATTTTTCATCAGCTCAATGAAAGCTGAGAAAGATAACAAAAAAGAACATCTGCGTAATAGGAGAAAGGGGAGGAGGGAAGAACCCTGGATAGGCTTCAAGAATTCAAGAATCAGAGCCCTAGATCACAGAGTTCTTGGCAGCCGAAGGTAATAAACCAACAGCTTTTCTACTAAACACAGTCTTTTGACGGAATCCTGCGGAATATTAGTTAGTTCTTCTAGAATATATTCATTTGACCGCCTAGCTAATGTTCCACTGGAGTTCATTCAATTAAGAGCTTTCTTCAGACACAGTCAATCCTAGGTTCCTTTCCTTTTATAACCTGACAAATCCCAGCCTTCGTAGGTAGAGATCATGAGATACAAGTCTGCAGATGTGGCGATGCAGTGGTATGGAAAGCTGCATTTTTTTAAAAAAAAAAAAAATTCCATTTGCAAAGCATCTGTTAAAGGACAAAGAGCTTCAGTGTTCTGGTTGGGGGCTTTTCACAGCCATCTGGCTGGTAATTGTGGGGAACAGGATGTTGAAATAGATGGGCTTTCTGGTGTTCGTACCCAGAAATGAATTGCAAAAATTGATTACAATAAAAATATTGTCAAAGCAGGCTTAGAAATGCACAATAAATGCTTTCCCCAAGGAAACGTTTGAAATCACCACCAAAAAGGCCCAGATTTGTGTCAAAGAAAAATCAGAGAGCAGAGCTCAGGAAATTTCCCTCAAAATTGAGTAGGTTTTTAACTCTGAAAATGGCAGAATGGGAAGCCCGTTTATTAAATAGGGGAGCAAAATTACTATGGCTAAAGGTTGACTTGACCTTCCATCCTTCCTAAGTCAGTAAAATGAGGACCCAGATGTTTGGGGACCATATACTCTGTAAACTGCTTAGAGAAGGCTATAAAGTTCTGAGAAGCGGTATATAAGTCTAAGGGTTATTCCTGTTGTTATTATGGCCTTTAGTTCATTTGGCTTAATATTGTCACAATGAATGTGAGCAGTTCTCATGTTTACTCAGAAATGCCAGCATCTGAATCGAGGAACATTTGTTTGCTGGAGCTAAAGACCCTTCCCCTTCATGTTAAAGTTGGAAAAGTTTCATCCCCAAAAAGATAACAATGGGAAGGATGAGTTCATATTTGCATTCAGCCACTAAACTCATTGTCTGTCCTCAGGCTAGTCACCATTTCTCATCTTAACGCACCTCACAAGGCTGATAAAGGATAAAGTGGCAGCTGTCAGAACGGTGACAAGAGCCAGTCAATCAGATTGTATTATGTTGATCTTGCACTAGCCATACTGGCTACCCACTTGTTTTGGCAACTGGGAGTGAGCTCTAAAATCTTGAGGCAGTTTGGGACATTACAGAGATATTGAGAGATACAGAGGTCTCCCCAAATTTTCAGGGGAGCGGGGACCTTAAGCATCTGGGTCTCACCTGACAGTATCGACCTGACTAAACGCTTAGTTCCATTTCTGTAGCTGCTTCCTCTTAAGCTTTTTGAAACATGATGGACTGGTACCCAATACAAAATTATAATTGTTCTCAATTAAGCGCTCAGTGTTTTATATAAATACATTTATATCTTGCCTTATTTCCAAGGAACTTCAGGTTTTCCTCAATTAAAGTGTAAATGAACTTGGCAAACAATTGGGTTTGTTGTGCTTTCTTCATGAGTCTATTCATTTAAATATAATTTTATTGTTATTTAATGATTGTTAATTATGTAAACTGCTGCGGGTCAGCACTGCTGGAAATCTATGGGAGGGAGGGAGGGAGGGAGGGAAAGAGGGAGGGAGGGAGGGAGGAAGGAAGGAAGGAAGGAAGGAAGGAAGGAAGGAAGGAAGGAAGGAAGGAAGGAAGGAAGGAAGGAAGGAAGGAAGGAAGGAAGGAAGGAAGACATATTCTGACTGAATTCTTGGCTGAGTGTAAACTGCTGCAGGCCAGCATTGCTGGAAATCTATGGGAGGGAGGGAGGGAGGGAGGGAGATAATCTGACTGACTTTTTGGATGAGTGTAGATGTGAACCTGAATCTTTCTATTCTTTACCTAATGTTTAAACTACCACATACTGTAATTTGTGTGTGTGTGTGTGTTTATATATAGAGTGTATGTATGTATGTATGTATGTATATACTGTCTGTAAATCCATTAATTACAGCTTGCTTTTAGATAAAGCTGTAGTGAATTTTTTGTTTTTGTAGCTGATTTAGGACAACTTGATGGGAATATGGCAATCTGTTCATTATTTTAGAGCCATGTTTGTATTTTTCTAGTGTTTTATGTTTTTTCATGTTTTACACTACCTATACATCTGCCTTTTTATGTTGATTGCACTTTTATTCCTATTTTACTATTTTTATTGTAATTTTAAAACTGTTGGAAACCCTCTTGGGCAAACTCAGTTTTCAACAATGGCATAGATGTGTTAAAAACTGAACAAAAATAAAATTTGTAGAGAGAGAAAATGGATATAAAATCAAGAAACAGAAGTGTGGGAGAAACAACCCTACATGATGCAAAATGGAGGAAATAAACAATTGTCCCATATTCCCTGAATGGTTTTTCTGACAAAGTAGAGAAAAGAAAAAAAGCTACAGCTCCCGAAATTCCTAGAGAAGACATTATTATAGCAATAGCACTTAGACTTATATACCGCTTTATAGTGCTTTGCAGCCCTCTCTAAGCGGTTTATAGAGTCAGCCTATTGCCCCCAGCAATCTGGGTCCTCATTTTACCCACCTTAGAAGGATGGAAGGCTGAATCAACCTTGAGCCTGGTGGGATTTGAACTGCCAAATTGTAGGCAGCTGGCTGCTGCAGAAGTAGCTTGCAGTACTGCACTCTAACCACTGTGCCACAGAGGCTCCTATTATCATGATTAGTCATCCAGATGTTTAGACTTGATTTGGCATTTTTGGCCACCTATTTGAGTGCTTCCCAAGGACCTGGGATTTACAGATATTGTTTAATAATATTAAAGGTATCATTGCAGGATGTAAAGCAATTGACTAATGGTGATTTGGTCAATGCCAATGATGTTCAAGTGGTACATCATATGTTTTGAGATTGCACCCAACACTTCTATTAGTAATGGTACTATCTTTGCTTCCCACCCCTTTTTTTTCTTTTTGCTACCTGTTCTACAGGTAGACTTATGGTCACCATTGAGCCCGCAGTTTATTTTGCTAAGTGAAACAGTTGCTAAGTGATTTTTTTTTTGGCCTCATTTTACGACCTTTCTTGCCACAGTGGTTCAGTGAATCACTGCAGTTGTTAAATTAGATACACAGCTGTTGAGAAAATCTGGCTTCCCCATTGACTTTGCTTGTCAGAAGGTCACAAAAGGTGACCCCAGGACATGGCCAGCATCGTAAATATGAACCAGTTGCCAAGCCTCTGAATTTTGATCACGTGACCATGGAGATGCTGAATGGTCATAAGTGTGAAAAACAGTCATAAGTCTTTTTTTTTTCAGTGATGTTGAATGGTCACTAGATGAACTGTTGTAAGTCAAGGACTATCTGTACTTTTATTGCAGGTCTTTATATTATGTGATTTTGTCCAGTTCTTACTTTTTTATTCTGCTGTCTCCAAGTATTGCAATGTTCACCATCCAGACTTTTATTATTATATTAAACTTCTTGGCTATCCAGTAAGCCCTGAGTGGCATACAAATAGGGGGGGAAAAAAACATTAAAACAAATGAAAACATTAAATTAGATCAGAGAGCGCAGACTAAAATGTTCTAATAAAGAACCAAATCAACAAAACCCAAAAAAGCAAATAACAAACATTAACCCCAGGACCGAAAAGCATATTAGGTGTGGGTCAACCCTGCAAGGTAAGCCAGGTCAGGAAAAGGAGACCACACCTGAATAATTGAAGTCCTGCATCGTGGCTATCGAGTAGAGTAGCAGACTTTAAAAGTTTGACATTCATTCCTTTTCTCCCCTTCTTTTATTAAAGAAAATCAAAGCAGAGGAATCTTGGGTTTTTCTTCACCTCTTTCAATCTAACTCAGATTGTTATTATCTCTTTTGTTCATTAAACATGAAGCTCAGTCAACTGAACATTTAAAGTTGTTGTTCTTGTTGTTATAAAGTAGTTTAAATTTAATATTGCCACCCACTTTAGTGGAGTCTGGGAAGGTTACAAAATGCATAACACTTGATCAAAACATATTAAAATATAAACCAAATGAAGCAAAACAATCTGAGCTAAAAACAAGCACCATAGAGCCTTCCCCCAGGATTTCTGGCTACCCCAAGAGAATTGATATCTCTGGATAGATGGTCTTACAAAGGAAGGGGCTGCAACAGAGAATGCTTCATCAAACCCACACGACGACCACATCTAATAGGAAGGACCTGGAACACACCTGCTCACCAAATGTACCACCGGAGGGCAGAAACCCATGGAGAAAAGTGCTCCTTAGAGATATGTTTACCTACCCATCACTGAGTTCCTTCTGGGAGGACATCTTCACACTCTAGAAGCTACCACCCTATCAAATCCAGCGCCACTATAGAGGTCTCTGAACGATTTCTGAACTGAAGATTTCCCTCCACCCCCCCACCACCACACTAACACACACACACACACACACACACACACACACAGAGACATACCCAGTGCAAACATTTGTGTGCTGGATATAAACATCTGGAAAGCCAGCTTCTAGAAGAGGACTTTGCAGACTCACCGTTAGCCCTGGCTTGGTCCGTGGTGCCCCAAGGCAACTAGTGGAACCAAATTCATGCCCTTTTGACTGCTTGCATTTAAGCCACCGTTTGCCTGCCTGGAGGAAGATAATTTGTCAGACACCAGCTGCTCTTTCCCCACAGGCACACTTGTTATTATGTTACAGCGCGTGTGAAGAATGTTTAATGCCAGCCGAGTGAAGGAGGGAGAAAGGGGGGGGGTGGGAAATTATTTCATGACTGCGTTTGCACAAATAATCGGCCGGAGCTCGCCCAGACAGGACCACCGTCCATGTTGTTGACGGAGAAGCTCAAATCCAGGAGAGCAAAAGGGAAGGATGGGGTGTGGGAAGGGGGTCTGGTGGCAATTAGGATTAGAAAGGGATTAGTGGAAAGAGGCTCCTGCATTCCGGGGTTTGGTTGCGGTCTCTCTTGAAGAAGGAATCGTGTCGGGAGATGCTGTGAAGTCGCTTTCTAGAGCAGCACACACACACACACACACCCTCGGATGACAGACTGAGATAGACTGACAAGCTGTAGGCCTCAATCGCTGGCTTTCTCCACTTCAGGAGGACTTGGTGGGCGGGTGGGTGGGGAGGGCGATGTGGTGCTTCCCGCATAAGAAATGAACAGGCTGACCTTTTCAGAGCTGCTGAAAGAGAAAACCAGATGTATTCCTCAAGAGTCACTATGACTGAAGGGTGATAAAGACTTCCATTGTGCACTTGAATAAAAGGAAAGCTAACCAGAAAACAGCAGCTGATAATAGTCAGGCTGGCCTGGGCTATTGTGCAACTCACAAACGTTCCGCTTTGGCCTAGACCACCACGGCTGGTCGGTGTGGCACTGACTCAATTGTAAAGAAGACAGCTCCCATTCCTCCTCACCCCTGCCCTCTCCTAGAGAGGTTTTCAGGGCATATACTAGCAATTATGTCACCATAGATCCCAGTCTTGGCCTCATTCAGGGCTTTCCCCCTCGTTGCTTCATGCCTGCAAAATCTAAAATGGACTTAAAGCTCACCTCCAAACCCAGCAGTAACCAGTTCTCCATCCAGCTATTGTGCTAAGAACAATGTTTTGATGCTTCTCTACTGGGAGTCCCTGTTGGTTGGGCTGTGCCTTCTTGCAGTATCTTGTGAGTTTCGGACTGGAGACGTTCTTGGCTTTGAGCACTCCACTTCCTCCTGTCTCCAGGGCTCCTAGTTGGGCCAGGTTGGTAATGAGAGAGAAAAAATGATCCATCGGCGAAAGTTGAAATGGAGTCTCCAAAGGGGAGGTACTGTATAAAAGAAAGCTGCACTTGAAAGGAGGGAGAAGTTTATAGGCAGGACCACCCAACTCTTTAAAAGGGAGTGTTAGTTAGAAGTGAATGACAAGGTGGGTGGGGGAAGTGTGAGGGATTGGAAGATAGTAGTTGAGGCTGTTACGGTTAGTTCAATGAATGACAGTGGCCCTTGGCCTTTGGTGGTGGCTCTGGATTCTGTTAGGGCCAAGGTCTACTGATCTGCAGCGGGAAGGAAGCATTTCAAGAGAACACATCCAGAACAGTCAGAGGTGGGCAGCTGGGGGTTCGCAGGGGTTCAGGAGAGCCCCTAGCTAAGATTCTGGGCAATTCGGAGAACCCCCAAATCCTACTCCTGGCTGGCCCTGCCCACCCCTTCTCTCCCCTCCCAGGAGTCCCCACGTGGCCCGTTTTGGATGCAGGTAAGTGCAGGGCACATACGGAGGCTCAGAGAGGGCAAAAAATGGGCCTCCTGGAAGTTTGGGAAGGCCGGAAATGGGCCCGTTTCCGGCTTCCAGAGAGCCTCCAGAGCCCAGGGAGGCCATTTTCACCCTCCTGGAAGCTCGAGAAAAGCCTCCAGAGCCCAGGAAGGGCAAAACACCTCCCCCCCCACACACACACACTGTGGTGCAAGAGGCCAACTAGGCCACGCCCACCCAGCAACAGGCAGAAAACTTGTTCTAAAATTTTTGAAGCCCACCCCAGTTATTGTCTCATGACATTGTTTTTTTCTTAAATGCAACTAGCAGCTCAGGAATAATTTATATATTTGCTTAGATTTATAAGGCTGTCCAACTCACGGGTGACAGGTTGAATTGAAAACAAAAACAATTGAACCAATTAAGAGAGAGACAGAGAGAGGGGGGGGGGAAATACCCTAGCCAGGAGAAAGCAGACATATTAAACATAATTCAACCCAGATGGACACAGATTTTGACCTAACACAGAGCCATGGCAGTGTGGGAGGGGAACCAGGTCTTCAAGCTCATTTGAGAAGAACAAGAGCATTTTGAATCTTGAGGATGGGTGGAATCCTATTCCAGGTGGACAGGTAGAGAGATCCCCTCAAGATCCCACCAGATGCCAAGAGCCACCCCATCTTCTTGCATCTTCAGACATGTGAAGAAAAAAATTAATACACGGGAAAGAAGCTTTCCCTTAAATAGCTTGAATGGTTGTGATGGCAACTTTGAAGGGAATCTAATTCCTATTTCTTTTTTGTAGTGTTGGAGAAACCTCTTCCTAAAAGCTGTTCTTTGTATCAGTCCTTGATACTCATCCCGATAAGTCTCAACACTTCTCCTCCAAGACTGTTACTTTCATTTTTTTTTAAAAAAAATACTTTTAATTTTAATTATGTGAATACAACACAATACATCCAACTTATCTTGTTATAAATAAATACATTTTACTTCATCATTTATAATCTCCTTATTAAAATATTAATTATTAATTAAACCTGTCGCGTTGTCGCGGTTTGCTCGTTGTCCTTAGGTTCTCTGATCAGCCCGTAGAGCCCCCGCAGGGGTGAAATTTAGAGGGACCCTCGCGAGGGTGAGTACTTAAGTACTAGAATCAATAATTGACACAGACACCATAGTTTCTCAAGGTGAGAGAGCACGTTGTGCCCGGGGTAGATGAAGAAATCCCCCGATTGCAACGCACCACCCTCTTTTATTTTGCAGTTTTCTCAGGGTGGGGGGAGCGAGACATATGTAAAGAGGAGCAAGGAAGTATAATTCTAATGGCGCCATGGCAAGATGCGACCACTGTTGTGTGCTAAGATAGCGTGATTATCTATTAACAAGATTTGTGTAGTCAGCTAGTTTCTGTAACTATTTGCCTACGTGTCGTGCCAAGATGAGCTTACCATGCAATTCCTAACTTGAGAAGGTCATTCTTAGGGCCTTAGGTCAAGAGGACTCTCGAGGTTTACTACAAGTCCTCTTTTCTTTGTTTTTAAGGTGCCGCTATATCCGATTCAAAATATAAGCCTTTCTCCTTTGGAGTATCATAGTGCTTGGATAAGGACATACCCTCCGGGACATCCCGATCCGATTGCACAACCTCGTTCAAGGGCAGGTTATCAGTGTCGTCATCGGAACATAAGTGCAAAAGCGGAGCCTTGCACTCCTCAGTTGGAATTGCCATATATACATGATTTTGCATTAGAGATTAAGTTGCGCAGCAGCTTTAGCTTCGGCAATAGCATTTAAACTACGTTTGATCATTGAAATAAAGATAGGTAATAAACAGGGTAGCAAAGTTGGACCAATTAGTTATGACATGGGTGATGTTAATTTCCTGGGCCTGCCACGGCCATTGTTCCCCCATCGTAGTTCCCCCACACACAAAGCAATTTTTAACTTGCAATGATTTAGCAATAGTCTCTGCAAGGTGTACAAAGGTGTTGCGCACCTCATGTGGTACGGTCAGGTGAGTCAATGTTGCCAATTCCGAATAAACAGAATGAAATAAGGAGTGTCTGGTTGAGTCGATGGAAATTTTGCTTACTATTATTTTGATGGCTACTGAAGGGTTGGTTCCTGTCCCATCAATACCCAAGCCATAGTCATTGTCAGTACCTTTCCATGTTTGGAAGGAAAGCCAATTTTCCGGTACTGGAAACATGAGATTGATGGGATTGCACTGATGTTGCATACAGTTGGAATCGGGAACTCTAAGACGGGTGATATAGAGTTTTTTAAGGTTATCCCTCTTGGGTATGGTGTCAGGTCGCACTGTGAGCCCTCTGGATTGAAAGTCCACACATTTCCATTCATTGCAGTAAGTGCCTTTGCCACAGGGGTCGTGTTGATTTGAAGTTCTGGCACAGATGTACTTTTCGTTGCTGGAATATGTCCGTCGCCAGACAAGTGAGCCACATTCGTTTGTGCCATAGTCCATGGCTTCGCAGGCATCAAAAGTGACCGATTGGGATACCTTCGGATTATAAAAGTCATGATTGACCAGTGTCTTTTTCGATGAGCCGGCTCCGACAGTGATGAGGATGTTGTAGCGATGAGTGGGGCCTGTGGGGTCATAACAGGTTTGTTTGTTATTATCTTCACAAATACTATACGTCGTGCTATTCCACACACAGGTGTGCGTGGATGGTTTGGTGCAAATAAAATGAGTGTGATATATTAATGTAGTTCTGATGGTCAGCCCCTGTTGAGTTTTTTGCAAGCAGGGGGTGCAATGTTTGGCATCTTGGGAGGTGAGTGCACTTCGTGTCCTCCGTTGGGGGGGGATAAACTTTTGGTGTAGGGATAATGTCAGCCGAGAAGAAGTGGCAAAGCCTCGTACCATTTTTGTAATTTCACATTGGTATAGACCAAAGTCTGAGAGGGTCAGATCTGTTACTGAAAGATGAGTTGCTCTAAAATGATAATTGATGGTATATTTGGGTGAGTCTTGTAGATGTATGGTATTGTTGAAAAACCAGCGCCAGATGATTCCCTTTTTCTTGATTGGAGACCTCTGGTAACAGGAGAGGGCCTGAGAGCGAAGATGTAGTGCTCCCTCATTGTTGTAACGGTGCGTGTGAATCAAGGAGTTGAATTTAGGATGTGGAGAGGACTCGAGAAGCTGTCTACGAATTCGTTGTCCATGGAGCGGTGACCAGGAACCAGGATAGCGGTCAGGGAGATGGGAGCCAGGTGCATCCCATAGGCAACTGGTGGTATCACAGGGAGGTTGGCAGCAGGAGAAGTGGCGTACCAGGGTATGGGAAAAAGATTGAGGAGAAGATTGAGACAAAAGGAGCCAAGAAAGAAACATAAAGGGTAGTGGGGGGCGAGTTACAGAGAAAATGGAAAAGAGATAAATTGTATGATTGAAGGATTGACGGGAAGCAAGAAAGCCTAAGCAGGAATAAGGTCCCACCGTATTCGCGGTGACATAGACATGTAGGTAGACCCGACAGGGTTGGTAGCCATACAGAAGAGAAACGTGAGGTGAGGGACACAAGGCATGGCCTTGATGTTGAAAGGCATAATTACAGGCGGAAAGAGATATGTCTTTAAAGGTAAAGGTAACGCGTGTGAACGGAGGGGCGAAGATAACAGCAGGATCAGCCCGAAACTGAGAAAAGACAGGAGATATCAGAATCAGAAGGGCTAGGAGAGGAACACTTGTCCTTAGCCTCCCCATGATAAGGTCGAACACAGCGCGCAGGCACCCAAAGAACACGATCAGGAAGTTGAACAGCAGCGTATCCTTTGCCCCAAGTGATCAGTTGCACAGGTCCCTTCCACTTCGGATCTGGAAGTTGCCTGAAATAAACAAGAGGTCTGGAGGTAGGGACAGGAGGTGTGGTAAAGTGACGAGAAGCAGCCGTAGAAGAAGGAGAGCCAGTAAGATTCAGAAAGTTCAAGGTATATAAACATACATTTAACACATTCTGTAACGCTGGGAGGTTCGGGGGGCGTACGCCTTTTTTCCCCATGTATCGATCAAGGGCCATTTTGAGTGTTAAATTTGCTCTTTCCACAATAGCTTGGCCTTGGCTATTGAATGGAATTCCAAATTTGTGTACAATGGACCAATGATGACAGAACTCCGAGAAAGAGGAGCTCGTGTATGCAGGACCATTGTCTGTTTTTAAAATTTTTGGACATCCCAGTGTTACAAAGGTCCGAATGCAATGATTGATAGTGTTTTTAGTAGTCTCCCCCCTTTGCAGTGTGGCCATGATGAACCCAGAGTAAGTGTCTACAGACACGTGAATATACTTCCAGGGTGCAAAGGATGGATACTGAGTAACGTCCATTTGCCATGTGTCACAGGCCTCGGTGCCTCTAGGATTTACTCCTTCTGGGACACTTCGTGCCTGCAGACTACATGTAGGACATTGTTGAACAATTGCCGCAGCTTCTTGATGAGTAATTCCAAATTGTCTCACCAGAGCCTTTCTATTTTGATGAAAATAATCATGACTTTCTCCTGCTGTTAAGGTGTTATTCTGCAGGATTGGTAACAAATGCAACTTGCAGGCCTCATCTGCCATGTGATTGCCTTCTGAAAGAAATCCGGGCAGATGCTGATGGCTTCTGATGTGGGCCACAAACAGAGATTCCTTCCTTTCCTTCAATAGGTCTTGTAACTGTAAAAAAAGCGTCATTAAAGGAGAAGGGGTTGCAGGAGAAATGTAGGCATCAAATATATTCAAGGCCAATTGTGCCACATACAGACTATCAGATATTACATTAATTGGCTGGTTGGGAAAAAGTGTGAGTGCCATATTGAAGGCAGACAGTTCAGCCTGTTGAGCAGAAGGTTGTGGTGTGGTAAGTTTTTTATGCCATTGATTGTCAGTTTGCCACACACAAGCCCCGATGGTTTTAGAACCATCAGTGAATACAGTAAGACAATCTTTCACTGGTTGTTGTACTAAAGGAGTCGCTAGAGTGAGCGGAATTGTTTTCAGCACTTGTATGCGTGGGTCTGGTGGTAGATGGCAGGAGACATTCCCTTGCCACCCTTCCAACGCATCTTGTAACGCATCAGAATTTTGGAAGAGTGGTTCCCATTGTGTTAGTCTGCAGGGAGTGTAAAGCGTGCAGATATCCACACCCATCAAGGCTCTAGCTCTTTTCCTCCCCCGTTCTATAAGAAGAGCCATTTGTGCAGCTCTTGTGGTGATTGATGCTTTTGGGGTATGAGGAAGGTGAATCCACTCTAAAATGTGTAGCTTCTTTGAAGTCGAGATTTGAACGATGATTGCTGTAAGGAGTGTGGGTGTGGGAAGAAGCGCCAATGAGAGTGCATGATTGTGTAATGAGCGGTCCACCCAATGGGTATGCAAGGCGCTGTTGATTTCTTTAAGAGCATTAAGCTGTTGCTCATTCAGCCAAATGAGATCTGCTGGATGCTTAAGGCCGACCAATGCTTGAAATAATGGCGAGAGAATATGAGTTGAAATGGAAAGATATGGGCGTGCCCAATTGAGCGTGCCCAGGCATTGCTGTAACTGAACCAAGGTTGCAGGTTGAGGGAGTGTGAGAACAGGAAGGTGAGGTGAAGCTGTGGAGGCTAAAACCTTGTGTCCTAAATATTGTAACGGATAATGAGACTGCACCTTTTCTGGTGCTACATGCAGTCCTGCAAGAGCAAGGAGAGAGAGAAGACATGGAAAAGTTTTACATACTGTACCTTTAGGACCATCAGCTGCAATCAGGATGTCATCCATGTAATGATACACTAAAAATTCAGGAAATTTGTCCCGATAGGGTTGTAAAGCTTTATTTACAAAATATTGACACATCGTAGGAGAATTGAGCATTCCTTGGGGAAGAACTTTCCATTGATATCTAGCTGTAGGTTTAGAATTATTAAACTCAGGAACGGTGAAGGCAAATAGTATCCTGTCCTCTGGTATCAGCGGGATGGAGAAAAAACAATCTTTGAGGTCAATGATTATGAGATCAAATGTTACAGGAATTAAATTTGGATTTGGAAGGCCGCATTGCAATGGGCCCATAGGTTGCAATATAGCGTTCAGAACACGGAGATCCTGTAGGAGGCGCCATTTGCCACTTTTCTTTTTAATTACAAACACTGGTGTGTTATATGGGCTGGTAGATGGTTCAATATGACCTTCTGCCAATTGCTGGTGAACGAGAGTGTGAAGTGCGTTTAATTTTTCTTTTGTAAGAGGCCATTGATCAATCCAAACAGGAATATTTGATTTCAGAGTGAGAAAAAGAGGAGAAATAGCCATAATTCAAGGTATGTAGAGAGAAGTGTGGAGTTGAGATAGCAGGTCACGGCCCCACAAATTGCAATGTAATGGAAGGACAAAGGGTTTAAGATAAGCAGTCACAGAGGAATGAGGCGTAGAGGCAGTAAGCCAAAGTGAGCTAACCTTTGCTGCCTGCGCTCCACCGACGCCTTGTACTGAAGTTGTTTCAGCAAGGGGCCAAGAGGATGGCCACTCAGAGGATCGAATGACAGAGACGTCAGCTCCGGTGTCAATCAGGCCAGCAAAAGATTGGCCATTCAGCAATATGGTTAACATAGGTTTGGAGGCTTGAACAGATTGCTGTAGAGCAAACAAAGAAGGGGGTTCAGGAGACGGAAGAAGAATGAGAGTAGCCACAATCGTTCCCGCTTTCAGGGAAAAGCACCGGTCGCCAATGGCAGCGAGAGAGAGATTTTTCAGAGAAGAGGAGTCGTACAAAAAGGGTGCAGCGACTACGCCTTCAATGGTAAGGGAGGAGTTAGGTATGAGCAAAACAGGCAAGGAAGGCGGAAGTGGCTTCAGAACAGTGATAGAAAGAGGGAGAGTGAAGACCGAACCAGGATCATCATAAACGATGTCCTCTGTCAGCTGTACAGGGAAAGAAGTAGGTTGTAAAAAGGAAAGAGAAGAGGAAAGAGAAGTTTCAGCCTTTGTAGCGGGGTTAGCTGAAGACCCCATGCCTAGTTTTCCGATTGCTGAGCAGGAGGAGGGTTAGAGCGACATTGGGAAGCCCAATGAAAACCTTTTCTGCAACGAGGGCAAACAGTTTTTGGCTTGGCAGCATAGGATGCAGTACCCCGAGACTGGCCACGAGGCGTTCCCCCCCCACCCGGCATTCTACACTGATTTTTAAAATGGCCAGGCTTCCCACAATTAAAACAATTGCCAGAGCGAGACACGGCAAGGGCGTCAGACGACGGAGGGGAGGAGGGGAGGGATGCAGAAATGGAGGTAGAGATGGCAGCAGCAAGGACGCTCATTTTGTGAGAAGTAGTTCCCACAATCCTACAAAGCTGCAGGAATTCAGCCAAGGTTACACCAGGTTTATTAGCAACAGGTTGAAGTATTTTTTGACAATCTTCATTCGCATTGGTGTAAGCCAGTTTAATAAGAAGTTCTTGTCTGGCCGCCTCATTGTCAATTTGGCGTTCCAGAGCGGTTTGCAAACGGTTAACGAATGAAGAGTAAGACTCATCAACCTCCTGCACTATCTTCAAAAAGGTGTGTGTGGATTTAGAGTCTGAGTCATCCACATGTTTCAGGGCATTCATCGCACAAAGATGAATGATTGCAAAGGCACGGCGAGGGCAAGTTTGTTGCTGAATCAGGGTGGAGTATAATCCAGTTCCCTTTAAGTGATCAGCAATGACCAGATTAGGGAGGCCTCGTCTTATTTCAGCATCTACTAATTTTTCATATTCAGACTGCCAAACAACATACTGGGCAGGAGTCATAAGCATAGAAAACAACATCTTCCAATCATATAACAGCATTACAGTGTTAGCAGACACGAGAGAATCAAGCAAGCCACGAGTGTAAGTGGATTGCAGTCCATACATATTTACAGCCTCTTTTAAATTTTTCAACACTCTTAACTCTATGTTGGTATGAACAGGAGCGCCAGGGGCTCCCGGAACAAGAGTCATAGGGTAAGCAGAAGGTATATCACAAGTTTCTAAGGTGAAGGAAGGAGAAGCCAGGATAGCAGTAATATTTCCCCCCAATGGATGTGGGGATGGAGAATCAGTAGGAATAGGAGAGACAGAAGGAGAGGAGGGCTGCAGACGATTGTGCGGAGTGTCAGAGTGAAAAGGAGGGGCAGAGGCAAGCTGAGGAATATCATCCGAAGAGGCAACAGATTGGTAAGGTGGGGGAGAAGAATCAAAGTGAACAGCAGGAGATTTAGCAGTTTTAGAGGCAAGAGATAAAGACTCAGGGAGAGTGGTGGAGGGGTAAATAGTATTGAGCGCAGCCATTATCGCACGCCAGGACATAAGAATGTCTGGTGGAGCTCTGGGAACATCATACAGATATTTTCCCAAGCGTTCCCACGAAGTGCGATGCAGCGTGCCCTCAGCCGGATAAGCAGGACAGTGCTGTTCCACGTAAAGCAAGAAGGAGGTGATAGATTTTCTAGACAAGGTATATACAGTGGTGCCGTTAATTTTCTGCAAATAATTAGCCTTCTTCACTAATTGGGAAAGTTCGTCCCTATGAACTGACGAAACTTTGGAGAGTGAGGAGCCCATTACTTACGATTGTACAGAGCCTTTGCCAGGTGCGTAGCAACGGGAGTGAAGGCAGCGCACCTCTAGACAGAAGTCACGCCGTGGAGCTGAAGAAGGGAGAGATCCCGGACGAGCCCCCAGTTGTCGCGTTGTCGCGGTTTGCTCGTTGTCCTTAGGTTCTCTGATCAGCCCGTAGAGCCCCCGCAGGGGTGAAATTTAGAGGGACCCTCGCGAGGGTGAGTACTTAAGTACTAGAATCAATAATTGACACAGACACCATAGTTTCTCAAGGTGAGAGAGCACGTTGTGCCCGGGGTAGATGAAGAAATCCCCCGATTGCAACGCACCACCCTCTTTTATTTTGCAGTTTTCTCAGGGTGGGGGGAGCGAGACATATGTAAAGAGGAGCAAGGAAGTATAATTCTAATGGCGCCATGGCAAGATGCGACCACTGTTGTGTGCTAAGATAGCGTGATTATCTATTAACAAGATTTGTGTAGTCAGCTAGTTTCTGTAACTATTTGCCTACGTGTCGTGCCAAGATGAGCTTACCATGCAATTCCTAACTTGAGAAGGTCATTCTTAGGGCCTTAGGTCAAGAGGACTCTCGAGGTTTACTACATAAACCAATCATAACTACTAGTATTTTGACCTTGTCTTCTATTATATAACCATTTATAAAATTTATTCCATGTTTTGTAATATTTAGATTCTCCTTTGTCTTTTATTTCTAAAGTTAACCTATCAGATTCAGCACATGCCATAATTTTTCTTATTATTTCTGTTTCTGGAGGAAACTTTCATTTTTAAAAAAAAAAATTCATGCACTTCCAAGTTATAAGGAATCTGTATTGTGGCAGTGCTTCCTAAATGAGAGGAGTAGCAGACCTTCAGGGTCCCTGCCAACTCTGTTTTTCTGTTATTCTGGTAATTGTTCCACCCTCCCTCCTTTCCTTTTTCTGCATTTCAGAAGAGGAGCTAGTGAGGAAGCAACATATTTTCCTAGAGTTGCCATGAGCTGGGAGGAGAAGAGCTTAGGGAAAGTTGGAAGCCTTTCCTTCTGTTTGAATGGAGGAATGTGGAGTTGCTCTCCAGGAAGGAAAAAGAAAAGAAAATGGAAAAAATGAAACTGCAGACGAGCTGTTTTTCTTATTTTACATCAACTGTCAAGTCTGCAAAAGTTAGCATGTGAAAGAACAAAGTGAAGAAGAAAGTGTTAAAGTATTACAAGCCACCTTCCTTTTAGTAATATTGGGCAAAAATGCAGATAAACTATTGAAGTCTTTGACATGACCAAACTTCTGAAAAGTGTTGTGTATCTATCTCCATTTTAGACACCCATCTACTGGACTTGGTTATTTTTAGAATTGGCAAGATAAGTGTCTTTCCATCCATCTCTGTGTAGAAGCCTAGACTGGCTTTGTGTTCATAGCAACATGGAAAACTCTGCATATTTTAAAGACATGTAATTAAAAAGATAGAAATATGGAATACAATGGCAAAGGCTATTGTCAAAGTATTTAATTATACAATCTTTTGAGATTTTATTTACTGTATTCCTCAGGAACCTGTGCTGGAGCTTCTTCTTCCCACCATTTTTTAAGCCACCTTTTAATAACTGCTCACAAGTTGCAAATATCCTCAGCATGTAATAAAATACTCCCTAGGAAAAATGTTCAGATGAACTCTACTCCCCAACAAGCCAATATTTGATGGGAAACATTTACTCCTTGCAGATGACTGGTGGACATTTTCTTAGCTCCACATGTAGTTGGACTTTAGCGAATTCTCCCATCATCCCTTGAGAACCAGCACTGAGGTGTGCACTTTGGAAGGAATGCAAGATGAATTTCCAGACACAGGACCAAAAAGGTAGTCCTTGACTTACAACAACTGTAATAGAGATTAGGATTTCTGCCATAAGTCATGATGGTCGTAGATTAAGGCACTGAGGTGATTTTCCACATCTGTGCTGGTCATTAAATAAACACAGTGTTATAAAGTAAATCCATTCATAGGTGGGTGTTTGCTTCATAGGTGGGTGTTTTTTGCTGGAAATGTCATCTGACCTCAGCAGGTGCTGTCATAAATATCTTTTAGTAGGTTTGTTGCAGAGGTGGTATTCAGCAGGTTCTGACAAGTTCTGGAGAACCGGTAGCGGAAATTTTGAGTAGTTCAGAGAACCCGCAAATACTACCTCTGATTGGCTCAGCCCCCATCTATTCTCTGCCTCCCATTGAGTCCCAGCTGATTGGCTGGGTCTTCTTTTGTTGCCCTGCACAGGAGAACGGAGCTGGAAAGCAGATTAGTGGGGTGGGGAAGGAATGGGATTTTGCAGTAACCTTCCCCCTGGAGTGGGGTGGGGATGGAGATTTTGCAGTATATCCTTCCCTTGCCATGCCCACCAAGCCACACCCACCAAACCATGCCACACCCACCAAGTCACACCATGCCCACCAAGACACACCCACAGAACCAGTAGAAAAAAAATGAATACCACCACTGGTCTGTTTTAACTTTGAATGGTCAGTCCAAAAGACTGAAACTGGGGTGGAATCATAAATCACAGTCACATAATCATGGAATTGTCAAGCATCCAGGCAATCAGGAGATTCTGGCAGTTCAAATGAGTATAAAGATTTATTGCAAGTGTGAGTTCTCTACAAGAAACTGGTCAATTGACTGTTAAGGGAAATGTGTGTGATTCAAGGCATTCAAGGTGAGCTGGACTTAGATCGCTTGCAGGCACACAGGGACTCCTGACTTATGATGCATTTGACTCCTCCCTCGGGCTCAGCCTGGTCATCTCCAACATCAATGCTGCAACTGGCCATAAAAACAAGCTGGTTGGCAAGGGCCTGAAATGCAGTCATCTGACCTGTGAGGGGAGGTGCTGCCATTGAATAGGGTCATAAGTACCTTTCAGCAGATCTGTTGTAACTTTGAGTGGTCACTAAGCAACTGATCATTAAGCGAAGATTATCTATAATTAAACTTTGATGAACTTCCACAGAACCACTGATTTCCTAGAAGCAGGAATCATTGGAAATTATCACCTTGCCCTTTTCTCTCTCTTCTATTTCTGATAAACACTAACATAGAAATTATACTGTGCAAGGAAGCTTTTTAACATTTTCAACTGAAAATATGGCGATTGTATGTTTGATCCATGGACAACTAGCATGGATCTTTGCAATGGTGAGATTCAGCCGGTTCACACCAGTTCACACAAACCGGTTGTTAAATTACATACACACACATCCATCAGAGTGAATCCTGGGCACTGCACTGCAATGGAAAAACAGGCAACTGAGAGCCCAGGGCAGACGAAGGAGAAGGCTACTTTCCCTCTTTCTTCTCTCTGCTGTTCCTCCTTCCCTCATGTTGGCCACTCTGTTTCCCTTTTCTCCATTGCAGCACAGTGCCCAGGATCCCCACTTTGATAGTGGGGGCAGGTGGTAATTTAACAACCAGTTCATCCAGGGTCAGGTTGGCTGTCACGGGAGGCTCATCCTGCATGTGCAATGGAGCTGGAGGATGAGGATAGGCTACGCCTCCCACAACAGCTAGCCTGACCCTGGGTGAAACAGTTGTTAAATTATTTGAATCCCATCACTGGATCTTTGGCATTGGCCTTCTCACTGATGTCCTAGTTTTCCCCATGTAAGAGATGTCTGCAAAGGAAGAACTTCAGCTACTAACGGACCTCTGTCCAGACAGCAAAGGAGACCCTGAAAAAAAATTATTCTTTTCTTTAAAATTAACCAGAAGTTTGCATTGTGATGAACCCTTTCTTCCTATGCTTCCTTTGTGTTTGCCTGTCACCCGAAAGCTGACATTCAGTCAGCAACAGCCCTCAACCATGTGAGATTACCAAGTGGTGAAGATAGGATGACTGCAGTCCTAGTCCTGGAAACATCACGGTGTAAGATGCAGGGAATGTATGTGTATTCATTGATATGTATAGATGAAAATTTACAAACTAAACTTACAACTCATGGATGATCTGTGGGTCTGCCTAATTTATTACTGAGACTGCTGAGCCCCAATAGGCACCATTTCTTCACTTAGGAATATTGCTCTTCTGATATGGAATATGCTCTGTAAATTAGGGCATATGGCTCAGAAGAAAGTGTGACAATATGTGCAAATTCTGCATATTTGCATAAAAGGGTCAAGTCTTCCTCGAGTCGAGCTTAAGCTCCATTTTCCTGAAAATGCAAACATTTGCCATTGCATTTTCCCAAAATGTTTTTTTTTAACTTCCAGGTTTAGTCTATAACCTTGGGAAATCCTGGTGTTTTTCTATCCGTATGTTCACATGGGTTGGTTTTCTTTTACCTTTCCAATTGAATTGCTTTTAATTGTAGCATGGTATTTAATCCATTCTTCTTTTTTTTTAATGCCAGTAAGAATTTCATCAAGGTTCCATACGAACATTATTATAGAAAGAAAGGATCGTTTGAAATGTTTAGCAGAAAAAGGGGAACCGTCCTAGAAAGAAGGCTATTGGAGAACTGTCAACCTTGAGACTATGGAAACAATGTTAAGGAACTGTCGTTCCTTTTATTTTCCTTCAGTGGTATTTTTTTTTTCTTTACTTGTTTCAGTAAGTAACTTTACCAATCAAACATAGAAAAGTTGCCATCACACAAATTATAATTTGATGGAAGAAGCAATATTTGATCTGTAAGTGGCACACAAAAATAATCAATAATTTCATTACCAAATGGCAAAAGCCTGACAAATTTTTGAGAAAGCAGCCTTTGTGTTTCTCTACCTTTTTTTTTTTTAAAGCAATGTGTAAAATAGAAGAAAGTAAGAATATGTGGGGTCCTTGGTGCCCTCCAGGCTTGGTGGCTTTCTTGCAGATGCTTCATTATTCGTGATGGTACCTAGTTTGGTAATGAAACGTCTGCAAGGAAACCACCAAGCTCAGAGAGCACCAAGGCCCCCACAGTTCAACTCTGAGCTACAGATATTTTCTTCTATAGGTAAGAATATACAGTACATGGAAATATTTAAACTAATTGATGATTTCCTTGGAAGTATTCCAACGAACAATAAAAACATAAAGTCCAGAAGTTTAATTGAAGATGCATAACAGCATCCATTCAAGCTTGTCCCCATAGTGTTGTTTCTTTATCATATTCATACAATGTCTCTTTTTCTGAAGACCTGAGGAATTCAGCAGAATTGGTACAAACCCTAATTCATCTCCATGACAACTTTAAGAGAGTCAATCAAGTTCTGAACCAAATGGCTGGCTTGGTGTATGGTTCTGCTTCTCCATCTTTTCTGCATACATTGTTGTATTTGGCATACTAGAGAGTTCCATTTTGTGCTACATTACTCCTTTGTGCAACTGGATTCCTGGTTTTCTTATTGACAGGCCCCAGTAAGTGTGAGCTGGGACTAATATTTCGAATGCCATTTTTTTGAGCGCAGATTCTCCTCAGGGTTGTGTCCCAAGTCCATTGTTGTTCACCCTGTTGACCTATGACTACTGTGCAAAGTTTGTCCCTAAACATATTGTGAAGGATGCTAAAAATACGATAAAAAGGTTGTGGGCCTTATTCAAGATGACAGTGAGAGTGCTTACCACAGGAGGTAGATCAGGGGTGTAAAACTGGTGGCCCAAGGGCCGGATGCGTCACATGCAGGCCACACCGATCTCAGTTCTGCAAAGGGGGGAAATGTCATGAAATGTCACGTGATGGCAATGTGACACTGCGAGCTTGACACCCATGAGGTAGAGGGTTTGGTGAGCTGGTGTAATAAAAACATACATGTTCTACACGGGAGAGAAATCATTGTCAATTTCAGAAAAGGCAGGCACAGCCACACTCCTCTGTGTATCAATGATTTACCAGTGGAGATGATTAGCAGCATCAAATTTCTGGGATGTGCAGTTAACAAATAATCTGGCTTGGTCGCTCAACAGCAAGATACGGTGAAGCAGGCACAGCAGCGCCTGCATTTTCTGCATCACATGAAAAGAGCACATCTTCCTTTCCCTGTCCTCACTACTTTCTATAGAGGGACAATGGAGAGCATCCTGCCATATTGCATTAACAGTCTGGTTTGGAATTATTACTGCTTTGGACAAGAAGGCGGTGCAGAGAGTGATGAGGATGGCAGAAAAGCTTATTGGCAGTTCACTCTCTTCTATCCTGGGCATAGTATACTGTATATAAGCATTGCTTGAACAGGGTCCACGGCAGAGGTGGTATTCAGCAGGCTCTGACCAGCTACTGGAGAACCAGTAGCGGAAATTTTGAGTAGTTCAGAGAACCAGTAAATACCACCTCTGACTGGAGATTTTACAGTATCCTTCCCCTGCCACGGCCACCAAGCCATGCCCACAGAACTAGTAGTAAAGAAATTTGAATCCCACCACTGGTCCACAGGACTGTCTAGGATGTCACACACCTCTTCACAATTTGTTTTCCTACTTACCTTCTGGGAAGAGGCTTCGTGGTATCTCGAGCAGAACATCCAGATTCAGCCACATTTTGTGAGCTCTCAAGCTTCCTCTTTCTGCTATGTATTCAGGATGGACAGTGATTAATATTTATATCTATTTATATATTAGGGTGTAGGCATATACATATGTATGAATATAACATATCTATATGTATGTTGTGTACGTGTACACTTTTGACAGCAGGCAACAGAATTTCATTTTTAATGTGTGCCAGGGTGCCCGCAGGAAAAAAAAATGACAATAAAGGTTATCTTTATCTTTATTATCACTCAGTTTGCCCCCAGAGTATCTCAGAAAATCAATCCTTGTTCATCTTGTTTCTACTACCATTTCCTCCATCACATTCCATCTTTAATTAGATGCTATGAAGATGGTTTTGCTTTTCTCTGGAGCTATGGAGCAGACAATGTTCCATCAGTGTGAACTTCTATTTTTCCTACCTCCTGGGCTTTCCCTCTTCCTGCTCAAATTTACCATGCCACAGCACTTTGCCATCACCCCACCCATTTTTCAGAGGGGTGTCATTTTGCTCTTCACACAATTCCTATTTATTGCGCTTTTGTTGCTCCTGCAGAAGCAAATGCAGCGAGGAAACACCAAGGAGAGAAGAGTTGGGAGCTGCAAAGTATGTCGATATTTCCATTTCCTTCTTTGTCAGCAGAATAGTCTAGCTTTCTCTGTCAGCACTAGGCCCAGGGAGCAGCTGGGACATCACAATGCTGCAAAACTGTTGTACAGGAGAAAAAGGCAAAAGAGCTTTGTGGAAGTACCATCAGAGTAATCTGTCCATATTTAAAGCACATCCTTCATATACTTCAGACACCCAAGTTTAGTCTTTTTTTTTTTTTTTAGTTCATCTGCAGAATACCATAATTCTTGGCAGGTTTTATAGCCCAGAATCCACCTCTATATATCTCAAGCAAAGAAAACAATTTTCCATTGAAATCCAATAGTGATATCATATTGCGAACCTCAGCTACACTTCTGCATTCCATGGGAGCAATCTGTTATCCATGGGAGGAATATCTCTTAATATCCATCTCCTCCTAGCACTTGTAATCAGCTTCAACACTATTTCTATTTGAACTCAGGACACATGCTTTTCTTTTCTCCTATACTTAGTTGATACAGAGTATTTTGTACATGGAACCTCCAATGTTCTAGTGTTTTGGTAATACAGTATTTAAAACTCATCACTCCTCCTCCAGAGGGTTAGCCTGAAGTCAGTCAGAAGGCTTTCTGAATGCATGTTTACTGCTTCATCCTGGAGCATTACTTCTTTCTCTTGTTGCCATCCCTCCTGTCCAATGAATGAATATGGTTTTCATTGTTAATTAATTGATAGATTGTGTGCCCTTAAGTTAGTGTTGATTCTTACCAACTACATAAATAGATGTTCTCCTTGATGATGTTCTACATAAATAGATGTTCTCCTTGATGATCTGTCCTTAAACTGATCCTTCAGATCTTCCCATGGTGCATCTAAAATTGTGAGTTCTGTCATCTTGACGCTGGTCATTCTCTTCCTCACCTTTTCCAGAGAGCTGATTCTCTACATAAAGTGTCCAAAATAAGATAATTTGAGCCCAGTCATTTGTACCTCAAGTGAGAACTCTGGGATAATTTGTTTGATATTTTCTTGGTTTTCTGTGGTATTGATATTGGAGTATTTAATATTTTCCAATATTAAAGTTCAAAGGTATCAATCTTCTTCATATCCTGCTTCTTCAGAATTCAGCTTTTGCTTCCACATAGTGTCACAGAGAATACCATGGCCTGCACTAGTCTAATTTTCATAGCAAGAAACACATCAAGGCATCTGAATGTCTTTTCCAAGACTTTCCCACATGCTCTACCAAGTGCTAGTCTACAGTAAATAGTCAAGGAAATTACAGTTGAATAAGACTGATCCTGGGAGCATTGACCAGTCAGAGCAAATGCTGTAGCACCAGTCCTTGGAGAGAATAAAAATACATTTAAAATAGTAAAAAATGCAGACTTTTTTTGGAAATTCTGTCTTTCAAGAGTCAGTCACAGGTTATTCATTCTTCCAGAAATAGCCTTTCCTGATTCACCCTCTGAGCCAGTTCAATCAGGGAAGCTACTCAGGGTGGGCATTATACTAGCAGGCACTGTTCTTATGGCTTCAATGACAGGTAGAGGTTTGCTCCGCCTGAGGGGAAAAATTTGGAGAACAATATTCTTTTGTATTACATTCCCAATTTCTCCCAACTTCACACTTGTGAGATGGATAGTCCTCAAACACGATCCTTAGCAATAATTTTTTTCTCCCAATCCTTTGGCATCCATGACTAATAGTCACTTAAATTGGGGAACCTCCAGTCTCATGCTCAAGTATGTTGGCATCTTCCAGACAGACCATATAAACTTCTGAGACAGAAAGCTTCGTAGTGTCATTTTTATTTGTGCTAGAATGCTAAAGAGAAAGTACAAACTGTTTCCATAAATAGGAAAACAAGCATTGGAATTTTCTTTTACAATCAGTTGTGAAATTGATTTAAAAAAAAATTAAAACCTTGAATGAAGATCAGGCAAATTGTCATGGGGAGGATCAAATGATCTCTGCTTCCCTCAAATAATGGTCCAGCAGGGATCCTGTAACCACATGGAAGTATAGAAGCATGATGAGTTGAAACACCATTCATTCACCATAATTGGGGGAAAAAACCTGGCTCAGTAGCAAATTGACCTTATTGCTTCTCTTGCTTGTCAAAAAACCTTTGCCATTTCAGTCATTACCTATTTCTCCTTCAGATGTGTCCTTTATAGGTTACCGTAACTGGGCTGCAACAATCTGAACCACCAGTAGATGGTAGCAAAGATACACAGAAATCTGTAGATCACCATCTGGCGGTGGTGCAGATGTTTGCAGTGCAAATAGAGTAACCCTAGTTCTTTGCACCCACATGGTATTTTATTGCATTCTTTGTCTTCTTCCCACTAAGCACCAATTTCATTCTCTAGAGCTATGAATAAAGCACTTCAGTCAAGATCTTGACCTGGACTATGTTTCTGAATAGCAAACCCAAAAGGAACTTAGCACTATTCCATTGAATATGAATCAGTGTCTGCTTAATCACCTCCACCCGGTTTTCTTCCTTTCAAAGATACATCGATGGTGGCAAGAATGCCATTTTGTTGCAGCTGTTGTTCAAATAATTTGGAGTCAGAAAATCCGACTGAATCTTCCAACAGATTCAAAGCTACTTTCTCCTTCTCTGTCATTAATTCTCCTTGAATCGCTCACTATTTTCCTCAGATGGAAGCGTTACAATTGCCAAGCTACCTTTCAGCATATTTCATTTCTATTTCCTTCCTGTTTACAGCTCCTTGAAAACACATTAAAATACCTTCTTTGCCTTTCTCGGTGGTTTCCCCCCCTCCCCCGTTCTTCTGTCTCTGGTATGTGATTGTGACTTATTTTTAAGGAGTCTGATCAATTAGCATTCCCAGCCTTTCTTTCTTTTAAGAAACGAAAAGGGAGATTGAAGCATAGGTCCTCTTTTTAAAGTAAAAAAAACCCTGCCTGACTTTTACATTTTGTGAATATGCCCCTTGAATCAAATATATAGCCTTCAGTTAGCTGATTGGCAGGGAAAAGAAGAAGAAAACACAGCACAAAGAGTGCATTTTGATCATCCATAATTCCTTAAATGTCCAACGCCATCTCCTACGTTTAGGAATGCAATTTGTGCCTCTAAACATTATGGAAGATGCATGCATGTACTTAAATCACCACTGCGGGCTTCACACTTACTGTTATGCCTCAGCCTCATTTAGAATTCTTTTTCTTTTAAAGGATTTTGTTCTTTGTGCAACACACTTACGCCTGTTTGGCATCTGAGCATGAAGCTTCGTGATGAAATAATGGTAGCCATCGACTGAAGGAAACAAAAAGTCCTAGCTGCTTTTTCTCCCAGCGTCAGAAAGCCGATTTACTGGCATCGTCCTCTTATTATAAGTGCACAATGGGGCATCGCAGTTCTGTCCCGTATTTCTTAGGCCAAAAGAAAAGATTATTTTCAAAAACAAAAACAAAATAAACAAAGGGTGCATCAACAAAGCATCATCCGTTTTCAAAAGCGTAATCGAGACTGGAAAACAAAAATCACACCGAAAGAACTCTCACAACAAAGCCCACCGTGTGATTTGTGAGCACAGAAAGGTCTAGTTAGTTAGTTAGTTGACTTTATTGTCATTGCACCTCCTACAACAAAATCAAACACCATTTTCAGTGCACATCATGACCATGAAAATAAACAGAAAAACACATCCTTCACACTCCACACTCCACACATTGAATTGAAATCTACTCTTGAAGGAGAGAGTCAACATTTTAAACCTCCAGCTTCATTATCTATGGGTTGCTTATAGCCACGTTGCCCTGAGTGGGTTTCTTATCTTGGGATAGCTTCTTCTTACAAACCAGCTTGCACTTTCAGGTCCTCAGCAAGGTATCTCCTGTCCACACCAACAGAGAGTGAACATCTCTAACATCAATAGTAAATTCTGCTTCTCTTTTTTTGAATCTCAAGGTGAAGCTTTTGTTGCGGGTGGAGTGTAGGGCAAACCTGCTTCTTACTGTTAAAGACAGTGCTTAAAATGGTGAGATTTAGTTCTTGCACAGCCAGTACAAAAAATAACCCAACTGTCCACTGGAAAAAAAACAAGGGACAAATGAAAATCAGCACACCTATTCAAAAGAATAATCTGTTACACAGGAAGGAAATGAGGAAGTGCTACAAAAGATATTTCTATATACTGTATGGGCTTTTTCTCCAAAAGCAACAGTTGCTAGAATTCTTTCATTATGGCTTCCTAATATTTGTTCAATAAAGGCTTATTTATAAGGAGCTGTTGAGCTCTTATGAGCATACCTAATTGATCACTGTTCTACTTATTGAGTGAAGTCTGACAAAAATATTTTTTTAATTATCCAGGCCTTTAATATTATATTTGGATATTGATTTATATGCTGGCTTTTCCTAAAATGGTTGGTATCTTAGAGTGAAAAAGAAGGATGCATTACAAGCAGTTACACTTTGAATATTATGGTTTTTATTGTTTGTTTGTACATTTTCCAAAGGCCCTCTGCCATATGGGGCTTTATAGGTAAGTGATGCACACTATGAATTGAACCTGGAAACCAACAAGCAACCACTGCAGCTCTTGAAGCAGAATGTCTATGGAGATTCTCAGTCATCCAGGTCATGGCTGTCCCAAAGGTGCTTTTTCAAGAAGATGTTCTGCTTCTCAACTGAAGAAGCTTGTTGAATGAGAAATAAAACATCTTCATGGAAAAACAAAGCAAGTCACATTTATAAACTAAAAGTAAACCACTCCAAACTCGATTGCAGGAAGTACGACTTCAGCAACAGAATGGTCAATGTCTGGAACTCACTACCTGACTCTGTTGTCACCTGCCCAAACCCCCACACTAATCTCTATTGACCTCACCCCATTCCTAAGAGGTCTGTAAGGGGCGTGCATAAGCGCACAATCATGCCTACCGTCCCAGTCCTATTGTCCCCAATTATTAGTTCCTATTTTTTGTATTTAAACTTATGTTTATTCTTGTTTCTATTATATTGTAAGTTTTTGACTAATAAAATAAATAAATAAATAAATAAATAAATAAATAAATAAATAAATAAAAATAAATAAACTCCAGTTGCCTCTGGAAAAAACACCTCTGGAACTCTTGGAGCAGAGATATTTCATGGGCATACTAAGCCATATTCATCACTTCCCATGCTACCATATTTTGGATCAGTTGAAGTTTCTGGTTGGTCTTCAAGCGCAGCCCCATGGAGAAAAAGTAAGTCAAATCTCTGATACAGTTGCTGGAAGTGTTTACGTACACGCATGTGTGTGTAAGAGAAAGAGAGAAACTATGAAAGAACGGGAGCACTGTAATGATTGATAGGCTAACGCATTGCTTCAGCTATCACAACTGGATTTTCAGAGCAGGTAAAATGATTACCACCTGACCCATCTCTGCCAAACAACTTCATTTAGTGACTATTCAAAGTTACAGCAGTGCTTAAAAAAAAGGGACTTACAGTATGACTATTTTTCACACGTACTATTGTTGCAGCATTTCTGTGGTCACGTGATCAAAATTTGTAGGCTTGGCAACTGGCTCATATTTATGACGGTTACAATGTCTCAGAGTCATGTGCTTACTTTTTGTGACCTTCTAACAAGCAAACTCAATGGACAAACTAGATTCATTTAATAACAACTGTGTTACTAAATTAACAACTGCAGTGGTTCACTTAACAATTATGGCAAGAATAGTCATAAAAAGGAGCAAAATTCATGTAACAAAGGTTTCACTTAGCAACAAAAATATTGGCCTCCATTGTTGTCAGGTCCACCATTGTGTCCTGCCATTCTGTTGGAGGGGAGCGAGGAAAGCTAGCTGGAATTTTTTGCATGCTTTCGCTTTTGCTGTAACCGCTTGGGAATTAAGGAGGGGGATTGTCTTCAGAGATGGAGTGGACTCCCTCCCAGATGGTTTTCGCCTGGTTCCAAGGGCCTCATGCCTGAGAGTTACCTGCTATCTGCCTAGTATTTCAGCGTTCTCAAAACATCTTTGCGGCATCACATTGGCTGCTGGTGGACTGGTTGGGTTTGGGGAATCTGAAGCAGAAGAATTGCTTTGTGCTTCGCACGGGACCTTCAAATTCCATTTGACTGTACTACAATCACTTTCTCTCAGTAAAAATTCTTGTGATTCAACTCAATGGAGTCAAGAGTTTTGCCTTCCTGAGGGACCAGCTGGGAGCAGGTCCTTGCAGTTGTGGTCATAAGTTGAAGACTATCTATAATAGAAAATGTGTCCACTTTATTTCAGAATTATGTTAGAGGGTAAGAATACAGGCATGCTGTCCTGTGAAAGGGAGTACAGAATGTGTGTGTGTGTGTGTGTGTGTGTGTGTGTGTGTGTTCAGTTTACTGTATTTGCAAAACAATTGAGATGAAATTGACTGCGGGAGCCATCTTGCCAGCCTGAGGTTTTGATGATGTGTGCTTTGCGGATCCAAAGGTCTGCCGACTCATTAGTACCAGCATAAAATGGTAATGTTCTAGCATCCCCATCAAAGAAAACCTTGCCAAAAGAGTTTAGCATTTTACAAACTGAATGTTGGACAAGGATGAGATCTCACTACCAGCTCTGAGAGCTGGGGAAGTTTATGAAGCAGAAAGTATGGAATGAGGAAAAGATTGGGCCAGTGATAGCTTCCTGGCTTGCAATTCTTTTTAAGAGGTGCTGATGGTATGGACTGCTCCAGCAAAAGGAGGGCCAGACTCATTTGAGGCAGGAGCATGAAATTGGCTGCAATAAAATTATGCATTAAATGTGCATTATGCTTAATAATACCATGTTGCACTTCTTGTGTTTACTCGGTGCCTATTCAGGCTGATCCAATTTTTTAAAGTTCTCCAATTGGGCCCCTATCAAGTTCTAGCCAGAGGTCGCATTTCATTTGCTGTTAGTGGATGTCTTCATTATTTTGTTAAGGCATTTCTGCTTTATAGTCATGATGACTACATCTTTTTGTAAATGCTCTTGCTTATTCAACCTCTTGTAAGGTCACTATTCCAAAAACATAAAAATAAAAAAACCCTCATAGATGGCACATTTGATACACAAACTACCAGTAGCTGGCAACTCAGGAATTGTTTGAAAACATACACACAAACACACACACAAAAAGAAACCTAGGATCTATTTCGAAAAACACAGTGGAGGTAATTTTATGTTGCTCACTGAAGGTGTTTAAATGAGCTTTCGGAAATAATGGGTTTGAGTTCTAAAAGTAGGAGACTAAGTGAAGAGCTAAGAATATATGTTTAGTACCGTATGTGGTCAAGACTGTACCAAACTGAGAGTTGGATTGTTTTAATCAGAAACAATGATAGGTGTTTTCAAGCTGGAAAAATATATATTACTGCCCATCTATTCTCCAGTGCTGAGTTCCATGTGGGTATAATAGGAGTACAGAACCAGGTTTATGATGAAAAAAACTTACTTTCTCTCCCTCTGCTGCTCCTTGGGCCCCAACATCCCCTCCTTCGCAGCTCTGGTTACGTGTTTCTCTTAAACTTTCTTTTAAGAGAAAGTTTATACACTTCTGCTAAGACGCATTCAACATTCCTGAACAGATTAGTTCTTCAAGAAGAACTAGGTAGTTTTCCATTGCTGGAAGGAAAATCAATATGGCATCCTAGCAATAAGATTAGTCAAAGAGGTAGAGTTAGACTGTTTGAGCTAACAAGCAAAAGCAATGTGGTGACAGGTCCCAAAATTTCTCAACTAGGTTAAAGACGAGTGGCAAACCGATAGCGCTATGCTTTGGGATCACTCAAATGGCCAGTTTTCCATCTCCCAAATCTTCTGAATCCAACTTAAAGTACACTCGCAGTTGATCCTGAATGTTTTGATTCTTTTTAGATGTGTTCAGACATCAAGATCCTAAGAATGTATTTGTACACTTAGAGTTTACAAAATACCACTATCTAGTCTCTTCTAGTCAGTAGCTGAACCCAATAACATCCCAGCCCATTCTCCTAGGAGGTCAATACTTAACAGAATAACAGAGTTGGAAGGGACTTTGGAGGTCTTCTAGTCCAATCCCATGTTCAGGCGGGTAACCCATTTCAGACAAATGGTTGTCCAGTTTCTTCTTAAAATCTTCCAATGTTAGAACATCCACAACATTTGGAGGCAAAGCGTTCCATTTAAACATTTATCCCATCATCCACTTCACAAAAATAAAAGATGAAAAATTGCTACTATTTCCTCATGTTTGAAGGACACTTCCATTGCCCTCCAAACTCCTATGTTGTCAATTCTGCCTTTGGGCTCTTCTGTTTACTACTACCGTGCCACAATGATGGGAGGTAGCAGCCCAGAACAGAACACCCCGCAAGCTTTAACTCTTTCTGAAGCAGCACTTGTTGTCCTGAAAATAGCATCTTTCTCTCCATTGAAACAAAGAAATGGATGCAAAAATAAACCAAGACTGCCTGTACTTACAATCTCCAAGTTGTAATCTCATCTGACAACTGAGAGCTCATCTGGGTTCCTCACTACCAAGACTGTTGTTATTAGAAAACTGCTTTCTCAATAGTTTGACAGTAGTGTTTCTGGTTTGAGGTAGAAGCCCTTTGAACCCAAAACTTGGTGTTATGTCACATGATTCATGTGCTAGAGGTCCCATTTCAAACCCCAGCATTTCCATGGAAGAAGATCAAATACACAAGCAGGTAATAATGAAGATCAGGTTTATTATCAACCCCCTTGGTTAACAGCACTGTAACAAGTTTATATACACAACGCACATAATACATAATTATATATACATAAATGCATACATATTTCTAGACATCTGCTAGAATAAAAAAGGCAGTAATAAACAATAGATAAATAACCTTTCTGGGTAAATATAAGACTATGTATCCCTACCATATTATAATGTTTACATTAGACCGTATTATATTTTGCAATATGGTTTTAATTCTATTCATATTATGATGATACCCATATCTGAGATTTAATAGAAAGTAATTATTTCCAGTTGCATCCAAAATTGGTGATTAGTTTGAAGGGAACATTTGAATTATGTGCTCTACTATATATGGATGAAACTCAACTACTTTGGCCACCAAATGCAAAGGAAGGACTCACTGGAGAAGAGCCTAATGCTGGGAAAGATTGAGGGCAAAAGAAGAAGGGGACAACAGAGAATGAGGTGGCTGGCTGGAGTCACTGAAGCAGTAGGCCTCAGCTTAATGGACTCTGGAAGATGGTAGAGATCAGGAAGGCCTGGAGGAACGTTGTCCATGGGGTCACGATGGGTCAGACACGACTTCGCAACTAACAACAACAACTGTATATGGAGATATCTAAGATCCCTGCAAAACAGTTGCGCTGAATATTTCACTAATGTGTCAAGCATGAGTCAATCATTCACACCTTGGTTACTTCCTAGTTGAATCACTGCAACACACTCTACATTGCTGTTCTAAACGACATCTGGAAATTGCAGCTGCTCCAGAATGGCACTTCACAGGCAAGTGTGGCATCACATGGTTTGACCACATTAGGGTATCTGCCTATTCCACCAGATCCAATAGAGTGGGTACACTCCAGATCCCCTCCCTTAATTTTGTAACCTGAAAGGATATAGGAAACTCACCCCAAGATTCACCTTCTCCCCATCATTTGGAACTTCCAAAAAGCCATGAAGAAGGCTTGGGCTCTTTCCCCAAGTGCTGGGGATGCATACAATCAGAATTCCATGAACCTATGGGGAAGTCTTGGTTTGGGATCACCTTGATTTGTAGTTTTGTAGATTTGTCATTAGTATTGTTTCTTTTTATGTTTTATTATTATGCTGTGAGCCACCCAGGTTTACTGTATATAAGATGGATTGCCCCATATATGATAGATAGATAGATAGATAGATAGATAGATAGATAGATAGATAGATAGATAGATGTAGATAAATAGACAGACAGACAGACGGATGGATGGATGGGATGCTACCAGTTCGCACCTATTTGCTAGAACCAGTTGTTAACATTCTAAGTAGTTTGGAGAACCGATTGTTAGAAAAAATTACTGGCCTAATCCTGTAAGGAAGGCAGAAAGGAAACATTCTGGTATTGCTTATAGAAATTGCCTCTCAGTTAACCCTTATTACATTCTTGGCAGGACTAGACTTCCTGTCTCTGTAACCTCTCTAGAGTTTTCTTTCCCCTCCTTTGCTGGTACTTTGCTTGTGTGGAGTGACCATTCAAAGTTACAATGGCACTGAAAAAAGTGACTTATGACCATTTTTCATACTTACAATTGTTGCAGCATCCCCACAGTCATGAGAGGTCAAGCAAGGAGATGTGTGCCTCGAAGTGAGTGATATTGAGTTCCCAGCCAATAACATGACCATGTCCACCCAGTCACATGATCACCAAGCCATGCCCACAGAACCGGTTGTTAAAACATTTGAATCCCACCCCTGGATAGATAGATAGATAGATAATAGATAGATAGATAGATAGATAGATAGATAGATAGATAGATAGATAGATAGATAGGTAGGTAGGTAGGTAGGTAGGTAGGTAGGTAGGTAGGTAGGTAGGTAAATATCCAACCGGTCCTATATCATAACCATAACCTCTTAATCTGCTAGGATATAGCAAATAGTGTTTTCTTGTCCAGACAGAGAAGACTGGGCTAGTACTGGTAGTTTCTTAATAAAAAAAAATGTGATGATGCAGTCCAGAAATCTATGTGCTGCCTTTTATCAAAAGTTGGCCAGAGGTGGTAATGGAAGCAGAAGTTGCTCTAGCAGGCAAGCACTTGAGTTGCTGATAGGTTACCTGTCACTGATATAGTGTGAACAGCTTACATTGGTGAGATCAGCTAGCCAATCATCATAAACATTGATGTTATGTGCTTTATCTTGCCTCTCTATTTTTGTTCCCACCGGCTTTTTTAATTATTTCAGTTCCTTTCCCTCTCCCCTTCTCCTTCAGTCAGAAGTGATTAAAAATTAATCCAGTTTTAGAAGATATAGCAATCAGCTCTTACTTCCCCCCATAAGTGCTCTATGATCCAGAATTAAAAGAATTTGCTTTTCAACACAGAACACAAATTAATAAAACCACCTGGAGATGTTCCAGAAGGATCTGAATGGTCAGGATGTTAGACAGCCTTGGTTGAAGACAATAGCCATTACGGCACTAATTCCTACTATAGAACTCTCCCTACCAATCAAGCAGCATCAGGCATTAAATCTCTTGATCCAACTCCAGGGTCCACTGACACACCAAGGTTTCTACAGCTTTATGAATATTCAGTGGAGTTGGCCATACAAATAGGGGAAAACACTCCCCAAAATAGATACAATTGCAGAGAAGGTACATTTCATAGGTTGCACAATGACAGTGCTTTACAATCAGGACCCAGAGTGTGTCAATTCAGTAAGATCTGAAGAGGTTGATAGAACCTCTTTAGATCTTACCGAATGGGCAGGAAAAAAGTGGTCTTATAGATAAGTTGCTTGCTAATATGAATATAAATCAATGTGTTTGCCTAATATGGATATTTTCTCTTGTCCTGTATTGTTAGTTTCTGTGAAACACCCTTAAAACTGAGGGTGAATTTGAGAGCTTCAATTCACTGAAATAAAATAACTGAGAGGAACACTTATTGGCTCAATGATATAAGCATAAGATTTTGCATATTTCAAAACGAACAGTTGGTAACTGATGGCTGCATGCCAAAAAACTTGTTGGATAATGAAGGAGTTAAGGAAGTAATTAATAAAGATTTAGAATTAACTGCCAGTTAACGTAAGGAAAAAGTGTTAATTAATTCAGATCCAATATGGATGCCTTTTTCCCATCAATAAGTTGTATGAAGCATACTTACTATTTCAATTATAATGGTGATATGTGGAGATGGGGAAGATCCAAGGAGTCCAAGTATATTAAAGACTTAATATTGACTTAAAGATTGTGAAAGGCATATAACTGATGCATCTATTTCTATAGCAGCTACTTTTATTTATTTAATCGCACTTTTATACCGCTCCCTCTCCCAAAAAGGGACTCGGGGCGGTGTACAGCCTACTAAAAGCATACAATAAATACACAATAAATACGATTAAAAATAAATTAAATAATTAAATCCGGCTGTCTATTCAAAATTTAAGTTAAAAATTAAAACTAATAAAACCCCAATTTAGATTAATTAAAACCAAAAAACATAGTTACTGGGCCAGGCCGGCCTGTTCGAAAAGCAGGGTTTTCACTGCGCGCCGGAAGGTCAGAATATCCGTCATAGCCCGTATCTCCGGGGGGAGATCATTCCATAGGGAGGGAGCTCCCACAGAGAAAGCCCGAACTCTTGGGGCCGTCAGCCGACAACAGTCAGGCGGCGGCACCCCAAGTAGGGCCACCCTGTGGGAGCGTACTGGGCGGCGGGAGGTTGTTGATGGCAGCAGGCGGTCCCGTAAGTACCCAGGTCCCGAGCCATGGAGCACTTTAAATACCATCAGTACCACCTTGAATCGAATCCGGTAGGCCACAGGAAGCCAGTGCAGCCTGCGGAGAAGTGGTGTTACGTGTGCGCCTCGAGGGGCGCCCACGATCACCCGCGCGGCTGCATTCTGAACTAACTGCAACCTCCGGAGACTCTTCAAGGGGAGCCCCATGTAGAGAGCGTTGCAATAATCCAAGCGGGAGATAACGAGGGCGGAAGTGACTGTGCGAAGTGCGCCCAGATCCAGAAAGGGCCGCAACTGGTAAATCAGACGAATCTGATGAAAAGCCCCCCTGGCGACGGCTGCAATATGTTCTTCCAAAGACAGCCGTACATCCAGGAGGACACCCAAGTTGCGCGCCCTTTCCACGGGGGTCAAAACCTCTCCCCCCACAGCCAGCGAAGGAATAAGCTGGCTGTATCTGGGCGCAGGAAACCACAGCCACTCGGTTTTGGCCGGGTTGAGACGAAGCCTGTTACGACCCATCCAACCCCGCACGGCCTCCAGGCACCGGGTCATCACTTCGACGGCTTCGTTGGGGTGGCCCGGGGTGGAGATGTACAGCTGAGTATTATCAGCGTACTGATGGAACTCCACCCCAAAGCCACGGATGATCTCACCCAGCGGCTTTACATAAATGTTAAACAGCAGGGGCGAGAGCACCGACCCCTGAGGCACCCCACAAAGCAGGGGCCTTGGGGACGATCTCTGCCCCCCCATTAACACAAATTGCGAGCGGTCGGAGAGGAAGGAGGCGAACCACCGTAATACGGTGCCTCCAACCCCCAACCCCTCCAACCGCTGCAATAAGATACTGTGGTTGACAGTATCAAAAGCCGCCGAGAGATCTAACAGGACCAGGACAGAGGAACAACCTCTGTCCCGAGCCCTCCAGAGATCATCAACCAACGCGACCAACGCCATCTCCGTGCTATGCCCGGGCCTGAAGCCCGATTGGAGGGGGTCAAGCTACTTTTTTGGTATTATCATGTTAATTGGATTGTTTTAAAAGCCATAAAATAAATATGTCCCATCCCCAGATCATATTTACAATTTTGAGCACAATGTTAGCTGATACCCTGAAATGTATCCTGCTAGTTTTGCAATGATGTGATGTGAAGAGGGAAAATGGAAATTTTAATGGTGTTGTATCACAAGGTCCTGAAGTGAAGTCTCCAAGTCTTTTGAAATGTCAAGTTTCCTACTAGTTTTCAAAATCAATAGCATTACAGGATGATGATGATGATGATGATGATGATGATGATGATGATGATGATGATGATGATGATGGAGGAAGAGGGGGAGGAGGAGAAGAAGAAGAGGAGGAGGAGGAGGAGGAGGAGGAGGAAGAAGAAGAAGAAGAAGAAGAAGAAGAAGAAGAAGAAGAAGAAGAAGAAGAAGAAGAAGAAGAAGAAGAAGAAGAAGAAGAAGAAGAAGAAGAAGAAGAAGAAGAAGAAGAAGAATTAAATTTATTCAATTGATATTCCACCCAACTCATAATGACTCTGGAGGACATATGATGATGTTTTTGTTCTACTATTACAACTGTTGTTTTCTAAACAGAGTAAATGTTTTGAAAATTTTGAAATAGAAACCTTTCCTCCTAGATTTCAAATCAAATAATGTTGAATTATTATTGCTATTATTGTTGCTGTTACGATCTTATTGACACTGTTGTTCTTTTATTCAAGTCACTCATGTGGTGAAAAGAGACTCTGCGATGAAGAGTCTCCAAGAAGCTTCATGTTTATTTCCTATGTTGTTAAAAAAAAAGTTGACTGGTTATTTACCGATTTGATTTATATCCTGCCTTTCTCCTCTGAAGAAACGCCTAGGGCAGGTAATAAGATTTAAGCAAGATATAAAGTGATCATCACATATTAAAATTAACAATAAAACAGAGAGAAAAATAATTATGGAAGTGTGTCCAACCCACGGCCTGTGAACCATATGTGGCTCTGGATAGCTAGTAATACAGCCCCCACAACAAAATGTAAGAAAAATATTTAAAAAAAAGAAAGGAAGTTTGTTATTTATACATTAATTATAATATATATTTCATATGCTGCCCAAGATGATTCCTTTTCATTCAATGAGGCCCAGGCAAGCCAGAAGGTTGGACAGCCATGATTTATAGCAATTAAAATGCTAGTAAAGACCTGCAACAAAGCAGGTTATTAAGCCGAGGGCTGGTTTTGTAGATAGTCAGGTCTTAAGTCATTTAGAGAGAGCCAGTGTGGTGTCATTTAAAGTTCTAGCCTATAGGCATGAAAGTGGCTGGGTAACCTTGGGCCAGTATTTTCTCTTAGCCTTAAGAAGAAGAATCCACCTCACCAGGAAGACCAAGACCAGGAAATCAATTCCACAGAAAGACTAACGTGGCTATAATAATGGAATCTGACAAGTCTGTTGTGCTGTATCTCCTCCCCTTCTTGTCCTCCTATGAACCAGGAAAGTGTCTGTCTAAGTCTCTTTCCACATACTTAGTTTATTGTGGGACTTACAATGCTTTCCTTTGTTGCTTTGGGTAAATAGATCTTGCCTATTTCCATCAAGGTTACCTTCCTTACCATTGCATCAGGCAATGGTAACCCATTTCTCAAAATCTTGCCAAGAAAACTTCAGGAACTTGTCCAGGCAAGAGAGTGAATGCTCACATTAACAGATGCCATTTAGAGCTTTGAAGATAAACACCTACATCTTAGTTTGCTCCCAGGAAGCAGATAACAACCCTGTAGCTCTTCCAGTATTAACATATCTCCTAATCCTAACCATCCATATTTTGCACCCACTGCAAAACATGGCATGGGGTAGGTGTAATTTAATGACTCAATACCTCTATCACCTGCAGAAAACCACGGGTTGAATTTCCACCACTTCCAAATAACACTGACTAAAGATGAAGGTTTGAAATCCTTTTTGATTGACAGCAATGCCATCCAAACTGCCAAAGATGGTAAAAGCACCCTCAGTTTCAGATGTTACTTGCACAGTGTCCACTGAAGCAGGGGTCACCAACCTATTGGACTTCAGGGACCACCAAAACTCATAATTTTAAATCCCGCAGACCACTAATACGAATTTTGACTGACGGTGGCTTGCTGACGTTGACAGGAAAGTTGGTCCCATTTTCCAGAGCTGCAGTAGTCACAAGACCCTTTGGTCATTCCAGAGCAGCTCATCCATGGCAGGCTGGTGCACAGGCCAGTCTTGTGACTACTGCAATTCTGGAATATGGGACCGACTTTTCCGCCAATGTCAGCAAGCCTGGGGTGGATTTCCCTCCCTCACCATTGGTCTTGCCTTCCCCAGCTTGCATGGCTCTACTCAAGGTAAGGTTTGCTCTTGGCCAAAGGATGGGGGCCAGTGGGTAGGCGGGCCGTGTGGGCGGCGCAGCCTTGTGTTCCCACACAGCCTGGATTAATTGCTTTGGGGGCGTGCTTTGGGGGGACATTTCTCTGCGGACCACCAACATTTTCTCATGGACCACCAGTGGTCTCTGGCCCACCGGTTGGCGACCTCTGCACTGAAGGACATAACAATGGAACATCTCCGAGATTTCTCTGAGGGAATGCAACACTCATTTAAACAATTAGGGATGTGTATACAGTAGACTGAGCAGACTATAGGAATGATTGTGTCAGTAGTAAACAAGTATACCGAAAGGAAAGGGCTAAGGGAAGCCTATATATGTGGCCATCTTCATAACATTTTTTTCTCAAAGGTTATGGTCAGTCAGTCATTTTGTGTCTGAGATGCTTAAATATTCCCTAGCTAGATCTTGATTCCTGCTTCTAAAATATGAATGATAATGGACTGTTACAATAAAATCTATTGTGCCCAAACTCAGTAATCTATGCTGAATCACTAAGAAAAAAATAAAAAAGAAGTATTTTTCTGGGTAGTAATTTGAGCTTTTTTTTTCTGGATTAAATTGATCAAGTACCGAAGTTTAGGCAACATTACTTAAAATCTATTTAGACTTTTTTAAAGTAAGTGGTTTGCTTTGTTTTGATTGAACCCTTTTTTCTACTTCTGTTCCCTTTCATCTTTTTCCACATATTTGTTAATCACAGTTAATAGAATTCAGAAAAATGTAACTTTATTTGTATCCTGCCTTTATTATTTTTATAAATAAATCAAGGCAGCAATCATATCCAACACGCCTCCCTCCCTCCTATTCCCCCCCCCAACAACAACAACTACCCAGCAAGATGGTTGTGGTGAGAAAGAGCACCTGACCTAAAGTTACCCAGCTGGCATTCATAGCTAAGGCAGGACTTGAACTCGCAGTCAATGGCTTTCTATCCTGATGCCTTAAACACTAGACGAAAGTGGCTGTCATGAATAATATATTACTTATAATACAATACAAAATGCATGTCACATAATAAGCAAAATACGTCTTTATGGAGATTTCTTACTACTACTTTAAAATAGCAACAGAAGGATTGTATAGGATAAAGTAGAATAGAAAAATACTTAGGATACCAAATGGTGCCGTGAAATTGTAGAAACATGGTCAAAATAGAATTAAAACACACTGAGGTTTGCAAAGGAGAATTTTTAAAAAATTAACAAAATTTAGCAAAAAGGGGGGGGATACACATATATTAAGAATAAAATGAAATCTAAAGAGAATGTAGATCCAATGTGAAGAGAAAATGGTGCTGTAGCAACGACTGATTGTGTGAATGCAGAATTTCTTAAATCCTGAAAAGGACTTGTAGCTGTGTTCTCTCAGGAGGAAAATGAAGCTCTAACTGGTCAGCCTTATGGCACCAAGGGAAGAGTGGAACTGAAGCTTTAGATAGACATAAATAAAATAATAATAAAAAACCCCTAGCTAATTAAAATGAATTCAACTCTCCAAGATCAGATGGATTACACCTCAGGGGACTAAAGGAACCAGAGGAAATTGTTGCAAAACCAAGTTTGGTAATTTTGGAGAACTTCTGAAGGACTGCCCCCAAAATGTCAAAATGTCAAAAAGGGACAGAAGAGAATTTGGATAGGCATGCTACAATTACTAGCAATAGATTTGTGGCAAACAGATCATGCCAAACTACCTTTATATTGTTCTTTGATAAAGCTATTACTTTAATAGATCAAAGCCTGCTATGGCTCTTCAACCAAGTGTCTTATAATATTTCCCTGAGTAAAATGGCAAAACATGGCCACACAAAATACTACTGTTACTTGGATTCA
This sequence comes from Bungarus multicinctus, assembly GCA_023653725.1. Lineage (NCBI taxonomy): Eukaryota > Metazoa > Chordata > Lepidosauria > Squamata > Elapidae > Bungarus > Bungarus multicinctus. The sequence continues at coordinate 186,004,650 of CM042834.1, forward strand.
TGGTACCCAAAGTATACTCATTAATAGCTCCCCTTTACTCTGAAGGAAAGTATTGAGTGGAATGCCCCATGGTTTAGTTCTGGGCGTTGTGCTGTTCAACATTTTTATCAATGCCTTGGAGGAAGATGTTGAGGAACTATTAATAAAGTTTGCAATTGACACAAAATGGTGAAGGTTAGCTGAAATATTATACAAGAGGGAGAATTCAAAAAAATCTAGAGAGGTTTGAACAGTGAACTTCAATGATGGAATTCCATAGGGAGACATGCAAAATTCGGCATTGGGGTAGAAAACAGGTAAGATGATGCTTGCTAGTAGTAATACATGTGAAAAGATTCTGGGTTTCCTTCAACTACTAAATTGTATGTGGGCCAGAAGTGTGATGTAGCATAACGGACTGTGAGAATAATCTTGAAGAATAAGAAGAGTGGCAAGCAAGACAAAGGTCAGATAAGGGAAATCTGAGTCCAAAGCAGGAATGTAATTTGAGAAAGCTTTTCAGTCTTGACCCTCCCTAGTTCTCTCCAGGATTAAAAAAACAGGAAGGTACATTCAAACTTGCAAGATTCTGATACTATAACATTGTAATAAAAGTAGTATTAGCATTCATGACTTTGATTTCCTGGTCTGAATTACTTCAAGGGCTGAACTGCATTAGTGCACAATCGTGCCTACCATCCCTGTCCTATTGTCCCCAATTATTAGTATTAGATGGGTCCGTGGTAATAAGAGGCAAGACATGGCAGGAACAAGTAACAGTCTTTATTTCATGAATTAAGAAAAAAAACGCTCAGCCACGGCTGGCGCCGGCTTTTGTAGCCAGCGCTGTCCAAGGTTTCAGCCATTAACAGGGCTTTATTTCTCCCGCCAGCAGCTGGGCCAATGAGTGGAGTCTGTTAACCGACTCCACTCTATGGCCATATTAGGTAATACTTAACAATTAGTTCCTATTTCTTGTGTTTAAACTTATGTTCATTCTTATTTCTATCATATTGTAAGCGTTTGACAACATAAATAAAATAAATAAACTATAGACGCTCAAAAGACAAATGCTATCTTGGCTAACATTAACAGGACCACAGATACCAGATTATAGGAAGTAACTGTTTCAATCCAGACTGCCCTAAACAGAACCCATTTACAGGACTGTGTTTAGTTCTGGGCACGACAGTTCAAAAGGGAAAATGACAAAATGCAGTAAATTAAGGAAGGTTAGAAAGTCTACCCTATGAAGAAAGATTAAAAGATCTAGATTTGTTTGTAAGGAGGAGTAAGTTGAAATATGATAATACTCTTCAAATATTTAATGGTGGTCACACAAATGAGATATAAACTTATACTCTGGATAACAAGGGAAGGGACCTTGGAGATCTTCTAATCCAGGAGTCGCCAATCTTTTGGACCTCAAGGACCACCAAACTCATAATTTTAGATCCCAGAGACCACTAACTGGTTCTGTGGGAGTGGCCTAATTTGTGGGTGTATCTAGGTGATCATGTGACTGGCTGGGCATGGCTTGTATGTAAATATTATAAAAATGTATATAAATATTGAATTTTTTATAAAAAAAGAGCAACTTTTACCCAAAATCAGGCAAAGCAGGCAGGCAGATTGAGTTGCTCACAGAATCACAGATTCATTGAGAAATCTATCTATCTGCCATTGGCTAGCTCAGTCTTTCACATAAAATTTGCTTGTAAGCAAACTCACAAAATTAACTCACAACACACCATATATGTAAATATTGAATTTTTTATTTTAAAAAAGCAACTTTTATCCAAAATCAGGCAAAGCAGGCAGATTGAGTTGCTCACAGAATAATTCAGTGATCGATCTATCTATCATTGACTAGCTCAGTCTCTCAAATTTGCTTGCCGTGAGTCTGCAATGCTTGCAAACAAACTTTCAATTCGAAGGGAGGTTTGGCTGTGCTTAGCTAGAAAGCAAGAAATCCAACCATTTCCTGCTTCCTAGCTAATCTAAATCTCCCAGTGCAGCAGAACAGATGATGGTCGGAAAAAGGAAAAATAGCAACTTAGCAGACAAGTTTGCCGGGAAAGGAGTGAGTGGGTGGGGAGGGTTCCTGTGAGCCATGTGGGCTGAGCAGCCTTGTGTTTCTGTGCAGCCTGGATTAATTGCTTTGGGGGGGTGCTCTGGGGGTGAGATTTCACTGCGGCCCACCAAAATTTTCTCACGGCCTTGGCGACCACTGTTCTAATCTAACCCCCTGCTCAGCCCTATATAATTTCAAACAAATGGTTGTCCAAACTCTTCTTTAAAACCTCCAGTGTTGGAGCATCCACAATATTTGAAGGCAGTTCACTGACTAATTGTTCCAACTGTCAGGAAATATCTCCTTAGTTCTTGGTTGATTAGTTTCCATCCATTGCTCCTTGTCCTGCCTTCAGGCACTTTGGAGAATAAGTTGACCCCTCTTCTTTATATCTAAACCCCTTAGATATTAGAACACTGCTATCATGTCACCCCTAGTCCTTCTTTTCAGAAAGACATACCCAGTTCTAGCAACTGTTTTTGATATGTTTTATTCTCCAGTCCCCTAATAATCTTTGTTGCTGTTCTCTGCAGTCTTTCCAGAGCCTCAACACCTTATTTACAACATGGCGACCAAAACTGGATGCAGTATTCCAAGTGTGGTATTACAAAGACATTATAGAGTGATATTAACAATTCACATGATCTTGATTCTATCCCTCTTTTAATGCAAGCTAGGACTGTATTGGTTTTTTTGGCAGCTGCAGCACATATTTAAGTGATTGTCCACTAGGATTCCATCTGGCAATTACTATTACACAATTACTGTATTGCTTCAGAAGGGAGGATTAAAACAATAATTTAAAACTACATGGAAGGAGGTTCTGGCTGGACATCAGGAGGAACAATCAACTCTATGACCCATAGACCATAGAACAGTATGCCACACAATGTGACACATCCTCCTTTTCTAGAGGTGTTCAGATGGCCATTTTTTCAGAGACGCTCAAGTGGATCCTGAGCAGGAATTTGGACTGTATGATCTCTATTGTACCTTCCAATTTTGTGGTTCAAAGTAACTTTATTTAGAGGGACTATCAGATTTGCCCTGCAAAAATCTGGATGACTGCTAGATGGCTGCAAAGAGATGCATAAAACTCCAAGTCTCTGCTGCCATCCAGTGGTGAATCTGGAATTCTGCAGCCCAAGACTGATAGCCCTTACTATTAGCTATTAGCAGTAAGAACTGGAATTTGCATGTTGCTGGATAAACTAAACCTGACCTGCAGAACCTGTGACTCCCTGCCCACCTCCCAGCTGAAACTGGAGCTCTCCAATGGTTGATGTCACTAGCTGTGAACTCAGTAAAGCTGTTATTATCATTTGTCTGGGTTGCTAATACAGGAGGCCTTCTCAGATATAAACACACAGCACATTGACTTCAGTTAAGCCAAACTACTGGTAACAAAAATGTGCAATTGACAGACCCTGTACTTTAAGCAAAATGCAAATTAACCCAAGCAATACACTTTAAAGTTCCAACCACTTCCTCTTTCCTTGATCAGCCTTAATAAGTAGAGTAGTTTCTATCTATCCATCAGCTTGTGTCTTTTCTTTATTTTGCTCTGATAGACTGAATGTACAGTTATGGTTTATCCATGAAAACAGAGCATCCAGTCACTCCCAGTTCTTTATCCATGCTACTCAGGATATATGCCATGCCCAAGGCTAAACCTCTCAGCTCAATTAGCAAAATTTGAAGGAAGCCACATAGAGATAATTTAGAAAAGCTGAGAAGTATCATCAGCAGAGCAAGTAGAAATGAAAGTGAAAGGCAACATCAGAGGGTGAAAGAATTCGGATAACAGGGCAAACAGTAATTAAAATTTGAAGTTTAAAACCAAAAACCAGTCCAAATTGTCAAAGATTGGAATTCAAACAATTTTATTTATAGCAAGCTAGAAAGTATAATATGTTTTTATATATTATATTTTTCAGTCATTCCTTTGCTCCAGCTGGGTCTCAGATAAATAACTTTAAAAAAAACTAATTATATTTACCTCTCTGTTTAAAGAATAGTCTGCACTCATTTTGCCCATTACCGCCCCTGTTCTTACCAGGATCAAATTTCTAGTTTTTTCTTCAAGCACTGAGTTTAGACTATTTTTTTTCCTTCTTAGTTCAATAATAGATACCTCCCAATCCTCTTTTTCTATCTCTGAAGAAGGGTTAACCAACTAATCCACAGCAGCATGGCAGTTTGTCAAAAATTGCTTACTAAGCAATTGGATGAGACCAGAATTGTTTCTTATAAGAAGGAACTTCTAACCTCTTGGATCAGCAGAAAAACTTCTTTCTTACCAGATGTAATAAGCCATGAAAGTCAAAGATGGAAGAAGCAGGTAGTCTGCTGAACTCTACCAAGTACCATGTCTATTTCCACACATTTTTAAACTTGAAGGTCATCCAACAGATCTGATAGTCCCTTGGTTACCTCTACAAATGGTACTGTCAAATCAACAGCCCTGATGAATACAATTGATATGTGTCCTTAAAGTATCCAGATAAAATGTGACAGGAGCTGTCAATTCTTCTACCTGATCTCTTGCTGGGCCAAAAGTCAGGAAACCCCAAGCCATTTGGGGAAAAATGCATTTCACTGAGAGATCAGGATTTGTGTGAGAGAGAGAAAAAGGAAGAGAAAATAGATGTGTGGTGACCAAAGAATCTTCACGTCGTCTCAAATGTCCATCAGAAGAGACAAGCACTTGAGATTGACACTCAAATGGACAGGAAGTCTGTAGAGAGAGAAAGGGTTCCTTTAGACTGCTACCACTTCCTTTCCCAAGCCCTTTGATCTGTTCTGTGCTATCCTGAGCTGAGGCACTCCAGACCCAAAGCCAAAACTACATATACTAGGTCAGTCTTCCCATCCATCATGGCTGGGAGAGAACTTGTGACAGTGTTCACCAGCCTTACTTTTTAACAAAAGCACTTGCAGTTTGAGGACAGAAGCAAATAATACCTAACTTCTTTTCCTTTTACCTGGTATGCAAATGCCTAGTGTCATACTTCCTTCTATCTGTAATTGCTGTAACTGAAGCTCTCATCCCTCCTCCCCCCATTATTAGCAGAACTTAGAAAGAAAGTCATCAAGAGTCCTCACCTAACCCATGAAGGGACTCTTTAATGTTATCTTTCCAAAGGTCAGCTCTGAAGGAAGAGCCCACCACTCCTGGGGAGGCCTTTAAGATGCTGTTCAGATGAAGTTCTCCTTCTTCAGATCAAGGAAAATGTAAAGTATTATTTCTACCAATATCCTGTGGCAACACTGAAGAGCCAGAGCAGATGAAGGTAAGCTTTACCAAGCCTCTCTTGACTCAGACATCTTTACTTTTGTCGTCTAGTTTAGCTTGCCAGCCTATTCCTGTTCTTGGGGTTGCTGCTTTGTAGGCCCTACTACTTAAGTAAACAATTGTGATGAATTGACTGCAGCGAGTTGTCCCGTTTCTTTCAGATGGACCTTCCTTTGCCAACGAATGTCCATCTGAAATAAATATTTTCCACAAATAATTGGTTTGCTTGGCCAAGGAATATCCTCTGCCACCAATGCAAGTGATTCATCCAGTGGTTTAATATCATTACATCTCCCGTAAGGGAAAAGGCATTTCTGTCCTACAGAAGGTCTCCAGAAGTAGTTTTTTGTTCCTCATCCTCTAAACTAAATTGCTGTAGATCTTCTTCCAAAGAAAACTCCTCTAGGGAAGGAGACATGAAATTTAACAGAACATTATTGTTGACTCATTCCAGGCAATAAACAAAAGAATCAATTAGATGAGTAGGAAGCACCTGCTTAAGTTTGATTTCAGGCTTCCTCTTGTTGATCTGCACTGAGGCTAAATGTGGAAACACCATGAATCTTTGACCCTCAAAGTGCTATTTCCTTCCCAGCTTTCACTGCTTAGAACACTTTGTCTTTTTTGTAAAATCTCTGCCATGGTGACAGTTCCTTGTATACCCCTGACAGTCTTTGAAAAGAACTCTAGCAAAATGTTGTCTTGGTCTTGTAAAACAAATAGGTTGCCTGAATTTTCCAAGGAACACAACACCTTGTTCTCTGGTTTAATTCAGAACATGCAAGTTGAGTAGAATTGCTTAGCTGTCCTCAAGCTGGTTCACAGTACCAATTTGATCTAATCAAAGTGTCAGTTGATATATGTAGATAATGAGATTCTACATCTCTGGAGGATGCCAGTGCTGAGTTTGGTATCTCACTTATTTGCTTTTCAAGTCTTTCATTTCATGGGCCAATTTCTAAATATTGGTTTCTCGGACTGTCTACAAAGAACGGACCAGGACAGATGGACTAAACTTTATCTAAGTCTCTTTCCCTTGGTAACATCTAGTAATGCAATACACAACATTGTTAAGTTGGATGTTTCTCCTCTTCTGCAAATAGAAACTTGTAGTGCAATAAAATGTTTTATTATTAGATGTGTTGAGGAAGAGAGGAGAAGTGATCCTTCTATTTTTAGAGGTAGCTGTATATGAATAATAACATCACGTTTCAGGCTTGGTGGACTTTCTTTGGTTTTGAGCTTTCTATGTTTTAAACAGTACATTTTTGAAGGTCCCAATCAGCTTGTGACCAGAGCAAGGATGTTTTTATAGCTCTGAACCACATCAATGGAAATCAGGGCCTCTTTTAGGTTATTGAGTTTCCTGGTATATGAAGTCTTCTCAGAAGCCTATCGTTGTCAGAGAAAGAGAGACTTCCTGCAATTGCTTCAACCTTGTTCCCTGTTTCACAATCCCATGCATATCTGGATTCTTTCTCTTTGTTTTTTTAAGGCATTCATAAAAAGAATGCCTGCTCCTTTGGGGGTGGGATAATACAGAGGAGGACATTTTAAAAATCAGTGTTAGTAGTACATACAAGAGCTCTAGTTTATAGACAGCAGCTCCAGATTGACAGCATTGCAAGATTTGGTGCTAAATTTACCTGTAGGATTTACTGTGAAACACTTCAGGGCAGAATGGAAATAAAGTAAGATGTATAAATCTTGGCCTTAAATTAACACTACATGCAAATAGGGAGTTCAGGTTAATAATCTAGGGAGCACGACATGCCCTACACCAGACCCAGCCAGCCACCTGTGTATTGTGTCCTGCCAGGTACTCGAGAATTATTCCCCGATCTATTTTTTGATAATGGGCCATTAGAAGCTCACGGTGGCCACTTGAAATAAAGCTCAAATGATGTCACCTCAAAATATATATTCACTAATGCTGCACGTTACACTGGAGAGATATAAATTTCTACTTTAATTGATTCCACCCTGCATATATTTAGTGGCATAGAACACTAGCTATGGGAACAACCAGTTCAACACAGATCAGCTCCTTAATCCATAAGGCCACTATCACTTTGCATGATAATGATGGATATTCAGGATTTCTCTTATTTTTGTGGAATGTGAATCCCAATACCTGCCAGACCACATTGTACACTTGAGGTGTTTCATGAAGAGAGTGTTTCTTTGTGGACCGCTAGTAAAATGCAGGGAGGAAGTAATATCAAAAGGTGAGGTAGATTTGCATAATGTTAGCATTAAGTGGTGGTGCAGTGGTTTAGAATGCATTATCGCAGGCTAACTCTGCCCACAGTCTGGAGTTCAATCCTGACTGGCTCAAGGTTGACTCAGCCATACTTCTGAGGTTGGTAAAACAAGGGCCCAGATTGTTGGGGGGCAATATGCTATGACTCAGAGTGTGCAGTAAAGCTCTATGGGCAGTATATAAGTCCAAGTGCTATTGCTATTATATTTCCTTTAGAAATAGTATAATTTCTTAGAACAAATACAGTGGAATTGGGTGTTGACCAGAATTTTTGCTTCTGTTTTGCTTCTGGTCGTGAACAGATCTTCCGGTGGTGACCAATCAAACCCGAAAATCACCGGGGCAATTTTCCCTACTGCAATGATTTCTCCTTCGGTGCCAATTTTTTGGGGGGTGTTTTTGGTCCACACATGCGCAGATGGTCGTGCTTCTGGTCACAACCAAATCAGGTTGCAACCATAGTCCTGGAACAGATTACAGTCGTGACCCAAGGTTCCACTGTACATTGCCTCCAGTCCTTTAATGGCTAGATGACCTGGGTGCCTGTTCAGTCTGCTTTATGCATGTTACTGCTGATGGGCCGTGCAATGCTATTGTTTTCTTTCCGCAGTTATTTTTAAACCAGCTCAAGCCATATGGAAGATTTCAAACAGAGGATGCCTTGAAAGAGAGTACTATTCTTTGACAATCTTTCAAATCAGACAAATTACTATCCTATTGCTATGTTCCACAGTGGAAAATGCAGGCCTCTCGCTGAAAAAAATAAAAGGTGGCTATAGCACTGAAGCATACTTGGTTGAACTTGAAAAGGCTACTTATGGTTGGGCCTAATTAGGCTCAAGTGGAAGACAGCCATGAACTTGTATACCATCCTGGGAAGCTACTTTGTTTACTTATTCATTGCAAGTGCTTCTACATCACTTACCAGATTCATCTTCCGTCAGGTACATCTTGCCTCAGATCCCAAACTCATATTTAAAAACTTCTGTTTTTAAAAGCTTCTTGAAAGCTAAGACTATGATTGCAGTTCTTATATTGGGCACAGGAGAGTCTGCAGAGAAGGTTTGCCTCTTGGTCCCTTACAAGGGGTGGGGAGACTTAGAAACCACTCTCAATCAATCAGAATAGAGCTGGAAGTGTCCTTGGAGATTATTCTGTATCCTGCACAGTAGTGGATTTGTAGCTGTGCAGATGCAGATAGATAACTCAACAAGATATCCATAACAAAGTACATTTTTTGATTCATCAGGTATCCTCATAACTCACATTTCTGATGAAGTTCTTTTATAATGACCAATCCTTTGTATACCTGCCTTGTAGGTAAAAAGATGATAAAGCCCCAACCCCATAATGATTGAAGCGGCTGCATGATATTAATCTTTCTATCCCGTAGTCGTAGAGGTAGGGGTAGAGCTGCTACCACGAGGCTGTGTTCAGGCAAGAGAGAGGAAAACTCCCCCAACCCATCGAGGGTCAAATTAGTGACCAATCAGGAGTACAGATGTGGTCACGTGATATAGACTACATTTCCCAGGATATGTGTAACTACATTTACCATGATGCATTCCCTTAAGGGGACAGCTCACAATTGCTACCTAACTGTCCAATTCCCATACACTGGCTGGACAGCACAGAGATCTTCTAGTCCAGTCCCCTGCTCAAGCAGGAGACCTTGTACCATTTCAGACAGGTGGCTGTCCAGTCTCTTTTTAAAAACCTCCAGTGATGGAGCACCCATAACTTCTGAAGGCAAACTCTTCCACTGGTTAATTATTCTCACCATTACCAAGTTTCTCCTTAAGTCCAGGTTGTTTCTCTCCTTGATTAGTTCCCATCCATCGTTTCTTGTCTTCTGGTGCTTTGGAAAATAAGATGACCCGCCTCTTCTTTGTGGCAGCCTCTCAAATATTGGAATACTGCTATCATGTCAATATCTTCACCCAAGAGACATCTTGGGTTGGTAAATACTTTCTGGAGTGTCTGGTGTTATAGGTCCCTTATAAAGATGATCACCAGCATCTTGAATTAGTCCCAAAATCAAACCACTGATCAATGCAACTCCAGGGGGGAAATTATATGAAAATACCAGGTTATTTCAGTGAATATATGGGACTCTACTCAGTACTTTGTATAGTGTCTCCTAGTGCAGCGGTCGCCAACCGGTAGGCCGCAGCTGACTAGTGGTCCGCAAGAAAATCTCACCCCCAGAGCACTCCCCAAAGCAATTAATCCACGCTGTGCAGAAACACAAGGCTGAGCCACCCACATGGCCTGCAGGAATCCTCCCCGCTCACTCACTCCTTACCCGACAAACTTGCCTGTTAAATTGCTATTTTTCCTTTTTCCGACCATCATCTGTTCTGCTGTTCCGGGAGATTTAGATTAGCTAGGAAACAGGAAATGGTTGGATTTCTTGCTTTCTAACTAGTCTTTAGATCTTCGGCTCTGCTTTTAAGCACAGCCAAACCTCCCTTAGGACTGAAGGTTCTATTATTCAGTGCAGGCTTAAAGCAAGCAAATTTTATGTGACAGACTGAGCTAGCCGATGGCGGATAAATAGATCACTGACTGGTTCTGTGAGGGACTCAATCCGTCTGCCTGCTTTGCCTGATTTTGGGTAAAAGTTTCTCTTTTTTAAATAAAAAATTCAATATTTACATACATGATGTGTTGTGAGTTAATTTTCTGAGTTTGCTTGCTAGCAAATTTTATGAGTTTGCTTGTAAGCAAATTTTATGTGACAGACTGAGCTAGCCGATGGCAGATAGATAAATCTCTGAAAGAATTTGTGGTTCTGTGAGCAACTCAATCTGCCTGCCTGCTTTGCCTGATTTTGGGTAAAAGTTGCTCTTTTTTTATAAAAAATTCAATATTTATATAAATATTTATAATATTTACATAGAAGCCATGCCCAGCCAGTCACATGACCACCAAGCCACACCCACAAATTAGGCCACACCCACAGAGCTAGTTAGTGGTCCCTGGGATTTAAAATTATGAGTTTGAGGTCCAAAAGGTTGGCGACCCTTGTCTTAGTGGTCATTGTGACTGAAAACACCACCTAGGATCTATATTGTATACAAAGTAAGAAATTTTCCTTGGGTTTGGGTAGAAATGAGGTAAAACCCATATGTGAGGCCATGACATAGAATAATATCTATGTCCTCTCTTCTGAGGGTTTAACAGATGATGGAGTATATGTGTACACAAAGAGTGAGAGAGAGTATTTTGATAGATACTACATTTAGTTGCAGTTTTCAGGTGGTCTTCTACACAGTGCCATCTACAGCACATTACAGTAGTCCACTTGTGAGATGACAACAACATGAATGATTGTAGCTAGCACTTTCTGGTCCAAGAAGTTTTTTTTAAGCAATGATAAAACCCTTTTATTCTGTTGATAAGAAAACAACATGGATTTGTCATGTTGTCCCCAGGATTCAAGGTCAGTGTGAGAGCGTCTTCATGAAATCAAGATGTATTAAAGAAGTGGCTTTTATGCCAATTTTGTTTCCACGTTTGTATTACATCCGATACTTATTAAAATAATGTTTATATTAAACAACTTCTCAGAGGCTAATTGTCTGTCATTGCCACTGAACAAAATTTTCTCAAGGAAGTAAACTATTAGTCAAGGAATTCATTGTAGGTTCCAGCTGTAAATTAGAAGTTTATGGGGAAGGGCAAGTTGCAAAAGTTTTAATTTTTCAGCATTCTTTTAAAAAAAATCCTAAAGGTGATTTTCAAGAAATATACTTTAGAATAAGTGGATGGTGTGAAGAAAGAATGTGAAAAGAAAAAAGGAAGTTCTGGAGATAAGTGCCATTGGTAAACATTCTATGAAAATCACATGGTTAAAAACACAAAACAAAGTTTGTGTGGAGAGCTGCCAAGGAGATTCTCTGAGGAGACGGCCTCCTTGTGGTGCTGTTCTTATGTGTGAGGGGGACTTCAATAGAAAGCAAGATTGAACAATCAGAAGACAGTTGACTGACATCAAGAGGAGAAGGAGGAGAAAAATGGAATACAGGCAGTCCTCAAGTTACAAGAGTTCATTCAGTGACTGATTCAATTAACAATTGTGGCAAGAAAGATCATAAAGTGGAGCAAACCTCACTGAACAACTAACTCACTTAGCAGTACAACTTTTGGTTTCAGTTGTCAAGGACAACCTGTATAGAAAAATATATGTTCAAATGGTCGCTGGAAATGGGTCGCCTTGCTTCTGTTTGCTATTGCTAATGTGTAACTGACAGTCTGGATGCCAAATTGTGATTTTAATACAGATTTTATCTGTTTTTTATTCTAGATTTTTTAACTGACAGTCTGGATGCCAAATTGTGATTGTTGAGTGTTTTTATTTGTTCTGATCTCTGGTCTTTGACTGTAATAAACTTGACTACTGCTAATGGTGAGGCAAAAAGCAAGATACCATTTGTAGATTGTAACTATCTGGATGCCCACTAGATGGCAGTCAAGAAGTTTTGTATCTTTTGATTGCCAACTAGGAGTTTTGCAGCACAAATATAGTAGCCTAAATTAAAAGACAACCCATCCACAACTGAAAAATCTAATAAACTGTCAGTGATGGCAGAGAAATTTGGGGAAGTAGGCATATAACAAAACAAAATCCCATAACATCCATTTGAAAAGAAAAGAAGATTTTACTAATAAGCTTAGTGGATGACAAGCAATGAAGGGTTGTGTTAATGTTTTTGCATCATTTTTTAACACAATCCATTTATTTCATTCTCAGACACAAGGTCATCCAATTAACATTAGGGGGGAAGGGATACAGGAATCTGAACCTCAATCTTTCTAGTCCTAATCCTAGTCTACAATTTTCCCCAACTTCCAAATATTTTGGAGTTTAGTTCCCTTCATTTGAAGATCGATCAGATGGATCAAAGCTATTATTTGAGGCTGGACATTATCAAAGCTGACACCAGCCAGAGCATAGGAAAACTCAAAGAAATAATGCAAGATCAGGAGATATGGAGAGATCTTGCCCATAGAATTCCCATGAGTCTCAACTGAATGGATAACATCATCATCATCATTTTTGAGTGAGATACAATCACATTTTAATATTCTTTTCATCCATTATTTATTGGATTTATTGGTCTTACAAATATTCATGGCTCAGAACTAGACATGGTCAAAAGATTAGACATCATGGTGTCGTCATCATTTTTCATGTTATGTGCACACAAACTAAATTAACTCTAATAGCTCTTGATGACAGCTCCAGAAGTGCTTTCTGTTTTGGTTCAATCCCCAGTATTGTCAAGTAACTCTTAGGAGGCCAGTGTATACGACTAATAGAATTACATTGGCTTGAAAACTCACAGTTTATACAAGTATATACTATCCAAAGAGCAAAGTCTATCCAAGATAGTTCTGCTACCTCCATTTTGTGTCACTTCAATGGGGTTCCTTTCACCTAGCATAGCACTAATATTAGTACGCTGAAATAAGGGCAGCAATGAAGTTACTAACCTACCCCTATGCTTTGTTAATGTTTCTGCAAATTACAAAAACACTCTTCTTTACAGTATGAGGTGATTTGATTCCATTTCCTTAACTTTCCGTGCCTTCCTCAGTGTTTGAAGGCATTTGACCTTTGTCTGGAAATTATTAATTCTCATTCTCAGATACAAAATTATGATACTATTATTGAACTTTTGGTAATCAATCCTGGAAACTCTTGAATGACTTAGATAAAGCTACTTATGACTAGAATGGCTACTATGTGCTTAGATACATTAGATAGAATATATTGAGCTTCTACCGAAGAACTGAGCTTGATCATATATAGCAGAAGTGGTATTCAGCAGGTTCTGACCAGTTCTGGAGAACCGGTAGTGGAAATTTTGAGTAGTTCTGAGAACTGGCAAATACTACCTCTGACTGCCCCCATCTATTCTCTGCCTTCCAAGTCCCAGCTGATCGGCTGGGTCCTCTTTTATTGCCCTGCACAGGAGAATGGAGCTGGAAAGCAGGTTAATGGGGTGGAGAGAGAATGGGATTTTGCAGTAAATTTTCCCCAGGAGTGGGGAGGGAATGGAGATTTTACAGTATTCTTCCCCTGCCACGCCCACCAAGCCACACCCACCAAGCCACACCATGCCCACCAAGCCACACCAATAGAACTGGTAGTAAAAAAAATTTGAATCCCACCACTAATATATCGGCCTTCCATAATATCCATGAGAACATTGTGATTTCAGTTTCTTTTCAACACAAGAAACAGTAGTCTTACTTCTAAAGAAAAAAAACACATAACAGCACATAATTACCAAAGCATATACCATGTAACATAACAAAGCAGAACATTAATAAGATTTTCTACTAATTAGGACCTCAACATTATTTACTCAATCCTATCTCCTAATACAAGAATATCCTACTAATAATATTCTGATCTTGGGCTTCTCTAACTATCTCAGGGGCCATATATAACCTACTTGATACACTCAAACCAACATTTGTGCCCCACTTAAGGCAGGTTATATCAAGAGCCATGGTGGCAAAGTGGTTTGAATACAATATTGCAGGCTAATTCTGCCAACTGTCGGCAGTTCGATTCTCATTGGCTGAAGGTTGACTAAGCCTTCCATTCAGCAGGTTCTGACCAGTTCTGGAGAACCAGTAGTAGAAAATTTTGAGTAGTTCGAAGAACAAACCAATGCCACCTCTGACTGGAGATTTTACAGTATCCTTTCCCTGCCACACCCACCAAGCCACGCCCACAGAACCAGTAGTAAAAGAAATTGAATCCCACCACTGCTTCCATCCTTCTGGGGTTGGCAAAATGAGGGCCCAGGTTGTTGGGGCAATATACTGACTCTAAACCGCTTAGAGAGGGCTCTAAAGCACTGTGAAGCGGTATAGAAATCTAAGTGCTACTGCTATAATGCCAGCTGAAGTAATTAGCTTCAGAAATAGTGATATAGTACAGCCAGGGTTGAACCTCAGCTGAGGCCCAGTCAAGGAATTCCCCCAATGACAAATTTCATAGACCAAATATGGTTACCATATTTAATGCAGGAATACATCTGATTATTCTGGAATCCTCCACATTTTATTTTTATTTTTTATTTATTTTGTCAATCGCTTACAAGATAATAGGTTTAATGTTTAAGGAACTGACCAATATCCAACCCCAGGACCTGATTCGTGCCAGTTTCCCAACAGGAATTGACACTGCTGCTGAGGCATCTCAGATTTTATGGCCTGTCTATTTTAATACTTGCTAACAAAACCCCAAGATCTGAGGGGTTGAGGGCCAAACCCTGACAGCTGGCCTGTCTAACTTAGATTCCCTGACTGATTTGTCTTTGTTCCCAAGCCTCCTAGGCATTCATCTGAAGCAAATCCATATCAAGAAACTCTCTGGTCTCTCTTAGAATTAATCACATCCAAATCCACCTTTAAACAATGACAGGGTGGCAGCTCCAGCTGATAAAAATCCACCTCCAGGCTGACAGAACCTCTCCAGCACAACGTGCCAGAATTCCCTCCTCATCCTTTCTCTCGTGGTTTTACAAACAAAGCATCTGCCTTTTGAATATCCCCATCACTACTGTCATATTCGTGTGCAATTAAAACAAAAAATCTGATAGCTTAATACATACTGGAGATCCTGCATCTGCCTCTCATCTCTCTTTAAGTTATAATTGACAGATTTGGGAAGAGGGAACTGGACTCTGTTGGATTGCTTCCAAACAAGGAATTCAAGTCAATCTTGACTGCCCGTTGTTCCTTTTTTAAAAAAAATTGCTGCCTTTAGAAATTGTACATTGAAATAAGAATTGGGATTTCAAATTCACATAGGCAAGGCCCAAATAAACCTTTTTTAAAAAAAATGAAAAGATTGCACGTGAACTAGAAGCTATAGCAACAACAAAACAAATTATAAAATTAAACATGCTTTTTTTAAAGAAAAGAAGAAGAAGAAAATCATGAAATCAATTCTGGAATGAAAGTTGTGATTCTTGGAAAATCAGCCAGTATTGTGAACAGGATGGGAGAATAAGAACATTTGCCTTGGAGGCAGCTTGATAGAGATAGAAAATTGAATCAAGGATTGACTTACAGTATTAAATGTATGAGTGTCTACTGATGTTCTCATCCTTTGTAAAAGGATGGTTTTGCCCCGTGGTGTTCTGGGATGCTTTTTTTGTTTTTGATATCCCAGTTTGGCCTACAGCCTTGATATTTCTGATGGAATCCCAGCAAAGTAATAACCTGGTTATTATCTTCTTAAGTTTTCAAAATCAGTTAAGGATGGCTATAAAAATAATACATATCCATAAAATCAATGCACACAAACTAATATATAGTAAATAGAGAAAAAAACTTCCAAAAATATAGGAGTCATTGCCAGCTTGCAAACACTTTGATCAGGATTCAACAGCCTTCTTCCCTGTAGAGGTTAGACATCATGTCTCTCCTTGGGATGAATAATCTGGCGCTTGGGAACACTCTTTGGGATGTCTGACATAGAAATATATTTCCTACTAAGAGGAAAACAAAAAAGTGTGCTTTGCAAAGTCTCAGGACACCTCTTGTATGTGGAGAAAGAAATGCTTTTGGGAAGAGCCTCAGAGACTATGAGTTCTAGTCCCATTTTAGGCATGAAAGCTTCTGGGTGACTTTGGTCCAGTCACGCTCTCTCAGCTCAGCCCATCTCACTAGGTTATTGTGGGGGGAAATAAGAGGAGGAAGATTTGTTGGATATGTTGCCTTGAGTTATTCGTAAAGGTATAGGAAAGGTAGGAGATAGATAGATCTGAAGGTGCAATATATATAAATAAAAATTATAGAATCACTGCAGGCCTAAGCATGCATTCATACGTACATACATCCGTGTGTGTTTGTGTGTATACATTTTTATAAAATATTTCTTTAAAAGAAAATAAAAACAAATACAAACTAATATCAAGTAATAAAAAATAAGAAAAAAAAAGCAAAAAGTGAAAGAAGGGGAAAGGTAAAGGAAAAATGAAAAGAAAGAAAAAGAGATGAGACAAAGAAATCCCAACAAGAAAAGTTCTGATTTCAACTAAATATTAATCTTTTTATCTCTGCATTTGAATTTGAACCCAGTTTTTTGCAAGTCTATGAGGCATGAAAAAAAAATGAGCCTTCATGTTTTTCACATTTCCAACGTAAATTTGAAGTACCTTGATACATTCTAGATTTTTTTTTTCTGGAGTCACATACTAATGGTACATCATTTTATAAAATGTTTTCTTTTAAATTTTAACAATGTAAAATTCAATCATTTTAGCCACATGCTTTCCCATTGTCCCCTCAGTATATTATATCCAATGTTCTTACTCCAGTTTATTATGCACTCTTTCATTTATTCTTCCTTCATTTCAAATTTCATTATAGTAAAACATGACTGATGCATGCGGGCGATAGAAATCTTTTTGAAATACAGGTAGTCTCGATTAGTGCGACTAATGAATCTCATAAAATGGTTGCGTTATTCAAATTCATGCCAGTCAAAGTGTTATTCTATGGCAAATATGGTAATTGATTCCACATAAATGTTTATATGCATATTAATAAACAATTACACTAAAGAATAAAAAGAATATACTTATAATTTAAAAATATGGTTAACAAAGTCACAAAGTAGTTGTAGAAAGCAATTCTGTCTGATCTAAATGTCTGAAATCCTGGGATGTATATGATGTTGTCCCCATGAATTTGTGGATTAAGCCAGGTTTCAGTAAAACAAAGAACAGCTGAATTATAAAAATCATAATTACATCTATTTAAGAGATGAATTTCATCCATCTTGTTAGCCAGTGAGCGTAAATTAGTCAGAAAGATTGAAGGGAGAGGAGTTTTTTCCCCCCTCTTCCTTAGTCTGTTTAAAATTCTGGCTCGTTTATCTCTTCTTCTCCTCTTCCGGTGTGATGGCTTCTTTGTTTTCCTTGTTGTAATCCATAGCATGCTGGCTGGGGAATTCTAGGAGTTGAAATCCACATCTCTTCAAGCTGCCAAGGTTGAGAAATACTGGACTAAACCATTCCAGAATCTTCCTTTTTTCCCATTATGCACAAAAATTAGCTGCATCTAAAACCCAACTGGAATTGCATATGTGCTTGCTTCAATTGCTCACTCGGCAATCTCGTATTAACAGAATTTTGGGTCACATGAAATATAATCCGATATCAATTTTACATTAAACACTAAACTGAGTATTGCATTATTTGAACTTGTGCTAATCACAATCGACGTCAACCAAGCAAGGTGGTCCAGACAAGGAACACACATCCAAAAGAATTATCTCTACTTTGTTGTAAAATTAGATTAACAGACTCTAGTAAGTCTGAAAGGATTTCTTGCTCTTGTTCCCTCTACAGCTTAATAAACTAGGAAGGATTCTTTCTGAAACATTTGCCATGTTCACATTCCTTTTGTGGGCTAAGTTGCCCTCAAACTTTTGGGTACCGGGCCAGTGGCGCAACGGTTACAATGCAGTACTGCAGGGCTAACTCACTGCTCACTCTGGGAGTTTGATTCTGACCGGCTCAAGGTTGACCCATCCTTCCATCCTTCCAAGGTGGGTAAAATGAAGACCCAGATTGTTGGGGGGGGGGGGGGGGGGGCAATATGCAGACTCTGTAAAACGCTTAGAGAGGGCTGGAAAAGCACTATGAAGCAGTATATAAGTCTAAGTGTTATTGCTATTCAAGGTCCCTTACAACGCTGTTATTCTATTTGTCTGTTTAATCATGATTAGGAAGTTAGTTAAGTGAGCTTATCATTTATTTCTTTCGACAAATTTCACAAGCACCCTGCCAGCAGCTGTTCTTTACCCACTGTCACAGTACTCTTATACACCTGCTATGCCCACAATGTTGCACAATAGTATGCATTTATCCGTACTCATGAGTTGCTGGGATTCTAAGATATCCCCACCCCAAAGCTATTAATTAATTAATTACTATTAAATTAACACATTAATAATTAACTTATATGCCCCCTGACTTAAATTAGTGAGCTGCAACTTGTCTTGCAGAAGTTATACTGATCCTTCTGTAAGAAACCCATATGTTTAATAATTTGGTATTTAATAAATTTTAAGGAGGACCCAGATTGTTGGGGCAATATGTTGATTCTATAAAACTCTTAGAGCAATACTGGACTGCAATACTGCACTGTGAAGCACTATATAAGTCTAAGGGCTGTTGCTAAATGTTATTATTCAATCATTGCTTTGACTGAAGCTCTTCCCCCTGTCTCCCAAGGTCATTCTCACATACAATTACCAACCTATCTAGATGAAAAAGCTTAGCTGTTGGCTCTTTTATCATATCAGCATGATTCATTTTGCCTTGACTTTATAAGATAGGCTCAAGGGTGATGCGAAGGGTGGGGATGGGAATGTGTGTCAAAAAAGTCAAGATCCTGGTCAAAAGTCAAGACCCTGACCTGTTTTCAGACATGTTCATTGTAAAAATGGGGCTGGGCTTTGTTTGATCAAGGAGTAGTTGTTGTCAAATTGATCTTTTGACGTGCCACCAACAGGAGACACCCCTGTTTAGGGTAGCTTGAAGACCTTAGGGAACCTTGCAGGAAAGGCCCAAACTACTTTCTATGTCTGTTACTCGCTACAGGTAGTCCTCGATTTACGACCACAATTGATCCCAAAATTTCTGTTGCTAAGTGAGACATTTGTTAAGTGAGTTTTGCCCCATTTTATGACCTTTCTTGCCACCGTTGCTACGTGAATCGCTGCCGCTGATAAATCCCTAACCCGGTTGTTAAGTGTATCTGGCTTCCCCATTGACTTTGCTGGTCAGAAGGTCGCAAAAGAGGATCACATGACTTTGGGACACAGCAACGGTCATAAGTATGAAGCAGTTGAATTTTGATCCCATGATCATGGGGATGCTGCAAAAGTCATAACTGTGAAAAATGGTCATAAGTCACATTTTTTTCAGTGCCGTTGTAACTTTGAACTGTCACTAAATGAACTGTTATAAGTCGAGGACTACCTGTATTTCTACCATCTGTCTCCTTTCATTGAGCAGCTTGCCCATGGAAGTTGTGGGAGCGCCATCACTTGAGACCTTCAAGAAGAAATTGGACTGCCATTTGTCAGAAATGGTGTAGGGTCTCCCTCTTGGGTGGGTGGGTTGGACTAGATGACCTACAAGGTCCCTTCCAACTCTTATTATCTGTTATCTGTTATCCACCTAATGATGGCGCCTGCCTACTCATGAGACAGGACCAATGGTGGGATTCAAACATTTTTATTACCGGTTCTGTGGGCATGGTTTGGTGGGCATGGCTTAGTAGGTGTGGCAGGGGAAGGATACTGCAAAATCCCGTTCCCTCCCCACCCCACTAACCTGCTTTCCAGCTCCCTTCTCCTGTGCAGGGCAACAAAAGAAGACCCAGCCGATCATCTGGGACTCAATGGGAAGCAGAGAATAGATGGGGGCGGGGCCAGTCAGAGGTGGTATTTGCCAGTTCTCCAAACTACTCAAAATTTCCGCTACCAGTTCTTAAAACTGGTCAGAACCTGTTGAATACCCAGGTCCAAAACAAACGAACATTCTCCATACCCCATTCATGATTTTATGAAGATCTACCATATCCCTTCTCCCACCAGTAATCTTTTCTGCTGTACTAGGCTCTGCATTCTTAATGCGTCACACTACGTTGGTGAATCAACAGCATGGGAAATTACTATGTCTGGACAAGTTCTGAGTCTCTAAACAAAAGAGGGGGGGGGGGGAAGAGATGATTACATACATCAATTAGCTGGGTAGACACAGAGCTATAAGAGAGTTTTTAACTAGCTATAAAAATGCCCTGCTTGTGCTGGGCACCTCCTTCTCTTGTATATTTGATGTCCTCAAGCCATGAACTGTGCAGCTATGAATAGCAATAATCAAAGCTAGTAATCCTTTTATGGCTCCTAATTAAACAGCTCTTTGCTATATAACAAGCTAATATTATTAGTGTTATTTGTGTCTGGGTCACATTCAAAGGCCTCTGTTATGATTAGGGTCTCAATGCCGTTGTACAAAACCTTCACTGCAGAATGCAAAAAACAACCTAACAAGGCGGTTTGGCCAAGAGTGTTGTAAAGATAACAACCCGAATAGGGACTTGTGAGAATCTATCACAACTTTGCATCTCTGGCAAATGAAACGATGGGAATTCAAGACAAAGAAAATAATAAGCGAAAACTGGTTTACAAAGGCCAGGCCAACTTGGAATGATTGAAGGGAAAGTATAAAATTAAGTAAGGGCTGTATTGGAATCTTTCTGCGTTGGAAAGGAGACAGAAAGTAAATGTTTACCTTATGTCATACTCAAACAATAGCTGTTAATTACAGGAAAAGAGCAGGAACCTTATGAATGAGCCTTATGAATGAACCTTATGAATAGCAGAATCTTGAAAACATTTTTAACTTAAATTGACATACACATAGGAAGATGGATGAGAAATCAAACTTAGTTTGTATTACATTGCATTTCCAAGCCGTTTCCTCACCTTTTCCAAGTATAATATGGTTACAGCTTGTCCTTCATGCCATAGCATTATGATTTACCCTATATTTCCAGTCCACATTGGATATATTCCCCACCAGTATCATAATCAAAGATAACTGCAGCTGTATCTTAAGGGGGAAAGGATGTGACATACAGTTATTGGCTTCAATCATATTCCTATTTCACATATTTCTTCTTACTTCTATACTGCATGGTGGTTTTGAGCAGTTGCTTATCATTTATAAGGCTCTGTGGCCTGTAAGTAACCACATGAAGATATAACTCTGAGAGGCCAGATCTCTGTGGTACAAAGCATGTTCTAAAGGTAGAAGCTTTGTAGAAATGTGGAAGAACAGGATTCACTACAGAGATAGCCTTTTTCGATGATGATGATGATGATGATGATGATGACGATGAGGATGATGATGATAACGTTGATGATGATGATGATGATGATGATAGTAGATCTGGGGTGGAGATGGTGCGTCCTTTCTTGTGCTCATTGAACTTTCAGCAGCGTTTGTTAATGTTGACCATGGTATGGCTGCAAAGGTAGAATTAGAAGCACCATTTTGTAGTGTGCTTCTCTTCCTTTCTCCAACGCAGTTCCAGTTGGTGTTAGTAGGGAGGGAAGACATTATTCCTAAGCTCCTTCTTTACAGAATGCTACAGGCTCAGTGTTCTCTCTCCTCCTGCTTAACATCCATATGAAACTGCTGGGCGAGGTCATCTAGCAGTTTGAGTAAACCCAGCCAAGCAAAGTAAGCTGTCAAATGCTGTTCAGGTGTGGATGCTGTGTGGGCTTCTGTGTAGAAGAACTGGCTTTGACTTCACCCTGTCATGACTGAATGATTGTGGAACTAGAGCAAACTGTCTCTGGAAATCCTCCATCTCTAACTTTGGATGAGATAGCATTTTCCCATTCAAGAGCAGTACTCAGTCTGATGACCTTCTTGGATTCACAGCTCCTTCTCAAAGAGGAGGAAGCAGCCGTGGCCAAAGCCCGTGTACGCTTCCAACTGGAGCCCCATTTGCACCCTTTCTTGGATCAGGAGGCCCTTCATACCGTAACTCATTTTGTAGTTATCTCACAGCTCAAGTACTACAATGGAGTCCACAAAGAGCTGTCTTTGAAGAGCACTCAGAAATTGTGGTTGGTCAGTGACACAGGCCATGATGAGCAAGCTTTATTGTGCCCCTGTGACATCTCGGCTTTGCAATCTTAATAATTATCGGTTTGCCTCTGGGTGTAATTCAAATTATAGGTGTTACCTATAAAGCTTTCCATGGAAGGGAGCCAATTTATTGGAAGGATGGCCTGTCTCTCACAATCTGGGTCCCTTCAATTAAACAGTGCCCTATTACCAAAACAAAAAACAAAAATATGCTATCTTTATCATAGCCCTCCAGAATGAAGTCCTCCCTAAGATTTTTTGAATCCTGATGGCGTTCTTAAAGGCCTAATTGCTGCCTCAGGCACTGGGCCAAAATGCGCAAAACCACTTTTGTGTTTTGTAAATGTCTTTTGTTGAATGACAGGATTTTCCTCTCATGTATTTTGCTTTTTTTAAGGCTTTTTTTTTTGCAGTTTGTATTAGTTCTTATCTGTATAAATTAGTTCTTATCTGTATAAATGCAACACTTAATAAATTATATAAAAAAAGAAACTGCATTATTTCCAGTAACATTATGTTACATTAACATTACAGCATCGTCATCACCACTAACACTTCAACTGTACATCTCAGTCCCTGGTTAACTTTTCATTTTATAGCCGACCTATAATCTCAATATGACTAATTGGCTGAAATGATTGACGGCCCTTAAAGATTATTCAGGCTTGTATTTAAGTACAGGAATTAATAATAATATAAAGGTGAAAGGGTTTTACAGTTTTTTGCTAGCTTATTTGTTTTTTTATATGTTTAATAGATTTATATAGCTGCCCACTTAGCACATGGCTCAAAGTAGAATACAACATTCATAAACAGCAGTAAATTCAATAAAAGCCACCTAATAAAACACAGAAAGCAGTGCAGAACAGAAACATATAAACACAAAAAGTGCTGGAAAAATATATCTTAAAGAATTACCTTACTCACAAACTGCTAGGCAGTTTTTTTAAAGCAGAGGCTGCCAACCTTTTGGACTTCAGGGACCACCAAATTCATAATTTTAATTCCCGTGGACCACTAATATGAATTTTGACTGATGGTGGCTTGCTGAAGTTTATTTATTTATTTATTTAAGTTTATATACCGCCCTCTCTCCCAAGTTGGGATTTGGGGCGGTGTACAGCCCAGCTAAAAACAATACAATTACAACTATAAAATTTAAAAGTAGATTAAAATGAATTAAATAAAGGCTGAAAGATTAAAAACTATAACAAAATGATAAAATAGGGGAAAAAATTACAAAAATTAAAACCATTCCAATGATACTAGGCCAATGATACTAGGCCAGACTGGCTTGTTGAAAAAGATGGGTCTTCGGTGCACGCCGGAAGGTTCGCAGGTCAGGGATAGTCAGGGATAGTTGGTGGGAAAGTTGGTCCCATATTCCAGAGATACAGTTGTCACAGGACTGGCCCCTTGGTCATCCTGGAGCAGCTGCTCCTCTACCCAGATGCACTGGCCTGCCATGGATTGGAGGAGCTGCTCTTGGATGACCAAAGGCCCGGTTTTGTGACTATTGCAGCTCTGGAATATGGGACCGACTTTCCCACCAACATCAGCAAGCCACCCCAGGGCGGATTTCCCTCCCCCGGTGTTAGTCTTACCTTCCAGTTCCACCTCGCATGGCTCTACTCAATGTAAGATTTGCACTCGGCCGAAGGGTGGGGGTCAATGGGTGGCCAGGCCATGTGGGCGTCACAGCCTTGTGTTTCTACTCAGCCTGGATTAATTGCTTTGGGGGGATATTTCTCTGCGGACCACCAACATTTTCTCATGGACCACCAGTGATCCCTGACCCACTGGTTGGTGACCACTGCTTTAAAGTAGAGAGTCCCCAACCCCCAGTCCGTAGACTGACACTGGCCTACAGCATACCAGAACCCAGGCTGCACAAACAAGCGAAGGAGGATGCAGGCAGCGTGCAAAACTATGCCCCTCTGATCCACAGAAAAAACTCTTTCCGTGGAACCAGTCTTTGGTGCCAATAAAGTTGAAGGCCACTGCTTTAAAGGATGTCAAAAAACCAGGCAGTATTTGGGTCTACCAAATTATCATCATCTTCAACCCTTAGTAACCGGGTTCACACATCACATTGACCATGGCTTATTTATAAATTTAATTTTTTAAAAGTAATAGGCCTCTTCCATTTAAAAAGAACTTAAGAGATACACATAAGTGTAATGGTTTAGCGCTGTTTTAGTCAATAAATTGAATAAATTGACTGGTTTTGTACAATACTTTAGGTAAACGGAAACCAAGATATTTGAAGGTTTCTCGTATTGGGTGAACCAAATCAAAACAAGGTCTTTATAGACAATAAGGAAGCATTAAACTATTTTTTAAAAAAAAAACAGCATTCCTGTATCTATTTTACATGTACCTTCTATTCCTTTTCATTATTTATTTTTTTTGAATAAAGAGATTTTCTAACTTCCTGCTCCTAATTTCAAATTCCTGATATGTTGCACCTGCTGGAGTCTAATTAACTCTACCTGTGCTTCCATAAGCACTCTAGCGCTACAAACATTAATTTGGTTATGTCTTATATATACACATTCACTGCTGCAGTATAAACACACATTTCTTATTTATTGCATTTCTTCAAAGTAATTAGCATCTCAGTAAACAAAACTACTGGAATATTTGCAGACCAGCTTCTTGAGAGGGCAGAGGAATTTGTTTAGTTGGCTGGATTTAAAGCCTGATAGAACTAGGGGAAGGGGGAGAAAATAGTGTTTTAGAGAAACTGGAGTACTGGAGATAAATTCTAGAAGTAAGAGAAGGCAAGAGGAAAAAGAAATTCTAGAAGTTAGAGAAGGAAAGAGGGAGAGAAATTCTAGAAGTTAGAGAAGGAAAGAGGGAAAGAACAGGTGCCTAAATGGGATATAGACCAGTTTTTCTCAACATTAACAATTTTAAGTTGAGTGGACTTCAATTCCCAGAAGTCCTCAGTTAACCTTGCTGGTATAGATCAGGGGTGTCAAACTCACGTCATCATAGTGGCATCATGTGATGTATCAGGACTTTTTCCCCTTTCGCTAAACCGGGCATGGGCGTGGTTAGCCTGTGACAACTCTAGCTCACAAGCCAGGAATTTAACAGCCCTGGTGTAGATTAAGGACTTTTCTTTGTGGTTGAGTTAAAGGGTTATTCACCACTACTTGAGCCAGCAGAAAACTATAGCTGCATAAAATTTGCTGCCCCACTGGATATCTCTATCCAGCCATGGGATGGTATCAACAAATATCTTTTTTTAATAGGGCACTGGTGGATAGCTCCAGCTTTGTTTTCTTCCTTCCCTAGCAAACATTATGTGAGGACACTAAAGTAAAATAAACCTAACAAACATCTACCAATTGAGTGGACTGGGATGAGTCTGAAGATGGAAAAGATGCTAATTTTTATGGAAACTATAAAGGTCTAGTTATCTGTCAAAATTTGCTATATTTGGGGGTAAGAGTTTTGCTGCCTATATCAATCTGATACCTAGACTCCTTTTGGACATGGATTTAGGACTAGTCCATAGGAGCACTAAATCTATGCTGAAAAGAAGCTGTACTTGGCTTTAGTGCTATTCCAGAAGCAGAATAAACCCATATATTAAAAGGAGCCCAGAGAAAGAATGATGCTTATAGGAGCTTAAATGACCAATAGGTGTTACATTATTCCATTCTCTAAAGGTCACCTAAATGATGGTGACCCTCTACACTGGAATAACTATATATGAAGGTTGCCTCAAATAGAGATAATATGATGGTAAAGTCATAAGGACACAGAAGAAAAAGAGATCAATAGGGCATATATTGGCCACAATTAGATGTAATCAAAAATAGCTGTATGGATGATTCCCAACTACCGAGGTATTGAATTGCTATCCATCCATTCTTGAACCGGTATATATATATATATAGAGTCCCTTTTGGGAGAGGGGGCGGTATAGAAATTTAATTAATTAATTAATATATATATATATTTTCCCTGAGGTTTTCGCAGTATTTGTATGTGATTCTTTGGTAATTCGGGTTTTCTCCCACGTAAAATTGGAAGTATCTAGGTGACGTTTCAATGAAGACTTCATCGAAACATCGCCTAGATACTTCCAATTTTACGTGGGAGGAAACCCGAATTACCAAAGAACTATATGTGTGTGTGTGTGTGTGTGTGTGTGTGTGTATGTATACACACATCAAATTTTCAGGATCCAGTGTTCATTCCTGTCCTACTTCTATTGCCTCTGTTTTCAAGTCACAACAGTTACTTGGTTTCCATCCGAAGTAACAGATGAGAAAGGCCAACAGGTTTGAGGTTGAAGTTGCTCTTGGATGACATCACAGTAAAGGAAAAAATATTATTTTAACATCGGTATCTTGCTAAGAAGGGCTGAAGTTTGTCTCACTCATGGGTTGAGTGAACGCAACAATATGGACTAAGATGAAGTCAGTTTCTGGGATGCAACAGAGGAAAAAATGCATACCAGGGTATACTGGTGCTACGAGAATAACCCTTAAAAGGCAAAGAAAATGATGTGAGGAAAAGGGAACTAATGTAGGGGACTTTAATAGTACTAGCAATAGCACTTAGATTTATATACTGCATCACAGAACTTTATAGCCTTCTCTAAGCATCTATAGAGTCAGCATATTTCCCCCAATAATCTGGGTCCTCATTTTACCAACTTCAGAAGGATGGAAGGCTGAGTCAACTTTGAGCTGGTTAGAATCGAACTTCTGGCACTGAGCAGTGAATTAGTCTGCAATACGGCATTCTAACCAATGCACCACCAGGCTCCTATATAATTTATAAGATAACTTTAAAGATAATTTGCTGTCCTAGTTAAGTAAAAATTAAAGAACCTGAAATCAATAACCTTTATCCTGAAACAGGGTGTTTTTATGTTATTAATCATGATTGTGAGGCTCTTTCATCAAAAATTAACATTATGAAAGCAGGTTTTAGCTTGTAATATTTGTTAAACCTCTTAGAGTTTTAGTACAGAAAGAATGATCAAAATATGTGTGATAAAGGTACAAGATTGTTAAGTAAAATGTGTGAGAAGCAGATGGAGTTATACAATAATTTTTAAAGAATGAAAGATATGTTACTAATGCATCCCATATCTATTTCTATCAGTTCTCAAAGTGGCTTATAATAATAGAAAATAATACATAGAAATGAATCAAATTATTTATTATATTGTAGATCAACATAAAACAGGTATCATTCTGAGAAGAGAGAGAGGGAGAGAGAGGGAGGGAGGGAGGAGAGAGAGAGATAGCGGCAAATGCCTATAGATTTTAGAGTGGAAGATCTTATTGAACATTCTTTGTTTTTCCAAATAAAACTGCTAGTTTGGGAAAAACGTAGTTGCCACAATCTGTATTCTTTGGCTGCATTCTCTGGTACAAGTAGTCCTTGACTTATAACAGTTCACTTAGTGACCATTCAAAGTTACAACAGCACTGAAAAAGTGACTTATGATCATTTTTCACACTTACAACCATTGCAGCATCCCCATCGTCATGTGATCAAAATTCAGATCCTTGGTAACTGTCTCATATTTATGACGATTGCAGTGTCCTGGGGTCATGTGGTCACCTTTTGCAAACTTCTGACAAGCAAAATCAATGGGGAAGCCAGATTCACTTCACAACCTTGTAACTAATTTAACCATAGCAGTTAACAAACAGGGCAAGAAAAGTTGTAAAATGGGGCAAAGCTCGCTTAACAAATTTCTCACTGACCGACATAAATTTTGGGCTTAATTGTGGCTGTAAGTTGAAGACTAGTTAGATAATTAGGCATCATAGAGCAACATTTTAAATAAATAAATATTCTCCAAGCATATGACTTTCTGTTTACTGTTTACTGATCATCACCTCAACATTAAGTCTGAATTCATTGATTTATCAGTTCTCCTACCAACCCATGATACACATAATATGTACAAATCCATAATTTGGATCTGTAGATCTTTTCGTTCTCATACTTTCTGTGTCCAAATTCACAGCCATACATTACCATTGGGAAAGAAACATTGCTTTAACTCTTCTCATTTTGAAGATATCTTTATTCTTCATGATCTCCTCTACAATGGTCAATGTACTGCCTCTTAAGATTCATGTTATCTTCATTCCTCCAGCACACTGTCCATCTATAACTGTTGCTGAGCATAATATATCTAATACCCTCATGTTTTTACTATCATCCATAATTTCATTAACATTCAGGTTGACAGTAATATAATCATTAGCCCAGAATCTTTATTTTCCGATTCTCCTTTGGTAATGATGTTAATCTGCTTTATCTTTGGCTAAGCGAAATATGTCTGCGTTGCTCAAATTCTTTCTGTTTTGATTCTAGTTGTCGTCTTTAGCAACCCTGCCACTCTTACAATAAAATCTCCATGGATATTAAGCAATATAAGGATAATATAATTCCTTGTTTCACTCCCTTCCCTATTCTGAGCCAGTAGGATTCTTCAATTTATTTTACATTCTCCCTTTCACTTTATTTAGCCCCCTTCAATCTCTTCTGTGATTATTTCAAATAATTTATACTGCAGTTTTAAATTTTCCTCTGGTTCATTTGGTTTTCTTATGAAACCTCACTCGTTTTTGTTTTCTCGCTAATGCTCCTTGATGGACCGACGTTTTTGTCCTTTCTCGCTTGATGTTAGAAAAAAACTGAGTTCAGTCCTTGTACATCTTTCTTGATGCCCAAGGCTTTCATCCTCCATTTTCTCTTCCTGTAGTAAGATATTGTTTTGAAAGACACTTGGATCTTTATTTTTTTCTTTGAAATTTTGGAATTTTCTCCCCTCCCTCTGTAGCTCCTCAGGTTCTGTTTAGCTTGAGTGTTCTGAATTTTTCCTTACATTGATTTTATATTCTGACTGTGTGTCCTTCATACACCTACTCGCTTTAATCTTTAAGTGATATGTTTGACACTAATAATTCACGGGCTATTTTACACTTTGCATCTGGAAATGTTCTGGCTCAGCTGCCTGGGTTGCACTTTCTGTTTCCTATTATAGTCTATTTGAGTTGATGTTGTCCCGTTGATGTTGACCATGTGCGGGCCTGTGTTCATATTTGGCGATAAACAAAGTTCTTCAAGTATATCCTGCAGAATGTTTATCCAACCCCATTCTTTCTGCGGTTTCAGGTTCCTCCGTTTCTCCAATGTTTGCATTCCAATCACTAGGTCCTTTCTTGATGATGCATTTAGTACCTCTTCAATTTGCCATCTTTTTTTTTTTTTAATATCTTCCACTTTTGAGTTTGGATATAATTATCGGATAGCCACTAATTTTAATAGACTCACATGTGCCATTGATTAAATTATAACGATGCACACACTTACATTATGAGTATCATTGCTACTCCATTATTTTATATGGCCGAATAAGTGTATCATGTAATTCTCTGATTTAAAGAGGGATATTCAAGTACACTCATTCCTAACACATCCAATTTGGTATGCAACACTTCTGCTTTGACACTTTCAAGTTTTCCTTGGTTCGTACTTCATCGTATTCTGTATTTTGATTGTATCTGTCCTTATAAGGCAAATAATCTTTTTTTTCCCCAAAACTGGCTGACATTATCAATGAACAGTTATCTTTATGGCTTTTCTCTGGCCACATTGTTGCTTCTAGATTAGGGGTGTCAAACTCACGGCCCAGGGGCTGGATGTATCATGTGCTGGCCCGGTTTAGTGAAGGGGGAAAAAGTTGCGATATGTCACATGACAACCACATGTCATCTCAACTTTGATCTGGATCCATGTAGAGAATATTAATATTTCTCTCCTGGGAGAGATAATCCTTGGGATTATCAGGATCTGACACCCAAACATGTCTAACTATTACATGATTATGCCATGATTATGATTCATACAACCCTAGGTCAGTACTTCTTCTGGACTTATTTTTATTGACTGTTTCCTAGTATGATTGCTTATTGTACCCTATGACTATTATTAAGTGTTGTACCTTATGATTCTTGACTCTTGATGAATGTATCTTTTCTTTTAAGTACACTGAGAGCATTTGCACCAAGACAAATTCCTTGTATGTCCAATCACACTTGGCCAATAAAGAATTCTATTCTATTCTATTCCACTCGTAAGAGTTTATTTTCCTAAGTAGTTTCCCTCGACTTTCAGAGCTCCATCTTATTTTTTGTTATGGATTACTCATAATTTCAGATCTGAACATTTTACCAGATGAAAAAGGATGACCCTACCTGAAGCTCAAAGTCTTGTCATTGTCCTTTGGATAATGTTGTTACTCAGCAATTGCATCTAGTTCACTGAAGCCTTAAACCCTATGATGAAGCAATGCTTATACATTGAATCAATGCCCTACTTCATGCATCATGCTATGTTTCAAATCATGTTTTATTGAATGAGGCACAATTGCCTGGGTTCATGGGAAGCAAAATTAAATTCTAGCTTACAGCGCTACATGCTTAAATAAATAAGTAAGCAAATAAATCAATCTGCTGCATACATTTCTCAGGAATTTCTACAAAAAAAGTTAAACTATTGAATAAGCCTTAAGTATTATACAGAAGCTAGAATGTGATTTGTTGGCTTTTAATTTTATTTTGATTAAATTTAAGTTTAAATGTGCATTTATTCAAGTAAGGCAATGTGCACCTCCAATTTTGGGACCTTTTCGCTTAGCATTCTGCATAAACATATTAGTTGTGATCTTAATATCACAACTGATGTGCTCCCTTTAATTTAGTGAAGAAACCATAGTTAAGAGAAATAAAGGTTGAACTTGGTGTGGAAATATAGTGACTGTCTCTACATCCTTTTTTGCCTATCACTCTGTCCAGTTTTTTATTCTACAGTGAATAAATCGGCACAGTGTTATTTGTGTAATGGAGTTAAAGAGGCGCACACTCTTCATTTGCATGATTATGCAAATGTGGACAGTTTCCACCAACAAGTGGAATATTTATTTGCTCATATAGGCTTTTCCTTGACTATCAATACTGCTATCTGCCTGTAACTGTAGTAGTAGTGACACATTATTGCCTCAGTTTTGGGATTGCATTGTTTTTATTTTAGGGCTTCAATTAAAAAAGAAAAAGAAAATTGCTTTTTTGTTAATGAAGGCATAGCAAGAGCGGAGCCAACTGAGGATAGATGATGTTGATGTAGAGCTAATTGGCTTGACCCAAGTCATATCATGATTCACTGTATGACTATTGCTCCTGTGTAAAGCTTCTTACCTTTATTGAGAGAATTAAAATAAGGAAAAATGTAATGAAGTTAAGAGACAAAAACATCCTTAGGCAGACATCCTTGTTCATGATTAATGTGCTTTGTTCCTTCCTAGAAAGCTACTCAAAGATTTTTTTTTTATCCTCCCAACAAAACAAGGCTATAGTCTTCTTTAAATTATACTCAGCTCTCAATGATTTAATGAATACATCCGTGTAACTTTCTTGGCCAGTTATCACTGCCTTCTATGATCTTTTTTTTTTTTTAAATTTCAAGGCTAGTCTATAATACTGGCATGTTCCATACAAATGTTAAACACAGTCCACTCTGCCTAGTTTTTTTCAAATC
This sequence comes from Bungarus multicinctus, assembly GCA_023653725.1. Lineage (NCBI taxonomy): Eukaryota > Metazoa > Chordata > Lepidosauria > Squamata > Elapidae > Bungarus > Bungarus multicinctus. Next base: position 186,036,554 of record CM042834.1, read on the forward strand.
AAACCAAAACTGGCTAGGTGTCTTCAGGCTTAGCATATTAGGATTACTGAGTGGAATTTGACTGAGATGGGAGAATACAACTTTGGGAAACCTGTAGAGATACTACTATTACATATTTTCTGCTTCATATTGTAGGAAGTTAGCATCCACCCCTCTCCTAGAAAAATGAAATATCCTGGGAAATATTAAAAAGGCAGAATATTTCCTCTAAAAAGAGTAAAGTAGAAACTCAGAGAAGCAGAAACTCAGCCCCCCACACACACACACCTTTGCTAATGGGCCATTAAGGCCTAGGCCAGAGTATTCTACATAATAAAGGGTCTACCCATCTCACCACCTGGCCTCAGGTGAAGCCATGTGGTTCCAGACCAAGCCTACAAAGTTAAGACCCCCGCCCCTGGGAGTCTAACAGCCAAAGGGATTCATTTCTTGCACAGGAACAGGAAACACTAAGGTGGGGCCCAACAGAGGTTATATAAGAGTCTCTCAGCATCTTGGTCGGCCCTTCTTTCCTTCTCTTCTCACCTTGAAGCATGTGATCTTCCTTCTCACTTTGGAGCTCCAAGTCATGTGGTCCTGCTGTCCACCATTAAACCATCTTTCCAAATAGCCTCCATGTTTCCAGTGTCTTTTTCCCCACTTGGAACTGAACCCAGGATATTTCTTTCAACAATTTGGTCTACCGAAGGAAGTGAATCAATTTGCTATGTGTTCAAAGGTGCTTTACTATATATTCATAGAACAGCAGCCATAATCATAACCAGTTTGGCTCTGTGAACCCAAAATTAACAGAAGCTGTTGTAAGTTATAACCTGTGGTTCTCCAGATATTGCTAAATATCAATTCCTAGAGTGAGGTAATGGTGGAATGCTGCATGTTGCATTTAACAATATCCAAAAGATTATTCATCCCTGATATTAATTTTGTAGTTGTCTCTAAAATTCCTATCAAGATTGAGTAGCTGTTGCTGTTTGGACACCACAGATCTAAGAATATTCAACTTTGACCTTGAATGGAGTTGTGCTTCCCCAATCAAGGGTGGTGCACAATTTCATGCTTTGATAAGTAGGTGATAGCTATGGCCAAGAAGGCTTTTGCCCGACTTCCTCAAGTGTGCTACTTGTACGCTTTCCTAGATCGGTGGGCCCTTCAGATAGTTTATCCCATCCTGATAACCTTAAAGCTTAATTACTGCAATGTACTCTACCTGGGGTTGCCCTTGAAAACTACACGCAGGCTTCAATTGGTCTAGAATTCAGCATCATGGGCACGAAACTTCACTGCTTGTCAGTTTTGTCAAGTTTGGTTCAAGATGTTGGTTTCTGCCTATAAAATGGCATAGGGCCTGATTACTTGGGGGATTACTTGTTTTCCATAGCATCTGCCTGTCTAGTTTGACTGGGCAGGATTGCTATGGTCCAAGTTCCATTTGTTGATTAATTAATGCCACCTTTTGGGATCCCAGAAACATGCCTTCCCTGTAGCAGCCCTTGTCATCTGGAGAGAGGTTAATTTTGAGATCCAAAAGGCCCCCCCAACCTCTTGGTATTTTGAAGGGCTTCCAAGACATGGCTCTTCAATAGGCCTTTGGTGGGATCTCCTCCAGGTTTGCTTTCTTTTCCATCTTTGTTCTTTCATTTGTGCTGCTTTGGGTTTTTGTATTGTCTTTTGTTTATAAATGTTTTTAACAATTGTAAACCAACCAGAAGCATTGGGAGTCAGGCAGCATATAGTAAATTATACTTATGATTGTGTAAACAATTGAATTTTGTTCAGTGTAAACTAAGGCTAATCTTTTCTGTTGAAAATAGTGATACCTAATAAACTGATGTACATTTAGAAATTTCTATAAAAAGAAATTGATTAATTAAATTGTTGGTCCATTCCACTTAGGTCTATTCACATATAGCAATTGTTGTATAGCAACTTGACAATAACTTTTAACTTTACATGAGAACTTTACAGAATACCTACTTAGTATAAAACAATGGAAGCAAATTTGCCAATTTGCCAAGTCCTAAAATGGTTCAAAAATGTACCAGTTACTAAAAATGTGAGTACCAGTGGACTAAGTACTAATGTCTGTGGTCTAAAAGGAAGTTTACCCCAAAGACACTATGTTAAGTTAAATTTTTGTTTGATAATTGTCAATTATATTTTTAAAACAATTTTTAAAATAGGAAGTAAGCAATAAATCTTTAATAACAAAAGAGGAAAGATAAATCAGTATTAAAAAGAAATTAATATCCCCAATGATACAATACACAATAGTGTATGATGATGCCTATTTATCTTCTTGTTTTTTATTATCTTCTTGTTGCACATATTTTATAGAAATGATGCCCAAATCCCATGCAGTACCAAACAAAAAATATATAATATATTCCAAATTCCAAACAGTAATCCATAAAATAATCCCAAGATCCAAAAATGGCAATATCAAACTTCAGTATTAAATGAATATAAGATAAATACTTTTGAGTATTTGAGGGGAAAAAAGCATGATAGTTAAATGTCAATCATAAGTAGGTGGCTTCAAAACATAGAAAACTTCTTCCCAATTCCAAAGAGTTTCCAATTCTCATTCACCTGGACTTTTGGCTGAAAATTGGTACGGGTTGACTTACGACCAGAATTGAGCTCAAAATTTCTGTGGCCAAGCGAGACAGTTATTGAGTTTTCCCCCATTTTACAATCTTTCTTACCACAGTTGTTAATTGAATCTGACTGCGTCATTGATTTTGTTTGTCAGAAAGTCACTTGACCCTGGGACACTGCAACTGTCAAAAATATGAATCCGTTGCCAAGCCTCTGAATTTTGATCATGTGACTATGGGGATGCTGCAAGGGTCCGTCATGTCACTTTTTTCAGTGCCGTTGTAATTTGAAATAGTCACTAAATAAACAATTGTAAAACAAGGACTTACCTGCAGGGGTGGGATTCAACATTTTTAACAACCGGTTCTGTGGGCGTGACTAAGGTGGTGGGCGTGGCTTAGATGGTGGGTGTGGCTTGATGGTCATGTTATTGGCTGTGTGTGGCCAATTCAATATCACTCACATCGAGGCATGCATCTCCTCACCTGGCCTCTCATGACTGTGGGGATGCTGCAACAGTCGTAAGTGTGAAAAATGGTCATAAGTCACTTTTTTCAGTGCCATTGTAACTTTGAATGGTCACTCCACACAAGCAAAGTACCAGCAAAGGAGGGGAAAACAACTCCAGAGAAGTTCCTGAGACAGGAAGTCTAGTCCTGCCAAGAATATAATAAGGGTTAACAGAGAGGCAGTTTCTGTAAGCAACACCAGAATGTTTCCTTCCTACCTTCCTTACAGGATTAGGCCAATAATTTCTTCTAACAACCGGTTCTCCGAACTGCTTAGAATATTAACAACCGGTTCTAGCAAATAGGTGCGAATTGGTAGAATCCCACCCCTGCTTACCTGTGTGACAAAATGAAGACTGTGTGTGTCCCATAAATACAGAGTTCATGATTTCATGGAAGTTGGCCATGGCATTTTTTTTTAACAGACTGTATAAGATAGGTAGATAGAATAGATCTGTGGTGGTGAACCTATGGCAGGCGTGCCGAAAGCCATTACTACTGGCATGTGAGCCCTCGCCAAGAAAAGGTCTACTGCGCATGCACGCCCACCAGCTGATTTTTAGGTATCTGGTGTGCACATGGGGTGGCATGGCAGGAGACATCCGTGCACATGCAGAAGCATGCGCCGCATGGGGGTCGCATGCGCAGAAGCGTACAGCATGGTTGTGTGGGGTGCATGCGCAGGGGGCATGGGAGGCACGCATTGCCTTCTGGGTGATGGCACGTGAGAGCAAGGGCACAAGCACATGCATAATTATCAGCATGGGAGCCCAAAAAGGTTAGCCACCACTGGAATAGATGGTAACTTTGTCCAGACAAAGTTTCCATGCATTTCAATAAATGGGAGTTATAAATATCACTTAAAACTAAACATAGACCAACAAATTGTATGACAGCTGATTCACAGGTTAGTGAATAGATTAGTTTATTTAGAGCCTCTTGCTGAAGCAGGTAGATGGACGCAACCACCAGTAATGTTGCTGACATGAAGCCTTAAGTCATGTGCCTTTCTCAATAATCAATACATCACTGCCTTTCCCAGAAGAGCTGAGTAACAAGATGCCTATGAACTGCTCTGTCTCTCAGTGATATACTGTATATGTTTTGCCAGGCTTTTGTTCCAATTCTTTTGACTTCGTCCCTTGATCAATAATATTTTATGGAGAAGCCAGCAAAAACAAACATTTTCTAGCCTTGGCATCTGCTGCCAATGGAACAGTATCTTCCACAGATGGCCAGTTCTGTCCCTTGTGCTTCTCTGCGTGTTTGTATTGCTTGAAGTAATTGACAACATGGGAAAGGAGAAGGACCATATTATGTATTAGCCACTTGGGCCTACAAGATGTTTCCTTCATCACCAGGCAATGTCTTTTCGTTCCAACTTAAGCCTGGATGCTTTTCTGAAACATAAAGCTGCTGTTTGGATTACTAAGACATTTAAGACATGTGAACGACCGGAGCTCATGTATTTTTCAATCCTCTATATCTACTGCCATTTGAGGAATGGATCACATTTAAACATCTGCTAGAAATCAGCTGGGAATATTATTTGTGGTTCTGGATTATTGGTGATGGCCCTTTAACTACTGCCGATCATCACTTAATGAAGTATTAGCCACTAAAGTCCACAGGAAGTGAACCGAGCCTGGATTTTCATGAGGAAAAAGACCTTTTGAGGCTAGAATTTTATTTAATGCAGCAATTAAATATTGCTTAATCTGACCTGCTTTACAGGTGGTCCTCACTTAAAGATCGGTACACACAACAACTGTCTGAAGTTATGATGGGCACCCCAAAAGTACAATCTGAATTCAAAGTTTGGATGTCTACCCCTCTTCCCGTGGTCATGTGATCCCATTTTGGGCACTCAGCAACTGGCCCACATTTATGGCCATTTGCAGCATCCCAGAGTCACATGACCACGACTTATGTATTTTTTTTTCTGGAACCTGGCATTTATTTCTGATTTTTGGCAAAAAAAAAAAAAGACCATTGTAAAAAATAGGTTCCCTTAACAACCTTGGCATTCAGTTAATGACTACTAATGAATAGTCATTAAAAACTAATGACTGTTTGCTTTATGACCACCACAAAAAAAATGTAACATTGGGTCAATCACATGATGACCTGCTTAATGATCAACACAGCTTATGACTGGAATTTCAGACCCCATTATGGTTGTAAGTTAAGGACTATCTGTACAACTGAAGAGGCAGGGGTGAGCTGCTGGGGGGTTGCAGGGGCTCAGGTGAGCCCCTAGCTAAGACTATGCGGGGCTCAGAGATCCCCCAATAACCTCAGAAAGAAGCAACAAAGGAAGGCTCTTAATAGGCTTAATTGAACTTCTGGGCATTCAGCCAAGAGCATTTCACACCTTGTAAAAGTATTGCAAGCTAGATAAACAATCCACTCAGCGCTTGCAAGGGAGAGCCATTGAGAAAATCAGATAACATAGCCACTAGCCTCCGAGGCGATTAATTCTCAAATAATAAGAATCACATAACTCACCATAAACTCCACTAAGACTCCAAGCTCCCTCTCACAGTCACTGCTATTAAGCCTGGTTTCACCCAATCTTTTATTTAAGTATTAAATGCATGAAATAATAAACAACTTTTTGGTATATATCTTTTTTCAGGTTACTTAGGGCAAAGAAGCGACATCAAGTTGGCCACACACACCCAGTCACATGACCACCCAGCCACACCACTCAGCCAGTCATTAAGGGCACAGAGCCCCTTGCTAAAAAAAATTTGAAGCCCACCCCTGGTCCTAACCTCCAAAATAAACCCATATGTGACACCCATGTCTTCAGAATGTAACAGGAAACTGATACCTCAGCAAAACTTCTGTATTCCATTTTGTGATCACTCTGCAGAAGCATAGGAATTAGAAGGAAATGGGCAGCATAAGAAGGCTTCAATTATAGGGTGGTTGCTGTTGTTTTTTTAAAAGTAAGTTTTAAATGTTAAAACTGTCAGTTTCAGGTGCGGAAAGGGAAAAGCATGTGGGAGAAAGAATTGTGCAGGGTTTTTCAATATAGATAGTCCTCATTTAGCCACCATAATTGGCACGGGCAACTCAGATGTTAAGCAAAGTGGTTGCTTAACTGAAGCTAAGTGAAGTTATTATCTTACATCAGCTTCCTTCACTTTACATACACCTGCAAAGGTCATAAATGCGAGAAGTGGTCACCAAGTTACTTTTTCATCACCGTTGTAACTACAAACAGTTTCTAAATGAGGACCACGGAAACCTAGAGGTGGAAGGTAGGGGGCGTGCATAAGAGCACCAACGTGCCTACTGTCCCTGTCCTATTGTTTTTTTTTTCTTATATGTATCCACTTCATGTATTGATAACTATGTTTATACTTATACCTGTTATCTTATAATTGCTTGACAAATAAATAAAATAAAATAAAAAATACATAAAGAAGCCACTTAGCCAATCAGGTCCAATTGTGTGCTCAGGGCAGAAATCCATATTAAAGTATCCCCCCAAAAAGGGTAGTGTCACTTCTGCATGAAGAGATCCAATGAAGGGGATCCCATTATTTATTTATTTTTTAGGGAAATTGTCAAAGAGCACTCACTCTTACTACTCAAGGAGAGAGCCAACCTAGAAATAAGAAGACATTCCTGACAGTTGAATAATTAATCAGAGGAATGGATTGCCTTCAGAAGTTGTGGGTGATCCAACACTGGAGGTTTTTAAGAAGAAACTGGACCACTGTTTGTATGAATGGTTGAGCAGGAGGTTGGATTAGATCTCCAAGATCCCTTCCAGCTCTGTTATTCTGTTACTCTTAGGAAGGTCCCCCCGTCCCCTAACATTCACATGAAATCTACCTGCTTGTCATTTGATTCCATGTCTTTATTGTAACTTTTCCCCTCTCCTGCACTCTGGAATAAAATTGCTTACAATAGTCTGATCCCTGGATTCAGCTTCTAGGCCCTGATACTCCTTATTGCCTGTTTCTGAACCTGTTCCATTTTGCCCGAATATGCACTATAATTAATAAATAAATGTGTTTTTCCCCCTCATAAAAATAGACTCTGGAAAACTAATTTTTAAAGAAGTCAATGATAAGCCAACTAAAACTTCTTATATATACACGCATACACATATACATAAGGGGGGAGGTATACATGATATGCATGTATGTATGTATATGTATATGTATATATATATAGGTAGGTAGGTAAGTAGGTAGATAGATAGATAGATAGATAGATAGATAGATAGATAGATAGATAGATAGATAGATAGATAGATAGATAGATAGATAGATAGATAGATAGATAGATAAATACCCAACCGGTCCTATGTCATAACCATAATATTTAAACATGTATTTAAACATAATTGCCATTTAATTAAAAGGAAAATCATTTGTAAAAGCAAAAGATCCATACAGACATAAAATAAATACAGTATAGAAGGTCAGCAGTAGAATCAGACTGCAGAAGACAGTGGAACAAATATTAGCATTCATCAGTCTTACGTAATTTCTGTAACCATCATAGTAGTTCACAAGGGTCCATGTTCATCAAGTCATAACCACAGATCATCTTTTCTTCCAGGGCTTGGGAGAGCAATAAAGGGGACTTGATAGGACTGTACACAACACGGAAATAAATGTATTTTTTACTACCCATTGTACTGTAACCTCTATATATGCACACAGAAACAGTATATAAGGCAGTAAGATGGGTTAGAAGCTTCAGTCTTACAGTATGTGATTGTTTTATATCTGGAGGGAAATTCGGGATATTCTTATTTGTTTTCTAATTCAAGAGGGGTTTGTAAATTTGATCCTTGCCTGCTGAAACGATACAATCTAAAATGCAGTGCCTCTTGAGAGGCCGTTGTGCTGTACATCTTAGCTAAAACTCAGAAAACAAGTCACAGGGTTGTTTCCTTAAAAAATGGAATCTTGATACAACACAAGTATCCATTCGGTGCTATTTGTTCACAGATGCCGATTTATAATGTTCATATAACTAAATAATACCATAGTGGAAAGAACAACAACAACAACAACAACAAAAAAACCCACTGCCCTCTGATTCATGTGAAGCCAGCTTTCCATTTCTTAGCATTCATTGAAAATTAGATGTTTTGGAGGCTGTAGGATTTGCGTTACCATTTTTCTTTCCAGGGACTATTTGCACGTTCTAGAACAGCAACGGCGAACCTGTGACACACATCAGAGGTGAAACGCCATGTCATTTTTGGTGGTGACACAGCTGTACGCGCCCTGTTTTTGCTTAGTTTTCTGAGGCTGCAAAAACCACAGTGGTGAATGCGGTGTGTGTTCTCACACAGCCTCTGGATCCTTTGGAAAGTCGTGAGAGAGGGCCCCCCAAAAGCACATGTGAATGAGGCATTCACTTTTTTTTCCCCTTCTCACTCTTTTCAGAGGCTGCAAGGCCACACAAGGCCATTCTCTGAAGTTTCCAGAGTGAAGGCCTCATGTGACCAGGAGCCATCTTCCCTGGGCATTTTTTTTTTTTTTTACCTGAGAGGTACATGGAACTGAGGTATTGACAAAAGTATTATACTATTTCAAAAAAATAATGAACACTTCGGAAATATGAGCCAGGAAATCTGCTTCCTTTTCCAAGTTCTTAACAAACCAATGTTCTTTCAAACATTTAATTGAAAACGAGGTCTACCATAGCTCAATGACTGGCACTTCTCTAAATGTTTTTAACAATGAAATTGGTGTAACAATGAATCTGTTTTTCTTCATTTTTATTTTACGTGTGTCTGAGTTTTTGTACTCGTAGTTGGTTTCTGTAATTATTTGACATTTCTTTATGTAATGCATAACCCCATATATGGATGGACTGTGTTTTTTATGCATATGTAAAGAATTGTTTCTCTTTTGTTGGGAAGGAGATATGATGCACCAAGCAGAGCCAATATTTATTTAGTGTATGGCATAAAATGTCAGGAAAATCTACAAATGCTAAATACAATGCAGTCCTGACAGCCTAGATTGCTAGTTCATTTTGTTTAGCACTTGAATGCCTATCCTTGGTGCACCACATAGGGCAAACTAGCTTACACCAGTTGACTAGTGGTGCTCGGGTTGCATATCTCACCTCACTTCACTTCATGTTGAATTGCCTCGTGTCTGGTCAGGTCCAATGCTGATTTCCGCTTTCTGCACACATGTGTTGGAAGTTAAAACCCACCCCTCTCCTAGAAAAATGAAATATTTTTGGATACACTAAAAAGGCAGAATATTTTCCCTAAAAGAGAAGTAGAAAGTCAGAGAGGTAAAAACTCAGCCCCACCTCCCACCTTTGCTAATGGGCCATTAAGGCCTGGGCCAGTCTAGTCTACATAACAAAGATCTACCTCCTTCAGGCAGAGCCATTCAATTGCCTTTCATTGCACCACCCACCAAGTTTCAACCAAATTTAGCACGCAGCCAACCTACAAAGCTAGCTATGACCTCTGACAGCAACCAATCAGGATACTCTTCCTGTGCCCCAGGAAGTTCAAAGCCAGAGAGGTTATAAAACCCAAGGATTCTCAGCATCTCTTCCTTTTTTTTTTCTTCGCCCAAGAGCTCCAAGGCATGTGATCCTGTCTACCATTTAACCATCTTTCCAAACAGCTTCCATGTTTCCAGTGTCTTTTTCCCCACTTGGAACTGAACCCAGAAGGATATTTCTTTCAACACATGTATGTAGCTAGGTTCAATGCAGAGATAAGTTAGGCATTTTCTGAATTTTCGACATGCCAAGTCCAAAAGGTTCACCATTACTGTCCCAAAGATGCTTTTTCAAGAGGCAACTGGACTTTCTGGTTTTTCTTTGTGAGAGCTGAAGAAGCTTCTTGAATGAGAAGAGAAACATCTTTGAATGAGAAGTGAAACAACCATGACTGGATGACTGAGAATCTCCACAGATGTCCACCATTACTGTTTCAGAATGAAGCACAGAGTTGAATTTGGAAGCTCTGTTACTCTGCAGTTTAAATTGTGCCAGACACATCCAAAATTTTGCTTCTGCTGTCTTCAGAAAACTGCATAAATATGACATATAGATTAAGCTGCGGAAAGGTCTGGTGCTCTAAGTGGAAACATAAGAGCCAGACATTCACAATGGCTGGAAATTATAAATGGATCATAATTATTAGTTAGGCAGCTATTGCCAGCACAAATCTGTGATTCAGAGTAGTATGGAATCTACAAAAATAATGTATTGATGGGGCTATCTCTGGAAAGAAAAGCAAGTTAGTGGATTATAGATCTCAGTCAAAGAATATTGAAAATCACAAGATTAAAAGCTGTGCTCAGCTCACTATTGCATTTTGAATTTCTTTTCATCTTAAATGAAACTAGGTGCAATTTAGAGGTGGTTTAATGTGAAAATCCTTCAAATCTCTTTAATTGACATATCAGCCCAAACCTGTCTGAAAAGCCAGGGCAATCTTATGTAGCGTGTAATGCAGTACACTATTTGCATCAGCCTTTCCCAACACATTTCTGGATAGATCGAACTGTCTCCCATATTGGTTAGTAATGATGTACAGTTGATCAGAACTGATATATTTAGACTGTGCATTTAGGAACTGGGATTAGAAGCCACGCAAGCAACCAAAATTGACTTTGATGGACCATGTGAACTCAATGGCTTCAGCAGGTTATGTGTGTCTCTCAAAACTGGTAAGATGTAGTTAGGCAGAGCATTGCAATCCAAATCCCAAGCTTTTTGAATCTGTGTGCAACACTGACAAGCTGAAAAGACACTTGCCTTACAATGCGCCAGCCATCTTCGTGTATTGATTTCGATCCCCTGACTCAATCCCCTACAAGTCATTGTGGCTTGTAGAAGATATTCAAGGGCTTAATGTGTTGTATGAATGGAACCAATTGTGGTTAACAACTCAAGGGAATAAGCTTTGAGCAATGTCAGAAGACTTTGAAATATTCTACCCATGTTCAATAGAATGCATTTGTAATGAGATTCTGTTTTCCTTATTGGTAATTTCAACGAGGTATGAAAGAAAATCTTTTCCGAAGGAAGCAAATCGCAGTGTAACAAAATGATATAATATACCATTTCAGACTGGTAGTTCTCTGCCTTCTATCCCATTGAATAACTAATAAGTTATACTTGAGTAATATATCCTTTCAGAAGCCCAGTAAGATGCCCCTTCTCTGTGGCCTTTTTGATAGGCTCAAGAGAGCTTTCTGTGAAAGATTCATGAAGCAAACCTGGAGTAATTCTTCAGATGTAGCATGTTGCTTTGACACACGATGGTGTACGATGCAAACGAACACATTAGCATTAACCCACTCCATTGTAAATAATGTCAACCAACTCAAAAAATCTTTGCCAATGGGAATTGTTAATGAAGCATCGTTTGTAGCTTGATGAACAATCTGAGAAAGTCCCAAAGCAAGCATAATGTACAAAATAAAGAAAGAAAGAAGACAGTTTCCTAAGACATCATTTGAATGTGATCTAATTTTTGAAGCAATTTATAATGAGATATGACTTGATGCAGACATTTTGGACCTCAAATCTAGTGGATGTGAAAGAGGACTTTAGCTAAAGAAACAAAAGAAGGTGGCACAACAGTATAGAGAAATCTCCAATTTGGACGATTGTCCAATACTTCAATACATGTAGTCCTTGACTTATGACCGCAATTGAGCCCAAACTTTTTGTTATTGAGACATTTGTAAAGTGAGTTTTGCCCCATTTAATGACCTTTCTTACCACAGTTGTTAAGTTAGTAACCTGGTTTTTAAGTGAATCTGCCCCCCCCCCCCCCCCCATTGACCCCATCTGTACTTCATCTTAAAAGAAGTTCCAGACTCTGGTTCCTTTTTCCAGAAAAATGAAGAACTCACCAACAGATGAAAGAAGACTGGACTTAAAAAAAAATAATGTCTTCTTCCTTTTTTTTCCCTTGGGAGGAGAGGACGGGGGGGCGGGGGTTAGTGGAAATCAGTTTCAAAGCTTAACCTGTCCATAAAAGCAGCCATGTCATCAGCAAACATCTGAAGGGGTCTAATTTAATTTTGTACCAAATGAAGGCGCTTCTGTTGTTTACCCTTTAGGTACAATGAGGTGAGGTATTTGTGCACAAGAAGAAAGGAACAGAGCTGAGCTGACACTCTCCAAAGCAGCTCCCAAGAGACAAAAACCTGGCTGAAATCCAGAGTTGTGTCCCATCACACAATAGCAGCAGAAATTTCATTTAAGTTTCAGGGGCAGACGCTGCTGGGCAATAGTCAAAGTGAATAGAACTCCATAAGGCTTAGCGTGTGGATGCTAGAGATTATTACCTAGCAACCATACATTAAGCCACCACTAAACTAATGGATGCTTCGGCATGTGTTCTCCAGCTGGCAGATGTAGCAATATAAGCATAACTGGACCGAATAGACAGAGGAAAAAGTGATTGGTATGTTCAGTAGTTTAATCTGAGGACCAGTGAGACTCAAGTGATGGAGGTTGGTCTTGTGGGCTTAGAGATTTTGGTTGAAATCACAGCCACAAAATGGATGCTAGCAGAAGAAATAGGAAGAGCAAATTGCCACTACGGTCTTTAGAATTATAGTTTGATGTACAAATCAGCTAATGAAATACAACATAAAATAATCTAAATACAGGTAATCCTCGACTTACAACCTTAATTGAGCCCAAAATGTTTGTTGCTAAGTGAAACATTTGTTAAGTGAATTTTGTCCCATTTTCGTGCCACTGTCAAGTGAATTACTGCAATTGTTAAGTTAGTATCACGAAATACCCATATCTAGTCCACTCTCAACTGTTGAAATTCTCTTTAGGTCAGTCCGACCTCTCTTCCAAGATCCTTTATCTACAGAAAAATAAGAGAAGGGAGTCCTATGTACTCTTCCAATGAAATTTTATTCTTCATCAGCAAAAGTATAATTTCTAATCGGCAAGAAATATTTTTTTATGTTGTGTTGGTTAAGCTCCATATCAAATAGTAACATATCAAAATGATGTTTTGTATACCACATTTAAAAAAACATTCAGGTAAACCGGAACAGGATCAGGATCAACAAAAGGCAATCAGGATGAACATAGTGTTAGAAACTACATCTATTTCTTCATTGGTATTTTTTCCCACCTCACCCAATCATATTTGTGTCACTATAACAATAAAGGCAGCAAGCTTTATGTCATCTCGACAATGGCTGGAAGACTATAAATTATTATAAGTGAGAAAATGGCCTAAGTCTTAGGAAAGGATATTGAAGGAAATAAGGAACTTTAGCCTTGTGAAGAGAAGACCATGGAAGCGATGTCTGAACAAAATCAAGATTAGTTCTCCATCACTCTAGAATATAGGAGACAGAAGAATGGATTTCAATTATGGGAAGGTAAGTTGTGGATGAATCCTAAACAAATTTAAGTGTATTCAAGTAGCGTCTTAGACAGGGAATGTTTTAATTAGGATCCTTGCACTGAAAAGGCAGTTGGAGTCCATGGCCTAAATGACCCATCCAATTTTATGATTGTGTAGCAAATGATTTAGCCTTTATTGCAAATTGTATACTCATTAGGTTAATTAATTTGGCATATAATCAACACCTCAGAAGGGAGGAAACAACTCTTCCTCTTCCTCCTCCTCCTCCTGCTCCTCCTCCTCAAGAAAATGCAGCAATTCTAAAGTAACAATTTTAGCCACCACTGATTTTTGTTGGTGGTGGTTGTTTTTTTTTTTTAAGGAGACCCCATCTTTCATGTTTCTGTCTGTGTTACAATAGTACATCAAAGCCAAATCAGCTTAATAATATGCACTTAACATTAATGAGAACTGGCACTGGAGCTGTGGTTGACCTTCTACTGATTAAGCTTGCTTCAATAGCAGCTAGGGCTTTGAAAAGGTTTAAAAGAGTGCTTTGATTCAAGGAAGTGTCTATCGAATCACCTCACCGAAGGAGATTTGGGAATCAAAGTGGAGATTGCTTTGGAGACAATGAACTGAATCATGCAACTCCAAGGGGCTTTACGTATCCACTGGTTTCCCCCCCCCCCCCCCCCCCCGTTGTTTCTGAAATCATTAGACAATACAGAATGCTGCAACCTTGCTTCTATATATGGATAATCCTGAGGAGAAAAGTTGAATAGCAGTCTGTTGGCAGGGAATCTTGCCACAAGTTACACAACCCCTTCCAGTATTCCACAAAACCCAGTGAACCCAGCATAGCAGCCCCTTTCCCCAGGGGAGAGTTTTTTGTTCAGGGCTGTGTCAAACCTGGGACTCCTCCAGAAAACTAAGCTGAAAAATAAGAGCTTACTTTTAAATCATCTTTAAATGTTTTTATTGTTAAATTGGAAAATGGTTTTTTTTTTTTCTTGGATAGTTTCCATCAGCACTGGTTCCATCTGCAAAACTGACTGTTCTGTTGGACAATCTTAATTAAGCCGCTCTGGTGGCTTCTAGACATTAATCCTTCCAATAGGTTTGTTTCTCCTCTGGACCATGTCAGTTTGGCCATTCCGAGGGTTGGAGGTGTGTGTGTGTGTTTTAAAAGACCATCTTTTGAATTAGTTGAGATTAACTAGTAGTTGAAAACTGCTGGTGGCCAGGATAACATGATGTAAAGAAGTAATGGTCTGAAGTCATTTCATGTCTGTGACAATCTATATTTTATATATACCTAAATCAATTTAGGATCTTTGCAGTATGCTTTGGAGGCTATTCTTTTCATTCTATGCCATCCAGCTTTTTAAAAAAATAGTCTTGGGAGATATTGCAAAACTATTTGTACTGAACTCCATGAAGAAATCAGACATCCTTGCTATTTCCATCTCTTTTATCAAAAATACAAAGCAGCTTTTCCATTATAGTGCTTGGACACATCAGGATATTTTCTTAATAAAAAAAAAAATCTGATCTTGAAATGGCTCAAATTGAAAAAGTTTGCCCTCCAAGTTTGAATCATGGCTTTTTCAAATCTCAAAGCATTAATTCAGGTGTCAATTCTCCCAGGTCTAATAGCAGTTATAATCAAATGGGAGGCATTCCTTTGTAGAACCCTAGATTGATCCATTTGGTCTTAGAGTTGACTGATACTTGATGTACTTAATCTGAAAGCTGGTTGAGTGGAAAGTGATCCCTTTTAAAAATACCCAAATAACACTTTTCCTTGTAGGAAATTAATGGCTTCTGATGGGAAATGCTAACGCCTTCATTACAGCAAATAGAGGCTGTGTACACACTTATAGAATTTGAGCCGTGAGGCACAGGAGAAGTATGTTCTCCAGATTTTTTGGATTGAGAAATCTTCCTTTCTTCTTAGACTTATATATCATTTCATAGTACTTTACAGCCTTCTCTAAGAAGTTTACAGAGTCAGCATATTGCCCCCAAACAATCTGGGTCTGCATTTTATGGACCTTGGAAGGATGGAAGGTTTAATCAACCTTGATCGAACTCCAAGGCTGTGGGCAGAGTTAGCCTGCATTCTAACCACTGTGCCACTATGGCTGAAAGCAAACTGGGTCTCTGTCTCCATTGCAAAATCCAGCATTCTACAGCACTGCTTAGTTCAAAATGGCGTCTCACTAACCCTCCAGTCCAAATAGTTTTTCAGTGTATTTGAATGATGGGTGGATAGATTGATCCAATAATTTAAATATGCAAAGAATAGTCCGTTGTGTAAATTTTAGAGTGGGACCCAATCTGATGCATGAAGAGGAAGCCAGGGGTTAACCTACCTTGGTTTTAAGGAACAATATTCTATTAAATGGGTTGTGGTTGTTGTTTTGCTGCCAGTTTTGGCTCTTTGGGTTTATTCTATTTTTTTATGACATGTATAAGTAAACAGGTGAATTCATTTACAAATAAATAAAGTACACATGAATTATAAAGGCATCTCCAAGCTTCTAGAAGTTGTTAACAAGCAAATGAAGAGGAGATTAATAATAGTGCTTAAATCTTATCCAGAGGTAAGAGTGTTCCAAAAATCCCAGAAATTTGGGGAGGAGAGAGGGGGAGAAGTTAGCATACTAAATATGCAGGCTGATGTGAGCAAAATATTCGACAGCGTTTACAATCAAAGTACATTTCAGACCGGGATCCTTGATTTATAGCTCTAAATTCTGCTGTATTATACCTGCCTACCTGAGATAAGAGCCCCTGAAGTGAGAAACCAAGAGAGAAAGATAGTATAATTTTGACTGAAAGAATGCATATTAATTTTCTTCCCATGCTCTTCCTTCATGTAAGCTCAGACAATAAGAAATCTAAACCTGAAAACAAGATTTTGCTACTGTTTCAGCTTAGTATGCTGTTGGAAGACATATCCATCTGGTTCAGTTCCAAGCCAGGAGAAAGACACTGGAAACATGGAGGCTGATTGGAAAGATGCTTTAATGACAAGACCATGGTTCTGGTGCAGCTGATCAAATGGAGTTGAGAATGGCGGGGCGGGGGAGGGTATTTATACCTTCTCTTGAGCTTTGCACTTGAACTTCCTGTTCCTGGGGAAGAACATGTATTCTATTGGCTCTTGTCAGACTCCCATGGGCCCATGTACAGGAATTTGTCTGAGCTAAGTTTAGCTGAAGTTTGAACTGTTGAGGGTGGTGCAACTAGGATGATGCAATGAAGGGGCTTTGGGCAATTCCTATTGTGGCTGAGGGCTAATCTTACCTTCGTTGGATCTCAGGTGAGGGTATTTGCTGATGAATAGAGCTAGCTATCTCTTTATCTCTTAAATGCTGACATCTGCTGTGGGCTTTTAAGAAAGGGGGCTGCTTTCCAAGAACATGTTTCTCCATTTAGAATAAATAAAATACTTTATTGGCCAAGTGTGGTTGGACACACAAGGAATTTGTCTGGGTGTAAATACTATTATTACTAATATTTCTCATCCAAGGAAATATAATAGTCTGCCTTTTTAATCTTTCTCAAAATATTTCATTCTTCTAGGAGAGGAGTGGGTACTAATTATCAACAGTGGTTTCCTCCTTTGCCTTGATGGCTGCCCAATAAAAAACCATGTTAGAACAAAATCATGCTGCCCAGTAAACAAACTGCCCAATAAACAATCATGTTAGAATTGGGATGGCGGGAGGGCAGGTCTTCTGGCTGCTTTTCAGCTCATATCATCTGGTTTATTTGCTTCTAAAGCAGCTAGTTTGAGATGATTTGGGGGTTGATTCCAGGAGAGAAAGTTCATACATGGGTGAACCACAACTTGAGCAGGGAACAATGACTTGCTAATAATGGGCTCCTTCCCATGCTGGCTGTCATGCCCCTAGCTGCTTAATTCCCAGAGATTGCAGGTCAACCAGACAACAGCTCTTTGCCCCAAATGTCACTGAGAAGGAATAATAAGGCGATGCCTTCTGCACCGCAGCAGCCTGTATCTCCTCTTAGGGCTTGAGGCCTCCTCGTCTCTTGGGTTAGTTTAATTATTCTAAATGGGCAGTCATTAGCACAAAGCATTAATTGCTTTTATCTTGACTGATGCTGGAGCTGAAACAACACTGAGAACCGATTTTAATAAGCCCTTTTTTTCCATAACTGTAGGCAGTTTTGCATGAAGTGCTCCTCGTTTAAATACAGGCTGAATTAGCACAGCTACTGTTTAGAAATGTAAGGCAACATCATTTTTTTAAAAAAAAAAAATCTCGTATTAAAAGCTTTGTTGCCTATCTGAGAGATAACTCGTTGCAACAGTTGGTTATGCACCTGTATGAAAGGCTGAAAAATTATTTGGCAAGTAGGAACTGACCCTCAGAATCTTTTCCACTTATAACCCTAGTTATTTATTCACTTGCTTGCTTGCTTGTAGATGTAGCTTCCTTCGAGGACTGCCTAAATTGCACACAGGCCAAGCAACTTCCTTTCAATTGCGGTTCTCTGTTCAAACAGACCTGGCTGTCAGGCTTTGCCTTAGTCTGCAGGAAACTCTTCTTAATTCCTAGAATTTTGAAATACATATATATTCCTCATACAGGTAGGTCTTGATTAGTGCCGATGGTGATCCCACAAAATGGTCATATTGTTCAGTTGCATACTATCTGAAGTGCTGTTTCTAGGGAAAATAGGGTAATTGGTTCCCATCTGATGGAAACCAAAAATGAAGAATTTGAAACATCATTTTTCTGGGAATCTATGAAATATAACATTAAAAGAATATGTTTGAAACTTACCTTCATTTTTTTAAAGTCATAGGAAAGTTAAGAAAAGCAAAATTAAGACAAAAAAAACCTATTTTAAATATCATTCCTATCCAGAAGATAGATATCTAGACAGCTCTATCTAGAAAAAATGGATAGGAATTGTATTGTTTTGTTTTAATGTTTTGTTTTAATTTTGCTTCCTGAAACTACTCTGTGACTTTGTTTAAAATGAATCTTCTAGATAGACAGCAATTGTGCTTGTGCTCTCCTCAACTGATTATGTGCTAGCCTTGCAATAGCTGAATTTCGTCTCACATTAAACTTGAGTTTATTATAATTCACACTAAATCAAATATTGTACTATGCAAGCTCTCACTAATCTGGCCTACTTGTATTGGGTGGGTCATTGATCCATTTCGCATCATTTTATATACACATGCTCACCTACCCACCATCAGAATAAATATATTAAACATCAAACAAGATGATGAATCTGGCTCACCACAACATAATCATGTGTCACATACCCAACAGTACCTGCAACGCAAGCACTCTGCCACTGAGTTACAGATTCTGCCTGGAGCTACAGTAAGTATTTCCTTTGAACTAGTGCCTTATTTGTTATACTTTTAAGCAATATCTAGGACATAATATTAATGCTTTTGCTGTGATTATGGTATTATATATTATATTGTTTTAAAAAAAAAATCTAACTAACAGGTTTGCATAGCAATTTTTAAAAAGTTAAATTAAACAGTACACTTTGTCGGTCAAATGTAAAGCAATAGCATGCAGGTGTGCATAGATCTCAGTCCTGTGATTAAATAAATGTTTTTGTTCCCAATTTGGCACCATTAAGATGTGTGGACTTCAACTCCCAGAATTCCCCAGCCAGTCATTTTTAAATGAAAGCAATGAGGCAGTCAGCTGGACCTTTTTCGGGATGGTATCTCCAAACCACAAAGGGACATTAAAAGCACACACACTCCATTTTCACGAGTAGCTCGTGATGGTCCATAAAACAAAAATATCTGAAGCAATATATGTCCAGGAGATACTCTCAATCTAAATCAAAGGTTGAGAGGTAGAAATGTACTGGTCCCTGTTAGTCATTTAGGTTCTATATTTAAAAATAGTTAGGTCCACCTAACAACAATAACAATAATAAAAATAACATAAAATTTACCATAGGAATTGTAATTTTGGCCAGACAATCTTCCCAGAGTGGCTTCAGTTGGCAGATCAACCTTATTGGATGGAATTCATTTCATTCCATCCATTCCTCTTGAACCTCGCGTAGTAATGGTGGCTTTTCTAAGATTCATGTCCTCCTCTTATAGATATATTTGAATGCTAACTCTTTAAGTCAGGGGTGTCAAACTCATGTTGTCATGCCATCGTCATGTGACATATTGTGACTTTTTCCTCCTTCCCTAAACCCGGGGTGATGGGCATAGCCAGCACATGACGCATCCTGCCCAGGGACTGCAAGTTTTACCCTCCTGCCTCAAGGAATCAAACTGCCCATCAAGAGTATCTCTGTCTTTTAACAAGCTGGAATATCATTCACTGGACTTTTATCCAGCCAGTGATATTTTTTTTTCCCTTGCATCATTTGGAAAAAGCAAATTGAAGGATTATTGAATTATTGATCAATACACAATTTCAAACCCTTTGAACTCATTCAATGGCGTCATGTAAATTCCGAATGTTGTGGTAGGTCCAAATGAACATTCGAGGGAGATAATAAATGTAATGGAACCAGTGGTGGGATTCAAATATTTTTACCACCGGTTCGGTGGGCATGGCTTGGTGGGCACGCTTTGCATGTGCACACACATCAAACGTGTTCTTTGCACAGGTGCAGAGGCATTCTAACTCACTCCTGCAAGCTTGCACTCTCTCCTGGTCGCTTCAGCAGCTGCCGTGCAGCACTCTTCTGGGCCTCGCAAAGCAGCTGCACTTCAAATTCAGAGGATAAAGGTGAATATGGGAACCCGGGTGGGCCCAACAGCAGCGTGGTGGAGAGAACCGGTTTGGTCTCTGCTGCTCATCGCTGCTACCGGCTCGGCAGAACCGGGCCAAACAGGTAGAATACCGCCATTGAATGGAACTGATATAAAGTCACCAAATACCATCTTCTGGAGTCAGATCTCTAGATAAAACAGATCCAAGGGAAAGTGCTACCTGCATACCTCTATCTAAAAAAGTATATCATAGTCAGTATGACAACAGCAAGACAGGTAGTCCTCAACTTACAACCACAACTGAGCCCAGAATTTCTATTGCTAAGCAAGACATTGTTAAGAGAGTTTTGCCCATTTTACCACCTTTCTTTCTTTTACCACAATTGTTAAGTGAATTGATGCAGTTGTTAAGTTAGTAACATGGTTGTTAAGTGAATCTAGCTTCCCCATTGACTTTGAGATACTGCAAGGCAAGTGTCATAAATATGAGTCGGTTGCCAAGTGTCTGAATTTTGATCACGTGACCATGGCAATGCTGCAATAGTCATAAGTCTGAAAAACGGTCATAAGCAGGGGTGGAATTCTACCAGTTTGCACCTATTCGCTAGAACCGGTTGTTAACATTCTAAGCAGAGAACCGGTTGTTAGAAGAAATTACTGGCCTAATCCTGTAAGGAAGGCAGGAAGGAAACATTCTGGTGTTGCTTACAGGAACTGCCTCTCCGTTAACCCTTATTACATTCTTGGCAGGACTAGACTTCCTGTCTCAGGAACTTCTCTGGAGTTATTTTTCCCTCCTTTGCTGGTACTTTGCTTGTGTGGAGTGATCATTCAAAGTTACAATGGCACTGAAAAAAGTGACTTATGACCATTTTTCACACTTACAACTGTTGCAGCATCCCCACAGTCATGAAAGGCCAGGCAAGGAGATGCATGCCACGATGTGAGTGATATTGAGTTGGCCACACCCATCAAATAACATGACCACCAAGCCATGTCCACCTAGTCACATGACCACCAAACCACGTCCACAGAACCAGTTGTTAAAAAATTTGAATCCCACCCTTGATCATAAGTCATTTTTTTCCATTGTAACTTTGAACAGTCTCTAAATGAACTCTGGAAGTCAAGGACTATCTGTAATATGCTTTTTCAGAGAAACATTCAGAAACTTCCTATGCTAGTCAACTTTCAGCATAGTTTTAGAGGCTGATTATTATTGAATGTACACATAAAGCTACCAGTTTCAATCTGGTCACATTAAAATCAAAGAAAAAACTGCTTGAAACTCTAGAGTATTGGCTAATGTTAATAGTAACAGGCCTAATGAACCCATGGTATGACTGTGAATAATGCAACTTCTTATGTTTCCAGTTTCTAGGAGCACACACTTACCTTGAGAGACACTTAAAGGTTCTGCTAGAATCCTTGAGGCCACTATGTAGATAAAAGAGAATAATCCTGAGAGAAGAATGCCAGTGAGAATGCAGGCTGGTTTTTCAGCAGTCCAAACAAATAGTGTGGAAAGGAAGTTGAAAAGAAACCAGCGGGCAAAGTTTGCTTCTTATCCATTTTTAGCATTCAATTAAATCACTATTTGGAAGCCAAAAGTCCCTTGAACGTAGAGGGACACAAAGAACAGGAAACCCACAGCTTGTTCAACCAAGCTCTGTTGTCTAGAACATCCTTGATGTTTTCACCAACTTGAATGTTTTTGTTCAATTGTACTCTATGCTCTGTGAGATTAAAAAAAAATATGCAAAGAAAACCTTAAAGAATTTTTGCTTAGAACCTCAGCAAATTCATTATTTTCTTTAAATAAAGCTGGTTCTGTCCTATCATTGAAGGACAACAATTTTTCCTCAGTATACTTTGCTAGAAAGAGTTATTTTCAGAAGTTGTGAGAGAACAATGGAATGTGACGTGAAAAAACCTGGTGATCCATTAGTAAATAATATTTCTTAGCAACATATAAAATAAGCTGTTATCTAATTAAATAGCTTTACTTTACTTTAAGGCTTTACTAAAGGTTTCAATAACCTTCAGTTCCTGGTAGTGGCATGGGAATCTAATGAATTATATTTTTTATTCATCTCTAAATTCTAATTGGATATTAACCAATTGTGGAGACAACCAATGGGTAGCAAAGGTTTTTGAATGTGGAAATAACATTTGAGCAAGATACTTTGTGAATCAATCCAACCGTTGCTGCAGAAATTTGAATCTTTCCACTAGCTTGTACTGATTTTACAAAACAAAAACCTGCTATAGAAGCTTGGTCAGCAAATTGTTTTTCAAACAAAACTCTCAGATGGACAATCCCACTTGGATCAAACCATAGCACAAACATGTCCTGGAAACTTCCTTTCCTTTCCTTTCCTTTCCTTTCCTTTCCTTTCCTTTCCTTTCCTTTCCTTTCCTTTCCTTTCCTTCCCTTCCCTTTCCTTCCCTTTCCTTTCCTTTCCTTTCCTTCCCTTTCCTTCCCTTCCCTTCCCTTCCCTTTCCTTTCCTTTCCTTTCCTTTCCTTTCCTTCCTTTCCTTCCCTTCCCTTCCCTTTCCTTTCCTTTCCTTTCCTTCCCTTTCCTTCCCTTCCCTTCCCTTCCCTTCCCTTTCCCTTTCCTTTCCTTCCTTCCCTTCCCTTCCCTTCCTTTCCTTTCCTTTCCTTTCCTTTCCTTCCTTTCCTTTCCTTCCCTTCCCTTTCCTTTCCTTCCCTTCCCTTTCCTTCCCTTCCTTTCCTTTCCTTCCCTTTCCTTCCCTTCCCTTCCCTTCCCTTCCCTTCCCTTCCCTTCCCTTTCCTTTTATCCCTGACACATGAATAAGAGTCATACTTTTGACAATGTAGTATCTTCCTTCTTATTCCAACACCAAAGGCAACCTCAAATGGTTTTAACTTGACTAGGTTTTCACTCCCAAGTTCTCAGAGGAAGTGAGATGATTGGATTGACAGATCGCAACAGAGGCAGGATAGGGATCAGCCAGGGGGCAGCAATTTTTCATGCTGGTACTTTTCTGTCAAGTCATGGATGGGTAGTACTTCAACTCACCAGTGGCGAAAGGCATAGAGTAGCTTACTAGATGAAACAGAAAAGTACCTACAATATTCATCATTGACAAAAATGCATGATGGCAGGCCCTTAAAATCCCACATGAATTGAACGAAACACTAAAAGCCCTATGAATGATTTTCAATTAACACCAAAAGCAAAATAAAGAAATCGCTAAGAAAACCTCTCTAGGTGGAGAATTCTGCAAGAATAAAAACGCATTACTGAAGGTCATGTAGCTATCATGGTTAGTAACCATTATTGCTTTATTTTCCACAAATTGGTATCATCTCCTTTTAAAGAGGAGGGGATCCAGTGGTGGGATTCAAATTTTTTTTACTACCGGTTTTGTGGGCGTGGTTTGGTGGGCGTGGCAGGGGAAGGATACTGTAAAATCTCCAGTCAGAGATGATATTTGCCGGTTCTCTGAACTACTCAAAATTTCCACTACCGGTTCTCCAGAACTGGTCAGAACCTGCTGAATATCTCCTCTGAGGGAGTCAACCTGTTTTCCAAAGCATCTGAAGGCCAGACAAGGAATAATGGATGGGAAACTGATCAAGGAGAGATTCAACCTAGAAATAAGGAGGAATTTTCTAACAATGAGAACTATCAATCAATGGAAGGGCTTGCCTTCAGAAGTTGGGGGATCTTAATCCCTGGAGGCTTTCAAGAAGAGGCTGGACTGCTATCTGTCAGACTGCCATCTGCTTGGGCAGGGGTTTGGACTAGATGACCTACAAGGTCCCTTCCAACTCTATTGATCCCTTAAAGCATCCATGGTGGCAATAACATCTGTATTTTATGGTAGCATATTCTACAACTTAATTATATATTGGGCTATATTATTGAAGTCACATGTCCTTATAGGCATCCAATAAGAATGCAGTTGTAACCTAAATATTATTTATTTATTTTAGGAAATTTGTACTGCCTCATATTCGTACATGGCGACTGAAGGAGGCTTACATGAATATAAAAACATCACATATAAAACAATAAAATCAATAAGAGAATAATCACATATTAATAAAATAATAAAGTAATACAATAACATAAAGAGTACCCTTTTGGTATCGTGGTCAAAGTGTCAGGCTAGAAACTGGGTGACTGGGAGTTCTCGTCCTGCCTTAGGCCCAAAGCCAGCTGGGTGACTTCGGGACAGTCCGTCTTTCGCAGCCCTGGGAAGGAGGCAATGGCAAACCACTTCAGAAATTTTGCCAAGAAAACAACACTGACTTTAAAAGGCAATAACCACCCTATTACATAAATAAGTAATAACATAAGTAGCAATCCCTATTAAAAACAATACAGTTGGGTAATAATAATTGTTCAAACTTATTTGACCTGAGGATGGGCTCCAGCACCAGTTTGAAAGCTTGGTAGACTAAATCTTTGGTCTCATTGACTGAGCCAGATTGAATCCTGATCAAAGTCTTCCTTACAGCAATTACTATTCAAACAAATTTAGCCATCTTCCTCAGTATTTCAGGAGAGCGGTCTGCTAAAAGGAAATAAACATTTTCCTCATCCATCTGATAAAGTCAGGCAGCTAACAGGGCTGTATTAGTGTAGAGCACCAAGACTGATATCTGAAACAACGCAACAAGACATGTGGAACTGAGTCTATTGATCCTTCCAGAGAGGAACAGAGATGATCACACAGAGGGATATTATTATACCTGCCCTCAGAATCATAGATGGCGCAGCCTTAACTCTAACCTGGGGAAAAGCTCTTCTGTGCAGAACAAACACAATATTAATAAAATAATTGGCTAGCAGATAGAGCCCCCTGTGCAAATGACTTATTATATTGGGAAGTTATACTTGAGTCTCCTGTAGATCACAATCAGGCACCCTGTTTTATCTCCAGTCATGCTTTGTTATATTTCTGTTGGAGCAAAAATGGAATGAGTAACCAAAGCAATTTGTGTGCATGTGTGTGTGTCTGTGTGTGTGATTTCCCCTGCACATGTGTTCATAAAAATTAGAATTCTGCCCTTGTCAGTATCTTGATCTACAAGGTCTTACACTTGTCTCTATAGGAAGGAGAGCTGTTTCCAAATTCAGAGGAGATTTTGGGTCACTGCAACGAATAAAAAGCATTGTCATTATAAATTTAAACCAGACGACCTTTGATGCTCCTAAGCCCTCATTCAGACAAAATGGTTTACATAACGCACAATCGCCATTCATAATTTATGGAAGACGTGGTTGAGGGCCACTATTTGAGGTGGCTTCTTAGAAACTACTTTAAGCAAACGTAGAACTACAGCTTTCCAGCCAGAGGATGGCAGGTTGGAGAAAGCTGGAAGAAAATTATTTTATGGGGTTAATATGGAGAATCTCTTCCCTTTGATGTGGGCAGTAGATGGTAAAAGTGGATGGTTGAACTATGCTTTTTCTTTCATGCATTACTTTTCTCTCTGTCTCTTTTTTTTTTTTTCTTCACACAGCATATTGCTAGGGAAGGGATACATTATTTGAATTAAGTATTTGAAAAACAGACTTGAATTAGATGAGAGGCCAAAGATGGTATGCAGTATTAGGGCTGCAAAATTGCCCATCCCTGTTTCAAGTATATTAACAGCTATAACCTGGTAGCCTTTGTATTTTTACTGACACTGGGCAAAATCAACAAAAGCAAGTTAACATCTTCTTGCCCTGTACATGGCAACTGGTCTGTATGAAACTGATCCAGCAACACAATCCTTAAATCCTATGTTTCAAGTCAAGCCAAAGGCAGACTGGTCATTGGGATTCTTCCCTAGTTGATTGTACACACTGATAACAGCTCTCCTGAATGAAAGCATCATAGTACATATAGTCCCATTGCTTAATTCTCCTCTATTTTAAGGGTTAATGATCCATGATGGGGGAAGGCCTATATTACCATTGTTGATATCAGGGTTTAGAATGCTGCTTGTAATGTTGAAAAGTTAGATGAAATACAAGATTAAAGGAATCAATTGAGCAGGTGTGTTAGGAAGCTGGCAGAAAGGCTTGGTTTGAGTCCAGTGCCACTGAGCTGGTTTGAAAGTCTTCTGTGTTGCTCTGCAGATGGCTAGAGCGTGACAGAAGAAGAGGAAAGAAAATCAGGATCAAAAACAGGAACTATTGGGTCACTAGGACATTCTTTCAACATTCAGCATCCTGATAAAACTGGCATCTGCAAACAACTGATCGATCAAAGAATATCTGTTTTGGTAAATTAACCCAATATCTGTTTTGGACTGTCAGTGAAAAATAATTAAGGATTTGATATGTTAAAAACATTTCACTGGGAATTAAAATATGCCTGCCTGCCTGCCTGCTTGCCTTCCTTCCTTCCTTCCTTCCTTCCTTCCTTCCTTCCTTCCTTCCTTCCTTCCTTCCTTCCTTCCTTCCTTCCTTCCCTCCAAAGATCTTAGGGCAAAGAAAATATGTGTAATTACTTTCATCTTTTCATCTCTTTAACTATTCTAAGATTCATGACTGATCTGATATTTGAACTCAGGTCTCCTGCATATCCTGCCATCTGTAACTAATTAACAGACGCTGTACAGGGCTACTTAGACCTTCTAGACTGTCTCATTACTTTGGCATTGTGATTTATCTTCCTCCTAACCTGTTCTAGGATCTCCCTTGGTTTTGAATTAGACCAGACTTTCGTTCCCGCTCCCCTTTTTGAAGAATGGGGTGACCTTGGCAGATTGCCTCTTCTTTGATTCTCAAGGATTTCTCAGTTCACTCCAGGGACTTTAGAAATGCAGCTGCAAGTTCATTTAGTTCTGTGTTAAGTCCTAACCTCAACCCTGAAGGCTTAGACTCACTCAATGTCTTGTTTTAGCACTCTTTTGCCATGGCTGTTTTTTTTTTTTTTGTTTTTTAACTTTTCCAACACAAGTTGATGTCTTAGGGTTGAGGTTTTGGGTTGAGGTCTTTGGATTGATCCATTCTGCTTGCTCCAGTGTGAAGTCAGGTAATCTACCTTTTGGAGAAGCAATGACGGCACCATCCACAGCCCATTCCTGGGGGAGGCAGTCTCCCTGATGTTTCCTTGCACCACATCAAATGGAGTATTCTCCCTCCACCTCCCAGTCTCAGTAGTGTAAGCAGGGAAATCCAGTCCATCTGCTGTGCTTCCATTACACTAATGAGTCTGGGCCAATGGGCCAAGATGGGCTTTGCCTTCCATTGCCATTTGCTCCCCATGAAATAAAATGTGTGTTTACACATTTCAGTAATCAAACAGTAAAATGCCAACCATTTCTTTGACATTGCTCTTTGAAAAGAAGAAGAGAAAAATATTGAGTTCCCTTTCTTTGTACTCCATTTCCTTCCTTCCTTTTTCTTTTTCTTTCTTTCTTTCTTTCTTTCTTTCTTTCTTTCTTTCTTTCTTTCTTTCTTTCTTTCTTTTTCTTTTTCTTTCTTTCTTTCTTTCTTTCTTTCTTTCTTTCTTTCTTTCTTTCTTTCTTTCTTTCTTTCTCTCTCTCTCCTTCCCTCCCTCCCTCCCTCCCTTCCTTCCTGGGTGAACTTGAAGAGTTCTGTCAAGTCTCCCTTTCAACCTCAAATAACAGAAAAGCCAGTAAACTTCTTGTCATTTTTTTTCCTACCAATCCTCAAAAGATATACACAAAACAGAAAACAGCTGGTAAGGATTGGAAAGAGAAAATCCTCAGTTGGGGGTTGGGTTAATGGTTATCTAGTCATCACTAGAGCAAAAGCTGAGAAAGAGCTTAAAATCTGGAAAAGGGATTTTTTTTAAGCTGGTTTCATTATCAGCCAAGACAATTTCTTTGAAATTTTAAATATTTTTTCCATTTTAGTTTTCACAATTCCTCTTTCTATTCCCATGATAAATTTCTTAAGTTCACTTTCATGTGTGTTCATGTCCTTTGATCTTATAGTCTGACCAAATGTCCTTTAGTTAATTTTCTTGATATACCTCATTTCTTTAATATTCTTAAATTTAAAATGTATATTTGCTGCCAATAATCCATAGTCTGATCCATAGTTTGCACCTGGAAATGTTCTGACAAATTGGATTGTATTTCTCCATCTTTTATTTTCTAATCACTAGTCGATGATATGTTAAAATTGTACATAAAGTGCTGTCCATGTCTTAAGTCAGTGCTTATATTGCTCAAAGAAGATATTGGCAAAAGCAAAACTGTATTCATTGTCTCTTGCATAATTGCAATTGTCTGTTCCTAAATTAGAATATTGCATTTCTGTTTTTACAATTTCATATTTTCTTTGGTTCTCACATGGTGGGACTGCTCAGTGGCTTTAAGTAACTCGAGAGGGATGCCAGTGGAGCAGCCATTCCTTGAATAAATAATCCATGCTGGTGAGGTAAAATTGAAAGAGAACTGCTAAAAGTAATCCATAAGGAGTAATCAAGTAAACTTTGTAGAGATGAGGGAAGCCAACCCACCAAAAAAATGGAACTCCAAAAATCAAACCAGAAGACGGCAAAGGATAAATCACTGAGAGGCATAATTTCAAAGAAAACATACTTAAAATACTTAGGTTTCGTGGAAGATGAGGAGGCCTCATGCAGCAGGCTCTTCTGTAGCTACAGAGGAAGAACAATGAAATATTTGGTGCTGAAGGCTGTGGTCAGATCCCAGCTGCAAGAACATCTGGTCGCAGACGGTGCCAATAGAGGTAGTCCTCGACTTACGATCCCAGTTGAGCCCAGAATGTATGTTACTAAGTGAAACACTTGTTTGGTGAGTTTTGCCCCATTTTACGACCTTTCCTGCGACACTTGTGAAGTGAATCACTGCAGTTGTTAAGTTAGTAAGACGTTTCTTAAGTGAACCTGGCTTTTCCGTTGACTTCGCTTGTCAAAAGGTTGCAAACATGACCCTCCAGGACATTGCAACCGTCATAAATAGGAACCAGTTGCAAAACATCCGAATTTTGATCAGGTGGCCATGGGGATGCTGCAACGGTGGTAAACTGTGAAAAACGCTCATAAGTCACTTTTTTCAGTGACGTTGTAACTTTGAACGGTCACCAAATGAACTGTTGAAAGTCAAGGACTTACCTGTGCTGTATTGGACAAGAAGTACCTGTTGACCCTGAGAGGTCTATAAGATATTTCAAGTAAATGTTTTCTAAGCTCAATACTTACTATATTTGGAGGGGAAAAACCAGACACAGAGATTTTTATGAGTTTCCAAAGTCAAAGCTGAGGTAACCATTCACCAAAAGTGACCTAAAAACTTTCAGACCAACTGATTTAAATGGGAGTGTGTATGCTCGTGTGTATGTTACCTTACCCACTAAGTGAGACATATGTGTGCTTGATGTATGCTCATCTCCCCAAAAAGGACAGCAAAATCAACATTTTTAAAAAAATAGTCAAAACTAATGGGCAAAGCATTTTTGTTTTCTCTGACAACTGTGTTTTTAAGAAATCTTTAAGCTTAGAAACTGGCAATCTACAGTTCAGATATGGGTTTCCACAATGCCCAACTATTTTCTGAGTTGAAGTCTGGTTCCTCCACCCGCCCAACTCCTGTTATCTAAAGCAGCCTTCTCTAAGCTTAATGCCCTCCAGATGTGTTGGAGTCTCTCCTTGCTCGACATTTAGTTTCTCCACACAAAGGTGGAGTGGGGGCTGGTTTCTCTTTGTTTTTCTACCAAGGGGCTCCTGACTTCTCTGTAGAGGGCCCTCCCATTGGCGTTTTCGGAATCACCATACACAGGAAAGCATACGCCAAACTGAAGCGATAGCTGAGCATGTAATACAGCCATAAACGAGCTTGCTGCATAATATGGACACATTTTCTAGTTATGCTTGGCAACACCTCAAGCCTTAAACTAAACAAGGGCCAATCTGATGGCTAGCAACACTACTGGGGGTGGGGGGGTGGAATCTCAAAGAGGAAGATAACATGGATTCCATGCTTAACCATCTGCTTGATTTAATTGCCCATGTGGACAGTCCTACTAAGTTCAATGGATCTAAGTCCAGGTAAGCAAAATACATGCAACAATAGTGATTCAAACTATTGTTTTGTTGCCCTCAGATGGTCGAGATTCTGATCACCAGAAGCCTGAGCAGGAATGTTTTCCTTTCTTTGACATCGTGTTTTCTTCCTTCCTAAAAAAGATTGATTAGAAACATTGTTTACTTCCCTACCAATATTCTTGCTCAAGATCACAGTGGAAGTTCAGCAATCTGACATGTTCAAATGTAACAATTAACCATGTGTCAGGATTCCAGCAATCGCCCTAATTAAATCATGATTCTCGAAGCCAAACTTCAACCAACTTCAAAGGATTTATTAGAGGCGACATACTGGCACTGCCCTGTATGAAGCCAACTGTGGAATACATAATTTACAGTCACCTGTGACCCTGTTTACCCCCTCCCCCCTGGGTGTCTCATAAATCAGATTCTCCAATTAAGCATGTTCATGGGCTGGGTGTCATCATTCACGTTCTCCAATTAAATATATTTGCAGGCAACAACTCTGGTAGTTTAGTTACAATCTTTTAAAGATAAGTGTTGGAATGTACTTTCGGTTTCAAGCAGCTGCATTGCTCTTCCAGATTTCCTTCCTTTATGTATGTATTTCCTTCCTTCCTTCCTTCCTTCCTTCCTTCCTTCCTTCCTTCCTTCCTTCCTTCCTTCCTTCCTTCCTTCCTTCCTTCCTTCCTTCCTGTATGTCTTTTCCATGGTTATTTCTTGGGTTATATATATATATTGTGTGTGTGTGTGTGTGTGTGTGTGTCAGTGGTGGGATTCAAATTTTTTTACTACCGGTTCTGTGGGCATGGCTTTGTGGACATGACAGGGGAAGGATATTATAAAATCTCAAGTCAGAGGTGATATTTGCCGGTTCTCCAAACTACTCAAAATGTCTGCTACTGGTTTTCCAGAACTGGTCAGAACCTGCTGAATACCACCACTGATGTGTATGTGTGTGTGTATGTATGTGTGTGTGTATGTATGTATGTATGTATGTATGTATGTATGTATGCATGTATGATGTATGTATGATGTATGTATGTATATATATATATATATATATATATTTATATGGGTGTGTAAGGTTTTTTTCCTGCTTTTCTTCATTTGTAATGTGAAATAATGGCATACTTTGTAGTTCTCTGGTACTACTTGTTGAAATCAATACAACCTGGAGATGTTATACAAATGCCACTGATTCCTTTTATCTGGCTGCCTTTCAAATTTCTAACTAATTTCTATGATTTCAGGATGCTTGGTGTAAATAAGGGTGCTACCTTGCTATAATTAGGATGATAAAAAGGCACTAGGGGAGAAGAAAGGGAGCAAAAATGGGAGTTGCAGAGGGAAATCAATTTACCTTTCAGGTAAATGATAATGCTTAATTTGCAATCAGATCAGGGGAAACCTGAACTTAAACAATAATTTGCTTATTACATCTTGGCTTTTGTGACTTGGCAGTTAATTACCCCTAGGATTAGACAGCCATTTAGAATATGCTAAATTGCCAAATACATCATCTCAACCTTAGCTGGAGGTTTCTATTATTTGACAGGTGGCTTATGAAGCAGTTCAGGGAGGCTATGTATTCATTGGGTTGAGGAGATCTTTCTGAGCTGTTTTTCAGACCTGGAGTGGAGAAAAAACATCCATTTGACTCCTGTCGGCTGGAAACAGGATTAATTGATAGGTCTCCTATGACCTGGATGAGAAAACAACTTTATTACAATTTTGCAGTAAAGTATCAGTTTCAGATGCTAGACCTACTGTGTGACAGCAGGCTTCCAGTTCTTGACTGTGCTAACTTGTGCTTTTGGAAAAAAGGAAATGACTGACTCCTAAAAGGAAAAACAACAGTTTGAATGATCATAAACAGCCAACAGAGTTTTGGCTGACTTGAAATCCTTAAGTCCATGGCGAAGAAATATTTTGATGTTAGATCAGTGGTTTGGGGAGGGAGAAAGGCATGCTATAGTTCTAAAGGGGGGGAGCAATAAGATTGAGGCATCACCCCAAACTGACAGAGTTGGAAGGGACCTTGGAGGTCTTCTAGTCCAACCCCCTGCTCAAGCAGGAGAAGCCAGGGTGGGCAGCTACCAGTTCGCACTGGTTCGAGCGAACCGTTATCTAATTATATGGCCAGTTCGACGAACCGATAAATCCCACCCACGCCAACCCCTCCCCTCCCCAGGAGTCTCCATGCAGCCTGTTTTGGATCACAGGTAGGTGCAGAGGCTCAGAGAGGGTGAAAAACAGGCCTCCCAGAAGTTCCCAGGGAGGCCATTTTCGCCCTCTGGAGGTTCAATGCCCCTCCATGGCCAGTTTTTGCTCCCAGGCCAGAGTGGTGCAGGAGGCCAACTAGGCCACGTCCACCATGGCCACGCCCACCCAGCAACCAGGTGGAGAAGTGGTTGCTGAATTTTTTGAAGCCCACCCCTGGGAGAATCTAGAGCAGTGGTGGCTAACCATTTTGGGCTCCTGTGCCAAAAATTGCACGTGCACTTGCATGCTCATGCTCATATGCCAGCACCCAGAAGGTGATGTGCCCCCCCTCATGCTCCCTACACATTCACACGCAATCACCCTCCCACCCACCCCCACCCTCTTACCTGCACTGCACCTCACAGCTGATTTTCGACTGGTTTGAGGCCTTTTTCTGCCTCCCAAAAGCTTGAGAAAGGCTTCTGCAGGCTTTGCAGGCTGAAAACTAGCCCCGTTTTGTCACTGCCGGTATTTTTGGAAAAGCAGGAAATGATGAAACGGGGCTAGTTTTGGCCTGCAAAGCCTGCAGAAGACTTCCTCAAGTCTTTAGAAGGCTGAGAAAGGCTTCAAAGCAGCCGAAAATCAGCTGTGAGGCACATGCATGCCCAGTGAGGTAAGTTTGCCTGCAGCTCGCGTGCTGGCACAAATGGTTCTGCGTGCCACCTGTGGCACACGTGCCATATGTTCGCCATCACGGATCTATACCATTCCAGACAAGTGGCTATCCAGTCTCTTCTTAAAAACCTCCAGTGATAAATCATCCACAATTTCTGAATTAACTGTTCCACTGGTTAATGTTCTCAACTGTTAGGAAATTTATTCTTAATTCCAGATTGCTTCTCTTTGGTTAGTTTCCATCCATTGTTTCTCATCTTGTCTTCTGATGCTTTGAAAAATAAGTTGGCCTGCCTCTTCTTCGTGGCAGCAGTGATGGTATTCTACTGGTTCGGCCCGGTTCTGTCGAGCCAGTAACGGTGATGAGCAGCAGAGACTGAACCAGTTCTCTCCGCCGCTCTGCTGTTCAGCCCAGCTGCCCCCCCAGGCTCCCATACTCATCTTTATCCTCTGAATTTGAAGCGCAGTTGCTTTGTGTGGCAGCTGCTGAAGCTACCGGGAGAGTGCAGGCTTGCAGGAGGTGAGTTGGAATGCCTCTGCGCCTGCGCAAACACCTCTGTGCCTGCACAGAGTGCGCATTTGGTGCACACACACATGCAAAGTGTGTGCACATGCACAAAGCACACCCACCAAGCCACACCCATCGAACCGGCGGTAAAAAATATTTGAATCCCATCACTGTGTGGCAGCCCCTCAATGGTGGTCGCTTCAGTTCAATAACTGAACTGCCAGACCTATGATCAACTTATCCTAATTCTCCCATCTCATTCTGTGTGCGGATTTCAGCAGTATGGAAATTTGATCTTTCTTTTATTTGTTGCTTCATGTCTGTAGTGTGGTATGGTCTAGACCAGGGGTAGGGAAAGTTGGCTCTTTTATCACTCATGGACTTCAACTCCCAGAATTCCTGAGTGAGCCATCAAAAGTTCCCCATCCCAGGCCTACTTTTCAGTTGTGGGGGAAATCAATGTTTGACTTGAGTGGGACAGTTTAATATACAAATGTAGGCCAGGATGGGGAACCTTTTATGGCTCACTCAGGAATTTTGGGAGTTGAAGTCCATAAGTGATAAAAGAACCAACTTTCCCTACCCCTGGTCTAGAATAAAAAATACAGGTGTTAAATACCTTCTTT
Organism: Bungarus multicinctus; assembly: GCA_023653725.1. Taxonomy (NCBI): domain Eukaryota; kingdom Metazoa; phylum Chordata; class Lepidosauria; order Squamata; family Elapidae; genus Bungarus; species Bungarus multicinctus. The sequence goes on from CM042834.1 coordinate 186,070,794, forward strand.
TAGCTAACAGTGACTATAGAAGTGTCATAAAAGTAGATTCCAAAACAGAAGGTTTTTATGATAAATTGACTGATTTAGATAAGATTTTGACAGGTGCTGATGAAAAGGTGATTAAAAAATTGTATGGATATTTACTGGAAATTAAGCTAGAAGAAGAACAAGTTAAAGAAACAATGATTGTTTGGGGGAAAATTTTGGATATGGGATTGATTTAGAGAAATGGCAAAAATTGTGGTCTCAAAATTATAAAATGACAATGTCAACAGCATATAAAGAAAATTTGTATAAGATGTTTTACAGGTGGCACCTACCTCCAACAAGAATAGCAAGAATGTTCAAGAACAAATCTGAAAAATGTTGGAAATGTCATCAGATACCTGGCTCATATTACCATACAGTATATAGTGGACGTGTGCAGATGCTAAAAGATATTGGACTAAAATCCACACGTGGTTGGAAAAAATGACAAAAAAACACATAGACTTGAAACCAGAGATTTTTTTATTGGGAATCTTACCTGAAATATACAGTAAGGAATTGAAATATTTGATTGTAAATGTATTGACAACAGCTAGGATTGTATTTGCTAAAAACTGGAAAAATGAGAAAATATCAACGCAGGAGGAAATTATTAAGAAAATAATGGAATGTGCTGAAATGAGTAGATTGACATTTGAAATCAGAGAACAAGAAGATAAACAATTTTATAAGATTTGAGATTTATTTTATCAATGGTTAGACAATAAAATATGGTAATGAAATATGTAAAATTTTAGAATATAAAGAATATATAAAGATGTATTATCATAATATAACTATGGGATAGATTTGGGATGATAATATGAATTATCATAAAATAAATCAGTTAAAATATGGATTATTTTGCATAACATGAACAAATAATAGTATAGTCAAATGATTGATTAACAATGATATTAATGTATTTAGGAATATTTGATAGATAATATAAGAACATATACAAATAATTGTAAGTGATGACTATGAAGTGGATGCACAAAACAATTTGTAATCCAACCGACACACTGTATGTATGTAAGTGGAAGATGGCTTGATGTTTTTATGTTGTATTTGTGTTTGTTTGTCTAAAAAATAATAAAATTTGGAAAAAAAAATATGTGTCATAAAAGTACACGATACTTAGAAGGGAGCCGTGAACAAAAACCATTTGAGAACTCCTGCATCAAATGACATGTGGTAGCTGCAAAAATTGCCTGGAGCATTATTCAGGCCAAGCTAGGAAAGATACTCCTCCCTTCAATTTATGAGCACAATTGAGTCCAACATGGTTGTTGCTAAGCAAGACATTTGTTAATTGAGTTTTGCCCCATTTTATGATCTTTCTTGCCAAAGTTGTTATCACCGTAGTTGTTAAGTTAGCAAGATGGTTGTTAAGTAAATCTGATTTCCCCCTTGATCTTTGAAGATCACACAACCCTTGGGACACCACAACCATCATAACTGTGAGTCAGTTGCCAAGCATCTGAATTTTGAGCACATGACCATCGGGATACTGCAAAGGTTGTAAGTGTGATGAACGATCATAAGTTACTTGTTGTTGGGTTCTTCTGCACATCATTTTCCAGCGTAAATAGTTCAGCCTCTGGAAATGTTATGGAAGAAAGGAGCATTTTTCCAGAGGGAACTCATACCAAAGTTCACAATCCTTCCATATGCTATTATCATCGGCAAATAAAAGGTTCGGTGTTCAATACCAAGTTCAGCATCCACTGAAACTGAAAGCCAAGTGAATCAGTTGATAGAGTAAGTGCGTACAGCATCACTTAAGATTTTGAAGAACAGCTGCAAAAGTTTAATTTCTGGCAAAATATCTCAGCCTTAGTAAACAATATCAAAATCAGGAGAAAACCTGGGCTGTAGATTCCAACAGAAAGGCATGCCTTGAGATAAAATTCCAAAGAAAATTGAGACTAAATGTTCTTAAGGAGAATATTTGGAAAGAAAACATAATTCAGAAAATCAGAGACATATTTTGAACTCAATCAGAAGTTTAATTCTTAGCCCTAGCAATAAATATATGGAATAGAAAGCACTTTAAAACATATTGCCTTTTCTCCCTGACTGAGCCTGGTGTGAGTAGAGGAGGAGGGGGGGGGAGGAGGAGGAGAAGGAGGAGGAGGAGGAAAAGTTCTGCTGCTGAGAAAAATGACTTATCTCCTGAAAAGGCAATCTGAAATATTCTGTGTGCTTACTCCTAAATAAATATTTTACAAATGCTTCTTTTGAAAAGTAGAAATGCTCCTTGCACATGTCAGGTCTTAATTGTTTTTCCATACTGAGGAAAAAAAGCTGGCACTTTCGGAGTGCATCTCCTATTGCTCCTAAAGGTCATCCATCTAGAAATGGTAAAAGTTACCTAATACAGTATATCTCAAGATTGGGAGATAGCTCTGCATGAGGAAATTCCAATATATTTCCAACAAAGTACAAGTTGTTTGATACAGGGAGATGATGAATGTGTAGCTTCTGCTTATGTAAGAGAACTTTGGTTTCCTCAACTCCCAGCCTTATTCATACTCCAAACGATCATCAATCAGTCCAATACAGCACATGTTGACAATGATCAAGATTGCACATGAGCATTAAGATGAACTAAGCTACAAAGAAAGAAAAAATCATGGAGAAAGAGAGTGATATTAGGTTCATACCACTGAGACCCAAGCTGAGGAAATTATGGAAAAACTTCAGTGAAAGAAAGAGATGGAGAACAGTTGCAGTAAGTCTGGAACTGACAGAAAATGATCAGAAATAAGGAGAATTGGGATATACTTCATGGATAGCAATCCATGAAAGATGACATTATTAGGAGTGTTTTGAAACTATTGGCCATGTTGGTGTGGGCTAATTAAACCACCAGGTTGTTATATGTCCCTTACAACTGAAGACAGTCTTTCCTAGACTATTCATTCTAGACTCAAAAGAAAAACTTGGATTTTTTTTCTTGGAATATAGCTATAATTTATTCCAAATATGGGTTTTTCATCACAATTGATTGAAAGAGATTGCACTCAAATAGTGCAAGCCATATCTGGATGGACAAAATAATAACATTAATAATAAGAGAAATAATAGTCATTAATATTCCCTTTTTTATGAAATTCAGGAAAATGAAGGCAAAAGTAAGACTTGAAATAAAGGTATTCTAGAGGACACCATTGGTAAATATATTTGCTGTAAATAATTGAAAAATCACAACAAATGACTTGTGCCAAAAGATTTGTGTCAAATAATTAAAGATCAACATTTACTACACATTTTTGCAGTTGACATGTGGCAAAATTCTCCATATCCCTTGATAACAAGATAGAAAGACTTCCTATTTTATCATGTATTTTATTAGATTTTGTTCCAGATCCACTCTACAATTCTATCACATGAGTAATTTCAAAGCTGAGACCTTCTGAGGAGGATTCATGGTGAATTAGCCATCCTTGAAAGAATTGAGGATGGTATTGTGATGGAGATCAGTGGCCCGAGGGTGAATTTTAGCCAGTGCAGTATCTCCACAAAAAATGAGTGATCATGAGATTGCCCCTTGTGCCCTGGACAGCTATTCCTCATCACAAACCTGCAGGGATTGGGTTTTTGAGGTCAGTTTGTGAGTTGAGTAGCTGGAACTCAAGGGAGTTCAATCAAGTTTACAGCTGTAATGCAGCTGATAAGGGGATAAGATTTTCACAAGTCTCATTTCTTAATTACTTCGGATATAACTAACTTACAGATAAAGAGAGGTTTTCTTTTTTCTACTTTGGCAATACTTTTATTTCAGGGTTTCAATTACAACAAGAGAAGTTAACGCAAACTAAAAAGAGAGAAAAGAATAAGAAGAGTTCAGCAAAGCAAAAAAATAAAAAGAATGTCCTCTCAAGAAAGCAAATTCTCATCACAAATGCTAACAATTTCATAGTCTCTTCACTTTCCTCTTAATTAACAAATATAAAACTTTTCATCTCTTAACCACAGGCAAATCAAATACATGGCATCTTCCCCAATCCAGATATCTGTAAAAAGTCTGACCAGATCGTTAAAATAATATTAATTAACATATATAAAACTCAACATTCAACATCTCAGCTCTTAGCAAAACCCCATTTAAAAGGCATTAAATGGTTTCAATATCCTGGTATAAACAAAAAACTAAAGTTTAACATGACAAAGAGGAATGGTTTCTCCTTTAAAAAAAACAAACTCCAATACATAACATTTTTCCATTTCAAATGCCAACAGTTCCAAAGAAAACCATCCCAAATAGCAACATATCTCATTCAAATAAACATTCCCTATCTCAACTCTAAACTATAAACAATTCTACATTTAGCAAATGTAAAGTAATCCCAGTATCTGAATATAAACAAAACATTAAAATTTAACATAAGGAAAAGGTATAATTTCTCCTTTAGGAAGAATAAATTCACAAAACATCCTTACCTTGAGTAAAAAGGCAGTTAAATGTAGATCCAGTTTAGGTGCTAACAATTAGGATACATGAAGTAGTTGTAGAGAAAAATGCTTAAACATCATATTAAATGTAAACAAATCTAATAAATCACATGTTTCCATTTCAGATATCAGCGAATCTAAAGAGCACCAACCAAAATGACAATATAACCCATTTTAACCCTGGTCAAGTAAAGCAACTTTATATTCCTTTGTTCCATTTTATACAGAACAATCTTTGTCTGTAATCCATTTAGATCCTTGATATGAATTTCTTCAATGCTATAAAACAGCCTTTTTTGCTTTTGATAAGCAAAAAAGAAATTGATCCAATTGCTCTCTGGAATTATCATATTTATTTCTTTCTTAATTTTTAAAATGTCATCCAATTGCTTTATTATATCTATGACAAATTCTAATTCAAATTTTCATCCAGTTCTCAGGTAGATTTTGTTGCGTATATTTTTCTACAACATCTTCTGAGAACAGACTATATTTCAAGAAGCAACAAGCTGACATAATTGATTCAAAGTCCCAATGCTGTTACCAGCGCAGTTCCTCAAAGATATCTCTGAATGCTATTATATATTACTTGTCTTGTTATATGTCAACAATAATTTCTCTTTCCCATAACATGCATTTATTCTTTAAAGTTAATTTCAAAGTCTTAATATTCAAATACAATATTCCAATGCTTTCTGAGTCCTTAATCCACTTAAAATTTTCTGTAGCCAAAATCTTGTCTCGATTTTGCTGTTTATTTTAAATTCTTAAAGATTATAAAGGTACATCTTCATTTTCTTATATTAAGGATTCAGGGCAATCTCCTGGTATTTGCAATCTTGTCACTTTGAAGTTGTCTAACTTCTTTGAAGCAGTTAATAGGCTATTTCTGAAAGTAGCTAACAAAGAACTTATTGTCTTCTGAAGAGGCTCGATATGTGGCTGGAGCAATTATGGTGAATTCCCTCATTTCCCAATTCCCCACCCCCACCCCTCTTCTGGACACAGCTATCTTGCTGTCTCCTTCTGACAATCAACCATAAGGTGAAGACTTGGGTGATCTCATACCCTCTCTTTATCCAGAGAAAACTAAAGGAACCAATTGGCTCCTATTCATGACCCCAAATGCTGGCTCCATTTTTCATTAATTTGCCATCTTCAGTTTGCCCTCTTCTTGGAAATCCCTAAAAATTGGTGTAAAAAGGCTGTAAAATTCTGCATTCATATATTGATCCAGAGGATTGTAAAGATTAATATGCAATTGAGACCAGAATTTTTTTCTTCTAGGATTGTTGGGCAATCAGTTAGAAAAAAAAGTCATGGAATTTTGCTTTTGTACCTGATAACTGCAGTGAGATTATTATATGCACAAAGATGAAAAGATTTAGCTCTACCAGTTGATGAAGATGATGGAACTTGCTCAAATGTTGACTTATTTAATCAGAGACAAGACAACATCTATATTTATTACTGAAATGTAGTAACATGTAGTAACGTGAAACAAAAAAATGAACTTATGATTCATGGTTTTGATGATTAGACAGACAAGGTAGATTATAGAAATAAGAGAGTATGTTATAACCATAGAGTAAAAGTTAAGTTTGTAATTGTACTTAGAATTTTTGTAAAGATGATTGGGATCTACTTCTTTGTATCTTTTTTCTTTTTTATTTCTCTTTTATTTTTATTTTTTTCTTTCTTGCACTTTTCAATTGAAAATTTCTTCAATTTCTTCCTCTTCAATTAAAGAGGAATACATATACATATATATATATATATATAAGAGAGAGAGAGAATATGGTATATGTTAATCTGTCTGTGTGTGTGTGTGTGTAAACTGCCTAGAGAAAGGATATTCCCTATCAAAATAAAAATCATTGCATTTATTTCAATATAGATACTTTTACGAACACTGAAGTATTTGGATGTAACTCCAGTGTAATAAACAAGAATCTCATGTAGCTAAAAGGATAAACACTGCCTTTTTGTAAATGGTTATTTTTTTAAAAAAAAAATTCTTATACTGAAATAAATACTTTAGTTTGATTTGATTGTGACACAAACTGCCAAGAAAACGGCCTTACATTCAAATATTAACAAGATTTGTTTTTTATTTCAGAAATGAAACTGCCCTCTCATCAATCAACTTATTTTTACGTTGCTATAGCTACCAATTAAACCTGTTCACATTTTAAACTCTAGCTCTTTTCCTTTTTGAGGCTGTAGATTTATTCTTCAAGCCTGCGCAATTGAAGTTGGGAACTCATAAATAACTTTAATTTTCAGTAACATTTTTATTTAAAGGTGACATAGGTGTTGTTTTTTTAAAGGCAGCAGAAGAATTTGGAGGACTAGATGCTTCAGAATTAGGTGTTTTGTTTATGGCAATTGACTGATTTTTTTTTTTTAAAAGCAGAGTGCATTTCAAAATAACCTATCCTCTGTTTGTTAGAATCTGCAAGATTAGAAGTAATGACCAGAAGGAATGAAGAGCTTAAATCTGACAAAAGTTTAAAGAAGGGGTACCTGAGTATCAATAGAGTCTCTGCTAAAGGAATGAGTAGATTGGTAGCTTTAGGCCAGGGGTGTCAAACTCACTTTCATTGAGGGCCACATCAGGGTTGTATTTGACCTTGGGGTGCCAGAATGGGCATTGGCCAGCTTGACGTCACTCATGTCAGGGGCGCCTATGGTGGCCCCAGTGCTCTGCCAGCAAAAACAGGCTCCCGAACTCCATTTTTGGCTGCAGCGGTCTCCGGCAGCCCTCAGCCAGTGAAAACAGAGCTCAGGAGGGTTGCACGAGGCCTTCCCAAGCTCCATTTTCACTGGCAGAGGCACCACGGGCTGGTCCCTCGCTGCTTCCAGGATGGCCCCGTGAGCCAGATCTAAGCATCACGCAGTCCAGATCCGGCTCTTGAGATTGATAGCCCTGCTTTAGACCATCGTCGTTCAAATTTGGAGACTTTAAGTTATGTGGATTTAAACTCCCAGAATGCCACAGCCAGGTTTAGGGTTTCCTCTTATTACATTGTGTGAGGTTGGCAAATGTCTCTTAACACAGATTTTTTTAGTATTTAGTATTTATTTGATTTGTCAATCACTTACAAGATACAGGTATAAGAATAAATATAGTTTTGAATACATGAGATAGATACTTATAAGAAAAATAAAAAGAAACAATAGGATAGGGATGGTAGGCATGATTGGTGCGCTTATGCACGCCCCCTACAGGCCTTAGGAAGGGGGTGAGGTCAATAGTAGACAGTCTAAGGTTAAAGTTTTTGGGGTTTGGGGAAGAAATCACAGAGTCAGGTAGAGTATTCCAAACATTGACCATTCTGTTGCTGAAGTCGTATTTCCTGCAGTCAGGTTTGGTGTGGTTAACCTTGAGTTTGTATCTATTGTGTGCTCTTGTATTGCTATGATTGAAGCTGAAGTATTCATTTGCAGGTAGGACATTGCAATGTATGATTTTATATACTATATTTAGATCGGACCGAAGGCGGCGTGGTTCTAGGTTTTCTAGGTCTAGAGTTTCAAGTCTGATGGCATAAGGTATTCTGAAATGAGTAGAGGAGCGGAAAACTCTTCTTGTGAAATATTTCTGGACTTTTTCAATTGTGTTAATATCAGATACATGATATGGGTTCCAGACTGATGAGCTGTATTCAAGTATAGGTCTAGCAAATATTCTGTATGCTCTAGTTGGTAGTGGGATATTTCCAGAGAATCAGAAAAATGCAGATCTAGACTAGAGCATCAGTCAAAGAAGAAATGAAAAATAACAATCCTTCATTTTAACTTATGGCATTTTCACACCATCAGAATTTCCACCAGCATCCATTGCAAAGAACATGTTCAATGTTGACACTGAAATATAAGGACTATAAAAAATACAATGTGAGACATGAGTTCTCGCCTCCCTTTCCTCCAACTAATAAACAGGATATAACAAAAAGCAGTATTTAATCAATGGCCTGCCCCCTGACTTATTATCAGTTATAAAATAAAAACATCTACTCAGTCTCCATAAAATAAACTTTTCCATCTTCACCGTGTATGGTGTTTCGATCTTTTTCAATACTGAATAGCTCTAGGCATTTGCTGCGATGTGAATTGAGGCAGAGAAGACCGGTTGTAATAAATAAACAAAAGCAGATTGAAATTCTCAAAAGGATTTAGATCCTCCTCTTTGCCAGCATTCCTTGGTTGCTTTTAAAAGCCCCCATGAGTGAAATGCCACTGTGTGTTGGCAATTATGATGCTCAGTGCTTTCCCCAATACTGTGACCAAAGTTGTATATTACTACTGTGGCTAGATTAGTAAAGGAGGTGAGTACTGAACAGCGTTTGCAGGAAGATGCAACCCCAGAAACTTCTGTTGACTCTCTGATGCAGATATGAGGGCAGGAGTAAAAGAACAGTAGCCTTCCTGAGCACAGGATCTGAGAGCAAGTTAGGGAAGACCCATCTGCACCACCTGTAGAAGCATTGTGCTTCCAAAGAAAATACAAGTTTTGCTGCTGTTCCAATAAGCAGGAGTAGAATTACAAATAGATTGTTCCCAAAACTAATTTGTTCATGAGATCAATCAAGTCCAAGGCTGATTCCAAAGTGGAATGGAAGTACCTGCTTCTGTTGGCCTCCTGGAGTAAACTAGCTAGGTTAGAATAAACTGGTTTCCAACAAGCTGAGCTAATTCTATTTTATTGTAAAACTACATCAACAGAACCTTGCAAATCTGAAAGCACAATTTTGTCCCCATCTCCATTATAACCCTAGAAATGAGGTAGAGTCTCTTCTGAGCCTCTTGCCTCACCCACTGTCCAATTGTGGGCTATGCTGTCTCTTATCTGACCATTCCTTGGCAGTATCGCCTTGCCCAGTCTCCCAAGGTCTTTCCTACATACCATTACAGTTTCTTGGAAAATTATTGAGCCAGAACATTCTAAGAAAGAATTTGTCAATTAACAAGGAAATTGCCAGAAAAAAACCTAACTAACAGATCATGATATTTGGCCTAAGGAATTACATAAATGTTTTTTAAAGAAGCATATTAAATGTAATATCTATTGTTTTGACCTATAAATAAAACACAAAATAGGACCCCAATCAGGGAAATTAGGTTGCCAGTCAAGTGAAATATGATCTGCATCAGATATCTGTGCCATTTTCAGTGCCAACAAGTGATAAAATGAAGTGGTATGGGCATTATTGCAATTTCCTGCTTGTACCAAATCTGTTTCTAATGAAATTGGCATAATTCAGCTACCTTAAAGATTTGAGCCCACCTTCCCTGATGTGGTGCTCTCTAGCTGTGTTGCAATGCCCATGATAATCAGTCATGAAATCATGAGGTTGGAATATCCCAGGTGTAGAAAACGCTGCCTACCAAACTTCTCTAGGGAGATGCTATCTTACTTAACAGAAATAACATGGTTGTCTGGGATGAGTATGTTTTACTATGCATTGTGCTATATTTCTGTGCAAGCGGGTCTAATTATGATTAAATTTCCTTACTAGTTGACAATACAAGGCAGATGATCAAGCTATATCAGATAGAAAAATATCAAGCCAGGGCAGATTGTTTATTATAAGGCCATACATGAAGCCAAACAATTTGTGTTGTCAGATGTTTAAAATTCAAGCTTTACCTGCCCAAGAAGCAGAAGAAAATAAGCACCACTGATCTTAAAAGAAAAAAAAACTTTGCAATTTCAGATTAGCAGCACATTTTGATTAATTTGTAGCTTTAATTGATATCAGATGCAGGAGCCAAAGGTCTAACACCCCAAAAAAACAGTCCATCAATTTTAGCTTCCTAAAAGCTATCTTAATAGCTTCCTAAAAGCTATCTTAAAAAGTATCCCCAATTTATTTATACTACATATGATCTTGTGCTTTTTTCCCCCTCTTTAATCCTTTCTTCTTTCCTATCCAGAAGATCTGCTTAATCTAACATTATATTCCTCAAATTTGGAAAGTCTAAAATTAGTTGCCTTAATAACCATGTTGGATTTATTATTAGTTCAGAATAATGTCATTTGTTTTATAAACTCACAGCAAATTTCTATTCAGAAATTTAAAAGAGAGAGAGAGAGAGAACTACAAATTTTTAATGTAGTAGAATAACCAGTTGGAAAAGTTCCAAAAAGATTTATTCCTAACATCCTTTAAATACCATTTGTTTAGTTGTTAGCCATCCATATAAAATTCATAGATCAATGCTCAGTTCTAAATATGTTCTTTTGAAATGTATCCAGAATTTCAAGTTATCTTTCTTTGAGATTTCAACACATTGTGTAAATGGGAATAATTTCTGTCCAGATAACTTTCCTTGAAAACATGTACTATATAACCTTTCTTATCTCTTTTTTCTCTCCAGTATTTCTTATAGCGTTTATTGTTTAAGAGGAACATTCAGACACTTACAACAACAGAATTTTTGGTATAGCTACTCAGAAGTACGCCTCGTTGAGCTCAGTGGGGATTACTTCCATATAATTGTATGATTTTTTTAAAAATGGATTGCTGTAATTTCCAGAGGGTGTGGTAATGACATAATGAAGTCATCAGAGGATGAAGGCAAGATATGTGGACTATTTTGTCCTTTTTAAATTTTTATTTGAAGGAGGTCAGTTTATCATGGGTAGGTTAAACATTTTGGAGTCTTTGAGGCACATATTTAGTTACTGGTAATTTCCCCAAATTAGGATGTTTGAGCCACAAGTTATTCACCCTGATGAGGAGAAAATTACCAAGAAGACAGATGCAGAAATAAAGCCGTCAGGATTCTTGCATCAAGAAAAGGTCCTATAAGCATTCTTGAGATATAAAAATGAGAGAGAAAGTGTCTACAACTTTCTTTGTGCCCAAGTTCTGGACTGCACTGATCCTGATTACTCTTAGATGGCAACAAACTCCTCACTGATTATAGCTATGTAACGGCTTTCTACATTTCCCCAGTCCAGGTCTGGTAATCTTCCTCGAAATTCAAAATGGGTCTATCTGTCTGAAAAGTGATTAACTCTTTTAATGTTCAATGAAAAACTTATCATTTTAAAATTAGATCTTGGAAGAATAGTAGAAGCACCAATTTCTAAAAATATCTGTCCTTTAGATATTGGAAGAATGCTATCATCATTTTTTATGTACCTTTATTTCTTCCAACTCCTTCCATTCCTTCGCCAATTCTCTTCTCAAATTACTTCCATCTTTTCTCATACAATTTATTTTGCATATTCTTAATCACCTTTTTCTTCTCCTCGGGTTTTTTTCTGTCTTTCTTAGTGTATCACCTGAAACGCTGACAATATTTCAAATGATGTATGATCCCTTACAATATCTAACAACCTGGAAATTATCCTAACTTCTGCCAATTCTTCCTAAAACCACATAAACATTTTTACAGTCACATTATCCTTCTGAATCATGTTTACCTCCTGAACATTCAAAATGTTTTTACACTTATTAGTGCCATAAGAATTTTTGTCATTTTTATAGCAGCCATGTTTGTTGAAGATGATAATAAAAATTTACCTCAACACAAAAACTTTGCATTTGGTGGGATTATCACTTTTGTTCATTTCAGGCAAGCTTTTCTGAATAATCAAGGTTGTTTTGAATTGTATTAGTAACTTTGTGTATATTAAGATCTTTGAGTTTTATTTCATCTGCAAATATAATAAGGATTCTCAAAATATCAAATTGCATAACTGAGTTTAAAAAAATAAATCAAACAAAAGAAGGATACTGGATTTAGGACAGAACTACAGGATGAAAAAAAATCACCTTCAATAAAACTTTCTTCCATTATTCTTTTCTTTTTTCTGTTCTCTCCTTTGGCATGTCTTGAGATTATGTTTAGTAATTTTCTTTTCAGGAATTCTTACTTACCTTCGCCTGCTGTCTCTATTATTTTATCTTGCCATGATATCCTACCTAGCATTTATCTGACAAATCACTTTTCCTGAAATCTAAGATAGAGGATTGATATAAGCATTACACTCATATCTTTCTAAAACTCTGGTATCTCCTTGACCAATTCTTCCCTACTGATTAGGTCAAATAAAGAATGTAAACTGATCCTCTCTACTTTATGAAAAAGAAGCTTGTCAACCAACTATGCCAAGAGTGTATTGAAGGTTCTATATTAGCAGAATTCTCTTCAACAGATACTAGGTTCTAGTATATGTACAAATAAGAATAGTCCATATTTTTTCCATATTAATGCTGTTAAAGGGAATATTCCCAATTCTTGCTAAAAAAAGAGCTGGAAAAGGGGTCTCCCCTCTTTTTCATTTATTTAATTATTTACACGCTGATCATAGAAGATCAGACAATGAGACCAGACAACCATGGCTTCTCATCATATGACGGTAATTTTACTATATTTTTCAAGTTTCAATGCAGTACCCTCTGCTCCAACTATTCAGAGATAACGTGACAGATGTTTTCTGGAATGCACTCATTTTTGAAAATTTGATCTTGAATGGGGGTGCACATTTGCACATTTACAACTTGTTGCGATAGGAGCTTTAAGAATGGAGCCCTCTTTATTTAACTATAGCAGTTCTTTGATTGCAACTGATCTCAAAAGACTGCATAGCTGATTTCCATGCACACACCCCAAAAAATTTCCTGTGCAGGGCATTTTAATAACTCTTTTCAAACTGTATTAACATCTGACACAAACAGGAGTGGGATGCTACCCGTTCTACCTGGCTCTATAGGACCGGTAGCTCTGAAAAGCAGCAGACACCGAACTGGTTCTGTGTTTGCTGCTGTTTGGCTCACCCACCTGCCTGGGCTCTTACCTGTCCTTTATTTCCTGCTTTTTCAACCTCAGCTGCTTTGCACGGCACAGCTGAGGTTGACAAAGCAGGAAAAAGGTGGCTTTTCAAATGCTGCATATCTGCACGCAGCTCTTTTCAGCTGTCCAGGTAGCACAGCTTAAGGTGTTTTTAAACACGTGTGCAGCGCGCATCTGGCACGCGAAGCATGCATTTGCGCACAAAATGTAATAACCAAACCGGTGGTAACACCAGTTGAGTGCCACCCCTGGATACAAACATTTGAACATTAAAAAAGGCTTCTGGGGATTTGGGAGTGTGTGTGTGTGTGTGTGTGTTTCATAAACTCCAGCTTTGCATTTCATATTTTACTCATTTGAGCTGAAATGCCTTCTGACCTTATTATAGACCTATCAAGGTCTATATTGAAACTATCGAGTCCAATTTGACAGCCGCATCTTTATTTCAGCTGCAGGTGTCTCTCGAAGAACAGTCACTGGGCCATCTTCCATATGCAAAAAATATCAATTATATTCCCTTTTCTGTAGTTCAGGACTGTCAAATTCCCGGTCCACAGGCCGGATGTGTCATGTGCTGACCCCGCCCCTGCCCGGTTTAGCAAAAGGGGGAAAATACTCCCGATACATCACGTGATACCGCCATGATGACATGAGTTTGACACCTCTCCTGTAGCTCTACAGGGCTTCTATTTTCCTGATAAGATTCTTTGAATCTTCACTTCCTTGTTCTTTGGCATTGGATGGTGGATATAGACAATGGGGTTGATAAAGTGGGGGTGGGGGGGAAATCCTGAAATCTAAATATCTTTTGCAAATATCCCGAAAACTACAACAATATTAAGAGAGATTACGATTTGCAATCCCTTTTGGCATATTCTGCTTTGCCATCTAGAATTCTAATGTTGATTACTAATTTACTTGTGACATTCTCGAGCAATTACTGCTTCTATATATTTCAAATCATATTCAGCCAGAAGTTTCTTCCAAGCAGTTCAAAACACTGAAATAATATATGTGAGGTGGGGATGGAAGAGGCATTATTCCTCACAAGTTAATTTCTGATACATGATTATTCCAAGTAAATAGAGCCCTGCAGTTTTTTCTTCATCAAGATTGACATTTGGTCCAGAGGCAACTCTAAGTAGCCAAAAAGTCAAGATGATGGCTTCGATCAGATGCTTATGACCACCATCTTGAGCACTCTTGCAAATGCCTTGGCTTGTCTTTTGTCTTAGAAACTCCAGAAATACGTTATTTTCCTTTAACCTACTTCAGTTGCTATATGTTTGGAGCAATCTGATTTTCAATTGCGATGAACTTTTGCCTCATCTCACTTCCTAACTCTTCACTCCATAGTGATGAGAGATCAGTTACGAAAGAAACAAACAGAATTCAAGATATTGTTAAATGTGTTGAAGAATTTTATGGCTCATATTCAAAAGTGCTTTCCTGCAATATGGATTTTAAGCTTGTATTTGGAGGAAGAGTAGGTGAAGCAAGAACCTGAAGTCAAATAGCAGAAGTCCCAAAGTAAACAAGAACAAATTCTACTGAGAGGACCTGTATGTAATAGTAAAGTTGGTCAGCATAATTTACTTAGCTACCTTCATTGTGTCTACAGGTAGCTATTTAGCAGACCTCCTTCAGCTGCTGAAAGGACTATTAAAAAATAGTTCCAGTGATCAAAATGGTGGATGACTCAAACGCTATTTTGTGACAAATTTGCAAAGAACCTTTTTGATCCAGGTTCTTCAGAAGCTCCAGAAACACTTTGCCCTGTTTACATTGGTCCAGTCCCAGGTTCAATAACAAATGGCCTTGATGAGTTTTGCCAGAAAGAAGAGACTATCCTCCTGACTACAGACAGACACACAGACAGGCAGATAGACGGACAGACATTTTATTTCAGTCATTGACCAATAAAAGTACAATCAATTATGAACAACACAAAACTATCCCCTAACAACTAGAACAAATAGCAATCATTTGTGGGCGAAGCTTACACATAATGTGGCAGAATTTGGCTACTTTTAGAGAAATAGATTTATCTTGATTTAACAGATAGTGCAAATAAAAGCTATCAGAGCACTCCTGAAATTTAAACAAAAGGTGGCAATTGTCCATGTTAAAACTGGCAATACAGCATTAGCAACAGCACTTCGACTACTATACTGCTTCACAGTGCTTTACAGCCCTCTTTAAGAGGTTTACAGAGCCAGCATATGTATTAGCCCCAACAATCTGGGTCCTCATTTTACTGACCTCAACTTTGAACTGGTGAGAATCAAACTGCCAAACCTCTGGCAGCTGACAGTCAGCAGAAATAGCCTGCACTACTGCATTCTAACCACTGCGCCACCATGGCTCATGTAGAAGAAGATGGGCTCTGGTTTACAGTACCTATATCACTGGGGCTGTATTGGAATTCAAGTGGGGTTTTCCTTCCAGGACAACTGTTGGGAGAACATGAAACTGAAAATTTGAAATTGAAATTCCTAAATTGGGAGATTCCGGTATGTTCTAAATATGGCATTTGGTTTTTTGCAAGTGTATTATGAGAGAAAATGATTTTTGTTTGACCTTCTGTATCTAAGATGCTTTGCTTCACTTGATCTAAATCTAAGGTTAAAATGGCACCATTAGAGAAACCGTAGAGGCTCCAGGAAGATTGTTAGATGTCCTGTTGAATATCTAGACCTCACTTTGACTTAAGATGCCTGAGTACAAGATGCTTTGAATCAGATTGAGGACTTTCCAGTCCAGCATATTATATCAGTGATTAACTAGATACATAGCTATTTATTTGACTTGGATTTCACCTTGCATCCAGGAACCCAAGCAGAGATGGTATTCAGCAGGTTCTGACCAGTTCTGGAGAACTGGTAGTGGAAATTTTGAGTAATTCGGAGAACTGGCAAATATCACCTCTGACTGGCCCCGCCCCCATCTATTCTCTGCCTCCCGAGTCCCAGCTAATCGTTGCCCTGCACAGGAGAACTGAGCTGGAAAGCAGGTTAGTGGGGTGGGGAGGGAATGGGGATTTGGCAGTATTCTTCCCCTGCCACGCCCACCAAGCCACACCCACAGAACCGGTAGTAAAAAAAATTGAATCCCACCACTGAATATGAACCAGGAGGTCATAAAATCCTGTTCCACTGGTATTCCTCAGTACCTGAGTTCTGAATGTGTGCCATCTGTGATTCAAGAATTGTAAGATACCAAGAGCCTACCGTATATCTGAAAGACACTTGTCTGCTTCCTCTAGTTTATTTATTTATTATTTATTTATTGAATTTCTATACCGCCCCCTCTCCCAAAAAGGGACTCGGAGCGGTGCACAGCCAACTAAAAACAGACAATATATACAATTAAAAACAGATTAAACAATTAAATCAGGGTCAAAATACAATTTAAAATATAAAACTAATACAGATTTAAAATTTAGAATTTTTTTAAAATTTAAAAACCTAGTTAACTAAAACCCCAAAAAACCGTTACTGGGCCAGGCCGGCCTGTTGAAAGAACAGGGTCTTTACTGCACGCCGGAAGGTCTGAATGTCGGTAATGGCCCGTATCTCAGGGGGCAAATCATTCCACAGGGAGGGGGCCCCCACAGAGAAGGCCCGCACCCTCGGGGCCACCAACCGGCAACGATCAGGCGGCGGAACCCCGAGGAGGCCAACCCTGTGGGACCGCACTGGGCAGCGGGAGGCTGTTGATGGCAGCAGGCGGTCCCGTAAGTACCCAGGTCCCAAGCCATTGCATTTTTAGAAACTAGAACATCTTTAGAATTTCTAACTTGGTGGTGCTGTCATAATTGAACACAATCCATGGTTTAATGTTGTAAAATATAGGTAGTCCTGGACTTATAACAGTTCATTTAGAGACCATTCAACGTTACAACGGCATTGAAAAAAGTGACTTATGACCGTTTTTCAGACTTATGATCATTGCAACACCCCCATGGTGACCTACGATGAAAATTCAGATGCTTGGCAACTGACTCGTGTTTATGATGTCCCAAGGTCATGTAATCAGCTTTTGCAACCTTCTGACAAGCAAAGTCAATGGGGAAGTCAGACTCACTTAAGTCTTACTAATTTAACAACTGCAGTGATTCACTTAACAAGTGTGGTCGGATTGTAAAATGGGGCAAAACTCACTTAACAAATGTCTCACTTAGCTATAGAAATCCTGGCCTCAATCGTGGTCATTAGTGGAATACTACCTGTAACTTTCAATGTTTCAGTTTCAATGGATGAGCTCAATTTCAAACAATATAATAGAGCAAAGGAAAAAGCCTCTGGCCACAGTATAATTTTATAATATTTTTGGGTCACATTTCCCTACACAGAAGTTATTTATAAACTAAAACCCCAAAGCCCACTCATTGTGGTGTTTCCTTATAAAGGAGCTGCTGTAGCCTATTAATCACATTGCTGGTCCTTTATTGCATCTTTTCCAGCATCATTTTACACGTACAGGTCAGATACTATCAATCCTGTTCTTTTGCTATTTTATTCTCATTTAATAGCAATAGCATTTAGACTTATATACCACTTCAAAGTGCTTTCCAGCCCTCTCTAAGCGATTTACAGAGTCAGCATATTGCCCGCAACAATCTGGATCTTCATTTTATCGACCTCAGAAGGTTGGAAGGCTGAGTCAACCTTGAGCCAGTCAGAATCGAACTGCCAGCAGTAAGCAGAATTAGCCTGCAATACTGCATTCTAACTACTAGCCCACCATGGTTCTTTAACAACATTGGCTTTATTTGAATGTATCCCCATGTAATGGTACTTGCCTATTGATGATAAACTGGAGATAAAATTAATTCAGCCATTACAATTAAGCAATCATGCATAAGAAAAGCGTGAGTGGAGGTTTTTTTATTTTTTATTTTATTTATTTTGTCAAACAGTTATTAGATAACAGGTATAACTATAAACATGGTTATAAATACATGAAATGGATATGAATAAGAAAAAAAAGAAACAATAGGACAGGGACGGTAGGCACATTTTGGTGCGCTTATCTAATCCATTTGCTCTCCCTCCCTTTCTCTTTCCATTTTTTCCAAATCTTTGCAACACTTCCCTGAGATTATAGCTGGAGTGTTTTTCCTCCGTTGTTTCACTTTCTGTTTCGCTTTTTGACGCTGTTACTGGAAAACTTTATGAAAACAATGCCACTGGAGAAAGGGAAATTACTCCATGCTCTGGAACGTTTGCCACAACTTGATCTTAAGATACCAGCTGTGAGTTTCATTACTCTCCTCCTGTTTCCTATAGCCACTTCATTTCACCTACATGTTCACTGTGCATTTTGTGCAGGGGTGGGATTCTATCGGTTCGGACCAGTTCGGGTGAATGGATTTTAAATTTACACCTGGTTCTCTGAACCTGTAGTTGAACCAACCGGCTCGCCCCTCCTGCCCCTCCCTGCCCCATCCAGGAGTCTCCACATGGCCCGTTTTGGATGCAGGTAAGTGCAGGGTCCGTGCAGAGCAGAGGTGGTATTCAGCAGGTTCTGACCAGTTCAATACCACCTCTGACTGGAGATTTTACAGTATCCTTCCCCTGCCACGCCCACCAAACCACGCCCATAGAACCAGTAATAAAAAAAATTGAATCCCACCACTGGTGCAGAGGGTCTGGGAGGGCAAAAAAATGGCCCTCGAAGTTCCAGATGTCTGGAAACGGGCCTGTTTCCGGATTCTGGAGGGCCTTCAGAGCTCGGGGGAAGCCATTTTCACCCTCCCAGAGACCCGAGGAAAGCCTCCGGACCCTGGGAAAGGTGAAAAATGGCCCTCCTGGAAGTTCCAGTAGGCCATGACCACCATGGCCCACTCAGCAACTGGGCAGCGAACTGGTTGTTGGGATTTTTGAATCCCACCCCTGATTTTGTGTTTCCTACTATCATTGAGCCTTTGCGAGTTGCCAGTGCCTGCCTCTGCATTTTCCCATCCCAAAGACCTGAAATATGGCTTCTGAATGGAGCCAGGTAATTGTGGTGTTATCCCATTGATGGTAATGGAAGGAAGGCATGCTGGAATCCTGCTTGGAGTAATGTACTGATTAGAGAGAGCA
This sequence comes from Bungarus multicinctus, assembly GCA_023653725.1. Taxonomy (NCBI): domain Eukaryota; kingdom Metazoa; phylum Chordata; class Lepidosauria; order Squamata; family Elapidae; genus Bungarus; species Bungarus multicinctus. The sequence continues at coordinate 186,090,173 of CM042834.1, forward strand.
ATTCAGGTTGATTAAGTGGCCTTTTCATCGAGGCAAACGGCTATCTACTTCTTTCTGCAAACCTACCTTCAGGCTGTCTTAGTCTCATGCATAGGAACTGCAGAAGTGGCCTAGGGTTAAAAAAAGATATATTAACAGCTCTGGATGACTATTGTTGGGTGAAAGAATGGGCTTAGCAAAGGAAGTTGCATTGGTGCTGCTTTTGGAAGGAGGTTTCAGCGATGCAGTGAGAGATCATTTTTTAGATTTGGGACTGAATTATGTTAAAAGGCAGGTACGGACTTGAAAAGGCTCTATGTATTGCATTACTTTTGTCTCAAAGCATATGAATAGCTTGGGAATAAGGACAGTTTTCTCGCAGACAAGAACAATACATTTAAAACGACAACAACAAAAGCCAGTGGACAGCTCTAACCAAGAGCACCTCCAGGTAGCTCACAATATATATTTTAATAAGAATAAGATAAAGGAAATCACCAGCACCAAATGAGCCTTTCTGCCTTTATGACAGTAGACTGTCTATGAATACCTCCAGGGTGGAAAAGATTGCTATCTTTCTAGTGACACCAATATGGAATTGTTCTTACTATCATTAAGTCTCTTCTGATGTTCACATGAAATATCACCTCCTACCATTGCAGCTTGCAAGATCTAAATCTCCCCAGGGCAACAAAGAATATGTCTTTGCTTCAGGTACTTAGAAACTTGATCTTGTTCCCCATTACTTCCTCAAACTCTGTCACTAATGATAAAACAAAGTCTTGGTAAATATTTCCTGAACTTTCGTTATGTCTGGTGGGGGAAAAAAAACCCAAAGTCCTACTGTAAGCATTCCCAAAACCAATTGGGAACACATGCCCTTAAATCATTGTTGATATGCCAGGCATTTTTTTCCCTCATATTTTAGTGGTTTACATCCTTTATATTATCAAGAAAATACTGCAGCATACAGAAAATGTTTCATAAAAGACATCTTGCATATCAATAGTGAAAGGAATACAAATGTAATTTTATTACCTGCAGACTTTGCATTTGTTAAATATTTGAGGCTTTTCAGACTTATCAAAAAAGTGATTGCATAGAAAGAGAGACTGATCAAATAAATTCCTGAAGCAGGGGTGGGATTCAAAATAATTTACTACCGGTTCTGTGGGTGTGGCTTGGTGGGTGTGGCAGGGGAAAGATACTGTAAAATCTCCATTCCCTCCCCACTCTTGGGGGAAAGTTACTGCCAAATCCCATTCCCTCCCCATACCACTAACCTGCTTTTCAGCTCTTTTCTCCTCTGCAGAGCAACCAAAGAAGACCCAGCCAATCAGCTGGGACTCGGGAGGCAGAAAATAGATGGGGGCGGGGCCAGTCAGAGGTGGTACTTGCTGGTTCTCTGAACTACTCAAAATTTCTGCTACCGGTTCTCCAGAACTGGTCAGAACCTGCTGAATACCACCTCTGTCCTGAAGGTATCCCAACTTGAAATAGTGTAGGAACTGCACAATACAGAAGTTTTTAAGGATCCAAGGCAGAAAAAACACCTCAGCAAGAGATAAGTTTTTTTGGACCTCCAGACCTTGAAAGTAGAAATTAATCATCCACAAGGCTTGGATAGCATTGAACAAGCTCATTTCTGCCATCCAGCAATTTGCTGTGTCGTTGTATTCGGTTTTTTTTTTGCATCAAAATCATGTAACACTTTATAAAATGCACATCCGACAAGAAAATAAGCATATTTCTGGACCGCACCACTTAGGTCTGTAAATACCTAATCAAATACTCTTGCACATAAGTAAACATACAAATAGTGTTTGGGAAGGCAAACGAGGTCAAGACAGAAGAAGAACATCATTGCTTCTAAATCTAAGGAACTGATTTGGACAAAACTCACACACTTTTTCTTGCATCTGTTGATAAAAATAGGATCCCAAACATGATTGTCAACGTCCGATGCCGGATATGGCAGAAGAAGAAGAAGAAGAAGAAGAAGAAGAAGAAGAAGAAGAAGAAGAAGAAGAAGAAGAAGAAGAAGAAGAAGAAGAAGAAGAAGAAGAAGAAGAAGAAGAAGAAGAAGAAGAAGAAGAAGAAGAAGAAGAAGAAAGCTACCTTGCCATGCCACAGAAGATCAGGATGGCATGGAAAGGAAATTTCAAACCATTATCCTGGATGTGCTAGTTTTCTTAATGTGGGTACAAAGTCTTGGGAACAAAGATTATGTTTCACTCCCGAAGAACACAAAAGAAAGCAAGCTGATAAAGCTTTAGATCAGGGAAATTGTGAGTTGATGCTTTTATTTAGACTTAGAATAACTTTATTGTCACTTTAAATATACACTAATGGACACACATTAAAATGAAAGTTCATTGCATACATAAGGAGGAGACCCAGTTAGGCCGCAGTCTCTTTTTGTGACCTTCCCATTGTGTTGGATTGTAATATCAGTTTCCAGAGTATTTGTGGATTATGGGGATTGTAGCTTAGGCTAAAGAAAGCCAGAATGAATTTGAAAGAGGTCCCTTGACTTAAAAAAGGAATTAGTCATCGAAACAAGATTCAAGTTCTTTTTTTAATCTGTTGGTATATAAAGTCTTGAGAATATAGTATCTGACTTCCCAATATAAATCTGTGCAATTGCTGATTAGATAGGTCCTTGCGGGTTACATCACAACTTGTGGGCTATTATTTTCAACTCATATGATCCTGCTTAGGATGGCAGCACCCACACTTTAAATGATCTTTCTCCATCATCTGGGCCAGCAAAGAGCCAGTTACTTCCTCTTCCAGTCTGTTTTACTAAAATTTTGATTTCAATAGGGTTGCAATCTTTTGGTTTTCAATGCTTGTATATTCTAATGATTTAATTACATTCTCCCTATCAAAAAAAATATTTTGAATTTTCAGGACTTACTGTACAAGCAGTCCTTGACTTACAACAGTTCATTTAGTGACCGTTCAAAATTACAGTGACACCCCCAAAAAAGTCATGACTGTTTTTCGCACATATGACCGTTGCAGCATCCTTATGGCCATGTGATTAAACTTTGGACGCTTGGCAACTGACGCATATTTATGACGGTCATGTGATTTCCCCCTTTTGCAACCATGTGACAAGCAAAGTCAATGGAGAAGCCACATTCACTTAACCACCGTGTTACTAACTAAGCAACTGCAGTGATTCGCTCAACAACGGTGGCAAGGAAGGTCACAAAATGGGGCAAAACTCAACACTTAAGTGCCTCAGTTACAATAGAAATTGTGGGCTCCATTGTGGTCGTAAGTCGAGGTCTAACTCTAGTTGATTGTTACTGTGCACTATTCTGAGTTGTTGTTGTAGTTTTCATTCAGAACTTGGAGATTGGTTAAATAAATCAGTGGAATAATGGATGTGGATAGGAAAGCAGCCTAGGCTGAACTTAATAATTTGCAGGAAGAGTTGGAAGGGCAGGGAAACACATATAGCCTGCTCACAAAGAAGCCACAGTGTCCTCCTCTAAAGTCAACTGTGTGTCCTGAACAGCATGTCCTTTATTTGCACCTATGATTAACATCTGAAGCCTCCTCTCTGTTTTACTTACATCCAGTAAGGAATGTGGGAGAGTTGAGAGCTATTCAGAAACATATCTTTCTTTCCTCCTAGCCAGGGATGGGCTGCTGGGGGTTCGCAGGGATTCGGGAGATCCCTTAACTAAGATTCTGTGCGGTTTGGAGAACCCCCCAAATCCCATTCCTGGCTGGCCTCGCCCCACCCACCCCTCCCCACCCCACCTAGGAGTCCCCATGCGGCCTGTTTTGGATGCAGTAAGTGTAGGGGCACGCGGAGGCTCAAGAAGGGCGAAAAACGGGCCTCGCGGAAGTTTAAGAAGGTCAGAAACAGGCCCGTTTCCAACTCCCAGAGACCCTCCAGAGCCCGGGGAAGGCAAAAACACCCTCCCCCTCCCAGCCGTGGTGCAGGAGGCTGGCTAGGCCACGCCCACCATGACCACGCCCACCCAGCAACTGGGCAGAGAACCCTCTGTTAAAATTTTTGAAGCCCACCCCTGCCCCTAGTCCAGTCTAAGGATAAGCTGGTCCGATTCCAAAGTTCAGTCTCTTTGCAGTGCATTTCAACCAATCCTTTGGTTGGGAAGATTTAATTGACAGCAGAGTTGTACAAAGTAATCCACACTTCACTTGTAATTATCCTTGTGGGTAGGTCAGCATCTTCTTAATACAAAATTACCACTGCTAAGCAGTGGTGGTGGAAGTAGTAGCAATCAGCATCCATGTCATTAAATAGTTTGGTGGTCTATTATTCAGGTCAAGGGCGTAGATATTTTATGACGTACATCTAGCTCATAAGTTTGCATTACAACCTTGACCAGTTCCACAAGATATGGATGGAGCTTTGCACCACCCAATTACTAGTAGTGCTATTGTATTTTTGATCACAGTTGTCTCCTGCCCTTCTTTGCACAAAGCCTGGATGGAATATAGAGAGGTGACTCATTTTAGCCACACAACAACCCTATGATTAAAACTAGGCTGCATGATGAAGGGGCAGAGGTGGTATTCAGCCAGTTCTGACAGGTTCTGGTGAACCAGTAGAGGAAATTTTGAATATTTCGGAGAACCAGTAAATACCAGCTCTAGTTGACCCCACCTCCATCTATTCCCTGCCTCCTGAGTCCCAGTTGATTGGAGTCCCAGCTGATTGGCTGGGTCTTCTTTTGTTGCCCTGCCCAGGAGAACGGAGCTGGAAAGCAGGTTAATGGGGAGGGAATGGGGATTTTACAGTATCCTTCCCCTGCCACATCCCCCAAGCCACGCCCACCAAGCCACGCTCACAGAACCAGTAGTAAAAAAAATTTGAATACCACCACTGTGAAGGGGTGAATCGAGACTTCATTAATATTGCCAGGTGGGACACACCATCCAGTCAGAGCCGAAGAAGCTTCTTGGATGAGAAGCGAAACATCTTCAAAGAAAAACCAGAAAGTTCAGTTGCCTCTTGAAAAAAAGCACCTTTGGGACAACTATGACCTGGATGACTGAGAATCTGCATAGACAAGTGAGCCACAAGTCACTTAAAACCCTTTGCCTTCCTCTAGGACTAAAACAAAGCCATTTCCATGTAAGACATGGGCAACACACACACACACACACACACACACACACATACAATCAGCTGTTCCAGTCTGCAGGGATTGCCACTGCCTATCGCCACCTCTGCACGCCCCATTTTCGGCCTCTGTGCGCTCCTTTTTCGGCCTCCTCACACCCCACAGGATGTGCAGAGGCTGAAAACGGGGCACATAGAGGCCGAAAATGGGGCACACGGAGGTAGCAATAGATGATGGCGATCCTTGAAGACCGGAACAGCTGATTGTTGGTATTCCGGGAAGCCGATCCAACCACCAATCAGCTTCTTGTGCTAAATCAGGCTTTGCTGAAGCTGACCAGGCTGTTAGCTGCAAGGAGGCAAATTGCTGGGAGGCATTTTTTTTTTCTTGTTTTCCTCCCCAAAAGCTAAGTGCGTCTTGTAGTTTGGAGTGTCTTATAGTCCGAAAAATATGGTAGTTGTTTTGGTTATACCCCCTGTCAATACCAGTCAGTAACTACTAATGTTCTCGGATCTACATAGATGCAGACAAAGAGAAGAAAGGCCTTTGCTTAACTGGTAGGGGGGGAAGGCGAATTAAGCTAAATTGAACAGAATTCTTGTCATAAGTTGAAGCGGGTCCTGTGGGCTGCTTTAAACCTTAGAGCAGAAATCTGCCGAGGAGCTCAAAATACCCTCTGAAATCTCTGCTATCTATGAGGAATTGCTGAATTGGAACCGATAATTCCATGACGTTGCATTTGTGACAGATCTGTGCTTGCAGAAACAAGTCTATGATTGCATACTAAAACTAAAGCGTGCCCTAGTCTTCATAGGTTAATTAAGTGAGGCAAGAAAAATTGTCTCCCTCTTTGCTCTACCAACACCCAACAGGATGTGGATACAAGACATGATTTCGCTTCTTGAGATATGCACTTAACTGCCCTAATTGTGTACATTTATAACATCTACTCAAATGTAAAGATTACTACTAAATGAGTATAAATAAAGACGGCTATCTTATTTATCCTATGATACTACAGTACATTTTATATCAGCCAGGATTTCTGAATTGGCTACCCTTGCTATTTCTGGTTATGCTTAAAAGCCAATATATTTAAATTTTAGCAATAGCAATAGCACCTAAATCAGTGTTGGGGAAACTTTTGAGAACGGGAGCACATGCATGCAGGAAAGCACCAAAAACTGGAAGAGCAGCTCTCTGGAACACATGCATGCACGCTGGCCACCTTGTCTTCCCGTCTCTGACACGCATGTGTGCACCGGGTAGCTACTTTTCTGGTTTCCGGCACTCCCATATGTGCGAAGACCAGCTGGGTGGTGGTCGGAACCTGGAAGAGCAACAGGAGATGGCTGGCATGCCTGGAGAGATGGCTCTGCGTGCCACTTCCAGCATGTGTACCATAGGTTCACCATCACAGACCAGTGGTGATATGCTACCGGTTTGGACCGGTCCAGCTGAACTGGTAGTAAAAAAAGCCGACAATCAGTTGAGAGGAAACTGAAGAGAAAAGCCCAGGATTGGCCCTCCCAACTGCCTCCTGTGCTTTTTCTCTTCTTTATCCTCTCAGCTGATTGGCGCTGCAGGTCTCAGCTGATGTAGGGAAAGCTGCGCGCCAGCGTTTGGCAAAGCACACTTACCAAGCCACACCCACTGAACCGGTGGTAAAAGAAGTTGAAACCCACCACTGTTACAGACCTATTATACCGCTTCATAGTGCTTTACAGCGGGGGTGGGATTCAATTTTTTTAACAACTGGTACTGTGGGCTTAGTTGGCTGGGTGTGGCCAACTCAATATCATTCACATCGAGGCACACATCGATGTCACCTGGCCTCTCCTGACTGTGGAGATGCTGCAACAGTCATAAGTGTGAAAAATGGTCATAAGTCACTTTTTTCAGTGCCATTGTAACTTTGAATGGTCACTCCACACAAGCAAAGTACCAGCAAAGGAGGGGAAAAAACTCCAGAGACGTTCCTGAGACAAGAAATCTAGTCTTGCCAAGAATGTAATAAGGGTTAACAGAGAGGCAGTTTTTGTAAGCAACACCAGAATGTTCCTTCCTGCCTTAATTACAGAATTAGGCCGGTAATTTCTTCTAACAACTGGTTCTCCGAACTGCTTAGAATGTTAACAACCAGTTCTAGCGAATAGGTGCGAACTGGTAGAATCCCATCTCTGCTTTACAGCCCTCTTTAAGTAGTTTATAGAGTCAACATACTGGTCCCAACAATCTGGGTCATGTAAATCTGGATAGAAGTCTGACTCAACCTTTAGCCCTGTCAGGATCAAACTTCAGGTTGTGGACAGAATTAGCCTGCAATACTCCATTCTAACCATAGGACTACCATGGCTTAAATTCAAAACTATGTTTTAGCTCTTCTGTATTATTTGTCATATATGCCTGGGAAAGGCATGGGACAACTGAAATAGCAAGCAATGTAACTCAGTGCCATTGATTGTCACCTGTACATTTAAGCATATGTTGAAAAGCCAGCAAACTATGAAGAATTTTCCAAGTTATGTGCCATCTAGTGGTCAACTGGATTTTTGCGGCCTAGATCTGGTAGCCTTCTCTATCCGAGCATTGGGTTTCATTCAAGTGTTTGGATTAACTGTGCATTCAACTTGAAGGAACCAAGTATTTTGGAGAGAGCCTATGTCCTCTTCTCTTATTACATTCTCTAGTTCAGGTATGTTAAAAAAAAATCACAAAGAAATGTCCTTTCTAAATATGGGGACACAATGGCAAAGATGGTAGAAAGCAGGAAATAATGATCAGATAAGAAGATGCACTAAGCAGTATGTGATATGATCTTCTCTTGACCCCTTTAGACTAGCTTGATGCCCTCAAGAGTGATGGAGAAGGAGGCTCAATTCTCAAAGTTAAAGTAAGTATCAACTGTCAAGTGTGGTCAATTGCTATACCTGGATTTCTCAATCTGGGCATGCCTCAGAAAGCAACATGTGATCTGATGTTGCATGAATCCAGCTTTTATGGTTGCAAACCATAGTTTATATAACTAAACTATATAAACCATAGTTTATCCAGATAAACATGCTATGGGCTATTCTGAGTAAAATGTGCTTCCTGCCCTGCTAGTCCTAAATTGCTTTTTTTAAAAAAAGTAAATATATGTTCTTCATTTATGATAGTGCTTCAGAAAATACATTTTGAAGATTGGATGTTCTATTATTTGTACATGCATATTATGGTTGTTAGATATCATATTCCCATTAAGAAGAAAGGAAGGACACAATGAAATGAACAATCCCAAATAACCTAAACTTAAAATGTAATACTGTCTGCAAGCTCAATGCTCATTGACTTATATATAGAGAGAGATCAAAGCAGTTTTCTTGGCATGATGTGATTTCTCATTGCCTTCTTCCAAAGTATTGTTTCAATTTTCCAAATTAACCAACAGCCTTGAGCTTCTCGGATAAAACCACATCAAATACTAAGCAAAGATGAACCTGTTTAGTTTCCAAACCAGCCATATACCTGGACAAAGATTGAGAAAGAATAAGTCTGCAACAATAGAAACATCCCTTACATTTTGTTTTCACATCACCAAAAGAGATTTCTAAGCTTCACATTAACCCTCCAAATGTGAATAAATGCCTTACTGGCTTGGTGAATCCTCTCATCAGGAAAGCTGAAATGTCACTAAGTGATGTGCCAACTTTGCTTATTCATCCTAATGGGCTGTTAATTGCAGAGGTTCATTAAAAACACTTGGGTGTCAACTGGCTAACAAGAAACAAGAGTAATATGATTCCGTAATGAGGAAGCTGAGATATGTCTGTTACTATAGGCAACTCTAACGCCTGTTACAGAACGATCCAGATAAAGTTAGGATTTTTTGTTTATTTGTTTGTTTCAAGCTCCAATGCCTTCAAGAGAAAGTTTGTATTTAAAACTTTTGTTTGAAAGCGGTGGGAATTAAATGAGCTCAACTTTAGCTGACCATTTGTTTCACATGTCTCTTCCCATTTCATCAAACAATGGTACAACAAAACTGTAGGCAGAAGTAGTGGCAAAACCCAGGGGTGAAATTCAAAGAGGGACCAGCCTAAAATCCCTATGTAGCCACAAGTAAACTAAGTCCGCTTGTGGCTACGTAAGGATTCCAGGCTGATCCCTCTTTTATCTCTTCCCTCGGTTCTCCTCCTACAAAAACCTTTCTGCCTGTATAGTGGTCTCTAAACGTTGGGGGGTTGGTGGACCCATATGCAATTTGTGGAGGTTGTTGGGGGTTGCTCAAATGTGGAGAGGGGTCTGCCCGCTCACAAAATGGCTAATGGGGGAGATATTAGGAGTTACAAAGCACTGATCTGCCAGAATGCAGTCTACTGCAACCCTCCTTTTCGTACGACACTGTTATCCCGCTTACATTTTTTTTTTCTTTTTTTTTGCAAGTGGGCTCCACAAAACTTCATTTGCTTTCCCTTCCTTTTGAGGTTATGTATTATTTTATTTTTTTTATTTTTATTTTGGCAAAGCTTTGAAAGCTCAAAACATTCGTGCAAACGAAGATGATGTCGGAGACTAGGGCCGCCCATTGTGGGCTGCGCCTCTATGAACAGAAGGCTTTTAAACTGGGAGGAACGAAGAACGCGATGCGGTGCAAGGGGACAAACACACGGATGCCTTGAAAACTCCGTCGGTTGCAGGAACCAGAGTTTTATACAAAGAAGATTAAGAGAAGAAAGGAAGCTTGGGAGAGAAAAGAGAAAGATTGATAGCATCCTATGTAAAGCATCAGAGAGTTTTGATGTTTTTTGGGTTGTTTTTTTTTTCAATTGTGTCGCTGGAGAAAACGAATGAGAATAACTTGATCCCAGGAGAACAAGCCAGGCTGCTCATGGAAAGCACTAAAGCTAAAGTTTAAAAATACTGGATACATAGTTCAAAGACAAGAGGCACTGGAGGAGATTCTGGAGAAGTTTCTCGTGATACCAGGCTTTTATGTAATCTGAACATTTCTGGGCTTCTTGATTTTTTTTTTTAAAGCGCAGTGTTTCTTTCGCCCCTCACTGCACCAAATGCTTCACATAAGTGATATGCACTTAGAACTAAACTGTTCTAGAATCAAGGAATTGTTTTTCAGGACCACAACTGGTGACACCATCCCTTTCAGACCAAAATCCAGACCTATCACACCTCTGCCTTAAAGTTTCTTTGTTTCAACGATATAACGTAGGAGTTTGTCCTTATGCTATTGTTAAAATAAAAACCATTGAAACTCAGTAACCCGTTATTTAATTAACTAAATACTCAGAAATCTATCTGTAGATTCCTAGAATGATGTGGACCAGAAAGTGAAAAAGATCTTTTCAAAGCCAACATAATAGACTATAAAAGATGTGACTGAATGACCCATTTGCAGTTAAGAATGTGTGTCAGCCAAAGTGTAAAAGTCCAAAGTTTAAAAATATCCATCTGACTAGGAGAGAATTATGCATGATTCTGATTCTTCCTTCAGTCTCATCGGTGTGGCTCCAAAGTCTTCAGCACTGATTATTTCTTCTCCAAAGTATACAGAGCCAGGGAGCAAGGCTATGAGAAGAGTAATCTTATCTAAGAATTCAACATTAGTTGATCAATGCTGAAGTAATCTTAGCAACTTAAATTTAGATAAGACTCCTGATCTGTTTCCACTACTACTTTTTCCATAAGGAATATGCCTACCAAATCAGTAATCCACAAGTAGACAGTTCATAGACTATTAATCAGGCAACAGTCAGATCTGATTTTTAGATGTTGGGAAGAACTTTGCCCCAAATATTTTTTTTTCTTCTCACTTAAAAACATTCTTGTCCTGATGCAACTTTATCTGACCTGAAACTTTTAGGGATGGTTGACTGTATCCCATCATCCCCACAAAGTCATGTTAGGCTGGGGGGATGATGGAACAGATAGCCATGGCATGTGGGTAGCCAAAAAGTAGAAAAGATTGTCACAAAATATATTTACCAAAATTTTCTTCTCAGAAACATTTGACAGCCTTGAGCCTGAATCTGTTCCTTGATAGAAAACTTTACTATAAATAGTAGTTTTATATACAGTATTAGACTGAAACATATATTATTGCATCTCTCCAGGATCCAGATGATGCCAATCTCCTGGACTTTCATGAACCTGATTTTCCCCTTGAGCACTGGACCTGGGGGTTAAGTAAATTTGTTTTTAAGGTATTTAATTTTGGGACAACTATATTCACTTTAATTCTCTCACCCAATAACTTTGACTTCATATAAAATGAACATGATCTTGGGATTATTCTGATTTGGTTACCGTTTATACGTTTGAAATTATGCTTTCAATTCTAATTGCTTTATACTTTACTTGAAAAGATAGTGGCCTTGAAAAAAATGTGTGCTGTGGTTGTTAAACAATATTTGTAGAAAGCACATCTTTGTAAAAAAAAGTTGAGGCATGGAAATTAAGTGTTATCTACACCCAGCAAACCATTCTGAAAAATATGAAGAGGCCAAGATTGAACTCTTTAGAAAGACAATGAAGAGGATCTTCGCAGTTGGATGTAAGAGGCCTTCTTTTCCATGGGCAACAATTGAGGCCTCCTTGGTGCAGAAGAAGAAGACTCTGCCACCTTCCAGGGGTCAAAAGAGCACAGTTTTACTCTTCTTGACTCTCTTTTCCCTCTTGCAAAGAGCTTCTAAGTTTGCCTGCTAACATTCACTTTGGAGAAGCACAATTTAAAGCTATCTATCAGTTTGTTTTATAAGGAATTTGGCAGGTACCAAAGCAGATGTCCATGAACACAGATGTTGTGCATTTCAAACCTGGTCAATTCTCTTTCATATACAAGAAGAAAAGAAAGGATGCTTATGGCTATGCTGTCATATCCCAAACCCTTCCTTGGCTGGTAGACTCTTTATAAGGTTCAATCTCTTCCTCAGGACAGTTCAGCTCTGCTGAAGTTTGTAAAATGCAGTAAAATGTTCAAAACTCTTTCTGATGAAGCAATTATGTTTGTGAATGAGAAACCTGAGCTTGCACCGCAAAAATTAGGGTAGCAGATGGAAATGAGGTTGGCCACGAAAAAACTATATTTAATCTAATGTTTCTCTAACCACGTAATTCAGCTTGAATTAAATTGTTTTATTTTAAAGGTATTTAAATCTAAATCAATTTAATAAAACGTTAACGGTAATATATTAATTTTAACCTTCCGCTTCTCTATGTGTATATGTACATAGATATATATGTATACCTATATTATACCTATACCTATATGTATGCATATAGATGAAATATAACTATTTTATTGTGTCAGGTCATTGTACTCTTTGAATTTGGTTGTTTGTTTGCAGACATTTCATTACCCAACTAGGTAACTATGTGAGTGTAGTGTTTGTTCCCTGTTTATATACAGTAGCTTGCCTTGCCCAGTTTTGGTAAAGGTGTGTTTCTCCTTTGTAATTGCTTGACTAGAGTATTGTTTTATGCTTAATTATTTTAATCCCTGCTTATCAGGGTGTTGGTTGCTGGAAGGGATGTGTTCCGGCCATTTTGTTTCCTTCTTATTTTGTTTTTTGTTTTTTTGTTATTCCATTCCTTATTTAAAACATTCCCCACTTTTATAAGGCAGAATTTTCAACTTTTGGGAAAGCTCCCGCAGCTGTCCTTAATAACTTTGGGAGGCATGTGTGAACCTGGAGCTTCCAATCCCTGCATTCCTGATGCAAGAGAATGAGTGTTAATTTGCCAACGTAGGCAGTGTGGATCTCTTGCAGAGTCCAAGGAGGAACTTCCTGAATCAAAAGAGTCTTGCCAGAAATTCAGTTTATTAGCTAATTCGGGAGGGTAAAGGGCGAAAAGCAATGGAATCAAAATGGACACACTGAAATGTGAACGATTACAATGAAAAGAAAGTTCTTTCAGATGCAGAAAAAAAAAAAAACCTTGCCCATTTCGAGATCTCTGAACTTAAGCGGGCACCCATTTTTCTCCAGGCCCCACTTGTTCTCAAAGCAGACCTGGAAGTGATGCTAGTCTCACTATTTGTACATGCAAATAGTGTTTAATGACACCAACCTTCTCTACCTGGAACTCTCTCGATGTATAAGATTACAGCTCTCAGAATTCTCAGCCCCACCTGTACAAATTGCATCAGATGCCATGAGGTCATTACTTAAGTGCCCCATTTACCCAATGACATAAACTTTCACAAGTCATGATTTTGATATAATTTATGCTTTTTAAAAATTTATTATTTTATCCAGGGATGGGATTCTAGCAGTTCACACCTATTCGCTAGAACTGGTTGTTAATATTTTAAGCAGTTCGGAGAACCGGTTGTTAGAAGAAATTACTGGCCTAATCCTGTAAGGAAAGCAGGAAGGAAACATTTCGGTGTTGCTTACAGAAACTGCCCCTCCGTTAACCCTTAATACATTCTTGGCAAGACTAGACTTCCTGTCTCAGGAACTTCTCTGGAGTTTTTTTCCCCTCCTTTGCTGGTACTTTGCTTGTATGGAGTGACCATTCAAACTTACAATGGCACTGAAAAAAGTGACATATGACCGTTTTTAAAACTTATGACTGTTGCAGCATCCCCACACTCATGAGAGGCCAGGTGAGGAGATGCGTGCCTCGATGTGAGTGATATTGAGTTGGCCACACCCAGCCAATAACATGACCACCAAGCCACACCCACCAACTAAGCCACACCCCCAGAACCGGTGGTTAAAAAATTTGAATCCCACCCTTGATTTTTATCATTTATAAAGTGGTGACTAAAAAGCAGAACAAAATGCAAAGATGAAAATACAGGTAGCCCTTGATTTATGGCCAAAATTGAGCCCAAATTTATGTTGCTAAAGTGAGATATAGATTAAGAGAGTTCCGCCCCCCTCATTTTATGACCTTTTTTTGTCACAGTTCTTAAGCGAATCCACCCAGTTGTTAAATTAGTAACATGGTTTCTAAGTGACTCTGGCTTCACTTGACAGAAGATCACAAAAGGTGAATCACAGGACCCTGGGACACTGCAACCGTCATAAATATGAATCTGTTTTTTCATTGCATGACCATGGGAAAGCTGTAATGATGGTAAGGGTAAAAAATGGCCTAAGTCACTTTTTTCAATATCATTGTAACTTGGAATGGGCACTAAATAAACTGTTGTAAGTTGAGAGCTGCCTATACCTACATTGTTAAAGAAAATCGAAAAACACATACAAAATGTGATTGGTACTTAATAATGGATGCTGTTGACCCCAACTTTAGTAATGGATGCCGTTGTCCCTGATCTGCATCTAACGTTATTTCGTCATTTCTGCATCATCAGTTCCCTTCTCACAATTGGGCAGATTGCAGATTCCATATTTTACTCCTTGTACCTATCTTCTATCCCAAAGGTGTCAAACTCAAGGCCCGCGGTTCGAATCTGGTCTGCAGGGGGCTTAGATCTGGCCCACAAGGTTGCCTTGGAAAACAGCAAAGAACTGGCCCACAGGGGCGTCTGCCAGCAAAAACAGAGCTCGGGTGGATCATGCACAGCTCCGTTTTTATTGGTAGAGGGATTGGGCCGCCACGGGCACCCCCAACATGAGTGAAGTTGAGCTGGTCACGCCTCTTGGCCACGCCCCCCCGTGGTCAAACACAACCCTGATGCAGCCCTCAATGAAATAAAGTTTGACACCCCTGTTCTATCCCATTTGTCATGTCAGAACTGTAATGGGTATTATTTTGTGTGAACCCTTCTACCCTGATTTTCCACAACATCACAAACCAACTGGCCACAATTATGACATGATGTGCATGACTCAGATGGTCCTTGACACTTGCTTTAATAATGGCAAAGAGATGAAGGGTTAAGCTGACGTTTGCAATATTAGATTGTGCTGAACCAGCTTCTTTCCCTAACTAAGGAAATCAGTTTCTGGGATCTAAAGACAGTGAAACAATTTACCTGGCAAATGCTAGAGGAGCTACAGACTACGCAGAAAAGCCAAAGGTTCTGGTAAGGAGCTTGTTTCATCTTTTAAAAGACGCAGTTTGGAAAACTAGTTCCCATGTTAACTATAACTTCAACTTGAATGAGAAAATGACATTTTCTATTTGCTTGAAACAGGACTGGAACATCTGTATACGTCCTTGAGATGAAGGCAGAAATAGACCGATAGACAGACATCACTTTATCAATTGATATTTATCATTTCCAGGTTCATCTTTGGTTTTGTATGGTATAGATTCTTTTTGGACAGTTAGAGGTTTGGGGCATTTAGGTATAAATGGCAACCACATGATAATTAAAGAGCCTTGTGGGTTGTTAATCTTCTCATCACTCCTTATCACCCATCCCCTCCCACTTGTGATTGTAGGACTGTAACTTTGTCGCTTGTATCCTTACGATTAATATTGACTGTTTCCTAGTATGATTTGATTACTGATTGTACCCTATGACTATCATTAAGTGTTGGACCTTATGTTTCTTGATGAATGTATCTTTTCTTTTTTGTATACTGAGAGTATTTGCACTAAGACAAATTCCTTGTATGTCCAATCACACTTGGCCAATAAAGTATTTTATTCTATTCTATTCCGTAGCTGTAGTGTCTTGCAGTCTTTTTCAAGATAATATCCTGGTATATTGTCTATATACTGGCTGTCAATTCATATGAATTTTTTGTTGATGTGTATGGGAATTTAGATTCCATTCGTAGGTGGCATGGGCATTAGACTAGTAGAATCTAATGAATAATGACCTTCAAGAAGCAGTTCAGTATCTAAATGTCTATGGAGCTTCTCAGTCACTTTTGGTTGTCCCAAAAGTGCTTTTTCAAGAGGACTTTCTGGGGTTTTTTGAAGATGTTTCTCTTCTCATCCAAGAAGCTTTTTCAGCTAAGCTGAAGAAGCTTCTTGGATGAGAAGCGAAATGTCCTCAAAGATAAAACCAGAAAAACCAGTTGTCTCTTGAAAAGCACCTTTGGGGCTTCAGAACCTAAGTAATTTAATACCAGCATAAGGACATTCTGAGCATTCTAATAAACATATTATGATCATTGTCCTTCTGTCCTATACTACTATTTTCCCAGTTCAAAAAACTAACTTTAATGAAGCTGTTGAGGTTCTAGATCAATAACAGAAGCAGGTCACAGCTGTTGTAATGGAGAAGTGTTCACACTGAAAAAAAATATGTCTACAGATTAGTGGTGCTTTCTAAGATTCAGGCATGCCTCTGGATGGCCAGATGGCAAAGTATCCAGGAAAATCTTTGGCAGTTTAGATCGGTAAACCAACATACTTGCTTCTGAAGAAGCCAAGTAGCACACTGTTTAGTTACATCTAGATTTAATTACTGCAGCATGCTCTTCCTGGGGCTATTTCTGAAATGTTTTTGGGAAGTTGCAGTTGTTCCAGGCTGCCTCAGTAAAAAATGTTAGTGAGCACTTTCCATGAAAACATTAGATTGGATCTCACAATGTCTGCACTCATCTATTGCTTCTAGGCCTAAATCAAAGTATTGGCAAGCCCTTTGAAGGACTAAATAGTTTGGATCCATGTTGGTTGTCAGATCATCTCCAGACATGCTAGAGATAAGATAAACAGCCATTCTCTGTCCTTCCTATAGCAGATACTGGTTAACCAAATCCCTTTAAAAATCTATGTGTGAAAAGAAAATTTGCTACTATGCAAACATGGCTATTTAACCAACTTCCATAGATTGTCCACTAAGCTACACACATGTTAAAAATGTGACTTAAAGGAACTAGTTCTTTTCCAACATTTCTTGGCCGTTATTTTTATTGCTATAGGCAGCTTACATTTCTGATCTTTACCGGATCTTTAATATTCTTCTTATTGGTATCTATTTGTTCTTCTTGCTGCCTTTTAGGACTCAAACAAGTAAAGAAACAAATGGAAAATATGACTAAAGGATAAAATCCACAGTAGTTAAAAACATAGGAAAATAGCAACAGTTAAAATTGTTAAATAAAGTAAAGGGCCAGCTTCAAATTAATCAGCTCAGTTTGGCAAAAATACAGGTTTTAGACCATATTAAAATTAATCAAAAAGAAAATGAAGCTCTATTTTTTTTTTCCTGGGAGCAAGGGTGAGTATGATCACAGAAAAGGTTGTTTCTCTTGGGCTTACCAGAGCATGTGCCTTGGGCAACCCTTAAAGAAAGTTAACTTTGCAATCTGCAGAACACCAGGTCAATGCTTCTTAAGTAAGATGCACCACCAAGCGTTTGTGCCAAGTCTTCTAGTTGGCAGAAGGTATGATATGCCGCACGGAACTATGGTATTCTGGAAGGATGAATCAGTATTTTAAAATAAAGGTTTATCCGTGACCTTCTTTGGAGATAAAAGTAATGCATTACCTAAGACAATCTGTCTATAATTATGCAAGCTAAGATAGCAGGAAGACAAAATCCTTATGGCCATCTCTATGGAAATGAGGTCAGCTAAAAAAATAATCTCTGGGAAGATCAGTTTTGATTTTCTCTTTAAAGAGAAAAGGAAAGAAGGATGCGATGAGTCGAGTTTCCCCATAACTGAAGTTCCAAGCTTCCACCTCACACTAGCCCAAGCGTTCTTATTTTCCAGGAAAACTGGCTGACAGGAAGAGTCAGGATTCATTATGAAAAGACAAAGAGACACATTATCTGCTCTTGTGCTGAAGGTATGTCAAAGACTTTCTGAAAAGTCCTGGCATTCCTTTCATGAGAAGGGATGATTTATTGAAAATTGCTGCCAGAACACATGCACACCCTGGCAGCGGCAAAGTCTACCCCCTCTCCGCCCCCCTCTCCCCTAATAATGTTCTTTTATCAGCATCTTAGGTTGTGTCTGCTTTCTCTTGTCTGCATGGAACTATGAGAATCAATACAATTTTTTCCAGATCTTCCCTACCCCCCCACCCACCACTTGATTGATTTTCTAAAATAGGCAGTTTTCCATCTGCTCCCCACCCTCTCTTTTTCATCTTATTTAAATAGTACCGAGGAGAAGAATTAATTCATGTGGAAGTACAGTATGAACTGTAGGATGGGAAAGGCAGCTTGGTATAGTGGTAAGGCATCAGGCTAGAAACTGGGGGGACTGTGAGTTCTCATCTCACCTTAGGCAAAAGCCAGCTGGGTGATCTTGGGCCAGTCCTTCTCCCTCAGCCCTAGGAAGGAGGCAATAGCAAACCAACTTCTGAAAAGCTTTATTAAGAAAATCCCAAAGGTGTTTTTTTTTTTTTTCAAAAGGCAACTGGGTTTTGTTTTTCCTTGAAGATGTTTCGCTTCTCATCCAAGAAGCTTCTTCAGTTCTTCTTGGATGAGAAGCGAAACATCTTCAAGGAAAAACGAAGTAAGTCTAGTTGCCTTTTGAAAAAGCACCTTTGGCACAATCATGACCTGGATGACTGAGAATCTCCATAGACATTTACTAAGAAAACTGCAGAGATTAAAGGGACTTGCCTGAGATGGGAGAGGGGAATTGGATGTATTTGGTGTTCCCTTCAGACAGTCAAAGGGAAGGGATCCAAAAATACAGTGTAAGATGTACATCAGCTAATATGTAATGTCCAACCACCAATAAAATACCTTATAGGCGTATTTTTTCAGAAGCATATGCCACTGGAATTTATTTTAATGTAAATAAATTTATGATTATAGAACTAAATACTGTTGCTCAATTAATTTGGTTTCAGTGGGAATTATCTGAATACATATTTGATAATATCTATTCATCAGGGATGAGCAACTTGTGACTCTCTTTATGTTTCTTTACACGATCCATCAACTCTTACCAGGATCACAATGGGGTAGGATGATGGCCACCTGCAGTCTGCAGTTGTATTATCAATGCACCTAGAAATCCTCTGCTTTACGGCCTATGGCACCCACAGCATGTCCTTCCAGTTCAAGACTTGTCAGCTGCCTGATCATCTGTCTGATGTTCTCTTCCATCTCCTCTCTTCCATGGCATTCTTATAAACTACCACTTCCATGACATGATGGAGCAGATGCTGGATGACACTGAACAGCACCAAAATGATCAGGAACTAGAAAACCAACCATATGATGGTTCCAGGGGTGGGATGCTGCCATTATAACAACCGGTGATTGCATGCAGGTCAACACAATGCAAAAGTCCTTACCTACTATGTTACTTCAGGCGAGTAACACAGCTGAGGAGCGGCAATCCGATCTTCTGCGCTAATCAGCTGGGACGATAAAGGTCAGTAATGTGCATGGGCAGGCGGGCAGGCCCACATGATCATTGCACCGAACTGATTCAGAGACGGCTGATCTTTGGAGCAAAGGGTTTGCCCAAACTAGTCCAAACCAGCAGAATCCCACCCCTGGATAGCTCCAAAGGTGCTTTTTTTCAAGAGGCAACTGGACTTTCTGGTTTTTCTTTAAAGCTCTCACTGGATGGTGGGAAATGGAAGGATCCAGTTAGAGCTGAAGAAGTTTCTTGGATGAGAAGCGAATCGTCTTCAAACAAAAACTAGAAAGTCCAGTTGCCTCTTGAAAAAAGCACCTTTGGGACAACCGTGACCTGGATGACTGAGAATTTCCATAGACAGCCATATAATAATTAAATGCAAGATGAGCTTCTCCGCTGTACTATGCAATATCACCATAGTACAGTGGAAAAGCGTGAGGTGCTGCATTTGAATAGCAATCAAGTCTATTGCCATTGTCCTCCTGCAACAGGGCCATCAACTAAGGAGAGTCACGCCTGCTTCTGGAAGTTAGCACAGTCATGGCCAATCTGCTCTTCCTTCAGCATCCATCTAACATGATTCTCTTTCTCTCATAGCACCCGTTGCTTGCAGCATTGTCCCTGGCTTTCCAGTTAGTGGTGCCTCACAAAAGTCTTTCACCGAGAACCTAGGAGACTGTCTCTTTCACCACTCCAAGTAGAAACAAGTACTATTGTTAAGGAGATTTACCTCTAAACATTCCAGGAAGGCTGTCTTTGTGCAGCAGCTGAAAG
The DNA here is from genome assembly GCA_023653725.1 of Bungarus multicinctus. Taxonomy (NCBI): domain Eukaryota; kingdom Metazoa; phylum Chordata; class Lepidosauria; order Squamata; family Elapidae; genus Bungarus; species Bungarus multicinctus. Next base: position 186,110,238 of record CM042834.1, read on the forward strand.
ACCACGCACACAAATGGCTTGCCCCATGAAAGCACAACTGTGACCTAGACACCACCACGAGGACAACCAGGCATACCGTCTACCACTTACATCATGACATCTGGAACACAACTGCAACATTGCACATTGCAGGATCATTATGCTTCCACTATTAGCCTTCAGATCACACCATTCTTTGTTATAGTGCAGCAGATAGAACAAGCAGGGGGATAGCACTATAATCAATGGTGGGATTCAGCCAGTTTGCACTGGTTCATATGAATTGGTTGTTTAATTACTGTACACACACACACACATACACCCCGCTATCAAAGTGGATCCTGGGTGCTGTGCTGCAATGGAGTAACGGGCAATAAAGCAGCTGGCGTGAGGGAAGGAGGAAGCCGCTTTCCCTCTTTCTTCTCCCTGCTCCTCCTCCTTCTTTCATGCCAACCGCTCTGTTGCCCATTTCTCCACTGCAGCGCAGTGCCCAGGATCCACTTTGATAGCAGGGGGTTGGTAATTTAACAACCAGTTCGCCCAGGGTCATGTTGGCCATAGCAGGAGGCTCGTTCCACATGTGTGGTGGAGCTGGAGGACGGGGATGAGCCATGCCTCCCACGACAGCCAACCTGATCCTGGGTGAACCAGTTGTTAAATTATTTCAATCCCACCATTGCCTGTAATCTTTATGTTCCATACAAGATTTGGCCTGCAGTGGGTTCTTCTGTATCCACACGAGTGGTGTTCGTAGGGAGTGTAGATTCAGGTAGTTCTTGACTTACAACAGTTTGTTTAATGACCTTTCAATATTATAACGGCACTGAAAAAAGTGACTTATGACAATTTTTCACACTCACAACTGTTGCAGAATCCCCATAATCATGTGATCAAAATTCAGATACTTGGGAACTGGTTCGTATATATGACAGTTGTGGTGTCCCAGTCATGTGATCCCTTTTGCGATCTTCTGACAAGCAAATCAATGGGAAAGCCAGCTTCACTTAACAACTATGTTAGTAACCGCTGGACCCAGCGGTCTCCGGGGTGGGGAGACCACCGCGGTATGGCCCCGGCGGCCCCCTGGGGAGAGCGATGGCCCTGGATTTTCTGGGGCGGCGCAGACCTGGGGGAGCCGCCTGGGGGGGCCTGGACTGGCCTCTGCGGCATTGTTGAGGCCGCAGAGGCCCTGGAACAACTACCGCGGCAACCCCGGAGTCCCGAGGGGTTATGAAGAGGTCTTGTTACCCCCAGCAAGGCACAACAGTGTGGCAGGCTCGGCGGCCTCGCTCAGGCCGCGGCGATTTCGGAGGGCCCTGACCAGTGCGGGAGTGGCCCCGCTGTGGACATGGCGGGCCTGGACTGGATTCGGGGCCGCCCCTATGGCTGCGAGGACAACACGGAGACTGGGGGTTGGATGGTGTTGTGACCGTTCCCCTCCCCTCCTTGGGGCCCCCGCCTGTGGCAGGGGTGGTGGGCCCGGGGAGGGGGGGAGTGACCTTGCCTATGACCCCTTTTCTCCCGGGGGTCCCACCGGTGGCAGGGGTGGGGCGGCCGGGGGGGGGAGGGGTTTACCCCAGTCCGCCTGGATTTTTCCATCACAAAGACCTTGGACGCTGCGAGACCGTCGGGGTGGAGTGGCCGGGGCCACGGATGTACTCCATGGCAGAGCTTTGGGCCTTGAGGGATGTCCCCCTCTCCCTTAAGTGGCCCTCAAAACTTTCGAAGACGTTCCGCTATGAGGGATCCTGGGATCCGGAGCGATGGTGGGGCCGTGGAAGCCGGAGGAATGGGAGGAAACGCGGGAAACCCGGCATTGGTAATTTTTTAATGGGGTTTTTTAATGGGTTAAAAGGATCCAGGGTGGGCAGGGGAGACAGCCCACATGGAGTTGGGGGCAGCCGGGCCGGCCCGCGCGCCTGGGGGGCCTCGGGGGTTTCCGTGTCGGGGTGACAGACTGGGGGTGGGCTGCCGGGGGCAAATTTTATCAGCACAGTGACTGGGAGAGGCAGATATGCTGGGGGTAGAGGGCCATATCCAGTAAGGGGATCGCGCTCCCGATGTTTGCAAGCGGTAGCGCGCTCCGACCCTCCATACCCATCCTGCAGCCCTGGTTGTCTGGATTCTCAGGCCCTGAATACCCGGCTGCTGTTGTGCAATGCCAGGTCCGTGGTTAACAAGGCTCCCCTGATCCATGATTTGGTTCAGGAGGAGGCCGCGGACCTGGTAGGTGTTACCGAAACCTGGTTGGGCCCAGAGGGCGGTGTCCCTCTGGTTGAGATGTGCCCACCAGGTTTCCTTGCATTTCACCAGCCTAGGGCTCAGGGAAGGGGTGGAGGGGTGGCGGTGCTTATAAAGGAAGCCCTTTATCCTAGGGAGGCCACTGTCCCTCAGACGGCTGGCTGTGAATCTCTATTTGTGAAGTGGGGGCAAGGGGTTCAGATGGGTCTTTTGATGGCGTACCTGGCTCCCTGCCACGTCTCATCGGCCCTGCCCGGACTCCTCGAGGTGATAGCCGGGCTGGCGGTTGAGACCCCCAGGCTTCTGGTCATGGTGGATTTCAACCTGCCATCGTCCGGTGAAACCTCGGGGTTGGTTCGGGAGTTCTTGGCTTCCATGACGGCCATGGACCTGACCCAGTTAGTTTCTGCCCCCACTCACATTGGAGGACACATGCTGGACCTGATTTTTGTCTCTGGGCAGTGGTTGAATGACTGTAATTTTGGGGAGTTAGTTATTACACCCTTGTCATGGACAGATCATTCCCTCCTTAGGTTGGACTTCTGTTCCGCCACCCCCCACCGTAGGGAGGCGGAACCACTTAGATTGTTCCGCCCCAGACGCCTGATGGACCCGGAGCGGTTCCAGAGGGAGCTTGGGCCGTTTCCTGAGTCTCTGGCTCACAGCTCGTCCGGAGACCTGGTGGCGACCTGGGATGGGTTGGCCGCCGGGGCTCTAGATCGAGTTGTGCCCCTGCGACCTCTGACCCGGCACAGATCCCATGTGGCTCCGTGGTATACGGAGGAGCTACGGGAGATGAAGTGCCGGAAAAGACGTCTAGAGGGCATTTGGAGGGCGAGCCGTTCTGAGTCTGACCGAACACAGGTGAGATCTCATATTAAGACTTACCTTGTGGCGATAGGGGCGGCGAAATCTTCGTATTTCTCCGCCCTTATTGCATCAGCAGAAAATTGGCCTGCCGCCCTGTTTAGAATGACCCGCTCTCTACTTGAACCGAGAGCGCGGGATGACCTCTTGCAGGGTAGGGCGGAGGAGTTTTCCCGATTTCTGCATGATAAAATCGCTCAGATTCGGGAGGGGCTCGACTCCAATTGGATGGTCCCGGGGGAGGTGTCCGGGGCAGGTCTTGTGAGTGTTATCTGGGGGGAGTTCGACCCTGTGACCGCCGAGGGTGTGGACAGGTTGCTGGGGGGTCTGAATGCCACCACCTGTTTATTGGACCCGTGCCCTTCCTGGCTGGTTTCATTTTACCAACCCTGGAAAGATAGAAAGCTGAGTCAACCTTCAGCCAGTGAATTGTACTGCTGAACTGCTGGCAGTCGGCAGTCAGCAGAGTTAGCCTGCAATACTGTGTTCCTACCAGTGCACCATCCATAAAGCAATACATAATCATGGAGAATGAGGCCAGGGGATGCAAAATACATATTAGTTAAGTCAGTGGTAGGATTCAATTTTTTTTTATTACCGGTTCTGTGGGCGTGGCTTGGTGGGCGTGGCAGGGGAAGGATAGTACAGTGGTACCTCTACTTACGAAATTAATTCGTTCCGGAAGCCGTTCGTAACCTGAAAATTTCGTAAGTAGAGGCACATTTTACCTGTAAATGTCCTAATCCGTTCCAAGCCCCCAAAATCCACACTGTAATTCTTCGTTATTACTTCCTGCTTTGCTGGATTGCTAGCGCGAGACTTAGAATGCGGCGCGGTGCGTGCGCACAGATCCCTCCTAGCCAATGGGATGCCAGGAAGATAACCAATGGCAGCGCAGCTCAGACGCGCCATTTTCCAAGAAAGCCTTTCGTATCTTGAAACATATTCGTAGGTAGAGACGATATTTTCTCGAAGACGCATTTCGTAACCTGAAACTTTCGTAAGTAGAGCCTTTCGTAAGTAGAGGTACCACTGTATAAAATCTCCAGTCAGAGGTGGGATTTGCCAGTTCTCTGAACTACTCAAAATTTCCGCTACCGGTTCTCCAGAACTGGACAGAACCTGCTGAATACCACCTCTGAGTTAAGTGACATTCCTTCCAATAGGGTCTTCCGCCCTTCCTACCCACCCTTACTTTATGGTACTTTATGAATCAATGGATGACTGTTGGCTTTCCCTAAATGCCCATGGAGAACCAGTCTATCTTTAGCCTTTTAAAATTCATTTTGGGTTTGATATATATGATAGCCATTCAAAGCTGTCCTTTGGAAATTTTACCAAACGGTGGCTTGGAAATTTTACCAAACGGTGGCTTGGAAATTTTACCAAACGGTGGCTGGCAAACAGCTGTTACTGCCAAATTAAAGACCCACCTCAGAAAGATCTTGATTTCCGTACATTCCAGTTCTAACAGCAATGCCATGAGAGAAGAAGAAGGCAGGAAGTCTGTGGGCCTCTCTTGTAAACACTTTTGAGCACATAGAAATTGTATAGTTAGTGATGCGCACTGCCTGGAAAGCAGAGGATTCAATGTGAACGGATAGTTTGCAGTGATGATGTTGAGAAGGACAGTGGGTTGTTGAGATGGCTGGTATTAGGAATTTGCTTTCCAGCCTCATTGGATACGTGTGTATTAAATATAGAAGTATATGCCTCTATCTTTGTCTCTGTCTCTCAGTATTACGTATATATGCATGTATAAACAGAGAGAAGTAGATGAGGAGTGACCACAAAATGACATTTGATGGGGGGGGGGGAAAGGAGTTGGCATGCTAATTGGACACTGGAACATATTGGCATTTCATGCAGATAAACAAGAACCATGCACAAAACAAAGAAATTGATTACATTGGGAAAAACTGACATCAGGTACGGGAATACTTGTCCAATAGTTGGTTACAGGATAAAAAGAAACTTTAAAAAAAAAAGAAGAAGAAGAAGAAGCAGCAGCAATGGTGTACCAACTAGAGTGGCCCGAGATGCTGACATGGCAGCCCCTCACGGTTGGGGAGACACACCATCTGGGTTCCTTATAGTACTGCAATGAACAAGAGAAGGGATTTAGAAACTGGACATGAAGCCAGTGCACCATAAAAGCCCAAATGCAAAATCGGCAGTGACACAATTACCCTCAGCACTGCCCTGAGAATTTGATACGCAGATCTTCCCTAAATTCAGCGGAATTTATCTTATTTAATGCTACAGCTGAAGAGTGATGCAATTCTGGTTGGATTTGCCTTTTTCCACACAAAGAGAAAGGCCTTACTTCTGGCATATGTCACCTTGTTTAGAAGAATTATCATCTCTGATGACAATGTCAAAATTGGGGCGGTGAGAAGCATCAGCATAGGCTGATAGATGTATTAGCTTCCAAAGTGTGCAAAAACAGTTTCCCCAATTATTGTATTAATATAATATGAAACATTAGAAGGGGTATTGTACTGGAAGTCATTGATCTCATTCAAGATCACATAAATCCTGACAATTTTAGAAGGACTAGGTTTTACTCATTATTAATCATCATAAATTAGGAAAGGAGAACAACATTTGAGGACATGATGGAAAATTACAGACAGATATGCATTCTCATTTTTACTTAATTGATGAATGTTTCTTCCGTCTTCCCACTTTCGGGTTTATTCTGTAGTTCCTTAGACTCAACTATTCTTTAAAGCTTGAGTTGAATTGTTTCTCTATCTTAATTAAATCCACATATTTAAAATAAAAGACTCAGCTTTTTTTCCCCCACAGAAGGTTTCTCATTCCATGGAAAGGGTTCCCTCCCCCATCTTTTAAAGTCCTACCCCTCTTTGCTCCAGAGAGACTAGTTGAAGGACTAGAAAAACAGAGAAATATCAGGAGTGCCATGTCTTCCATTTCAAATTGCTTTCCTCTTCACTACAGTGTTTATTGATTTTTTTTTTTTGCAATGTTAACTTCATCTCCCTTCCACCCTTCTCTCCCCGGCCCCAGTACTAGATTAAAATCTGAAAGGTATTAAATTTGGCATGAAAGATGCAAGTAGAAGGGGGAGAAAAAGGAGAGAATCCTACGCACACATATTGTTTGCAGCAAGGGTTCAGAATGATTTCCTGGAAAAAAAAAAATAAAGATCCATGGTTGTAATATCTTCATTTTTTCTGCCTCTCTCTCTTTTGTCTTCAAGGTGATGACACCTTATCATTGGCAATCTTGATTGTCACTTTCCATAGCTTGCGCCTATTATAGTCAGCCAGAGAAGTGCAGACAAGGAGAGGGAAGGGAGGGGGGAAGATGGCACCAAAGTTTTATTTTTAATTTTAATTTTAAAGTAGGATCCTGTGGTCGTCAAAACACTGCACAGATCTTTCTAAGGAAGCAGAAGCATTTACTCCTGTGTGCTACAAGCTTTCTCCTTTTGTGTGTCTCTGTTGAGTATATATCACACATGCACATATATATACATACACACACACATGCTAGGAGAAGAAATCAAACGACAAAGAGTCTTTATTTCCGGGAGAAGACTTCAAAATACGTGCTAGAAATGGACAATTTGAGTCCTTTTTCTCCCCTCACCCTCCAACGCAAGCTAAAAAGAGGAGGGTGAGGGATTAAAATCAACCACGTGGTAGATCTGAGCTTTCCTTTTCCTTTTTATTATTAGTATTATTTTTTCTTTTAAGATACACTTTGCAACCTCCAGTTCCATTTGTGTTCTTTCACGCTGCTGGGGGTGGGGGTGGGGGGGTGGAGGAAGAAGGAAGGGAAAAGGCTAAGCCTCTTCTAGATGGACGCATCTCAGGGATCAGTTTAGGGGACAGAGACCGAGGCGCATCTCTGGAGGCGCTCGAGCCCCGGTGCTATAGATTTTATTAGAACTTGTCAGGTCTGGTGGCAAAGGCTCTGGCGACCCAGCAGCGTAGAGAAGGGGCTTTCTCTCAGCATCTCCAAGACTAACAAGGGTTGGAGTTTACAAGCAACAGCTTAGGATTGGGAAACCTCTCCAGGTCGCTTGTTATTATTTTTCCCCCCAGCTCTCCCAACCTCAGGAAGCCGGGGAGTGCCTCAGAAATCAAATCCCAAGAGGACCCAAGTTTGTAACCATCTTCCTCTTCTCTCATCTTCTTCAACACCATCACCTCCTCCTCCACCATCACCATCTCTAGCTTTCTTTCCCCCTCCTCTTATTCTCTTGCCTTCGGCCCCCCTCTTCTTTCTCTCCCCCCCCCCCCCACCTCACGTTGTTGTTGTTAGAAAGCCTTCTTGCACCCCCTGGTGCTCTTGCGTTTTGTGTGGTAGGCAAGGAGATTGTCTTCTCTCTCTCCTTCTCTCGCTCCCTCTGGTTGCTCATTATTCAGAGAGAGACACACAGAAGGTTGAGAGAGAGAGAGAGAGAGAGGGAGAGAGAGAGAGACGGATATCTCAGGTCATCTGCAGCTGCAGCAAACCAGTAAAGGGAAGAGAGAGAGAGAGAGAGAGAAGAGAGGGAGAGGGAGAGGGGGAAAAAAAAGCAGGGAAAAAGATGGCGATTCTCCATTGCTGAGACCTGGCAAAGGAGCACATGAGTCTAGCAAAAACAACTTCCACAACAATTGCAAGCAGGAGAAGGAGAGAAAGGAGAGCCGTGGAAAGCGACCAACGCCAGCGCCAGGACCTTCCTGCTGTAAGTTCTTGCAATGAAAGCCCATCGCGGGTCTAAGCTATGGGGACGGGGAAGAAAAAGCCTTCTTTTGGCTGTCCCACCACCTTGGAAAAGGCAAGGGAGGTAGACCTCCTCTCATAGCCCCTGATCCATTCATTCCGGCAAACCAGAAGAAGAAGAAGAAGCTGAAGAAACAGAAGAAAGGGTGTGTGTGCGTGTCTGTCTGTGTGTGTCGGGGGGGGGGGGGGGCAACCCGAAGTAGTGGTGGGAAACGATGGTTTTGTTAAAGAGAAGAAGTCTCTTGTCTCTTAATGGGGGAGGAGGAGAGGAGGAGGAGGAGAAGGAGGTAGTGGAAGAGCCGGTGGTGGGAGGAGGAGGAGGAGGAAGGCAGTTAATTAATTTTTTGTTGTTCTTGCATTAAGGTGCGGGGGAGGGGAGGGAGAGATAAGTGAGAGGAACGGAGCTCAGAAGTGTGTGGGGGCAGTTGGGGGGGGGTTGGATGTGGGGAAGTGATTGGATCACAGGCGGGAGAGGTGGGGAAAAAAAAAGAGAGAGCTCCGAGCTCTGAGCTGACTCGACCCAGCTATGTGGTGACCTCTTTCTTTCTTTTTCTTTCTTTGCTTTCTCTTTCTCTCTCTGTTCCTCCACCTCTCCTTGCAAATCTGGTCCCTCTCTCTCTCTCTCTCAGGCAGGTATACTGGGTCTCTTCCCCCCACCGTCCCCTCCTACAACCGGTGTGGATATATGTATGTGTATATGTGTATATATATATAGATATAGATATATGCGTGTGTGTGTGTACACACGAGAGCTCCCGCCTTTCCTGAAGTTGATATAGTGGGGGTCTTCCCTTTGGCTGCGGTTTCTGAAAGGGGTTGGAGGAGAACAGCGGTTAAGCTGGAGAGAAGCCATTACACACGTCCTGCTCTTTCCTTTGAGAGACAGAAGGGGAGAGAAGAAAGAAGGGGAAAAGGGGGTGGGGGCGGGTGGGAGGACAGAGACCTTCACTTTTTGTTCAGTTCCGTGGTGTCTATGGCTTTCTAGGGAACGAGAAGCAGCTGAGCTTCCTCCCCCCCCCCCCATCTCCTTCATTCCCCCCTTTCTTTCTTTATCTCCTTGTCCTCCATTTGCAAGCTGTCTGCGTTGGTTCCAGTCCAGATTCCAAAATACAAAGCTACTTCTCTTTCCCGCACACACAGACACACACAAACACCGCCTTTCTCCTTTCTTCCCCCCCCCCCCCCTCTTGGAGAGACCTCCTTTCTTTCTTAAAGCTTGGTAGTTTCTGGGGGAGGGGAGCAGAGGTGTGTGTTGGGGGTGGGAGGAATCTCTTCTTGGAGATCCTTGAGATCTGTTCCTTTTGTACCCTGGAGAAAGTTTGCTCCTCTTGGTTTTTGAAGGACCTTCTGGTAAAGGGGAGGGAGGAAGGTGGCGAGATATGGAGTTGCTTTCTGCTGTTGCTTTGTATGCATGGCTGTTTGTCTCATGAAGCTACTTGCATGCCTAAGAGGAAATGAATAGTTGGACAGAGGGCTGTGATCTGAGTCAGGTAAGCCATGTCATGTTCTCTAGCTCCACCAGAAAATGGAGGAGAGGGAGAGCAAGGACAGGCTTTTAACCACCAGACAAAGCTGAGATGGGAAGTGCTCATGCAATTATGGATGTTTCTCCATTTTTTTCCCTCTGAAGGTTTGTTGGCAAAGCCTGGCTTTGACAAGATTTTTCCTTCAGCGAGCAACGTTTTTTGATGTCTCTTCTCTTCCTGCCTCCAGGAAATGGATGATTTGAGGAAGTTTCATAGATTCTTTTCATAGAATCTCCAGAGACAGTCAGAGAAAGAGACAGAGAAAGAAAGAAAGAACGAAAGAAAGAAAGAGAGAGACCTGTCTTCTAAAAGGACATGTTTTCTGCCCTGTCTCTTACAGTTTCATTTTGCAACTAAGCCTTTTTATTCTTTCTTTTCTTTCTTTTTGGTTGAACTTCATGGCATTCAAGTGAACGTGATTCAGTTGATCAAAGACATGTTTGGATTTTTAAAGAAAAGGAATAGTTTAGTGTATCTGATGAGGCAGTGTTCTTCATCAGGATATGACATGAGAATCAATCAAAGTCAATCAAACCTCGAGATGGTCTTGCGGTGGTCATTCCAATTTGGGAACAATGATAGTAGGCTGCCTTCTAGAACCATTGTAATTTGGGCCTGTACATCTTATTACAGCTACTCTTGGTATTGGTGCTAGTTTTTTAAAAAAAATCTAAATGGGCCATTGTTAGATCTCTTGAAATTCCATGAGACACCTTATGGATTCATTTGTGATAAAGAGGCAAAACCTCAGTTCTGACTCTTACAAATGGTGACATTTCATGTGAATTTCCACTATGAACCAATCATGTCTGAATATATTTAAATCTGTTTGATTTCAGTAAATCTGTATCCAGGATTAAATCCCACTGAGTTGTATAGATCTAGGATTAATTTTTTACACTCATATCTACATTATTTAAAATGTCTTTAATCTAGATTATGAACTCAGTTGATAAGTAGCTATGGGTTCCTAAGGGTTTTTTAAAATAGTATGTCAGTACAGACAAGACATGAAGTTTTCGCTTTCCATATGTCAAAGTTTTATTTGGACTACTTTAAGATTTGTGTGGAAGAAAAATATGTAGCAGTATATGTAATATTTAAGTTTACCTTTTAAATTCTCTAGAACTAATGACCATTAGAATTTCCTTATGAGGTTAAATCTCTCTTTCAAAAATCAATAAAATTTCAACAGTAAACTATTGAAAATAAGGTAACCAAAATATTTGACATATTTAAAGGAGTTTGGGTTTCCATAATGAGCAGTAAAACTGGAAAACCAAACCAGGTAATGCTGCCAGATAGATTTCTGTGCATTCCACTGATAGCTGGAAGTCATGAGAAAATAATGGCTCATTCAGCTTGTCAGTATAATTGTAGCTAGTAAACTGACACAACAATATCCTAAAAACTCTTGTACAATTCTTGATTATAAATAGATAACTTTTGATTCTGTTTCCTTCCCAAGCTTATGAAATTCATGTTCATAGAGCCATCCTTGAAAGAAAGCACAGTTTTATCTGGGCTTTATGCTTAAACTTTATGCTGGGGGGGTCTTATGATGGGGTCTTTGGGAGGGCCAGTTCTGTGGATACCCTTGAATGTACCCCTCGTCTAGTGGGCACCATAATTGACACCATCATTTATTTTAATCATAGTTTTTTTTAAAACACTTATAGTATTTGGGTTCACACACTGTGCCAAGTCAAAACAGATACTCTGGAGTGAATCTCTGCCAATTAATATATCTGTTCTTGATTTACTTAAAAATATTAAGTCCTGTTTTTTCTTTTGTTTCTGTGATGGATTTATTCATACTTCACTTCTACTTATAAGAAAATGTACCCTTTTAATATTACACAAAATTACATATACTTTTTATCGCACTTTAAGGTAAAGATAAATCAGACATCACTTAAAGGCATCCTTTGTAGACATTCAAGAAAATTGCTATAAAAATGTAAAGGCCATTTGCATGACAGATTTTAAATGAAACACCATTTGTAGTCAATGATGGGTGTTCTTTAAAAAAAAAAGGAAAGAGAAAGACTCAAGTTTCTTCCCATTAAAACTACTTAAGACAACTTCTAGCAGGAATTTAGCAGTTTTCTTTGCTTGCCCAAGCAAATATTCCAATTGTACTCTATTAGTAAACTGTGAAGTATTTAAGAGCTCTTACTCTTGACTTAAATTGAGTGTGGGTTTCTTTCCTTTGATGTCATATGATTAGGATGTTTCACCTACTTCCATCTTAAAAGACATTGCAGTCACCTAGATGAAAATAAATGCACACATTCATGTATGTTGGAATTTATCTCTTTCTTCTAATTTTGTCCTTAGGCTATTTGGTGATTGAGTCTTTTGATTTTTGGTTTTGTCTTCCAGACAGCTGTATTCTTTTTCTTTACCAATAATACGTTATCTTCTTTCTGATTTTTTTTAAAATCGTGGTGGCTCAGAGTAGCTGTGGAGTTGGATGGCCTCAAAACTGAACTAATAAAAACATAGATACATCACCTTTTTGGTCCTCTGAAAAAGTGGAGATGTTATTTCTTAATAACATGCTATTATAGAATGTTTTATTATTACAGAATGTTATTCTATAGAAAAGAACTGTATTTAATGAGGAATTTGATATATGAATAATGAGTAAATATCAGCATGGATAAAAGTGTAGTTTCTTGAAGTTGTATTTTTTTTAAAGTACAGTGAAGTTCAGTAGGAGGAATGACAGCAAAAAAGGTCATTCATAATGGATGTGATTGCTATAAATTATATTCCCTTTCTCTTTGTTCTTGGAGTCAAATAATATAAAATATGGTAAATTTCCACTCAAATTGCAACCTCCTACAATAAGCTTCTGTAGTTTTTCAACGCCTGTCTAGAGTATCTGTTTTTCTTAATGGTTCCATTAAAATGGAGTCAAGATAATCTCCCATATAAGCAAGAGGAAACAAGGAGCCTTGCATATTTTATGCATTAGGGTGTAAATGATGGGGAAGATGATGAAAATAAAGATTTGAGGGCAAGATCATTTCTCTTAATGTTGAGTTAAAGAGGTGTTAAACATTTGTTGTTTATTCAGACCTTTGCAAGTTTTTGAAACGAAAAAAAAATGTATAACAATGTGAAGAATTCTCTAAAAATTAACAGAATTGCTCCCTAATTTCAATTCTTTATAATAGCCTCCCTGCATTATTAAAACAATTCTAATAAAATTTTATAATTTTATCCCCAGTTGGAATGATTTTAATTCAACTCTTGCCTTAATTAAAGTATGTTGCATTACCTTCTCATTTGACATTGCAATGTAGAAAAATAAGTTATTTTTGATAGTTGGAATCTTATGCTGACATCATTTAACTACTAGAAAGGCATAATTGAATAATAGTGATCCAAGTTTAAATTTTTAGCTAAGGCTGACAGGAAACAAAAATATTTTGTGGAACAGATATTCTTAGTGGGAGGGTGGAATAGATATTCTTAATTGAGAGAAAAAGGATAGAGTTCTGCACACTTCAAAAATTAGTAGGAGAAAAAAATACCTTAACCTCTTGCGCAAACATGGCATCTCTCCTGTTACTTAAACCACTATCTGTCCTTTAAGTATTGCATATATATTTGGGGGATAGGAAGGAAGCTTATATGATTTGTGAGGTCCAAAGCATTCAAATCCTTTAAAAAGAACAGTAATAATTGACGTAAATTTCTATATTGTACAGTAGAATGTTTATAGATGCTTTTCAAAAAAGCATTAATTTCATTCTTAGCAACTTGTATAACAGTTTTCTTTTGTGATAACATTTGTCTTGAGTTAAATTTCTACAGTGTAGGGTACAGATGTTAATATTTTGCCTTTCTGTCCAACCGGCACCATCAGTCAAACAGACAGCACAATATGATTTTTGATACTTATTGATTGATTGATTGATTGATTTGATCAAAAATGGAGGAAGTGAGTGGGAAGTCTGTTTATGTACATGTTAACTAAGAGTTGAAAACTCATACTAAAATAGTAGGAATATGTAGAACAGCCTTCCCTAGAAAATGTGAGTGTTGAATTCCAACACATTTAGATAACACTTTATTGGGATAAGCTGCTAGGGAAGATCCTTTTGCACTGCTACCCTAGGAAAGTCCTCCTTTGTTATGTTAATTTTGAAGATTTTGAAAAATATGTTAATTAGCTGCATTTTCAGTCCATTTTTGGAAAATATTTCAACAGTTGCAGGAATTGCTCTTGATTTGAAGGCTACCTTTTTCCTGAATCAGACTGTGCTACTGCTCAGATGCGATAGTGCTGATTTCTACCATAAGACTGAGTTGCAGAAAAGTATTTTCCAACTTCTGCTATCAGAGACACTGCTGTTGATATTTATATAACGTATGAAAAAGTATCCCACTTTTGCATCTGAGGAGACAGAAAAATCAATCAAGTTGCATGGTATCCTTCCATGGTGACGCAGTGGTTAAAATCTGATATTGCAGGCTAATTCTGTCGACTGCCAGGAGTTCAATTCTCTCTAGGTCAAGGTTGACTCAGCTTTCCATCCTTCCGAGGTGTGTAAAATGAGGACCCAGATTGTTGGGGGCAATATGTTGGCTCTATAAACCAGTTAAAAAGGGCTGTAAAATATTGTGAAGTGCTATTGCTATATTTCTTGCTTTGGCAGGAGGTACTGCTGTTGGTGAATCCTGTCCAACTTCAGAACAGTTGCTCAATGACTGCTCCCACCATGCTGCAAGGTTGTATCCAGTAGCATTTGGAAAACTGCAGGATTATAACTTCTGGGATCTTCTTCACCTGTTAGATTAATGGAAGATACATTAAGGAGTCCTGGTGCACTCTAGTAGCAGCCTTGGGATAATGTCACTGTGGACATACTAGTAGGATAAGGTCAGTGCATACATATTAGATGAATAAGACCTTGTTTCATCACTTAATGGACATACTGGTTATGATGACTTACTTTTTCAAGAAGTATTTCAGTCTCTTGTGTGAAAAAGAATAGCAATTTCTTATCTGTTTGGGCCTTTGTCAGAGCTATGGTTAATCCTGAAGATTCTGAAATGAGATAGCATTTAAGAAATTCTTAATTTCAAGGGGTGGTAGCAATTGCACTTGGAAGATTTAGTGTGCAATAGAAATATATTACAATGAATTGCTTGGAAAGTTGTTCTGCGTAGATATGTATTTAAGAAATAGAACATGCACAAATACTATCTATAGCAAAAGACTGCAACAACTTTAGATGATCTGCTTCTATAAATAGCCAGAGGTGGCTTTTCAGACCATGTGTTTTGGACGTTTTTGGAAATGTGGCCTTGAAGCTGTGGTTTTTGTATATATGAATACTAATGAATTTACTGATGCTCTGATATGAGTTATGAAAGTGGCCCTTTCTCTAAAAATTTGCAAGTTTTAACTTAAATATGAAATCATGCCTACGTTGTTGCAATTGTTTATTATGGTCTTATAGATCTCTTGAATTTTAGAAAGATTTAAAAATATCTTCTTATGTCGTAGAGATGAACTTTTAGTCGTTGTTGAAAAGTTAGAATTAAAACTGTACAGTTTCCCCCATTGTTTAAAAAAATAAGCTGTTTGGGACACCGAGAAACATAAAGGTGTTGGGAGAGTCACAGTTAACATTGCAATGGATGAACCTCACCATGGCAATATTCCAGATGAGTTTACTGTTGAAAATAAAATGTTCCAGAAGAACTGGGAGAACAGGAAAGAAGTTAAAATAGCATAGTTTGTATGCCAATACTGAGAGGAGGAGGAGAAAGGGAGACAGAAGGTAATTATCACAACGTTGACAGTCGTGTTGCTTGAAAGAACGCAATTTCAGAGGTGCATTTGAAGGATTTCTTTCCTTCGTCTCTCAAAATGGTCTCTGAATCATTTTTATGCTACTGTTTTCACTTCCAAACATAAGGAATTAGAAAATAGGGGAACTATGTTACAATTAAGATCATAGCAAGTATGCTTTTTTGGGGGGTGGGGAACCCTCTTCAACATTCTTTATGATCTTAAGTTGAGCATGAAAAGGTGTAGCTGCATAAATATATTTTTGGGTGGAAATTATGCCCAGTATTTTTCTTATTATAATTGGTATATTTTGTTCCCTGGCCAATAGAGAGAAATGATTCCAGCATTAATTTACTGAAAAGTATATAATTATTCTTGTTCACCAAAGAAATTTTCTTCTAGGAGACATCAGAAAGTTTTCAAAGCACCATCTCCCAGAGGTTTCTCCCAGGAAATGGAGTGATCTTGGCTTCTTTATTGTTTGGCTTTTACTAGCTATCAAGCCCAGATAGACTAGTGGCCCTCACAGCCCTAACTAACGTGAGGTCTTGTCTTAACCTATGAAAAGCTGTCCTGTAAGCCATAGGAAACAGGACAGGTTGTCTTTAGAAGTTTGAGCTGGTTTGATTTATATGCTACTTTATATAAACAAGAGGATCTGTTATAATTTCATAACACTTAAAAAGTTTCTTAAGCCAGGGAAATTTAAGAGCATTCTTTTCTATTCAAAAAGTAGCCAACTAATTGATTCTGCTTCATTGCTCTCAGTCTGCTGATTCAGCTACACCTGAAATTTATTCTAGCAATATTGAAATTATACTCCATCCTCCAGATACGATTTTGATCCTTATTTCAAATCAACAAATGCTGGGATCATTCCATTAGTACAGATTGCAGGTAGTCAGTCCTCGACTTATAATTGGACTAGAACTTTTGTTGCTAAATGAGATGGTTGTTAATTCAGACCCAATTTCATGATTTTTTTTTGCCATGGTTGTTAAACAAATCAGTTGTTAAAAGATGCTGCAACCAGCATAAAGCCATGCCAATTTATCAAGGGTCTGAATTTTATTCATGTGACTGCAGGGCTGCTGGAGATGGTTATAAGTGCAAGAACTGGTCGTAAGACCACTTTTTAGCGCTTTTCTTAAGTTTGAATGGCCGCTAAATAAATGATTGTAAGTTGAGGACTACCTGTGTAGAAAAGGGTTCAATATTTTATTGAACTGGAACTATGATGTATTATACCTAATAAGACATACTAATGAAACTGTATTAATTTTAATAGGGCACAATCAGAATCGGGGTTAATTGGGACCCCTATGTCGGCCTAAATATAATTGAAGATTGAAGAATAATGTTAATTTTTTTCATATCTGTATATGATCGTTAAGCTTTTAAAGATGAAAAATAGGTTTGAAATAGCATTCAAGAATATCTATAATTGGCATTATTTACATGGGGTAGATATGGTGGTATCCTAATAGCAATGATGATGTGAGTAACAAATCACTGTTCAATTAACTTATATTTCGTGCAAAGAAGATGCTCCTAGCTGGATTATTTATTTATTTATGGACTCTGTCATAATAAATTTTGAAATATTAACCCATTGGTGTCCATGTATGGCTCTGGATAGCCATAGTATCCATGGTTGAATATCTCCATCTATAAAGCATCAATTAGGTGCCACTTGTTCACTGTCCTGTGCTATGGCATTCGTTCATGTTAAGTGTTTGGGGGAAATGCTCCCGTTTGCTTGGCTGAATCTCATCAACAGTTCCGTAGCAGAGAGTTAGTAATGGTTTCCACTGGTTCCTGTATGTTTTTGTGGCAAACTAGATAAACATTGTTTTTTAATGCACAGCTTGGAGCCATGTGAAACAAGGGGGGGAGGGTAAACCAAACATATATACATTGGAATGGAGGAGAGATTTTTATGAGGTGACCCAGTGGTTTTTGTGCTCCAAGAAGAGAAAAACCTTTGCCAGAAGCTTTAAGTGTTCTAAGAAGCTCCATTGTTTTTGAGGGAACGTGCAAGTGATTAGTAAAGGAACAAAACAATGTTTTTGATTAGGGGAATGAAATACTTAGCTACTGAAGAAGAATTCATCAGGGACAAAACTTGTGGACTAGTTAAAGTCAATTCTTTGAAACCTCACTAGTAATGAGTATGTGGGAAATTACTCCTGAAATTATAATCATAACTATAAAGGCTTTGTAAGCAGTGTAAAATCAAGACAGTCGTGTTTATTACTTAATATTTTCCTTTAAAGCATTCAGAGTGATTTGCATATATTAAGAATTCTTACTGTGGGTTTGCCATGTAGTTCAGCATTAATATTCTTTTTTTTTTAATGGTAGATAGGGAATTAAGGCAATCTGCTCCATAAGGCTTCAAGGGAGCAAATGTCTAATACTGTCATAAAAAAGTGAAAGTGGACTAGACCAGCTTTAGCCAACAAACTCCTTAGTTCCTCAATATTTCTCAGCATTAGGTTGGTCTGTGAAGTTTTTATTTAAATGCTCAATGGAAGGAAAAGCTTGCTGTGTATTTCCCATCTTGCTGCCTCCTTTTTTCTCTTTACCACTTTATATTACAGTTAATTACTTAGCAATTATCAAGGGAACAGCATTACCTGTGACATAACAGTCTTGTGAGACTGACATCCTGTAAAGTCATCTGACACCCGAAGCATCTAAACTGTCTTGAAAATGAAGATAGGTGATGTTTAAACCCACTGCATGACTATTATTAATGGAAAGTATTAGAAGGAACCTAAAAACTGGAATGTCAGCTTATAGGGTTGGCTTTCAAAGATGCAATGATCGCTGTCAGGAAGCGGAAACAGGAGACATCGAAGCAGAAGGCAAGCAGAGCTGTTAAGCAAGCACAAAGTAGGTTAAAACATTCCATAAGCAATATGTAGTGGAAAATCTCTGGTAACAAAGCTATCTGTGTTAGAGAAAGAGAGACTGGGTAATTAATCATGGACTATAAAAGAAGGTAGACTTTTATGAAAGATTCTGCAGAAGTAGAATCAGTAGACTTCAAATGAGAAGACCACTTGGTACTAAAATTGGAAATGTCATATGTGGACACTGTCTGGTTTCATGATATTTTTGACAGCTGCTGGCAGTTGAACAGAAAAATAAGCTGTCTTGTTGGTAAAGAGTTAGGAGATTTAAGCTGTGAACGAAGTTCTAAAGTTTGTGATTGTGGAAGAAGCTGTAATGTGAGTATAACTCTCATGCTTCCTGTGAAATCATAATTATAGTTGTAGTATTAATAGAAAAAGAGTACCTACAAAAATGATGTTCTGTCATATCTAGAGATTGTGGCCACGATAGGTATGCCATTTGGGAACATCAAGATTTTGAGCTCTTACGCAACTGGTAAACAACTACATTTTCCTAGCAGTCTTTTCAAACACTGTTTGGATATGGTGTTCTGCTTTTCCAAAATGGCTTGTTGCCAGATCCACTTGGCTAGAGAGACTGATTATCTTTACCCATTTTATCTCCAATCAGCCAAATCATATAGATCAGCCAAATCATACTGTTCAGGGACGGATATTAGCCAATAGTCTATAACAGACATGAAAAGGCACTCTAACCTCAAGTGTGAATTTGAAGGCTTAGCTGCGGTAGTAGGCCAGAAAATAAAATATTTCACCGCTTGAAAATTAACCTACTTTATTGAAAGCATTGCTTTAGTGTGTAATTGGAAAGTCCATTAATCATATGCTTTAGTATCCTGCAGGTGAAACTGCTTTACCCAGAAAGCAAAAATGGAAGTAACAGACAAAGCTTTTCATTCAAGCATCTTGTCTTCCAGCTTTCTCTCTGAAATCCTTTAAACTAAGTTATCTATTTAATTGATCACATTAACCCTATTTGGCAAGATCTTCGTTTGTATATCTTAACATATGAGGGAAAATGAGCAATCCCACCTTTCTCTAAGGTGCATTGGTGACGTCACTGACGAGCTGTCTCTAAGGGGATGATGTGATTATTTTTCAAGGAGCCTTTGCAAATTATGCAAAGATTTTTAAGTGAGCTGTAATTCTAAAAATGCAGTACATGCTCTGAAATGGGAAGGAAAGTGCCGTGAGTCTTCCTGGAAGCAATGTTGTCTTGTTTTAGAATGCAGACATAAGGAAATCATCAGGTGTATCTAGAAAGTCTTTTATTCGATGCCTTTGAATCAGTGCTGATTTCTGGTGATTGCCTGGACTAGTCCTTGAAGTTTTCTTGGCAGCATTTTTCAGAAGTGGCTTGTCCTTACCTTCTCAGTAACTAATAGGAGTTCATGGTCTTCAGTTCAAACCTGTGTTTGAGGTACTTTTGGTGAAACAAGTCCAGATAACAATATAAGATAACGTAAGATTACATATTATTGCTATTTCATAGCTTTCTCAGATTGAGATGGCAATGTGGTTATGCCGGTTGAGTGATTATGGAGATGGACAAGGTCAATATTATCTGAAAGGCAATGGGGTAGGGAATTGATTGTATAATATATATGGTTGACAGTTTCTCTTATTCATGCTAAATCCTCATTTGTTATTAATGGTATTTAGTTTTATGGCCCTCCTCCTTTATTTTATGTGCTTGGTTTTTTTTCTTAAATATATTCTAAAATAGTTTTGACTAAAATTATTTGACTAAAATATGTTCTAAAATAGTTCTGACAAAATAATTTGGTACAAAGGAATGAAATAGAGGAGATAATGTGTTGTTCATGACTTGTAGATCATGACAGTGAATGGTGAAAATCCATACCACAGAGAAAGGAAATTTTCTAGTGTTACTGAATATTTCAGTAGCACCAATGTTTTCATCAAATTGATATTTGTTATATTTTCTTAGAAGCTGGCAGCTAGGATATTAAAATCATGATAACTCTACTGTTCTGTTAATCTGTAATGCATATTATGAATGATCTTCATATTATGATGATGATGTTGGACAATGCATAACTTGCATGCTGCTCTTGGTCTAAAATAGCTTCCTGTATGTTTCTTCAGGTGGTTCTCAAGTCATTTCATCTATGGTGATGTAGGGTGTAACAGACTCCTGGTCTTCACTGTAGAGTTGTTTATTTTGAGAGTTGATGTCTACTTGGCTTTGCTCATGCTACACTGCTATATCAAATGGTCTATTGAGGCTTCAAGGGGTTGGTAAGCTATTTTTATCATGTCAGTTTGGTAGATGAAGTTTCAGATTATCTAATGGTACTTTGGAGGTTCTGTTACCATATACAGAAGAACGTTGCCACTTTTTGTGTGTGTGTGTAAGTGCATCTGTGGAGTATTGCCATGTTTTGATATTAGATAATTTTGAGCTAGTTTTTTCAAAGCTAAATCCCAACTCTGATGTTATAGACTTTATTTTGGTTTATCAATCTTAGCATTTTGTTAAGAAGTATAGAAAGAACAATGCATTGATTCTGGTGAAAAAAGTTGATATTTTATCAAGTTAATTCAGGAAGTTATTTTCATCATCATGTTTGAGAAGTACATGAATGGGAGAAAGGAAGTTTACTATATGTTTGTTGATTTAGAGACAAGCATGATAAAATGAGTAGACTTGAAGTACAGGAAGTGTTGCATGATTATGGGGCTGAAAGTTGATTTCTGAATATGATAAGAGAAGATAAAGCATCTATAAGAATAAACAAAATGCTTAGAAATAATTCAACACTGAGAAACTAGTAAAACTAGGATATATGACATCCTGGATTGTTTAGGTATTTATAGATAAATATATAAGGAATTCTTAGAAGTGTTTTGGTAATCGGTGTGTATGTACTTAACATATGCAAGTAATGGCATGGTGGAAGCAAAGACTATTTGCAAAGTTAAATAAGCGTGGTGAGATACAGTGAACAGGGTACTCCATAAGAGACATAGGTGGCCCCTAAATATGATAAATAAATAAAATGGTGTTGGTGTAAATTAAGTTTAGCTATATATCCTTTTTTATTGATCACACCTTTCATTTATTTTGGGTTTTTTTATCCTTTTCTACTCTTTATATAATATTGCTCATTCTGAAAGGAAATAGTATCATAGGTACTATTATTAGTACTACTGTTATTCTTGCCATCATCCTAGCTAACCTCATCAATGTACATTATCCTTTACAGAGTAATATTACTTTATAAAAGATATTTGTTCTGTATGTGTGTGTTTTTGCGTATAATAATTTTTAAATAAAAATAAGATTTTCAATCTTAAAAATAAAAATTGTATTGAAAATTTTAACAGTAAGAACTGATATATATTAAAGTAGAACAAAAAAGAAAAGGAAAAAAGCTGAAAGGGCAGAAAGAAAAAAAGAAGAAAAACAAAAAGAAATATATAAAGTTATAAAGATGTGGCTCCTGATCTACACAGCAGTTATAAGTACAATTACGTGTTAAACTCTCTTCAAAGTTATACTATGCTTCTCTTTCTATAATCTCTCCTGTATAATTATCAAAATCACAAATCATAAGTTTATTCTTTCGTCTGTGTGTGCAAAAAGTCCATAAGAAATTTTTAGTCACCCCTAAATGTAGATATTGTCTTTTTTCTAATGAAACAAACCATTTTGACAAGTTCTACCTTCTTCACCAACCATTCCTACATTATAAGTATTGCCAGATCTTTCCATTTGCGCTCATGGAATAATTTTGCTGCAGTTTTTATATGTGAAAAAGACTCATGGCTCTGGAAATCAATGCTGAGAACACTTCCTACCTTGGAAGAACCAAAAAAGAGGAAAATGGTCTATACTAGTATAACTCAGGGATTCAAAAAGCATACGGCAGCATTCTAATTTCCATAGTTGTCCTGGTTGGGAATTATGTGTTAATGTGGGAAACAATTATCTTTTCTGACTGCAATATGTGTAACATAACTATGTTCTGACCTAACAGAGGCATTATTTTTCTTTCATACCAATTACTTTAAGCAAATTAAATTTAAAATTAATTTGGAACTACGATTCTGAGAACATTGTTTGTAGTCTCAACTCACCACCATGGCTGATTTGTGCCATAATCTTTCAGCTTCAATTTTCAGATTTTGCTACTTTATGATTGTCTCCAATTCTTTGTCTTCTATTCTACTATCCCCTGGTATTGTCACATGAGTTATCCATATTTTCTTCTTTTCAATCACAGTAAATCTGATGTATTATGAGCCAAGACTTTGTCCATTTATATTCAGAAATCCCACAATATTTTAACCTGCTCATTTTTTACTACTTTTTCAACTATCCTATTTTTTCGTTACTGGCATGTGATAATTTTTACAGAAAGTATTGAATTATCAGTGAATCATTTTGATAAGTGTAATTTTTTTTATAATCAATTTGTGCAATCCTCTTGCATGAGCTGAGTATAGGATTTACTGTTTCTTCTGCTTCTTTGCAAAATTTGCATTTTGAATCATTTGATTATTTTTCAATTCTGGTCTTGATTGCATTCATTTGAATAGCTTAAGCAGCCAAATCAAGCTTTCAGTTTCTTTTTTTTTTAAAGAATGGCTTCTAGTTGTAAACCATTGCCAGGTTTTATCCTTATCCACTTTCCCCTTGATCTTTTGTAGAAATTGAACATGTAAAGTTTCTCCTTTCCAGCATTCTGTCTGTGTTTTTATTACATTATTTCAATATTCATATTTTGTTTTATGTACATTCAGGAAGTTTTCCAATGTTTAACTTGCACCAATGCTTGTTCTTGGTTGTGTTTTATATAATCAACCAAGGCACATTTTTCTTCTTCAACAGTTTGTTTGACCTGTAGTAAACCTCTGCCACCATTTCTCTGGAGCAGGTATATAACCTATCGATATCACTACAGGTATATAATGCATAATGAATATTCCATCAATTTCTTGTGTAAGTTTATTTAAGTTTTTGTCCAGTTAAATAATTCCAGCAGTGCCTTGTATCACAGGTATGGACCAGATTATTCATGGTTTTGATGGTGTTACCACTATTCAGTTTTGTCTTTAGCAGATTTTTCACTCTTTGTATGTATTTTTTATTAATCACACTTTTAACTTGTCCATGATGATTGTTATTTATCTGTAATATGCTCAGGCACTTGTTAGTTTCATCCTAATGGCTCCTAATGATTGGCCATGTGGTGTTTAATTCCATCAACGTTTGTGATTTTTAACTATATGTATGGTATTGCTCCTATAGCAAATTTCCGTAGGCCAAATTCCATTATATTGAAATTCTTGAAATGTTTCTAATTGGCTGAATTTCGATTTCTGATTTCCCATTATGATTGGTTGCACAGTCAGCCAGATGTTTAGACTTGATTTGGCGTTTTTATCCACATATCAAGGCCTTCACAAGGACCCGGGATAAGCAAACGTTGTTATTACCTGTTCACAACAATGTGAAGTCACAGCTGCCAGTTCTTTAGCTGGTGTTGGCCTTCATACACATTGAATTCTTTCCAAGAAACTAGGATGTCATAATATATTGGCGTGTGGATCCAAGCAGTATAACCTTTTGTTGTTGTTTTTATTATTATTATTATGGGTTTGTGTGCATTTTCTTTTAATGAACTTGCTTCCTTTTTTCCTTAACAGAAAACAACATTGTGTTTTTTAAACAATATTTCCCTCCCTAAAAAGTTAGTCCTAGAGTATAGCAGGATTTAGCATGGTTAGCAATAGGAGAGATTAAACTCACTCTCTCTGCCCCCCCACCTCTCTCCCTCTCTCTCTCTCTCTCTGTGTGAGTGTGTGTGTGTGTGTGTGTGTGTATAATATATATATGTTTTCGGAGATTTTCACGGGTATTTGTATGTGGATCTTTGGTTGTTCGGGTTTTCTCCCGCGTAGAGTTGGAAATATCTAGGTGACGTTTCGATGAAGTCTCATTCATCATCTTCAGGCTTGTGTCTTCGGCCTGAGAAGCACAAGGCCGAAGACACAAGCCTGAAGATGATGAATGAGACTTCATCGAAACGTCACCTAGATATTTCCAACTCTACGCAGGAGAAAACCCGAACAACCAAAGATCCACATATATATATATATATATATATATATATATATATATATATATATATATATTTGTTTTCGGAGATTTTCGCGGGTATTTGTATGTGGATCTTTGGTTCTTCGGGTTTTCTCCCGCGTAGAGTTGGAAATATTTAGGCGACGTTTCGATGAAGTCTCATTCATCATCTTCAGGCTTCTGTCTTCGGCCTTGTGCTTCTCAGAGTGTGCTTCTCACTCTGAGAAGCACAAGGCCGAAGACAGAAGCCTGAAGATGATGAATGAGACTTCATCGAAACGTCGCCTAAATATTTCCAACTCTACGCGGGAGAAAACCCGAAGAACCAAAGATCCACATATATATATATATATATATATATATATATATATATATATATATATATATACACATACATACATACATACTTATGCATATATGTATATATGCTTTTCAGTTATTTAAATCAACTGTATTAGTTAAATTGAATTGTAAGCCAACAAGTCTGTTAGGATTTGATACCTAAATCCTAATCATATCTATTGAGAAACCCAGATTTTATGATCACCTGAAGATTCACACCTTTTGATTAAGATAAATATTTTTGATACCCTGAACAGAGCAATTGAGCATTTGGGTAAGTTTGAAACAGTTGGTGAGAATCGGTATATATTGTAGCAGCAGAAGTTATGAGGGCCGAACCTTTTCTCTCATTCCATTCACACTCAACCATATTCTTTTCTTTCATCACCCTTGTTTATATTGATCACTTGGGTAGCAAGGGAATATTACAAAGAGCTTTTGTAAACACGTACTTTTGGTTTTAAAGACTACTTCAGAGGTAGTTCCCTGGGTTTGCAATTAAAATACTGGATATTAGATGAAGGAGGAGTGTTTCCATGGCCTTTTAAAAGGAGAAATATGCAGTTGTTCAAAATGTATGTTGTCCGGGTGCTCAATCTGGCACACCACTTCATTTGTGTCTCTGTGTGTGTTTTCTCTGCTAATGTGAATTACAGCTTCTAGTTATTCTTTGAGGTCATGTTCTTCTCAGCCAGTCCAGTTGGAGATAGACCAGGTGCACTGTCGCACGCAGACTCTAAGTTAAGACTATAGTTTAAATGTGCTCTATGCTTGGTGTTTTTTTTTTTTAAGAGATTGCTTTAATGAAGTGAAGTTTTAATGGGGTTTGGGGGGGAAAAGAGACCATCTGGCTAACAGAAGGTTAGGGCAGGTAATGTCTTGCTGAGAGTGCCCCACAGATTAACTCGGTGCTTCTGAAAAATGCGCTCCGTGGCTGCTTATGTTCGAGTTTTGAAATAGTGCCTTTCGGATTTGCAGAGCCAGCAGATCTATTACCACTGCTGTGACACAGGAGATAATTCTGTTGGGCAAGCAGTAACATGGGGGTGGTTCTACAGCAGAGGATGTGTAATGTCAACATGAAGCCCTGGAGTTGGCACTAGGAAGGAAAAGCAGCCATTTCATGCCAGTGCAGGAAGTCTAAACAGATTCTCCCCACTCCAGGCTCTGCCTCTTGTCCTTTACACTACAGCCTTCCCATTTTGTAATAAAGCTGCACCTTTGTGTTTTATCATCTGAGAAGTTCAGCCCAGGCGCACATTTCTTGGCTCTCCCCCATCCCGTCTCTCTCTTTCCCCCTCCTTTCTCTCCCCCCCCCCCAATCTTCCTTTTTTTTATTTCTCCTGAAGGAACTGAAGAATATTCCAAAAGCTTTGTATAAATGAAGGCTGGGAAGGGTGGTTGGAAGAGGTTCACAAAATCTGGAGAAAAGGAAGCATTCAGTCATGTGAAAAGTCCTAAGCTTCTGATGAAGCTCCATTGTAATGTGTCGATTCCTTTCTTTGTCTCCAGCCCAGAAACACTTTTGTTCCATAGCTGCAATCATCTGAGAACACTGTGTGATGACTATGAAGTGGGGAAGGGTATAGAACACTGCAAATGATATAGAATAGACTGTGCAATTATGCAATTGCCATGTTATAGTAAAAATCCATCACAATTGTCTCTTAATAAGACATTACCATAGATTTGGGGAGCATTTCTTCCTTTTCTGTACATTCGTTGCCGTTCAATTAGCTGCTGTGACACCAGTAGGTTCGTTGCTGTTAATTAAGGACTTGTCTGTAAAAATGGCATATAGGGTGCAGCGGTTTTGTAGGCAAAGTTCTGGGAATGATCAGAACATTTTCTTTTGAGTTCTTCAGAATTTATTAACCCGCAGAGCAGGTACACTAAAAATTGGGTTGCTTTTAAGAATAATAATCAGGCTTCTGCTTTACTAATAAAGGTAATCCTCGATTTACAATGGTTCATTTAGTGACTGTTCAAAGTTACAACAGCACTGAAAAAAGTGACTTATGACTGTTTTTCACAGTTACGACCTTTGCAGCATCTCCGTGATCATTTTTTAATTTTTATTTATTTTACCATAGATTTATATGCCGCCCTTCTCCGGAGACTCAGAGCGGCTTACAGTCTTTAGAGCACCATGCTAAGTGCTCGGCAATAGCCTTCATTCCATTGTATATGCCTGCTTATTACTAGGGCTTTTTGGCCCCCCCCCCAAGCGGCATTTTTACAAAGTCAGCTTATTGCCCCCAACAATCTTGGGTCATCAATTTACCTACCCTGAGAGGATGGAAGGCTGAGTCAACCTCATGGGATCAAAATTCAGATGCTTGGCAACTGGTTCATATTTATGACCGTTGCTGTGTCCCAAGGTTCTGTGTTCCCTTTTGCGTCCTTCTGATAAGTCAATGGGGAAGCCAGATTCACTTAATAACTGGGTTACTAATTTATCAGCTGCAGTGATTCGCTTAATAACTGTGGCAAGAAAAATCGTAAAATGGAGCAGAACTCATTTAACAAATGCCTCACTTAACAACAGAAATGTTGGGCTCATTTGGGTTGTAAGTCGAGGATACCTGTATAACATAGATATTTCTGCGTTTACTAAGCTGAAAGCACAAATGAGGTTTCCCAAGAATAAGATATTATCGAGCTTTCCCATGGAATGATTAAATTGAAATATTATTGAGACCTCAATGTGAAATGTAGTTTGCATTTCTTGGCACCACCTGGGATGGGAGGGCATGCATTAAACTGAAATTACATAGCAAGAACCTTCTGTTGCTTGCCCTGCACTTTATTAGCGCAAGGAAATTGGGGGAGGGGTAATAAAATTGAGTTTTTAATCTAATCTTTTGGTAATTGTTCAAGGTTTACATTTAGGTACGATGAGATAATGGTCCCCTTGCAAAAGCTGTTCTGTCATTTTACCTCCCTTGTAAGAGTTGGCACCTCCATTCACGCTAACAACAAAGTAGAACTTTTAACACCTGAAGGGGATTGCAGTATATTAATTAGGTTTTTACATGGCTTTTTCTGTCCAGATTCTTCTGTTTCTTTGTCTCCCAGAAATACTTTGAATAAACAGTGCCTGTGCAGGTAACTTTATAAAGATGTTGCTTATGGCTAATCTTTCCTGTGTAATAAGGAATGGGCCTTACTTTACAATTAGGGATGACTCACAGTTACAGTCAATGAATTATATCAGTAGGATCTTTCCTTCTGCTCACCAGAATAAACAGAAGTAGCTCAGGGCTGGTGGAGCCTCCGTATTCCCAAGAAACCAGTTTGACAACATCTAAAGCAGCGTTCTAATCTTAGTGTTACCCAAATATCCTGGACTACAACTCCCATAATTCTCCAATCAGAGATGAAATCACATTATGCACGCTGATTAAAAAAGATAAGCTTCCATTCTTGTCTTGGTAAATCCCAGAGGGTATTTAGAATCTATAATTTTTTAAAATAAATAATCTGATCAAGGTGCCTGTTTTGTCATCTCTTTTTTAAAAAAGCTTTTTTGGGGAGGGAGGGGTGACAACAAATATGCAAATTGCTTGATTGAATGGGCTGCTTGTGTCTTCCTGAGAAAGCTGATGGTTTCATTCAGCAATATTGCTATTTTTAATTCCCAAGCCTGCGTGGTAAAATGTGAGATATTATTCCAGCCTAGTTAAACGAACAAAAGCAATAGGGTGCATTTAGTGTTCAGTGCAGGAAAATAATACTGCTCAAAATGATTTTGGAGGGGTGGGGTCAGACTCAGTTACCTGCATTGATTTTGGCTTCTTGATTTTCGGGACTGGAATCTATTATAAGTGCCAGTCCTGACATCCAGATAAAGATTTGGATTATAGAGCTATATTCAGGGGTGGGATTCTACCAGTTCGTACCTATTTGCTAGAACCGGTTGTTAACATTCTAAGCAGTTTGGAGAACCGGTTGTTAGAAGAAATTACTGGCCTAATCCTGTAAGGAAAGCAGGAAGGAAACATTCTGGTGTTGCTTACAGAAACTGCCTCTCCGTTAACTCTTTTTACATTCTTGGCAAGACTAGATTTCTTGTCTCTGGAACATATCTAGAGTTTTTTTCCCCTTCTTTGCTGGTACTTTGCTTGTGTGGAGTGACCATTCAAAGTTACAATGGCACTGAAAAAAGTGACGACCATTTTTCACACTTACGACTTTTGCAGCATCCCCACAGTCACGAGAGGCCAGGCGAGGAGATGTGTGCCTCGATGTGAGTGATATTGAGTTGGCCACGCCCAGCCAATAACATGACCACCAAGCCATGTCCACTCAGTCACATGACCACCAAGCCACACCCAGCACCTAAGCCATGCCCATAGAACAGGTTGTTAAAATTTTTGAATCCCACCCCTGGCTATATTGTAAAGATTCAAAACCCTTGCATGGCCACAGAATGGCATATGGCCATTTATATTTTCCATATAACTAATCTCAAGAGGGTACTAGAGGGTAAAATAGGATAATCCCATGCAAACTATTCCAATGGGGGAAAAAGATACAATTTTTGACTATCCTTTGTGTCTGCTGCATAAGAATGCAGTAGTGATACTGATTCCTATAACCAAAGTAATATTCATCGCTAAAGGGTGTTGGTGGGAGATATCGTTAAATTAATTACAATCCATTAGACAAAAAGAAGTGCCTAAATATAAAGACTTAGTACCTGTTTGGAGGTACTACAAATCTAAGACTGGTTCTTGTCCATTCCATTTGAATCACTGTCTTATGGTGTCTCCAGTTTTAGGTCAATGCTACATCTCATAATTGTCAGTTTTTCTCTGCTTGAAGAAGTTTCTGTACCTTGGAACCATTTGCAGTACAAGTACACCACACCTGTAGGAATAGGCTGCCATGACATGCTTTGTATTCATCTGGTTGCCTTGTGTGAAACAGTACTATGTAAATTTACACCTTATCAGCAATTGGTGCAGGTGTGTATGGGTAGATATAATCCTCAATAACACCTAAATTGGCTTGTTAATGAAGTAAATGAAGTAAAATGGTTGCAGAGGAAGTAGAGGTTGAAGCTTCTCTGCTGGCATAATGTTTAAACTAAGGATGATTTTTTTTTGTCCATATTTAAGACACTTGCAAAGTTAGATAATTTAGAGACTACTTAGTCATTCCCAAAAAAATGTTCCCTGTGTATTTTGCTACCAAATAAGTATTCTACTACTTTTGGGGAGAATGTGATGCTTATGACCTCACTTTTTCTTTCAAGATGGAATGCATCATCTATCAGATTTTCAAGAAACCTCTCCATTTTTAAATGCAAATCTCTGCAACTTCACAGGGTTTTTTTAAATAGAAGTTTTATCCAAAAGCATTACAATAAAACTAATGCAAAGTAAAAGAATAAAGAAGATGCAGTGAAGAAAAAAATCGACAAATAAAAAAGAAAGAAAAAATAAGAAATATTAAAGAAAAAAAAGAAATATATAAAGAAATGTCTTCCCCCTTCATCACATGTATAATTTTTTAATAACTTATGACCTTCTCTTAAAATACATCATATAATCACTTTTCCCCCTTATCTGATCTATAAACAAATACTTAAAACTCTCATCATTTCAATCCTAATGTCAGCAAAAATCCATTAAGAGACTTAAAACATCAGTCAATTCCTTTTGTATGTCCAGTGTAACTTCTTTTTCTTTTACTCTTATAGCCTCTAATTTTTAAATCCAGCTTCAAGTCAGTTTCAATCTTGTCAACTGTTTCTTTTGAATAACATATATTAAACATTATAGAGGCACAAATAATTCCAAAACCTTATTTCAAATTTATCTGGACATTTAGTCCATTTATCATTTTATTCATCCTTTTGCTATTAATTTTAAAAAAATAAGTCCTTAAACATGTATTTAAAACTCCTTTTGTTAAGGAATTGTGAAAAGCTGGTTTCCCCACCATATCCTCATTATGTTGTGGTCCTTGGCTCTGGTTTTCGTAGAAGCAACTTAGGTGCCATTTTTCCTCTGGAAGTCCCGTAATTTCAGAGTTTTTGTCTTTGCTCTTTCACGTCCCTTTTCCTTCTAGTCATTTTCTTTTTGGTCTTTCACTATTGATTAAAAAGCTGGTATATACTGTGATGTTTAATACTCTATAATTCCTACACATAGTCATTCATGGGCAGGAGGGAAAATGATGACACATGTTAATGAAGTAATCATAAAAATGCTGTGAATTATGTATTACCAGATGTCTTGCTTTTGCTCTAATTATTTTGTAATAAACAGTCATGCTTTAAGGTATCCGTTTCAGTTTTGATTCATACTATTTTGTTGAGCAAGATAACATTACAATAGTTAATCTCCAAACAAAGAAATGCTTTTCTTCCTAGATGCATAAATTGCACTTCAGTTTCTTTCTGACAACATAAATAAAAAGTTAGGGAATGCATGACTATTATGGATCTTTGAATTTAAGAAACCATAGCTAACTGTGGCTTCTAAATTCATTTTGTTTCTTCTGTGAAATGTTCTAGTTTATTATATAAGAATTTGATTGTCTGAATGGCACTTATTTTTTCTCCTCTGTGGGAACTTTGCAGTTTTTATTATCTTTATAGTTCAAATTTCATGCTGGACTGTGTTCGATTTGGCCTAGAGTCTATACTTTTTAATAAAAACTATAATTATTTAGTTTCGGTTCATGAAAAAGGGAAGAAAGGAAGGAGAGGAGAGGAGAGGATAAGAAAGGAAAGAAAAAGATTAGTTGACAAGAATATATAGTTTTTGGATACTTAATAGCCGAAGACTACGTATGGATTTCTCCTTCTCACCCATAAAGCTTATCATTATGGGTAAACATTATCTCTGTCACGCACCATCTTCTTAGGAAACCATTATGAAAACATTAGATAATGGATTCCTTGAATGTGATCAGAGTATAAATACCAGTCTATAAGTTGATTCCTAGATCTACTGTATGCATGTTTATTCTGAATAGATTATCAGGACAGCAAGTCTATATGCAATTGCCTGGGAATACACATGTTTACGAATAAAGAACATTTGAATAGATAAGTATAGAATGATAGTGCTTGTTTCATTTATTCCATGGATTTATTATTTACTTTTACTGTGATTCATAAATACCAGTATTTATGCTTATAAGATTTATAAGATAGCAGATATTGGAAAACCATAGGGAAATTAGAAAAACTAGATCTGCCTTATCCCACATTCAGATTTTTTTTTATTTGCCAACATTTGAATTAAGCCTAAAGGGAAACACCTATGAAGGATCACACTAAATGACTTTCTAATCCAGTTGTTAATAGTTAATTCAGTACCTTGAGGAAATTTGCATGTGACACATAACCACAATAACTCTTATTCTGACTTTGACAACTCCGACTTTTTGAAAATTATGCTTCCTCTCTATCTCTTTCTCCTGAAGAGAAATACTAAATAATAGATACATATTAAATTTTGTAATATGAAAGTGTTAATTTTTCTGTTAAAATGAATGGTGAAAATCTTTGCCTGGTAGCAAAACTGGAGTTAGGAAACTTCTCATTTGTAGTTATCCCAGGGTCTGTAGTGTTAGTGACAAGCAACAAAGGAATAAAACTTCTCAAAAGTCTGATACAACTATATAGTGACTAGTGGTTTTCGCTCCTCCCACACCAGAGATGTTTAGGAAAGCTATCAAAGAAGAATGTAGGTATAGCTGTTTGAGCTAGTTGAGTCTTATTGCTCTGATATAAGAAACCTTAGTATTAACTTCTTTTCTTTCATGTTTTAAGGGAATATCATCATTTTAACTTGTAGTACCTGAATTTTTTTTTAACCTTTGGATGAATCAGACAACCTTAAAGAAAGTCCTTAGATGCTACCAATTTTAACCTGATTGAAGGACATGTTCTAAAGAACTAATTCATTAAGTAGACTTTTGAAGGATATCCTTTACAGAACAACTACTCATTTTATTTGGTTAATGGTTGACCTAATTCCTGGAATGCATTTTAATATAAAGAATGCACCAAACAAGATGGATATAAAAGCAGCAGAAGTCAACTCTATCATTGAGTTAAAATCAATGCCACACTCAAAGAATGTTGCAGAGTATGTTAGTTTTTAAATGGCAAGAATGTGTTGTAGAAAATTTTAAAAACAAACATTGTTTGAATATCAGTTAGCAATCCAGTTGCTGTATCTTGAAACAAGTTGCAGATCCAAAGTCAGCTTTGATATTTAAATTGAAGTAAATTATAACAGGGAAATTTTAGCCTTTACCTTTTTGAACAAATCCTAAAGAAATAATATAAGAAAAATTTTCTTAAAAAAGTATCTGTTATCTGGAAATAACTTTTTCTTGTGTGCCTTGACTGGGGATGATATTCTAATCCTTGTGACTTTAATTACAGAATTTTGATAAAGACATTCACAGGTTGTCTCTATGTTAGCATCTATATTGAACATTAGTTTCTGTGTAGACAGTGGCATTTAAATGTTTGTGAACCATTTTAAATATTTCAGCGTAAATATGACCTAAAGTGTTATTTGCTTTCCACACCAGTCCTAAACTAGCTAAAGAATCCAAATAAACAAATGAATCAAAAACAACATACTTCTTTATTGGTCTATTGAGGAAAATCATCCAAAGCTGCATATTTGTATGTGGCAAAAGTATTGATTGAAACATCTGACTCTATTTTCTCCATTAAATGAATGGATGATCCTAGAGATTCACATATGTTTGCTACACACAAATATATAGCTTGGGATTATTTTACTCAATAAATCAATGAACAAATATAATTAAATCAAATCTTTATTATGATCATAGACCAGCATAGGAACAAGTATAATGTTTTGATTCAAATATTTAATTTTTTTTAGATAGTTTTAGGTCTTGTAGGGAGAACAGATCACGTTTTAAGCCATACTAATACAGAAACATTGAATATTCAGAAAGGTTCACAGATGTTTAAACTCAGCTGTTTAACAGTCTTACACTACTTTAATTTTGTTGGAAATGCTATTTTTTTTTTTCAAAAGAAGGTTTTCCTTGTTTGATTGTAGCACGCTTTTTTTTCTGTTTACAGTATAAAAACTTCTAGATATTGATTGCCCTCTATCTTATAAGGAGGAATATTTGTTTTTCCACTGGAATCTACATTATCTACCACTTTTAAAGTGATATTAAGGTGTGGCTTGTGATAGGCCTGTACTTTATAGAATAAGATGACTCATTCTATAATTCTTTCTAGTATTGAGAGTGAATTCCAGAAATTCCTTGAAGTATTGAACTTGGAGCTTGCTTCCATATGATCCTTTTGTTTTGAAACTACGCTGAGAGCTGGCTCTCAGATTAATAACTTTAATTACTGGTTGATCAACAGGTAACTATCTCCTTAAAAGAGATAAGCCGTCTTTCCCTTATTTAGACAGTTCTTCTCATTTAAAAATAGAATAATTCCTGGGATTCTTTTTTTTTTATTTTTCCTAAATAAATATTATTCATCAGAGTTCTAAGAAACATGACCTTTGGGTTAATTTTACAATGCAAGTCGTTGTGAGAGAAATGCAACATATTTCATAACGTTTCATATGGGCCTATCTAAGTAGTTTTCATTTGTATTTCTTTCCTCACTTTCCTCATGGTTCTTTAAGGATGGAAAAATGATATAGCATTCAGTTTTTTCAGACTGAAAATTCTAGAAATAAGTTTGGAAACCCAGTAAGTTTCCTCAATCCTTTCACAGAAAAATTAACTCCTGATCTCTGCCTTCTTGTTATTTTTGGAATTTAGTTTAGGTTAATATTTAATGCACATTTTATTTCTGTTGATGTACCCTTGCTTATCCTCTTTGATTCTTAAAATACCACAGAATAAATTCATATTTATTCTGCCTATACCTTCTGCCTATGCCTGACTTAAACAATTAACAAGTCTTTGAAGTTTCCTTGAATTTATCTAATTGGACTTTCAAAACAGAATATTCAAAGTGCCTAATTGAGAAGTATAAGATAATTCATTAAAAAGTTTATTCCCTTCCTTTCTTGTGTCCACATGCAACATGGCTTTCTAGTCCCTTTCTAAATAGCAGTGTATTTAAGACAAAATATTGTTAACTAGAGTTTTAGCAATATATGATTTACAAGTAAGAGAAGTAACATACCATGACACACAATAGACTCTCCTCTTCTGTGTTATCCAGATCAGATGGCATGTTTGCTGTTTTTATCATTAAAAATAATAACCTTGAATGCAAAAATCTGGACTTCAGGTACTTTTAAACTTGCTGTCTACTAAGTAATAAAGATAATTTAGTTCCGTATGAACAAATTCAATCATATCCAGACATTGTTCTAATGTAATGTAGTTTTCTTTATAGAGAACAAATGTTTATCAGGAAAAAAATGCACATTAAAAATATGTACAGGTAATCCTCGATTTACAACTGGATACTTAGCGACCATTCAGAATCATGATAGACACCCCACCACCAATAGATACTTATGACCCAGTTCCAAAGTTCCAATTGGCTTCATGTGATACCATTATTGGGACTTGGCAATTGGCCTGCATTTACAGCTCTTTGCCTTATCCCACAGTCACATGAATGCAATTTACAACTTTTTTTTGCCAAAAAAAAACCACCCAACATATACTTCCTTTTTTTTTTTTTTTTTTGGCAAAAACGCCTCAAACAAACGAACAATGGGAGGCATTTCCTTAACAACTACCATGTTTGCTTACAATTTCATAAAATTTGGTTGGCAGACTCCATTATGGTTTTCAGTTCAAGGAGTTTGTACATAACCCAGAGATCATGTATATTGTGTAATAAAGATTTATTTGGTTGATTTTTTTTCTAATAAAGCTGAGGATGGCTGTATGAGGTGGGATACAGAAAAATTAAGAGTTCATAATACAAAATTAAGGATCTGTAGTTGTAAAGCAACTGTTCTAAAAGAGATATTGATAGATGGAATTCTAGGACAGTAGGAAATAATTTTTTACTCTAGCCATGATGTAAACCAGGCAAACCCAACTCGCAGTCCATAAGCCTTATGTGGCCCTGGACAGCTAGTAATGTGGCCCCATAATTTCATAATAAACATACAAAAATAAAGGAAGTTTGTTATTTATATACATTATATTATATTATATATTTTATGTATGGCTCCAAATAATTCCACTTCATTCCGTGCAGCCAGGCAAGTCAAAAAGTTGGACATGCTGATATAGGTTGTGTGATGCTGTCCTCTATAATTGTTAAAATGCAAAAAATGGTTGTGAAATAGTTCCCAATACATAGTGTTTATAAACATTGAGGTGGCATTTCCTGTCTCTATTTTATCTATTGATATTGTTGTTTGTGTTAACAGTTTTCCTAGCAATAAAATTCATGGGTTAATTGCTTTGTGAATTGTGTAAAAAAGTATACTATTTCCCTATTTTATTTTTCCTTAAGCCTATTTCAAATTTATACTATGTGAATTCTTTGATTAACTTCTTAAGAGCTGCATTTTTCTGTGGTAACTCCTCATTCATTTTATCTATTTATGATACCTTTAAATTTTACATCTCTCAGAGGTACTTTTGTACTCCTGTGTAAAACAATTTTATTCTATTCTCATTTGTTGGGTTTATTATTATATCTTACCCCGAAGGGTCAAGTTCCTCTAGAGTATTTTTTTTTTTGCCCCTGTAGAAAATGTGAATTGATATAAATGGAAACAAATTTCTAATGGTGAAGTTGGCTTAAACAAAATTCTATGTTTTTAAGGGAAAAGTAAAGTTGTCAGCTACCTGAATATAATCACCTTATACTGAATAGTAGCATATTACCTATTTTAGGTATTATGAACAGATTATATGAGAGACTCCAAAATATAATTCTAGACATGGGCATCAAGGTGGATGGGTCTGGTTTGTGCCCATCAAGTAGTGATTCCCTGGGTTCTGAGGCTGAGAGGAAGGTAAAGGCTTTTGCAATGTCCTTTACCCAATATTTTGAATATTTCACATTGGGAAAGAAGTGATCCTTCCTTCCATGCATGTATAAAAAATTAGCTTAGAAAAATTGAAGAACATAAATACGAGGGGGAAATTGTGGCATTCTTTACTTTCTTTCAAATTCCCAATAAAGCCCACATTTTTTTTTCTAAGCCTATCTTAGAATGGAATCTTCACAGCTTCTCATCACTTCTCTCTCAGTGAAATGTACTAATCCATTGTCAGGCAGACAATAGTTATTGTGCAGAGATGGGGAGATCAACCAGCTTGTGTTCCTGAAGAAAATGTAATGGAAATCTTGACTAAAGTTTGCATAATGTCGGAGTCATAAACTTCTTGCAGAACAGACAAAGCAAGAGTTGCCACTGAGGCAAAAGAACTGATTTTTTTAAAAGGTTATTTGCAATTTGCCCTTTTTAAGGGCTTCACAAAGCTGGGAATTAGTGTTATTTGTTCCTTAAATCTGGGTTCTTTTTTTAAAGTAACCCTAAAGTCTTAGAAGATTACTTTATGAAGCATAATTCTTAGGAAATTCTTAGGAAAGCAAGGACTATTACTGAATGGATGCTGGACCTAATTCATTGACCTGTTATAAGGAGGAATACTGTTGTCATATCACTCTGCTTCAATATTTCTAGTGGGAATATAACTAATTTTGAGATAAATTTGTTGAACAGATTTCTGCCATCAGGATGTATGCTTATCAAAATATAGAATTATCTGTGAAACACAAGTTTCTGATACAGAATGATAAACATGTTGATCTTTGGCAGGAAGGGAGTGCAATATCTTTTTGAACAGTGAAGAAGCACCCATAGACTATTTGACGAGTGAGTCATTAATATTTTCATAAATGCATTTCTGATTTTTTTAAAGATATTGTAATGTATAGCCTTGAGCACTTGGCTTTTCTTAATCCTGATTTGTGCTTGGATCAACATCAGGCAAAAAATAACTTCCTTTATGTAAATATCCATGGTAAATGACTGGAGACATTAGGAATGTCAGAACTGAGAGTCAAGAAAATATTGAATCATTACACCAAGTGCTTTCCCATTCTAGTTAATTTAGGGTTTGGGAACAGGTTAAAGTGCAATAAAAAGTTACACTTCATTCATTTCCTGCAGAGAACCTAAATAAGTTTCAGCCTAGAGCAAACCACCAAAATTATAGGCAAGTTTTTGTAGCACCTGAGGAAATGGAGGAAATCCTTTGCTAGAATATATTAGCATTAGTTCTACTAGAGAGATTGATTTATTTACTGAGAGAAGACAAATTGGAACCCAAATATAAATTGAACATGGATAACATTAGCTAACTCTCATTGCCTGATCTCACCAGAAGTTGGAGAAAATGTGCCAAATTCTTCTCTTGTCTAAAAATTAATTTCTTGTGATTAAAGATGAAACATTGGCATATGCCAGACTGCCTGACCCGATAAAAGACAGTACCAGAATAAATAAAACTAGGATTTGGAAACATATTCTTCTGCTTAATTTGTTGGCTCAGCAACTTCTTTTCTTACTGCGTTTATAGTAAGTGCTACAATAATACTAAACCTGTAAGAGACAGCTATCAAACTCTCAGAGACTTAACAGATAGCGAACCAACATGTTTTAGCTGCACAAATGTTTTAAAAATTGGATGACTTCAGCAGTTTTTTTCCCTGATTACATACTATATATATTTAAAATGTTGGATGAGGCATTTTTTTCTATAAAATTTTAGTTATTGTAAATAAGAATGCTACCCAAATCCAAATAAGGCTGCAAGTAAGCAGATTTACAGATTGACACAGAAGTTCAGCTAAGTTAGTCATCCAGTTAAGTTATAAAGAGGAGCTTTCTTTGTCATATTTGCTGTGACAAAATTATTCTGAATCCCATTTCTAGAACATTTGCTCAAAATCAATAAAGCAAAGCACTAGGAAAATGAGACCAAAAGCTTGCCATTCCCCCTCCTACTCATTTTAACTTTTTTGCAGGCTGGTCTTAGCAAAGAATCCAAGAACTAAAGCCAGCCTACTTCTGGGACATTAAAAACAGAAATATTTTAACTGCAATACATAGTGGCTCCTCTATCTTGACTCTCTAAATTCGCTTGACTTCCCTCCGGCTAGGAGAGTTATTAGAAAAAGGCTTTTAAAGATTGAAGGACAGAATGAAAAAGGACTCATCCCAAATTTGGTCCAAAACTCAGCTTAATCATTGTTAGGTAGAAACCAGCCAACTATATCAACTCACTCATCTCTCCAGCCCAACAAAGGTTCTTCTTCAGAGCCAGATATAATAGTCTACCCTTAGTGCTTTTATACAGTAGATTCAATAAAACCCCCATGATTAAATGAACCTGCCCTTGTGGTGATGGTTCAGTTGAATCTATTCTCTACATGCTGCAGCGCTGCTCCTTTTACAGTTGTATTTAAAGAAAACTCGCCTTTCCTTTCAAGCTACATGCACCAAATTCTTCCGAGGAACGTCTTGTTAACGTTCTCTTAGCAGATAAGAAAACTGCTACCCCCTCAGTAATATAGCAAAATTCTATATAGTGTTGTGAATGTGCACAAAAAAATTGACTGACTGATGCACACGACTGACATCTTCATATCTGATTGATTTATCTTACGGCCATGTGGATACTTTGTCTTTCTCCTTTTTTTTCTACTGAAATTTATGTTTTGTTTTACTTGTTATTGACCGAAATAAATATAGGTAGACCTCGACTTTAACAACATTTGTTGAGTGATGGTTTGAAGTAACAATGGCACTGAAAAGAGTGACTTACGACCCTTTTTCACCCTTACGACCATTGCAGCATCCTCATGGTCACATGATCAAAATTTAGATGCTTAGCAAATGACATATATTTATGATGGTTGGCGTGTTCCGGGATCATGTGATTACCTTTGGCGACTTTTTGATAAGCAGAGTTAATGGGGAATCCAGATTCACTTAACAATTTTGGCAAAAAAAAAAAAGGTTGTAAAATGGGGCAAAACTCAACTTAACAACTGTCTTGCTTTACAGTGGAAATTTTGGACTCCGTTGTGGTCATCAGTCAAGGACTTACCTGTATTGTATTACTTGTGGAAGGCCATTTTTCTCCCACCATTTTGTTTTGCTGTGTAACCAAAATATTTTTTTCTGGAATGTTTATAAGCCAGGCTAGAGGAAGCATCTAACCAATCTTTGCAGATCTTGATGAATAAGTATCTGGTGAGTGCTCAGACCACAGGAAGTCCAAGGCAGCAGGCTTTTCTGGGGAACTGGAGGGAAAAACATTTCTGGAAGAAGGCAACAACAACCCTCTTCATAATTGTTGCCAAGAAAGCTATCTAGATACGTCATGAAATCACCAGGAGGAATCTAAGTGAGTTTACGTTAGCAGTTTATAAATCTCAGTAATGAGACACCCCTTGCCCTCTGAATTACTGTCTATAAGGAATCCCACACAAAGAAAAAAGAAAGGAGGAGTTCAGTCATTCTTTTTGAAAATTATCAGTCTTCTACCATAATGACCTGCTGGGAGAAACAGTTCAGATAACTTAGATGACATTGAAGTATGCACAATATGTGATCGCTTAGCAGAGGAGATACCTTATTACCTATGAGAGGGTGTTGGAAAGGTGATGTGAACGGATTGGGAAGGACGGGGGGGGGGGGGGAAATTGCCTTAATAAAATAAATAATTTGGGGAAGAAAGCCTGCCCAGCTTCTGTTGCCTCTCTTAATCATGACAAATTTGGCTCTTTCTGATAGGTCCAGGCTTGGATATGGGTATGGCAATCAAAATGTGGCAAGGAAATTCTGAATATACTTCGGTTATATATCTAGATATAAAATGTAAAAAATAACAATTTGGATGACTTTTCAGAGATGATAGAGATAATCTTTAGTCTACAAGATGCTCCTTTGAAAGACTACTTTTGAAAAAATAGGTGGAATTTTTTTATGTTTCTCAATAAAGGAACATATATGTATATACTTAAATAATACAGTGGCAATATTACTTTTAATAAAAAATTATAAATTACAGACAGTTACTAATACATTTGGTTTAATTTTGTTTAAACTTGCTTAAGTATAACATTTATTTTAATGTAGCTTCTTGGAAGTTGTATTGCATATGTATGTATATATGTATGCATGCGTGTACAGGTGAAACTCGAAAAATTAGAATATTGTGCAAAAGTTCATTTATTTCAGTAATGCAACTTAAAAGGTGAAACTAATATATGAGATAGACTCATTACATGCAAAGCAAGATAGTTCAAGCTGTGATTTGTCATAATTGTGATGATGGCTTACAGCTCATGAAAACCCCAAATCCACAATCTCAGAAAATTAGAATATTACATGCAACCAATAAAACAAGGATTGTACATAGAACAATATTGGACCTCTGAAAAGTATAAGCATGCATATGTACTCAGTACTTGGTTTGGGCCCCTTTTGCGGCAATTACTGCCTCAGTGTGGTGTGGCATGGAAGCTATCAGCCTATGGCACTGCTGGGGTGTTTTGGAAGACCAGGATGCTTCAATAGCATCCTTCAGCTCTTCTGCATTGTTCGGTCTCATGTCTCTCATCTTTCTCTTGGCAGTGCCCCATAGATTCTCTATGAGGTTCAGGTCAGGCGAGTTTGTTGGCCAATCAAGCACAGTAATCCCACGGTCATTGAACCAGGTTTTGGTGCTTTTGGCAGTGTGGGCAGGTACCAAGTTCTGCTGGAAAATGAAGTCGGCATCCCCATAAAGCTCGTCTGCGGAAGGAAGCATGAAGTACTCCAAAATCTCCTGGTAGACGGCTGCATTGACCCTGGACTTAATGAAGCACAGTGGACCAAAC
The DNA here is from genome assembly GCA_023653725.1 of Bungarus multicinctus. NCBI lineage: Eukaryota > Metazoa > Chordata > Lepidosauria > Squamata > Elapidae > Bungarus > Bungarus multicinctus. The sequence goes on from CM042834.1 coordinate 186,151,642, forward strand.
CAGCAGATGACATGACTCCCCAAATCAACACAGACTGTGGAAACTTTACACTGGACCTCAAGCATCTTGCAGTGTGGGCCTCTATTCTTCCTCCAGACTCTGGTTCCTTGGTTTCCAAATGAGATGCAAAAGTTGTTCTCATCAGAAAAGAGGACGTTGGACCACTGAGCAACAGACCAGTTCTGTTTTTCCTTAGCTCAGGTAAGATGCTTCTGACGTTGTTTGTTGTTCAGGAGCAGCTTGACAAGAGGAATACTACATTTGAAGCCCATGCCCAGGATCCGTCTGCGTGTGGTGGCTCTTGATGCACAGACTCCAGCCTCAGTCCACTCCTTGTGAACGTCCCCAACACTTTTGAATGGATTTGAATGGATGTTCCTGACAATTCTCTCCAGGCTGTGGTCATCCCTGCTGCTTGTGCACCTTTTTCTTCCACACTTTTCCCTTCCACATAACTTTCTATTCATGTGCTTTGATACAGCACTTTGGGAACATCCAACTTCTTTTGCAATTACCTTTTGAGGCTTTCCCTCCTTATGGAGGGTGTCAATGATGGTTTTCTGCACAACTGTCAGGTCAGCAGTCTTTCCCATGATTGTGCTTCCTACTGAACCAGACTGAGAGACCATTTAAAGGCTCAGGAACCCCTTTGCTGCAGGTGTTATGACTTAATTAGCTAATTAGAGTGGGACACTTTAGAATATTGAACCTTTTCACAATATTCTAATTTTCTGAGATTGTGGATTTGGGGTTTTCATGAGCTCTAAGCCATCATCATCACAATTATGACAAATCACGGCTTAAACTATCTTGCTTTGCATGTAATGAGTCTATCTCATATATTAGTTTCACCTTTTAAGTTGCATTACTGAAATAAATGAACTTTTGCATGATATTCTAATTTTTCGAGTTTCACCTGTATGTACAAATATATATTTACAAATCAATGAAATGCTCTGCTGCAGATTTGTATTTATTATCTTCTCCTTTCTGAAAATAAACTAGTGATTAATTCTGCTAAATATGTTTTAAAATCTCTTTTCTTCATGGTCACATGCATTCCATACTTTGATTTGAATGATCATTTGGATTGGGATAAAGTACAATTGGGATTTTCCCCATTAATATTACTTCTGTAGAAATACACTGTTTTTAGGATGTCTAGGAAAAACAAAAGCATCATGTACGTATATGGAAAGGTAACCTATCCAAGTCAGGCCTTTTCCCTTGAAATGCCAGGTTTTTATCACATATCAGCACATGTAATGTGACTTTTCTGCCAGTTCCGATTAAGAGTTTATGGATCATAATAAAAGTGTCAATGGAGGTGGCCAAATGTGGCCTGCAAAATTAATTATTACATAGCTTTTTTTGTTATTTAAGAACAGCCTGGCATAGTCTGAGGTTGTTCAGCAGTTGGTAGTGTTGGCCGGGAATAGTAATTATGGGAATTGTATAAGTAGAGGACATCCGTTTGGGAAAAGTGGTTCTATCGCAAACTGCAAACCGCCTTGCTGAAGATAACTTTGTGTCTCGAGAATCTTATTTAGACAAGCAATAAGGTAATAAAAGAACCAAGCTGTTACAAAAGTCATGGATATTAACAACACACTGAGCCATACTCCAGCATATTCCTAGAATAAAAAAAATGAATGAAAGGGAACTTAAAATTGCAAATACCCCCCCCCCCCCCCCCCCCGGTGTGTAGGAGATAACTTTTTTGTTGTAAAAACTTTTGGATTTCAGCTCAACTTTCAACTTATTAAACCAGCTTTCTTACAGTTTCTTTCCACTTCAGTATTTTTAAGGATGGTCATTGTTTGCAACACAATTGCAAAGGCCTGCAATAGTCCAAGAATGGTCTAACACTTTCTTAATGATAAACCTAGCAAGTTGGTGCTAAAATTGAGTTACCTTACAAAGGGGAGAGAAGGCTGTAGGCAAAAAATCTCTAAACAGGCTGAAAAAGCTATTTCTGAGAAAATTATATTCTGAGCGATTTGGCCTAGATCTAATTAAATCTTTCGTGGCATCTATTCTGCTGTGAGATTCTCTGGCAGACCTTGACCTCTATTGACTTTCTTGAATAAGTGAACTTAATTTCTTCTGAGAGCTAGCTAGCTAGGTAGCTACTAAGCAACTTTGGAAATATCAGCATCAGATTTGGCGTATGTGTTGGTTTCTCACACGCGTATTCTGTTCTGCTATTAGAAACTGAAATATCTTGTTGATTTAAAAAAGGTCTAAAACAACAAATCATGATAAAATAGTTATTAGGATAGTCAGTGGCACAAAGCTAACCATCTTGCTTTTTTCCTGCCTGCAACTTAGACTGAATGGCATCTGTCTTCCCTTATCTGTTCATCTGTATTTTTTTAGAAACTTTTTTTTTTACCAAAGTTTCATGAAACTGAACATAATATTCAAGACATGGGATTTCCCTGCAAGATCCGCCTCCCCCCAATCTTAAACATTACAATCCCATGAAAACTTCAAAGATTTTTAGAAGACCCAATTATGTTCTTTATTTTTTATTTTTTTTAAAAAAGGTCATTAAAAATAAATATAACTACTTAGGTTTTACTTTCCGTCATTTTTGTTTCAAGCTCATTAATTTATTGGTTTACAGTATTGCAATATAAGTGTGCCATGAAATAAAGTCTTAGATAGGTCACAATATTAAAACAATTGGAAGTCAGTAATTAATTTAAAGCAGCAGTAAAAAATAATTGGAAGGTAAAAATGCAAGACAGGGGAAGTAAAATTAGCATATTGCTGAGGCTGCAGAAATTGGGACGCTCACAAGATAGCAGCAAAGAGTTTGGGTTTTCTATGTCTTTAAAAGACCACTATCAGTCTTCCACTCTCTGTGTGTATATATTTTATATATATATAAAATATTATACATTTATTAATATATTAATAAATATTAACAGGTCGAATAAAGTGAAGATATGACTTAGGGAGGTGGTAAGATATGGGTGATTGGAACATAAAAGCAGGTTGAGATGAAAGTATAGATTTAAGGAAAAGAAGCGCAGGGTTCTCAGCATATCTTAAATGGTAAGAAAAGTAAATTTCCAAATAATGTTGACACAGGCTGTCTCTACAGGCTGAATTCAGCAATAGGAAACAATCCAGAAGCTACAAAAGGAGACAAAAACATCAATAGGTTGCTATTAGTTTGGTTTAGATCTAAAGTGGGCAAGAGTGCTTTAAATCCACATCTTCATAAGATGTTCTTATGGTGCTCACTCCCAGCCACTTTCTGGAAAACTGAAGTGATTGCAACACATTTATTGATTATATGCCATCAAGTAGTTTTTGACTCCTAGCAACTATATAGATAGATTTTCTCCATAATGATCTAATCCCTAACCTGTTCTTTCAGGTCGCATGAATGATGGTGCGCTCATCACTATCTGAGTCCATCCACCTCTGATTATCCTTTTCTTTCCTTCTACCTTTCCCAGCATCAGATCCTTTTCCAAGCTTCACATAATGTGTCTGAAGTAGAGTAATTTGAGCATGGTTAATTGTGCCTCCAGTGAGAACTTGGATTGATTTGTTCAATGAGCCATTGATTTGTTTTCTTGGCTGTCCACAATATTCTCAGGAGTCTTTTTCCAATACCAAAGTTCAAAAATGTCAATGCCCCTTCCTATCCTGCTTTGTCAAAGTCCAGCTTGCATTTCCATGGAGTGTCATAGGGAATGTATGGCTTGCAAGATTCTAATCTCTGTAGGTATAGACACATCACAGGATTTGAACACCTTTTCTTCATGTTTTTTTCATGTTTTCCAAATGCTTGTTTATTTGTTCCTTTATTGTTGATTGTTGATCCATCACCTCAGTATCTTTAATCTCAGTCCTGAGGGTGGTTTTACCCATTGTCATTAGCTTGCTCTCCTTTATATTTTAGTCCAGTTTTTTCCACAATGCTCATTGACTTTTAGTACTAGAGCTTACATATACTTTGCATTTTCAGTTATCAGGATAGTGTCATCAGCATATTTCAGGTTACTGATGTTTCTTTCTCCTATTTTAAAATCATGCTTATCTTCTTCCTATCCAGCTTCCCTTAATGTAGATTCTTCACATAGGTTGAATAAACAAGGAGAGAATATGCAATCTTGTCACACTCCTTTGCCAATCTAGAGCCAGCATATTTCATCATCTTCCATCTATACTGTAGCTTCCTGATACGTATAGAACATGAGGATAATGAGATGTTTTGGGATTTCCACTTTTCTGAGCACTTTCTATACCTTGATGTAATCAGCATAATCCAAGATTTTTCTATAATTGATGAGTTTTATTTATTATTCTTTGGCTTTCTCAATTATCTAGCATGCATCAGTAATAATGTTTCATGTTCTTTGGCCGTTTCTAAAGCTAGCTTGAACAACTGGTACTTCTTTTTCCAGGTAGGGCTCTAATCTGTGTTGAATGATCCCAAGCATTCTTTTGCTAGCATGTGAAGTTAAGAATGTTTCATGAGTTTACATGCTTCGCTAAGTTTCTTTATCTTGGTATTGGAATGTAGATTGACTTCTTCCAATTTGTTGGCCATGGTGTTATTCTCTAGTTTTGCTGGCATAACTTGGTTAGAACTATCACTGATTCTTCTTCTGTTGCTTGCTATATTTCAGTGGGATTACATAAGTTTTTCTATTATCACGTTTTGACTTGATAATGGCCAGAGCGCTGGTCTAACTTCATCTAGTAACAGATGTTTTTGTAAGTAAGGAATATTTTATAAGGTATCTCAGATGTTGAAATTTTCTTCTGTATAGTGTTTCAGTATACCCCTTCCATCTTCCTTTGATCTCCTTTGGTTTCTGGCTGTCCATTGACTTCTTTAGCACTACCAATTTGAGATTAGGGCTTTCTTCTGAGTTCAGAAATCTTTTCAAAGACTTTCCTTGTTTTTCCATCTCTGTTTCCATCTTCAATGTCTTGTGTCTTCTAACAGCTCTCTGAAAATCTTTGTTAAGCTCCTTTCTGAGACTTTTTGTTGATCTTGGCTTTGGCTTCTCTACTTGGCAATTTCCACAGTTTGTTCTAACATCCAGTTTGCTTTCTTCCCTTTCTACGTTTTGGCCGTCTCGTTTGACATTCATCCTTAATAACTTCTTTGAACTTCATTCCATAATTCCTATGGTTCTCTTATCAGTGAAGATCAAGATTTCAAAGTGATTTCTGATGTTCTTGAAAATGGTGAATATATGTTCAAGTATATCATATTGTAGAAACTGATTAGCTTTCTTTCTTTTTTCTGTAGCTTCATTTGGAATTTGCACACAAGCAGTTCATGATCTATTCCAAAGTCAGCACTTGGCCATGTCTTTAATGGCACAGTTGAGCTGCTTTTAGCAATAAAATAGTCAGTTTGATTTCTATATACTATATATTCTATATCTGGTGATATCAATATATAAAAGTGTCATTTTGGTGGTTTGAAGAGTGTTAGCTATGAAGAAATAATTGGAGTGGTAGAACCAAATAAATTGATCCCTGCTTCATTTTGGTTTCTTAAACCATATAATCCAATAAATTTCCTTTTTTCGACATCCAGTCTCCAATCACAAGCAGCATACATATTATTTGAATATTTTGTTGATTTCAAAATGGACTTGGAAATGAAACTCATCCAGTTTCTCTTCTTTTGCAATGGTGATTAGATCATAAATATTTGTGTCCATGGAGATTTTCATCCAGATCATGGTTGTCCCAAAGGTGCTTTTTTTTTTTCAAGAGGCAACCGGATGTTCTTGTTTTTCTTTGAAGATGTTTCACTTCTTATTCAAGAAGGTTCTTCAGCTCTGACTGGATTCCATTCCCCACCATCCACTCAGAGCTGAAGAAGCTACTTGTATGAGGAGCGAAACGTCTTCAAAGAAAACCAAGAAAGTCCAGTTGTCTCTGGGAGTGGGGGAATGCACCTTTGGGATATACATGAATGATCATCTTATTAACCGGTTGTCCATAAAATCTAATCAATATTATTCAATCATTGATTGCATTGTAGCCAAGCATTAAAGGTTGCTATATCTTTCCTAACTATCAAAGCAACACCATTTCTTCTTTGTTTTTCCATGTAATAAAAGATGGGATCTTTTGACTGAAATAGTCCCATCACAAACCATCTCAGTTCGCTGATGCTGCTGCAGATGTCAATTTGTAGTTGTTCCATTTCAACTTTCACTGTCTTGAGCTTTCCTGTGTTGATGCTTCTTACATTCCCTGTTCCTACTATAATGTTATCTTTGCAGCTTTACATTTCCTTTTCCTGTATGGCAACATTAGCAACTAGATGTCTGGATGGCTTCATCACAGTGATAATTACAGAATCCGTGCAATCGCTGAATCTTTTAGGGCAGATTACTGCAAGCATGTGAGAACTTTGAGGTTCTCCAAGGAGTTTGCATCTTTCATTATTTGACGCTGCAAGTACATTCGTTTAGAGACAGTTCAAAGTTACAATATCGCAAAGTGGCTTATGACTGTTTTTCACGCATACATTGCCATGGTCATATAATCAAAATTCAGATGCTTGCAACTGGTTCATGTTTATGATGGTTGCAGTGTCCCGGGGCCATATAAACCCCTTTGGCCTTCTGACCAGCAAAATGCGTGGGAAGGCCAGATTCACTTAACAAAATGGTGGCAAGGAAGGTCATAAAATAGATCAAAACTCACTTAACAAATGTCTCGCTTAGCAATGGAAATTTGGGGTTCAATTGTGGTTATAAGTCAAAAACTACTTACATTGGAATGTGAAGCAGGAGTTGTCAAACTTTTTGAATTGGTACTCGTCAGCCAAGTAAATAAATCTCCACTAGGATGGACTCTGGGCAGTATAAATAAAGTGCTAAAATATAAAACAGTGTATATATAAAAGTTAATAAGTTAAATATGCGTATTATAGGTCTGCCTGTCTATCTTTTATCTGCCTGCCTGCCTATCCACCTATCCATCTACCTATCCATGCATCCATCCCTATAGATTGTTTTGTATACCACTCCCCTTTTGCAGAGAATACTGCTTTGGAGGATCACATGTTTTTCAACTCTTCTCTAGGGGGAAGAAGATTGAATACTATTTAAACTACAATTCAGTTTATTGGCCCTCATCCAATTCATTGCTGCACTCAGACATTGATTTGGCAGATCACCTGCAGAGTAAAAGTGGAGGTCACACAACCCCTATAATGACGACATATTGATAATCAGTCATGTGAATAATAAGAATCAAGAGTCTCACATGAGCAGAAATTTACGGTAGTATGAATCATGGTCACAACAGACCCACAGAACTAATTAAAATGAACCATGAATTGAACCCAGATTAATATTTTAGGAAATAAATTTAATTTGAAAGATTTCATTTGAAAGATATTTGGATGTTGCATATTTTAGGATTCTTAATTTAAAATAGCAATTTCTTTCTAAATTCCCTTTTAAATTCAGGTGCTTGAAATAAACATTGTGGAAATCTCTTTACTGTCCTTTTAGAGTAGTCATAATATACTCTAGTAGACCTTTTGCAACCTATTGTCAGGCCATAATCTCCAATATTGATTATTTTTGCTGAAGCATAAATAAAACCCAATCATACATGTCAATACAAATTAATTTACTTAGCAGAACTTGATGATTCTGTTTGAGATTGTTGTTTTGTTCTTGCTCAGATTTGATATTCCATTATTTTTTGGATTTTTCTTTAATAACACATCCATGCAAAGTGGGCAGAGCTTATTTAAAGGGGTGGGGCTGTTCAAACTTGGCAAGACATGGTTAGGTTTCAAAGAGGAAATGTTTTTAAAGACCAAAATGATTAAAGAAGTCATTGTTTTCTCACAAGGTTAATAAGCAGGAGATGACCTGTATCCTTGGCAACTGAGAAAAGCCAGAGTTTCAGTGTTTGTCCCAAGGTTGAACAAGTGCTAGAGTGGACTAATAAATATACAGTATATTTTTGCATGCTGTCCATAGATTGTACAATCTTTCGTTAATTGATAATTTGGCCTTTTGGTTTAATTTATAGAGATTTGGAAGGAAACACTACATAAATGTGAATGCAGAGTTAACAATCATGCTTAAAATGAAAACCATCTTTAATGTTCTCTTTCCTGCTCTCAGATACACACACACACACACACATTAACATATATAACATATTTGAACCAAGGGACATTCCATAAATAAATCTCTAGTTTATTAAAACTATTGTATAATTAAAAATGGAAATGGTCCTTTCTATCTCCCTCATACTCATTCCATAGCAGAGCTACAGAAGTTAAATCATTCTGAAGATGGTTTTATTATGTGTCAGCTACACTACTATGTTTTTTTTTATAAATTTATTTTTGTTAAATTTTAATTCTATGTTACCGTTTCTAAAATCTCAATTTTGCATTCATTTATGAGATGTTTAGTTGGGCTTTCCAAGATACGGTCTTCCATATATTTTGGAGTTATATGCTAATATATCTGGAATCCATTAAGAAAAACTGTTAAAGTTTTTTCAAGAAAGTAAGAAGATTATTACAAATAAAAACTCTTAAATTTATTTTCCTGGAGATGCTGGGACAGAATCAGAAAAAATAACTGCCACCATTCCAAATTCCAAGTTCTGCAATAAGAGGAAAAAAAGAAAAGGGGAAACCTTATTATTCATATGATGGCCCATCTTTTAGAATTTTGCCAGACTGGGGAGAAGCAGTTTGAAAGGGTACAGATTTCCCTATATCCCACAAGTAAAATTCAGTGAACTTAACAGGATAGCTTGTAAGAATAGGCAACACATATACCATGGGAATAAGCCCTAGTTAATTTATTGGGGTTACGATATGAGTTGAAAATGTTTTTTTTTTTCCCTTTTGGGCTGTTCAGAATTTTTCTGTATGATGTATGATCCAAATTGCATGATCCAAAGCCAGAATTAACAAAACATTTAGAAATCTTTTATAATACTCATTAAAACTCAATTTCATTGTTGTTTGGAGAATGGCTTTTTTCTAGAAGAGATGAAAGAAAACAAGCTTGCCTTAGAATTAGAATTTGTGTCTTAATGGAAAGATGGGTAACAAGGCATAGACATACGACATTGTCTGACATGGGATCCCAAATAGTTGCAGAAAAATCTCTGCAATGAGAAGCTGCCCACAGGTCTTCCTTGGTGAGAAAATAACTCTGGTCTGATTGGCAGGAAGATCAGTTAAGAACAGATTTGAAAGAGATGGCCTTGATAATATCACAGAGTGCTATTGTAACTCCATGTAAGGGTTGGTGTATTACTTCTTTTCTCCTTTGCTTCTGCAAACATGTGATTAAATCCTGCAGTTCCTTGTTGTGTTGGTAAAGTTTATACTTATTTTATTCTATTAAACTGATGAACAAAGGAAAAAGAATAAATTCATGTAATGTAACTTTGTTAGCAACTCCATGTACTCCAAGTCTTCTTCCTTGCACCTTTGATGGTGGTGGGTGGGGAAACCTTATGCAAAAAATAAATCTCAACCATTCATTGATTCATATCAGGTATAGGTTTTTTTCCCTTGGCAGTGTTCAATGATTATTCTTTAACTAGTAGTCTCCATGCCTGAAAAACCTACAATTTTTGATGTTTTGATAGATGCCTAATACTGGGAATATAGTCAAGGAAACACATTGTTTGAATTCATTTTAAGATTGTAGGAAATTAATTTCATGTTCCTTAGAGCAACTCTTCACTAGTTAAAAGAAGACATTCAAGTTCATGCTTCCATTACTTTGGTAAATAATTTCAAATTTTGTCGCCTTCCTTCTACCTTCTGTGAAAGAGGCTGCCGAATTTGGGATCCATGAGCCTTTCCTCTTAAATCCCATGCTGTAGAATAGGAGTGTCAAACTCAAGGCCCCCTAGTAGAGTACTTAGATCTGGCCCACCTTTGGAATAGCGAATGACCAGCCCGTGGTGCTACTGCCAGCGAAAATGGAGCTCAGGAGGACCATGCACGACCCTCCCAGGCTCTGTTTTCACTGCAGAGGGCTACAGGAGGATTCCCCTCAGCCCTGCCCAGGCCACCATATGTTCACCCTGACCTGAGTGACGTCAAGCTGGCCACTCCCACCCCAGCCATGCCCATCCGGCCCCCTAAGGTCAAACACAATCCTGATGCGGCACTCAATAAAATCAAGTTTGATACCTCTGCTGTAGAACATCAGAAAGCGGCAGGACTTTTGAACTAGGTCAAATATTCTGTCAAATACGGCCCAAATTAGAGTTTCTATTGTACAGGCTTTTGACTACATTTTGTCTTCCCTGTTTTTTTTTTTTTAAAACAAACATGACTTGAAATAAAGCTTAAGAAGACCCATTTGTAATAACTGCAGTTAGTATTACAACTCAAATTTGTTTTATGATATACCTTACTGTTGTACAGCTGAGGTAAAAAGTCTCTCACGTGTCCTGAAGCACTCTTAGTTTAGCAAAGGTGATATATTGTGCAATGTACAACTCTCAGAAATATTGTTTAAAGGAAATACATGCTGTGTTGTTCTTTCACTTCATAGACCATTCTTTCTCTGTTCCTGCTGACACACCATTGGCAAAAGTGAATCAGGTTAGTGTTGATAGTATCTTCATTTGACTATTTTTTAAAAATTTCTGTTTGCTTTTGGCATAATCCATTAGGAAATTCTTCTGCACATTCCAGTTAGGGTATATGGCAACTGAAAAAAAAAACACCTGAAGTTAAGAGGTAGATGTCTGACTTAATTTATTGTAACTTAAAATATTGATCTTTTTCAGAGATTTCTGAGTTTATTTGCTAAAGCATTGAAACAAACTTGTAATAAGATAGATGAACTGTAATATTTCTTCCATCATATCCTGGTGATAATTATCTATACATTTCCCCCCTTTTTTGTGTGCATTAAACTAGGTTTCCTTACAGCATCAACATGAGGTTTTGTTATATTTCACTCAGGGGTGGGATATGATAGGGTTAACTACCGGTTCGGGATTTACGAGCTTCCCTGCACGCTGTGAGCCATGCGCCTGTAACTCGTCATCAGCATGCTGTGTCAGAGACGCAGTCTTTGAAATAGCCCTGTTTTCCTGCTTTTTTAACTATAGCTGTGCCTCGTTCGGCAGCTGAAGTTGAAAAATTAGAAAATAAAGGTAAGAGCCCAGGTGGTAATCAGATAAGAGCCCAGGTGGGCAGGTGGGCAAAAACTTCAGAGCTACCGGTTCTACTGAGGTGGACAGAACCGGTAGGAATCCACTCCTGATTTCCCTGCTGTCTTATCTATTGTAGACAGTTTACCTGGAATTTACATATTAATATTTGCAACAAGAGGCCCAGTTTTGTGTAGTGATTAAGGCATCAGGCTAGAAACTGGGAGATTGTGATTCCTAGTTCCTTCTTAGGCACAAAACCAGCCAAGTGACTTTAGGCCAGTCACTTTCTCCCAACTAGGAAGGAGGCAGTGACAAACTGCTTGTGCAAAAGTGTGCCAAAAACTGCAGGGACCTGTCCAGGCAATTTCCAAGAATTGGACATGATTGAATGGAAGAAACAAATTAGCAGTAAAGTATTTTTGTTCTTGTGATATTTTTCTGAGAAGGTACAATTGATTAATTTAGCCAAAGTAGGCTTGTAGGTTGACTTTTTGCATTCCCTGCACCTTTTTCCCATGTTAACATCCAACTCTTCTGCTTCCAAAATGAAAGATCCTATCTTTTGTAGTAACAAGCATATTGAAGATAGGTATTATAAAACTACAGATGGTCTTTGCTACCAGCACTTTGCTATTCTAACAGAGCTGAAGTTGAAGGAATGAATAAACCTGGGACTTCCACTAAATCCATATTTCATAGAAGGAATGCTAGAAGGAACACTGTATATTAGGCTCTGCAGATAGTTCAGATGCCTACAGATCCTTGTGAATGCTGACTTTTTAAAGAACTGTTTCCAAATCAGGAGAATGTTGGAAAGAAATAATGTAAAAGAAGGTTTCAGTGTGTGTCAGTATGATAATTATCTGAAAACAGAATGGAATTGGACCAATTTTGGTGTGGTAGGAGAAGCCAGGAAATGATTTCAACTAAGGTCTTTAGAAAAAACAACAATAAATGCATCCTGATTGTCTTTAGAGATTCTTAGTCATCTAAGACATGATTTTTCAAAGGTGTTTTTTCAAAAGGCAATTGGACCTTGAAGATGTTTAATTTCTCATCCAAAAAGCTTCTCCAGTTCTGACTGAATAGTGGAGGATGGAAGGATTAATATTCCTTGCAGTCATCTGGTTGTTAGCACTCTTTTTCTGAAAGTTGTAGAGGTGGTTTATCTGTGCCCTCAGGGTCACCAGTGCAAATGGGTGTGGAACCATCTTGGAACTGCTGAAGGGAATGAACTCAGGGCACAGATAAACCTCCAAGTGGCCTCCAAGTAGCCTCAATGAAAGTGAAACATCTTCAAGGAAAAACAAAGTCCTTTTGAAAAAGCACCTTTGGGACAAAATGCATCCTGATGCAAGAAGCCAAGCTCAGAAAATTGCTGTCTTCTCCATTCAAAGCCTACTTTGGTTCAATCACTCAAGTATATATTCTCAGAAAAACGTCAGGGTTTTTTTTTCAACCATAGTGAGGTGCTTGAAACATTGCATGTGATATTCAAAGCTTGGTTTGATGAAACATGCTCATTCTCCTCCCATGACATTTTTTTGTAACCAAAGATGAGCCTGTTTAATGTTTTGATTTGTTTAAAGTGGAGTTATGTTTGTATGGATTGTGCTATATTTGTGTGTGTGTGCATAAAGTCTTTGTTTTCTTTTTTGTTTTAATACTCTATTTTCCCTGTAGGATAAGCAATAAATACATACAAACAAAAAGGTATATCTATATAATATTATTTTGTCCTTTTCATGGCTTGTATTAGTAGAAAACAAAGGACACAAAAATATATTATACAACTAGATGAGATGGAACACTCTTTAACACTATAACTCCCCATCTAAGAACATGAGATGTGACCTTAAAGACCATCTGTGGAATTGACTTAGATCTTGAAATACAACTTAAGTTTATGATTTAGCAAACATACCAAGTTGCCAGCCTTCCCACTGGCAATGTTATTGAAGCCTGATTTCAAGCAGAATTATGTTTTAGACATGATTAGACAAAACAACTAGTGAGTTTAATTTTCAGCCTTCCGGAAATTTCAGCAGCTACATCTGAAATCACTCTGTGTTTTGCTGTATGGAAACGTTGTGGTCTATCTTCTTTCAACTCCATTTGCACTGTATGAAATTCTCATTATTAACATCCAGGAAATATTATAGATGCTGAAGTGTAAAGCAGAAACTCATCAATAAATTTGTTTACTGTTTTTTGCTGCAGAATTTTTTTGTGCTACAGATACTTACATTTGTCTCTTCTAGAATCCAAAAGAACACACATTCACAAATTATATTTGTATTTGAAAAACAGACACTAACTTGAAGTGAATAATCCTAATTATACAGAGTTTCATAGAATAGTTGATGGCAATAGTTGAGGGGCCCAGATTGTATTATGAATCAAATATTATAGATGTGGGTTCAGATTGCAGGTTTTGGGGTATTCAAATGCATCCACTCCACAAAACCAGCCATAAAGAACCTTTTATAAGTCGAAGTGTTGTTCTATTATGTTCAAGAAGCATATTCCACAGAGGGGAAAAAAATATTTCACCTTTATGAATTGAACAAATGAGCTTGCTGCCGGATAGCCACACCCTACATTTCTGAAAATTATTTGCTTTCTCTTTTGATGTGGTGTTGCTCTTTCTTTTATCTGTGCCATGAAAACTGCAGTAGCTTATTAATTATACAATTAATACAATTAAACTTGACTAATAATGTGTAAATTTCAATCTGTTTTCTAGAGGGCTTCTTCTGACATTTTCAGATTAATTTATCTCAGTGTCTTACACACTTTGTAACGTGCATTCACATGCAAATGTGGATGCTTATGTGCAGATATTCAAGAGTGAATTCTTCTGTGCCTTTGGGGTTTTTTGGTGTTTTTTTTTTAAAACTTTCAAGTCAGTGTTGAAATACCTGGTCAAAATCCCTTTAGTTTTCTTGGCATGGTTTTCAGAAGTGGTTTGCCATTGCCTCTTTCCTAGGTCTGAGAAAGAGGGACTGGCCCAAAGTCACCCAGATGGCGCTGGCTTTGTGCCTAAGGCGGGATTAGAATTTACAATCTCTCATGTTCTAGCCTGGTGCCTTAACCACTAAACCAAACTGTCTCTCCATCTGTGTCTAACTCCTGATATTTGAAGGAAATAGATTTCCTGATTTACAGTACTGTTCAGCATCAGCAAGTATCTTCCTTTCCCTTACCAATTCATATATAGAAGTGTTCATTCCAACCATCAATTTGTTATATTATCCACATGGCCAAATACAGGGAAAAAAAAGTGTTCTGTTAGTTTTCCTTTCTTTCTAATTCCTTTTTTTTTTTTTTTGCTCTGTGTTGTTGTTCCACCCAACTCCCACAAGACATATGGCCAAATTGTAAAACTAGTGATGGCCCTAGGTGGCTGAAATAATTAATGAGCTGTTTGGAAATGTATTAGCATCTGCTATTCTAATTTGCTATTAAGCACAGCTGTGGGTAGAAAATCTCAGATAGAAGGTATCCAACTGCATATTTGCTTCCCTCCAGCCTAAGCTGAAAGGTTCAGTTTTTTAAATTTTAATGAAATAATTTTGCCATCAAACAGGGTTAGGCTTAGTGTGCAAAGGCTATAAAACAAAATATTTTTCCCTATATGGTTTTAATGCTTGATGTGTTTGACAGGCAACATGATCATGTATACTTTTACCCTGTAGGAGGGCCCATAGAATTCTCTTGGATTGCCCCCAAGAAAGCATACATAAAATGCTCTACTAGCAACATTAATAAATAAAATGCATGTAATTAGTTAGTGTATATTATATGTATCCGTGTTCTTCCTAAGCACACTCCAAAGACGTTGGACAGAATCAAACACAGTTGTATACATTGCATATATCAATGTTCCTGTTAGATTTAGGTGGGCTGTTGAGGCGGAGTTCTTGAAAAGGCAAATGTCACGTTCTCTGCGAGTTACCCTGATTCTCTAGTTTGGTGATGGCACCAATATTGATCAGAATCTTTTTTTTTTTTTAAGAAAAAAGATGAAAAGAACGACATCTTTTAAGATTTTTTTAAAAAGAAAGACCCTTAAAACTGCTGCATTTTTACAGCGCTTTCCTTGATCATGTTTGGGTATGCATGAGCTGATGAATAAGAAAGGAGGGAATATGAAAAATGAACTTAGTTTTGTCAACCTGTCATTTTCTTTTTTATCTGATGTAATGGCACAGAATGGACCACTCTAAAGGGCTTTCATAAAATTTGTTTTGGCTAATTACACTTTTGATTACTATTATTTATCTAGGCTTTATAAAGAGCACGAGGAAAAAGAGCACTGGTGAATTCGATATAGGTAGTCCTTGACTTAACACTGTAATTGGCCCCAAAATTATGGCCATAAGTTGTGCAGGTTATTAAGCAGGTCACCTTTTTTGCGATGATCACTAAGCCAAAACAGCAGTTGTAAGGTAAATCTACCCTTCGCTGTGATGTTTGTTTTTTAACTTATGGAAGTAAATACCGGTTTCCAGTAAAAACATTGCAAATTGTGCTTATGAGACTGCGGGACACTGCAAACCGATGTAAATGCAAGCCAGTTGCTGAATGCCCAAAATGTGGTCACATCACCACTGAGAGGAACACACCCAACGAAACTGAATCTGAGTCACAGCCTGAGAGAGGTCCATCACAACTTCAAAAACTCGCTGAGTGACCAGTCATAAATTGAAGTTTACTAATAAAAACTGCTATAAGAATTTTTTCTGAGGCTGTTTTAAGAAAAGCAAAACAAGTGGTAATGTATTCATGGGATGGGGTGGAATAAGCTCTTTAGGCAGCTGTTACGGTTTTTTTTTTTAATTTATAATTTGAAAAAGTAATCTTAAAAAAAATCTAATCAGGGTACTTGATAAGCAAATATAAGGATAAATATGTAGGGTACTTTGGGGCACCACAACAAGAAAAGTCTGTCTACACTACAATCAAAATGGGAATAGGAAGAAAGACCTTAAAATAAAACAAAGTACATTCTTGTAGCCATATATATGCAAGGAAGCAGTAACAAGCAAGTCGAATTTATCCTTTAAACAAAAGAAAGAAAGAAAAGACATTGGTATGAATGTGTTAATTTCCTACGCTGAAAAACTGGGTGTTATATTTGTTTTAACTCATTTACATATGAACTTTACTGGCGTTCCTTGAGCGCAAATCAGGCATGTGTGCGTGTGTGTGTGTGTGTGTGTGTGTGTGTGTATAGAAGGGGGGAGGTAGGTAGGTAGGTACTGCTTAATCCAGTGGTTCTCAAACTTTGTAATACTCCCCAAAACCATAAATGAATTTTTGTAGTTACCCATTAGTAAAATTAGTGTTGGTTAGTTTAATAAATAATTAATGAATAACTAATAATGATGTTATTAGGTTTCAGTTTGTGCAGGAAATAAAAATGACATGTTAATCTGTATTCTATAGGACTTTACAAACTTTACAGTACCTCCTAACTATGGGTTCATGTTGGTACAATGAGGATCAGAGCCCAGTATAAGTTTTCATGTTACTTTCATATTGCCTGCACAAACTCAAGTAGAGTTTTTGACAAAAGTGATTCCTCCCATTTTGTTTTGTGATTCCCCAGGGGAGAATTAACCAACCCACTGTGTGCAAAACCTCAGAGTTATCTAAATACACCTCCTGCTTTTCTTCTATCATGACCTCAAAATTGGCTTCGAGAGTTCCCAGTGATTTCCCATCTCAGAATTGTGTCCAATTTAAATTTAAATGTTTAAAAATCTGTTTAATTACATATTGACAAATATTCAAACTAATATATTTAGGCTAATTTCTTTGTGGAAACTTTAGAAGACCAAGTCATCTTGGCTTTTCATATTTAGCTAAGGTTATGACATTGTGCTTCTGGAAGCACAGACATTTTGGAAATCGACATATCATACCTTGAATGTCAAATGCTAGACACCATGTAGTTTATAAATGGACTAGTCTGTTTTTAGCTATATTTTATATTAGCTGTGGAAAACTCTTGCCTCTGCAAAATTTCAGGAACCTTTAATGCAGATACTGATAACTGTTGAGCGGGAAATATAAGGTAGTTAAATGTAATTAAGTCATGTATCTCGGATAAAATTTACATTCTTTCTTTTTACTTTTTTTTGTCTACTTTCCTTGGCATGGAACCCAGTTTGTTTCCCCAATTAGATCTATTCCTGAATTTCAATTTTTAATTAATCTTAAAAGGATAAGATGCAATAACCAATTACTACAGATTATCCTTTGGGTTAAACATGATATGTTAAGTACCATGAGTTCAGAATAGTGGGGCAGCTTACAGATGCATTAATCATATTTTCCTAAATTATAAAAGAGTCTTGAGCTTGTTCTAGTCTAAGCAAGTTATTACTTCCAACTCTGTATGATGAGCTCCTTAGAGGATTTTTTTTTTTCATTAAAAAGCATCCTGCTGTATATAACTAGATTTACTACCCAATAGAATTGAAACTATCCTGACACCAAGTTGAAATGTAGCGAGAGTATCAAATTTATTGTCTTAGTGAAAAGTCATAACAAATTCAAAAAGGATATTGAAAATTAGTTCTTAACTTTATACCCACTAACGCAAATACACAGAGAAATGTATTTTTCAAATATGTGCTTATTATGAGTGTGGCTTATAAAATGCTCAAGTTTCTTCCTCTTTCTGAATTTTTTATACAGAGGAACTAACACTATATGTGAGTCCAACTAAAAACATAAATTTTCTGGATCAGTTAAGTTGTTCATTAAACAATTCAAATGTAATACAAAACGAATACCAATTAACGGGAACAACTATTAGTATAAAATAGAAATAATGGGCTAGATCTCTAAAGGCTAGGATAATGGTTTTAATCAGGGGTTAACACTTTTAAATTTTAGGAGGATTTTGTCTCTTGCTCAAGAGACAAAATGTGAGTGCCAAGAAAGCCTCCTTGAAGAAATGGAAATTTAAAGAATCTGGTAGTAACTTTTGAGACTGATAATTTAAGGCATATGATAATTTAAGGCATAAGGCATAAGCCTGCATCTGATAAAGAGAACTGCAGCTGATAAAAAATTAAGCCTTAAATAGTATTGTTAATTTTAGTTATGGAACTATCTTTTCCCTGTGGTTGCTATCAATCCTGTTTGCCTGGAGAAAAAGCAAGAGAAGCATGCACTGAATCCTATCTACAAGAAAGTCATATGTCAGGACCCAGGATGAAAGATTGTTTTTTGCCATGGCACTTGCCTTTTGGTACATCATCCTCCCAGTGGTGGGATCCAAATTTTTTTTACTACCGGTTCTGTGGGACGTGGCTTGGTGGGCGTGGCAGCGGAAGGATACTATAAAATCTCCAGTCAGAGGTGGCATTTGCCGGTTCTCCGAAGTACTCAAAATTTCCGCTACCGGTTCTCCAGAACTGGTCAGAACCTGCTGAATACCACCTCTGATCCTCCCCAAAATTGAACTTATGCTGAAGAAGCACTAAAAGCCTGGCTTTGCCATTAAGCTAGGGCTCTGATGACAAATGTGAGTCCATGTCATGGCTCATTGGAATGTGAGTCTTTTCAGCTCTTATTTATGTTGTCTTTAGATCTGGTTGTTTTTACTGTTTGTTTCAGTTATGGAACACCTAGAATCACATGAATGAGATGAGCAGCCTACAAATTTCTTCAATGAATAAATAAAATATATAATAAATCATCTCAAAAGATATTACCAGATTCTCTCTGAATATTGGCCACCATTGAGTCCACATGATTATTCTTCCACAATATCTTCTATAAATGGAATGACGCAGATTTTTTTTGTGATAGTCACCCAACAGCCAAGCACTTGAGAGAAAGTAACTAAAAGTTCTGGGGAGTTACATCCCTTAGATCTCTAGCTGAGCTAGAAATACAATAAATTCATTATTGGTTTATCAAACATGGTTTAGTCATAGGGACTTGTGACTTTGTTAGTCCATGTATGGTATATGCATATTATTGCATGTATTCATATTATTGCATATAACAAACCAATTAACGGTTACATATAGAAATGCCTTTTCATGGTGATGACAACCCAGAGGTGTGATGGCCAAATATGCTAAATGAATCACTTTTTATGATTAGTATAATCACTGCAAACAGTGTGTTGCTTGCTGGTCTGTCAGCAGTAACGTGGTATCTAAAGGTATTTTTCTACAGCAACTGCTGTTGGTGTATTTAAAAGGTTTCCATTGAAAGCACAGCATTACTTATTTTCATGGACCAATAGGATCCTTATGTTTGCATATTGTATTTTTGCACTGAATACATCAAGTAGCTGGGATGTATGTACAGGTATTCCTCGACTTACAAAAGTTCATTTAGTGACCGTTCAAAGTTATAACAGCACTGGAAAAAAAATGATTTATGAACGTTTTTCATATATACGATCATTGCAGCATCTCCATGGTCATGTGATCAAAATTCAGATGCTTGGCAACTGACTCCTATTTATGATGGTTGCACAATTCTGGGGTCATGTGATCACCTTTTGTAACCTACTGACAAGCAAAGTCAATGGGGGAAGCCAGATTCACTTAACATCCATGTTACTTAACAATTGCTTAACCGTAGCAAGAAAGTAAAATGAGACAAACTCATCTAACAATGGTCTCGCTTAGCAACATAAATTTTGGGCTCTGTTGTGGTCATAAGTTGAAGACTCCCTGTAATTCTGAGGAAAGATCAAGATTTTTGTTTTCCACTAGATATATCTCTGGTTAGTAAGATTTAATTTAATTCTCTGTCTCTTGTATGTGTAGACATGTATATAGTAGATTGTTTTAATCATCAGAGGTAGGGTCAAATACTTGTTTCTCTATATTGAATTGTTTGTTATGCGAGCACACCTGTGCCTGCCAAGAATAAGCTTGTCTGTTATAAACCAATTGAGTTAATATCAAAGATGTGTTTTCCTGTTCATGGTTAGCCTCATTCACTATGTATTAGTGGTTCAGTTCAAAGGAGCATCAGGAAGAACTGTGGCAGGCTGTTATAGACAATAAATTTATCATAGTTCTCACCAACCCCATGCCAAACCACACAGACTGTAAATAGCTATGTTTAAAGTCCTTCACAAAAGTCCTACTTTGCATAAAAATACTTTTTCCTCCTGATTTTAGCCAAGGCTCTCCAAATATAAGGAGCACATTTTTATTCCTGTTGTTTTCTCTTCCTTCCTGCGCTATGTGAAACGTTAGCCTTTAATACAATTATGGCAGGCTGGTTGAGGTTGTTACTGTCTAAAATTCATGTTTATGATGCTCAGTGGCTACATATCCCAGCGTTATGCACTGAGGGTTCAACAGCTTCAAGCTGAGATGGCCTTGAACCAGGAGAACTAGTCCAAGATAGTATTTCCCAATGGGTACCCTGCAGGTTTGCTGGTTCCCACTCCTGTCAGTGAAAGCTAGTTAGAAGCCAGAGAGAATCAACTTGACCATAGCTTGTAGATAGATTGTCTCAGGAGCTTTGAAATTATTCTCTACCTACATGTGATTAAGACACCATGATTTGGAAAGTCTACTAAATACACAAGGCTGTCATCTGGACAAAGAATTTTCTTCAGCATATTTGGTTTATTTCTTCAAGAAAAAAAAAAACTTGAGCCAGATGTAGTCTTTCTATTTTCTTCCCCAAAGATATTAATTCAGAAATAATTAGGAGGAGAAAAGAACACACAGCAAAGGCAGCTCGAGCTGCATATACTGCTTGGCATATTAGCTGGCTATGGAAGTAGAAATGAAGAGCATTGAACAGGAAAAGTGTAAGGAATGCATATGTTATGGCAGAAAAAAAATTAAAACATAGGAACATGATAATTGGCCTTCTGCATATTCATGTTATACATACACAGTTCTTGTGGCAGAATATATTTAGGAACGTTCTGGAGTGTTAAATCATCAAAGTATAAATATTTTTTTTAATAAAAGTTCAAATAACATTTTTGAAAATCATTAAATTTACTCAATTTTTATTGTCACAACTGTATCACAAAAATGCAGATCTAGAACAATTGTTAACAAATGTTTAAAAAAAAAAAAGAGAGTCAGGAAAATCTGTCTCCTTGAATTGCTGAAAGGAAGAGAGAGCTTGAAAAGCCAAACCCCATTAGAGTCACCTCATTGTGAGAATCCAACAGAAAACACTTTTTTTCAAGAAATTCACATACAAGCAAGAATGATCTCTTAAGCATTTTAAATATATAATTATTTAATATGTAATTAGGCTTGATAGAATATTGGAGCGAGCTCTATTTTTCACTGTACTGAAAAAAATATCCTATCATTTAGAAAATGAAAATGTTCTCCTTTAAACATTTGTAACCGGCTACCTATCGTATCATGAATACTTTTTATGGGTGAGGGTCTTTTGTTTGCTTGTTGTTCCTTTATCCTTGATATTTAGTGATGTGCATTCCGCCCCACCCCTTTTTTTTTTTTTTTTCTCTTGAGCTGCCTATATCTTTCTTCCTTTCATTGTAACCTGGCTACAGAGAATGTCTAAGCAAGCAGATTACTGACAGAGAAAGAATTGCCATGATTGGGTGTCTGCCAGGTTGTAGTCTTCGTGTTTAATTTTTGCTAGGTTTCAATTTCTGAATGTCTTGCTAGTGAGGGCAGAAGGGACTTCCAATAGTTCCAGTTCTCAAGGCCATTGGTGAGCCACACTGGGAATTGTAATTAAGCAACATAAGGTGGCTGGTAGGTTCTTTCTCCTGAGACAATTCCTATTCCAGTTAACTTGGTTTACCCTTCCTGCCTTCGTTGTGCTCTCATTTTGTTATTGTTGTCAGTGTTGTAAGGATGAGAAAACGTTACTGAAAGATCCTATGTCTCAGCTTCTGTCTGCTGAGCCCTTTCAAAGGACTCAGCATCTAAAGTAGATGTTTTCATTCAGATTTTTAATTTTTTGCTGGGAACGATTTTGCCTTTTTTTTTTTTTTGCAATATGTACCTAACCTTGAAACAATCTGTTTTAAGCTCATTGTATTTCCAGCATTAACCTTTGTTTTCTGTTGCTGTCCAGCTTGGTCATTTCCAGGGTTTTTTTTTAAAGTCATATCAAAGGCCAGAGAATCATTTCTTGGGTTAGGGTTAGGTTAGGGCAGGCTTATATCTTGGAAAGTAGAAGAAAATCCTGCTATGTTCAATTAATTTAACTGCATGTCAAATTAGGGGTTCTCATTTATTTGCTCTCTCTGGGATTCCATGCTGGTTCATATTGCTAC
This sequence comes from Bungarus multicinctus, assembly GCA_023653725.1. Lineage (NCBI taxonomy): Eukaryota > Metazoa > Chordata > Lepidosauria > Squamata > Elapidae > Bungarus > Bungarus multicinctus. The sequence continues at coordinate 186,174,086 of CM042834.1, forward strand.
ATTTAGTGGGCCACCAAGACTGTGCAGTTGCAACCTGTCTTTATGAGGTAATACATGTGAAACAATTAGGCATTTTTAGGAATACCTGGTAAGAACTACTGTGCATTTATCCTATAATCTTGCAAAGTGTTACAATTTCAAGAAAGCCAATTAAAAAAAAATTCCATTGGTGCAAAAGAAATTTAGGGACTATGGTTTTCCAGGGATCAGAACAATCTGGAGTCTAAATGGAATGTAAATTTTAACCAAACTGTACTTTCTCCTCGTTGTGTACCATTTTAATGCCCTGGGTTTTCCCTATTGAATTTTGGAAGAAAAATTAGTACGTATTGCTCTTTCGTTATATACAACTGTTTCATCTTTCATCTTTAGGGTAATGTTTTCAGAGTCAGAGAAGAAGCTTGTTCCCAGAATTCCTTGCAGGAGAGTTGGAGTCCTGAAATTGGGATTAGCAGTAGGGGTAGATAGATGGGATGCGTCCTAAGCCCAATAGTTCAAGTTCTTGGATGAGTGCAAGGAAAGCAAGATGAAATATGATAAATGTAAATAAATAAAATACGACTGGTTAGAGCAGTTGCGTCAAGTTGGTCCTTTAGGAAATTAAGTCTGATAAATCAAATTCACAACCTCCTCAGCAAAGCAAGGAAAAATTGATCAAGATACTTTGCTCTCTGCAGACATTTTATTGGTAGGTAATATCTCTTATAATATCCTCCCTGTTAAACTTGCTTATGAATTCAAGGAAAAAAGCTGTTGAGGTAAAGTAGATTCAGATGCTGCATTAATTATTTTTATTAATGCAATATGATTTATTCTCCATTTCCGACTGCAAATGCTTTAGTAATGCTTATCCTAATTTGTTTTGTAAGATACTCCTTTTGCATTTGTCTGGGGCTTATCTGCCTATCTAGGAGCAAATTGCCATCGCATTAATGAAAATATTTAATTCATATAATATAAGGAAATTATTCTGGATTTTCTTCATATTTAAACGTACTGAGTTAGCTGCTATCATAATGGAGAGGAGACATATGCATGCAAAAGAAAAGCCTGAAATCTGTTTTGACCATGGCCCTAAATTGCTCTAGTAACTCAAAGCAGGATTGGAGAAAAAAAAATACACTCCTTTCTTTCAGTGCTGACTGAGTTAATTATCATAATATAAGTGCATAAACAATGGCCTGCTGGATCAGACCTCGGGGCCATCTAGTGCAGAAATCTGTTCTCACAATGGCCAATCAAGGGCACAAGAAGCCCACTAGTCTACCAGCAGGTGGCTTTCGGTGGCTGTTTCCACTGCCATCAGGGCTAATGGCCAACACCAGAAAGTTGCCCTAAAGAACACCGTCACTAGACCCTTCATCCTACAGCCTGCAACGGGAGACACTGCAGGATTTGGTGGCATTCCAATAATAGGACATGAAGCCTCCTAGGCCTAATTGAGACTAATTGCATTTCCTTCTATGACTGTTGCTTGCTTCTGAGTCACGTAACATGGGGCTGTGCGTAGATTGCATTACAATTGAATTATCTCAAACTTTGGCCTTCATGTGTGACACACTGCCAGAAAGGTTAGCCAGCACTTTCTTTTCCCCATAAGATTGCTGATAATAAATTCCGTTCTTTAATGTGTTCAGACTGAATTCAGTTTAAACATTTTACATAGTTTCTTTTTTAAAAAACAACAACAACAGTGCATATCTTAACACTGAAGCCTGTTCACTAGCATTTCAGTCCAGCATTTTATGGCATCAAGGAAGGAGCTTCATAATTCTTAGATAACAATTTTTATTCATTTAGGAAAGAGCAGGTAATGCTTCTTATTTGTGACAGGTTTCAAGTTCAGCAGAATAGGAATTCTATTCTTCTTCTGCACTTGATGGTCCTATCCTTTTATTGTCTTACACGTTCTGGCTTACTTGGTTTAGCTCCAGCAGCATGTAAAAACAGAATAAACTGACCTCATCTAGTCTGTGTCTTTACAGAACTGATTTTGGTCAGGATAATGGAAACTGGAAGTCTATAACTTTTAAAAGTTCAGAACTGTTAATTAGCCTGGACAGAATTAGTTTTATGAGATGAAAGACAGAATATATTGGCAGCTCTGCATGAATATAATTTGATTCATTTTCGTATAAGTGGCTAGTATAAGTTTGTTTTGATCATGATGAGACTTAATTATAGCTATTTTCAATTGATAACAATTTAGTATTTTTTGATGTGAAAAATTAAACTACAATCCATACCTTTTTTTAAAAAATAGTTCCATTTTTAATAAAAAGCATTGATTATTATATAATTTGGAAAAAGGTAAAGTTTTGGAGTCAGGTAGAAATGCTAATGCACTTAACAGAACCCAGTACAGTGTGTGTGTGTGTGAGAGAGAGAGAGAGAGAGAGATTGTGTGTGTGTGATTGCGTGTGATTACATCCAAGTACAAAATATGAAACCATGGGAAACACTCCAACAAATAGATGTCCATATGACAAGATTAAGAAATACAGTTTAGGCATAACACAATTCTTTGCATATCTATTCTGAAGTAGATTGGTGCTGAAATGGAATTACTTCACACATATGTATAGGATCAAAATTTTACATTTACAAAATAAAGCAATAGAGATTCCTCCCTTACTCCTGAACTTTTACACAACAGCTGTTGGGATCAAACTGAAGTTTCATACTGAATGCAGTATGATGTCCAGATCCATTAAACTAATTTTTACCCTAATATCTTGACTTTCAAGGGAAGCATCACATTCTGTCATATTTTCCTATCTGAAAAACAAACACTGTAAAAAATCAAGACAGTCACTGAACTTGAAGCAATATTGTCCCTCTAGAGATCTGAAACCTGATTTCATCCTAGTTGTTTCAGTGTTCACCAATTATCCCTCTGCAGTCACAAGGCTAATTTCTGGTCAAGTAGCCTTTTCTATGCCATACATATCAGTCTTGCGTAAACTGGCATCATCCAAATGTATTGGATTAGACCTCAATACACCCTTGGCACAATAACTATGGGAATCTATTATAACTGGAGTGCAACAGGTTTGGGGAACAGTGCTCTACATTCGTGGTTTTCAACCTGTGGTCCGTGGATCCCTGGGAGCCCCACGATATCATAGGGAGTCCACGAAGGCGTGAAGAAATGTTATGATTTGAATCTTGAATTAGGTCCATGGCCACAAAAGGTATTTAAAGGAAGTTTGTGATGAAAAAAATGTTGAGAACTGCTGCTCCACACCATAGTGTTATAACAACACTATAGGGCATGCTGTAGAAATTAATTGGGTTGACAGCAAGCGACAGCCTCTGTCTCTCAAAGGTGTTTAACTTATTAAAGTTTAATTTTGCTTATAGGTAAGAGAAGCACCGGGACGTACTAGTTGCACCAAATTTTATAATTTGTAAGGAGGTTTCAACTCTTCAAATAACATCTGGAGAATAGAATTCTTCCCCTCTCACAGCAAAAGGCAGGAGTAAGTCTGTATAAAATACCATTAACTGACAAACCAGAAGTTTTTAATGAACATTTTGAACATAATCAGTTTTTATGGTTGTTTCCAATGTCTTATTGGTGTCTAGAGGAGAGCCCTCTATCTTATATATCCATTAAGTTAAGATTTTGAGATATTACTCTCCCCCTTAATATTATCTGATCTGTATTCTCCTTCGGTGCTCTTTAGCAGATACAGATTAAAACTTTTGTTTTAATTTCATTCTTTGGTCTGTAAAATGATACTAAGCTGCATTTCATACCTTTTTAAAAACAGTTCAGTTTTAAATCAAAATTATATAGTTTAATAATTGAACAAGAACAAGATTTAAAAAATAATGCAATTAATAGAACACGATGCAAAGTATTTGAATGGTAAAAACATGAGATCAAGATGTCAAGCCACTAAGCTTCAATGAATCTACATTTTTTTCTTGTTTCTGAGATTCTTTATCTCCCTTTAAAATGCTAGTTGATTGTATTAACATTTTTGTCTTTCTTTTTAATTATATTGGCTTCTATGGGAAGAGGTTTATTTTGGGAAAGTAAAAAAAAAAGTAATACATTCCTTTGGAAAAGAGGAATCCTGAGAATCCTTTCCTCACTTTGGACCCAAAATGGATTTGTACATCTTAATACATCTTGTGAAATATTAGAATAAAACATTGATTCACTTCTTAATTTCCCATCATGTTTATAATCATGTATCTTTAACCATGTATAACCTGCATGAATAGATTTCCATTTGCTTTTTATCTACTTCCTTGTCATGCAACACAAATATAATTCATACCCATGTTATATCCAAGCCAGCACATATTGCACACATTGTATGTGTATTGCACACATTGCACATATTGTATTATTTGCTCCTGTTTGTATGGTTGATGGCGGCATCCAGTAAAGTTCTCCCAACCTTCCATGCAAATTTTAAATCTACTCTTTTGTCCACCACTGCCACTTAAAATTGTTCTCTGAATTGGAATTTCTGAATTGGAATTTTTCTTCAAGAGCTGAACCATTTGCAAGTTAACCAGAAGGAGAACATTTCATAATGTTGGAGTGATCTCCTGGTTTTGTAACATTGTTTGTAGAGGTCTGTTGAGGAGTCCCAAATCTATGTTTAGTTTGTTTGTTTGTATATATACATGCAAAAACCTCTTAAATTCTTTTTTTTAGTAACCAGATATTCAAGTATGATCTTCTTTATATCTTAGGAAATTTCAACCCCCTTCCATGAAGCCACAAATTGTAGCTTGGTAGTTACTCCAGTATTCATAAGCTCTTTTTAACTAGCCAGACATCAGTCTACTTCCTTCCTTACTTCTGCTCCTTCGCCACATTAAACCTATCGGAGGCAGTTGGCCTCCACATATTAAAGTTTCTCTTGGGCTCAAGGTCACTGCATGAAGTCTGGTTGCTTTTCTATCTGTATAGTCACATCCTGTCACCCATTTCCTCTGTTCCTCTCAGCACTACTACAAAAGTCTATTTTCCATTACTTTCATAAAGGCATCAGACTGAATATTTCTTCTAAATATTTCACGCCTAGAAGAACTTAAGGTGAGTTTATAATGAGAAGATACAATTAACATTTAGTATGACTATCATTTGTTGGTTTTGTGCAAATTAAATTGAGATAGGCTTCTATCAGTTCTTTACTTGTGAAACATTCTAGAATTGCACACACACTAACAACCCCAATTAACACTAACCATTAACCATTGTTTCTCATTGTGATGTTCTTCAGTTGAACTTTGGATTGGAGAAGATTTGCAAATGATTTTGAGCAAATTTGGTAGCTGCCTATGCATAGAACTAGAACATAGTTGAAACCAGATAGCAGGAGGAAATTCCTTACTAAAAAGGGAGCTGCCCATTGCAAATCTAGTTTCTGATTGGCCAGTTTTTAGGAGATAGTGCTGTGTTTGCACTAGATCTAATATGGATGATAGAGAGATAACAGTTCACAATATTTTGTAAAGTGTCAAAATAACTTGTTCTAAAGACACTGTATGTAAAATAGTTCACTAACAACCTAAGGTATCAATAGAAGGCTTTGCATTAGGACTGCTAGTGTTTCCTGATTTAAAATAAAAAATCCTGTAGCAGGGAAATTGTTAAAAAAAAAAGAATGCGCTTTGGTATGATGTTGCTTATGGTATTTCAGGTTCTATTTCTTGAAGGTTTTGTAAGATCTATAATTAGTTGGCTGTTGAATCACATTACTGTTTCAATGCTTATTTTGGGTAAAGTAATCTCTCTCCAGCATAGAAAAAATAAAAGAAAAAAGATGAGAGCAAGGCTAAGGCCTTCTAGATTCTATTAAGAGATATTTGCTCAGGAGAATGCAAAGGTTTTCTACAAGTGTATTTTTGGAGGATTCATAACAGTTTTTCTTCCACAAAGGATTGTTCCTTCCTTCCTTCCTTCCTTCCTTCCTTCCTTCCTTCCTTCCTTCCTTCCTTCCTTCCTTCCTTCCTTCCTTGTCTTCCTACATGGAACTTGAGATCCTTCTTGAGCTAGATGTAAGAAAAATGTCCAGCATATTTTTTATTTAAATAAATTGTATTTATTCCCCAATCAATTCTAATATACCTGCTAATACATGTGTGTGTATTGTCATGTTAAGTAAAGGAGACCTATGTTTGAAGGTTGAAAGATTTCACATATTGAGTTATTTTAAACAATGGCTGGGATACAAAGAAGTCTATCAGGCTTAGGGCACTATATCTTTTTACTTCCCTCCGTGAAATCTCTGATTTTTTTAAAGTTACATTACAATATTCAAATATGTTATCTTTTAAAAACAGAAAAAAAGTTTCTAAACTTGGAAGTGATTTTACTATTCTTTAATTTAGAATGCAAATATAATGGAATTAGAATGTTAGAAAAATGCTTAAGTATTTATCTGAATGCATGGGGAGACCTAAATGATTTTTGTGTTTGCTGGATTATAGGCATAGCTTTCTGTGTGATCAGGAATTGAAATACCATAAATAAAAGTTCTGAGTTGCCTTGATTGGTCTACTTACATTGGAGCAAATACAATTTCCTTTTTCAGATTTCCCACTTGGGAACTACTGATAATAGAGCTGAGCCCTCCCATTCTTCACAACCTTGACAACATTAAGCTACATGAACTTCAACTCCCAGGATTCCCTACCTAGCCACTGGGGAATTCAGGGATTGGAAGTCCATATGTCTTAAAGTTTCTAAGATTGAAAAACACTGCTCTAGACTTTGAGTTCTCCACATTAAATGAACATCTAAATGGGATTAGAAAGTATGTGGTATATTCAGCTCTCATACATGGTTGTTTCAGTGCCATGCATAGCTCTTTGCAATGCTCTTTAAAGTCTCTTCAATCCTTAATCCCTCCAAAATGTTTCTTAATGCAAATTATTAAAATAATTCCATTAAGAATAAGCAAGTAGTTTATTAAATAAGAGTAATTGAAAAATCAGGGCATAAGACAACCGTGGTGGCCCCAGTGGTTATTGGCACATTGGATGCCATACCAAAAAATCTTGGATGGCACTTAGAAAATATGCACATTGACAAAATATCCATCTGTCAGTTGCAGGTCACAGTGCTTGGATCTGCATATATATACTACACTGATAATATCATAACATCCTAGGTTCCTGGAAAGTATCTGATGCATATGAAGGCGAACACCAGTTAAGTTGGTAGCTGTGACTTCACTTTGTTGTGAACAAATAATAATGATGCTATTTTTATGTTTGCATAATTTTCCTTTGGATACCAAATTTTGAACATTTTGTTTTGGCAGCTAGATTTTGAATAACTTTCTTAGTCTTTTGGGTTTCTTTTTTATTTTGTTACTGTATAATCCATTGATAATCATATGGACAGTATGCCACTGCTGCCTTTGTCACTATGGACAAACATGCCAATATTGTTTCCATATATCTCTCTTTCATGTGCATCTTGACAGCATATTAACATCAGCAGTTGAAAAGCTCCATTCTTTGGCTGACAGATGGTTCTCCCTGCTCTCTTATCTTCCCGAGACAAAGAAAAACACAGACACTATTTTGACCACTTAAACCACGTAGGGCCTTAGGAGGAAACTCGTCGATACCTTCAAATGTTCTAGAAGTAGCAAATAAATAAATAATAAGGAAACGATTTCTTCAGATTTTGGTGAAAACATGAAACCAAAGACCGCTCAGATGTAACTGACCATGAAGTTATTAAAGGCAGAGGCGCTGTCTTAAAAGTGAAGAGATTATATGTTAAATAAATGCATGCACACTGATCAATGCAGTCCTTCAGCAAGGCTTCTTTTATTTTCTTTTTGGGAAAAACCTCCTTTGAAATGAACCAAAGCTGAGCCAGCAACCTTTTGCTACGAGAATCCGGGTGTCAGGTGTGCTTTTTCCTTTAGCTCAAGAGCTTCGGTTCAGCTCAGCCAGATCTGTCCTGGGACAGTTGTCCTTGTTAATAGTTGACAATTGCATAGCTCTGCATTCTTGTTTTGCGACAGAACAAGCGGAGTGTTTGGTCTGAGTGATTTACTCATGGGCAAGCCAGAGTTAATAACCTTTAGAAGAAGCTTCAAGAAAAAGGCAACCATGTGGTACGGACAACTCGATTGCTTTTTTTTTTACCTTGTAGGGAGATCTTTCATTTGTTATTTCTCTCTCTCTCTTCCCCCCCTTCTTCCTTCTGATTCCTAAGCTGATGTGAGAACTTTCAAAACAAGGAGGAAGACAGCAGAGAAAGTCTTGCTTCTTTCTTCTCCCTATTCTTTTCTTTTTTTCTTTTTGGTTCCTTTCAGGCCTTAAAGGAGGACTCCATCCGGTATGTAAAGGAAGAGAATCCCTGCCCGGATTTTTTTTTTTTTTACCCTTTCCACACACAATGGAGCTTTCAAGAGAACCTCTCTCCAAAGGAATAGCTCCAGCCTTTGTGTTGAAGGGTGTGCCTGTTGGCAAGTCTTGCTAAGCAGACAGCTTGGCTGGTGATTAACAAAGGTCATTAGACTTTGGAATCTGGCAGGCAGAGTCAGATGGTATGTCTTCTGTGGATAGAAGAATGACTCCCATGAGGTTAAAGCACATACTGTGGAAGCCTTTTCTCCTCTCTTTTGCTTCTTTTCTTTCTCCTGGTCCTCCGTCTGCCTCCCTTTCTTCTATCCATCCTGTCTTAAAATAATAGCAATAGTAATAAGAACCTGGTTGCATTGCTGCTTCTTGCTTTGCTTCAGACCGGGAGGCCACCTGGCCAGATCTTTTTGCTTCAGCAAAGTCTATTGCTGATGGATCATTGAGGGTTGGAAGAACCTTCAGAGGTATTTTATCCATGGCTTTGTTCAAGGAGCGGAGGAAAAAAAAAAGCTAGTTTGATTGCAACCTTGAAGTCTTGAGCATCTATTTCCCCTTCAAGGGGAAAAAAAAAATTCTGGTTTCTAACCCTGGTCTTGGAAAGCAAAGGAGAAGCTGGAGAATATTGTGTGGTGGAGATGAGGCTGAGATAAGTGAAGCCATGTTGTGTGCAGGCTAGAAGCTCTGAGCCTATCTCTCCCTTACTTAATACATGGCTTGTCTGAGCTAAAATGGCTGCTCTGTCTGTCTCTCTCTCTCCCCCTCTACCTCTCTCTCTCCCTCTTAAAGCTCAGAGGACTAGGACAGCTTAGTGAGTCTTAAAGCGTCAGTGACGCAGGAGCTCATATCTCTTGAAAGTGTGATAAACACATTCAGAGAGAGCTGTGGCTTGTTTGACTTAGATGAAAAGACTATGCTGGGGGGAGGAGGAAGTTTAAGAAGATGGACAGTGAGAAGATCCGTTTCATTATTTTCTCTCCTGCTTTTTCCTCTGGAGCATTCTGAATTCAAGAAGAGTCGCCTGCTGCACCATGGCAAAAGGAGGGTGGGAGGGAGAGAGAGAGAAGAGAAGAGAGATTGTTTTCAGGTCTAATGGACTGTGCAAAAGGAGACTTATGGGGTGGGGCCTCTATGTTCACTGCTGTAATTTGATCCAGAGCAGATAGCAACCTCTTCCACACACAGTCTGGTCTGGTGCTTGCACATAAAAGATTTTGAGTCTCCTGATTGTTGTCAACATTGTTAGCTGAAAAGAAGGCAGGGCCAGCATTCAGTCTTTCAGGGCAAAGAGGAAGGTGAAGTGGGGCACCAAGAGATTGCCGTGGGTGTGCGTTTTCTGCTCATTGGGTCCACATTTTTAAAACCATGCCACCGAGAGGAATTTTCTTCTGATGCAGGATCCTGGTAGCGCTGCTTTTTCTTTGTAATACGGGTGGGAGAGTGTTCGGCTTTGAACATTTGATAAACATCACCTCATGTTACATGACAATGAGAAGATGGGATTTTGCTCAAAGCTCATTTGGGCTGCTGTTCCATCTCTTGGTCTGGTGGAGCTCCTAGACTAAATATGACCTGAATTGTGTGAGGAGACTTTAAAATAAGCTGCTCATTAAGGTGATAGCTTCTGGATTAGTCAAAGCTAACATACAGTTAGTGTATGAAAATAAGTAGGTATCTTATCCCAGTCTGCTACATATTTTCAACCTATTCAGTGATAATTTCTCAGAAGCATAGAAACTATATAATTTATCAAGTATTTAATCAGCACGCTTAAAATCATGAAGTCTGAAATACCAGGAGAACATATATATATATATCTTGCTAAAGTTCCTTTTCTATTATGCTATCTTTTTTCCCCCACCTTACAGGTTTGGAATTTCACAATTGTGGCCCTACACATTTGGAAAACATTTGGAGAGGGTTTATATAAAACAACATTCAATAATAGCTGGTAATATCAAAAGTAATAAACTTGGAAATGGGGAAGTAGCTCAAAGGCTTTTTGCTTAAAAGCTTGGACTCCTCATGGGAGATGTGGTGGCTGTACCAATTTAAAACTCAAACCAGCTGAACTTAAGCAAGTTGAAGATGTCAGCCTAACAGGGTTGTTAAGAAGGTTAAAATTGGATAAGATATAATATGTGTGCCACGTAAGCTTGGAGGAAGCATGGGATTAAATGTCTTAAGTAAATAATCTGCTTGGCTTTCTAAAAAATTTTCAACAATAGTTCCCATGCATTTTATTGTTGATGGCTTTCCAACATATGCTTCCTTGTTCTTTAGATGAACAGGTAGAGTGAGAGTAGAAAGGGCAATTGGGCAAGACTTCTGCAGTAATTATGAGTCACATATTTGAATGTATCAAAAGTACATTAGGTCCCAGATTTCTGAAAAAAGAACTGTTACTCTTCTGGTATGCATATATTTGCTTGGATATTTGTAATATTTGTAGAATATATGCTTGGAGAATATTTCTTCTCCTATGATGAATCTGCTGCTGTAACAGTTTTGTGAATGGTTCTTATAAGCAATATGTTTCTTCTCCATCTTTTTTCAGGTTTTCCTAATGTAAAGCTTAGCAACAAAGATCATGGAGGTGCTGCAGTGTGACGGCTGTGATTTTCGAGCACCTTCCTATGAAGATCTTAAAGCTCATATCCAGGATGTTCATACTGCATTTCTGCAGCCCACGGATGTTGCTGAAGAAACCCCTAGCCCATCGAGATTCGGTTCCATGAACAGTGACCAGGCTGAGGTGGAGTATTCTTTGGTAAAAGATGAATTTGCAGTGGCAGATGGGATGGCAGGTAACTTTCTATTTGGAATGTCATTCTGACAAGTTATCCCATTGCAGCATTCTCATATAATCATCCTAATTGCCATATCCGAATCTTATGACAGATAAAAATAATCAGGGATTGCTTTGAGGACAACCAACACTATGTGTTAACTCATATTCAGCAGGAAGCAACCATACCATGTGGCTGAGAATGTAGATTCCAAGAAGTATTCATCAAGGAATCTGTTACTTGTTCATCATGGGTTGGTTGAAAAGGGGGGAAAATAGCCACATATGATGGGTTGATCCCCCCAGGGCTGCTAAGTTTTTGATCAGACTTTTTTTCTTCTTCTTTTGTTACATTCAGAACAACACAATGACTAGAAAGCCATTTATACGTGAAACTCATAGTATGCATGCATTTCAAGATAAATATTTTATGGAACAGCTTAAATAGTTTATCTAGTTGCTAGCGGTCTTTCATTGCTAACAATATTTGAGAGGTGTGTGTGTGTGTGTTTAAATTATATTGGAATTTTATCCTTATTTGTTAACTAGTAATTGGGGGTGGGGGATGGTTAAATTATTTAGAAATAGTATATATGAATTCAGCACTCTAACTAACATTAAAAATGTGTATGTGTCTGAATTAATGTTTACATTTCAATTTCAATTGTGCTTTTCTTACTAACATTCCCTGGAAGATAGTTGTAAAGGATAAGGTGGTAGGGTGTTGTTGTTCTTTTTTGACATCCTATCTAGTATTTATGAATCAAATACCTTGGGAGGAAAGACAGCTTTGAAGGGGGAAAAGAAAAACAAAGAACAGCACTGTAGTAAGCATACTTCACAGATAATATTTACTATTTATTCTTCTTTTTTAGGGCAAAATGCAGCTCAGCTGGGAACTGGCAATTACTATAGCCATAGCCAGGGTTATTATGGCCAACATATGCTCTCCAAATCAGCAAGCAAGTTTTTCCAGTGTAAATACTGTGTACGTTATTTCCGATCCAAAAACCTTCTCATAGAACATACCCGGAAAGTCCATGGTGCTCAGACTGGAAGCTCTCCAACTGGATCCACAAGTGCTGGTTCCTTAAACTACAACATCATGATGCACGAAGGCTTTGGGAAGGTATTTTCATGCCAGTTCTGCACCTATAAATCTCCAAGACGTGCACGGATTATAAAACATCAGAAGATGTACCACAAAAACAGCCTGAAGGAGAGCTCAACCCCTCCTGCTTCTTCAGCTGCTATATCTGAATCAACCTCTACGTCTGTCTCGATGCAGGATTCATGCAAGGAGCTTCCAGCTGAAGTTGTTGAGCGTAGTATTTTGGAGTCTATGGTCAAGCCTTTAACCAAATCAAGAGGCAACTTCTGCTGTGAATGGTGTACCTACCAGACACCCCGAAGGGAACGTTGGTGTGATCATATGATGAAGAAGCATCGAAGCATGGTGAAAATACTGTCCAACCTGAGGCAGCAACAGGATGGGACCAATATGTCAGATGTTGTAAACAAGAGTCCCCCAAGCCCTCCCCCAAACTCTAACTATATACCCATGAATGCTTCTGGGCGAGAGATGCCCAACGCAACTGTCCCAAACTACAGGAGTTCAGTAAACAATTCTCTTATCAGGTCCAATGCCTCTTCAAAATTTTCCTCTGCTTCCTATTCTCAGATGAAACATAAGGCTCCTCACAACTCGGGCATTGTTAATTTGTCTGATCGATCTCGTTATGGGGTTGGTGACATGGCAAATTCTACTGATCTGGATACCAACAGCATGTTGAATGACTCCAGTTCAGACGATGAGCTCAATGAATTAGACAGCGAGAATGGGTTGAACTCTATGGATCATCAAAGCTCGGGACTAACTGCCGAGCAGCTGATGGGATCTGAGGGCCACAAGTTACTGGAAACCAAGGGGATCCCCTTTAGAAGGTTTATGAATAGGTTCCAGTGCCCTTTCTGCCCTTTCCTTACAATGCATCGGCGAAGCATTTCTCGCCACATTGAAAACATCCACCTCTCTGGAAAGACGGCCGTCTACAAATGTGATGAATGTCCTTTCACCTGCAAGAGCTCTTTCAAGCTTGGTGCTCATAAGCAGTGTCACACTGGTGCAGCATCGGACTGGGATGCCGTGAATTCCCAAACTGAAAGTATAGCTTCTTCTTTAAATGAAAGTACCATATCCTACGAAGGGGGAAATATAAACGGCAGGAAATCCGGGGGGATCATGGATTCCATGCAGCAGCAGCAACAGTCTCCGCAGTCCAATTCGCAACATCCGTATAAATGCACCATGTGCAATTATTCCACCACAACTTTGAAAGGTCTTCGGGTTCACCAGCAGCACAAGCACTCATTTTGCGATAACTTGCCAAAATATGAGAGCCCATCAGCAAATACCCTGCAAGACAGCGAGCCCGATGCTCATGCTTCTCCCAGCACTGTGAAGAAAAGCCAGACCTCAATTCTTGGACTGTCTTCTAAAAACAACTTTGTAGCAAAAGCATCTAGGAAGATGTCCAATGACTTCCCCTTAGATCTGTCCCCAGTCAAGAAAAGAACCAGAATTGACGAGATTGCCAGTAATTTGCAAAGCAAAATCAATCAGAACAAGCAACAGGAAGATGCGGTCATTAATGTGGAGGATGATGAAGAGGAAGAGGATGACAATGAAGTGGAAATAGAAGTAGAACTGGACAAGGAAGAAGAACAAACAGAACCACTGATGGAGATAGCGGCATTTGCTTCCCAGCAGATATGGGGAAGAGACACAGGTGATCCTCAGAAAGAGCCCAACTACAGGAATATTCCCCATGATTATAGCTCCACCAATGGGGCAGAAATTGAGCTAACTATATCTGAGGATGAGGAAGAATATTATTGTTCTTCGGTGGGTTTGAAGGATCCAGGACTGAATTCATCTATTCTAGGCAGCCAGGTAAGCCTATATGGATCTGATCAAAACAATGAGAATTCAGATTTTGGTGATTCTGGAAGGCTTTATTATTGTAAACACTGTGATTTCAGCAACAAATCTGCCAGGAGTGTTAGCACTCACTATCAACGGATGCATCCCTACATTAAATTCAGCTTTAGGTATATTCTTGATCCCAACGACCACAGTGCAGTATATAGGTGTCTTGAATGTTACATTGATTATACAAACTTTGAAGATCTGCAACAGCATTATGGGGAGCATCACCCCGAAGCCATGAATGTATTAAATTTTGATCATTCTGATTTGATCTATCGCTGTCGCTTCTGCTCTTACACCAGCCCCAATGTTAGGAGCCTAATGCCGCACTACCAAAGAATGCATCCGACCGTTAAAATTAACAATGCCATGATATTCTCAAGTTACGTAGTGGAGCAACAAGAAGGGTTAAGCTCAGAATCGCAAACGCTGAGAGAGATACTGAACTCTGCTCCGAAAAACTTGTGCACTTCGACCCCAGTTGCACGTGGGACTTGTGGCATACCTGCTGCTTTTAACAAAAGTTCTTCAAAGGGCAATAGCCCCGAATCTGAAAGCCAAAAAGAGTCAACAGTCAACAGTGTTGTCGTTTATGATTGTGATGTCTGCTCCTTTGCAAGTCCCAACATGCATTCCGTCTTAGTGCATTACCAGAAGAAACATCCCGATGAGAAGGCTTCATATTTTAGGATTCAAAAAACGATGCGTGTGGTGTCAGTAGAGAGGGGGTCTGCCCTGGCTCAGATGGCTTATGAACTGGGGTCACCTGGCTCTCCCAAAATGTCACCATTACCACCTCCACCACCTCCAGACCTTACCACAGAGCTTTACTACTGCAAACATTGCTCTTACAGCAACCGGTCAGTGGTTGGGGTATTAGTGCACTACCAGAAAAGGCACCCAGAGATAAAAGTGACTGCCAAATACATTAGGCAGGCACCCCCGACTGCGGCAATGATGAGAGCTGGAGAGATACCTCCTGGTGTTCGTAGACCTACTGTTTCTATGCAGCACCTGAATAGGGACGGCTCTGATGGTACTGTAGCTCCAGCAGAGAACGAGATGTTCTTCTGCCAGCACTGTGATTATGGAAACCGGACTGTAAAAGGGGTCCTTATTCATTACCAAAAGAAGCATCGTGATTTCAAAGCTAATGCGGATGTGATTAGGCAACACACTGCCACCATCAGGAGCCTCTGTGACCGGGGTCAGAAAAATTCCCCTGGTGGCTTACAAATTCCTACTTCTGGTTCCGAGCAAGAAAGGGCTAAGTTAAGAGCTCTCAAATGCAGGCAGTGCTCTTATACATCTCCTTATTTCTACGCATTGCGGAAGCACATTAAAAAGGACCATCCAAGCTTGAAGGCTACTGTCACATCTATTTTAAGGTGGGCATTTTTGGATGGTTTAATAGAAGCTGGATATCACTGTGAATGGTGTATCTATTCTCACGCGGAGCCCAGTGGCCTGCTTGTGCATTACCAAAGGCGACATCCTGAACATTACGTTGATTACACATATATGGCAACAAAACTCTGGGCAGGGCCAGATCCTTCACCTCCAGCCTTACTAATACCATCAGAAATGAAAATATATAGGTGCAGAGACTGTATTTTTGAAGCCTCTTCCATTTGGGATATCACTAATCACTACCAAGCTTTTCACCCTTGGGCTATGAATGGAGATGAATCGGTGTTACTAGATATTATCAAGGAAAAAGATGCTGTTGATAAAATGAACCCAGTATCTGATGGTATTGGTGCCAGAATAATTTCAGAGGATCATTTAGGATTGCCACAAGGGGACCCAGATACTGAATATGCAGAAGAGTCAAACCTTATCCAAGATAAAGCTCTTCAGCTCACCTCTGTGAATCCTGCAATATCCTCTACGCCGTACCAGTGTACAGTGTGCCAGTCTGAATATAACAATTTGCATGGACTTCTCACCCATTATGGAAAAAAACATCCCGGGATGAAAGTTAAAGCTGCAGATTTTGCACAAGACATTGATATTAATCCAGGAGCAGTGTACAAATGTAGGCATTGTCCTTACATTAACACACGCATTCATGGCGTTCTTACCCATTACCAGAAGAGACATCCTTCTGTGAAGGTTACGGCAGAAGATTTTGTGCATGATGTGGAGCAACCTGCTGATATGAGCCAGAATGACGTAGAGGAAACGAGCAGGATTTTCAAGCAAGGGTATGGTGCTTACAGGTGTAAATTGTGCCCCTACACGCATGGCACTTTGGAGAAGCTCAAAATTCATTATGAGAAATATCATAACCAGCCTGAATTTGATGTATTTGCACAGTCTCCTCCAAAATTCCCTGCCTCCATGGAGTCCGAAGTTCTTGCTGAAATTAAGCCCTCCCCTGAGATGGTTCCAGAAGATCTCCTGGGAGACGATTCACTACCATCATCCCACTTCTCCAGTTCCCATTTGGTTTCTCATACTGTGTTCCGCTGCCAGCTTTGTAAGTATTTTTGTTCTACCCGGAAAGGGATAGCTAGGCACTACCGAATAAAACACAACAACGTTCGGGCACAGCCAGAAGGCAAGAACAACCTGTTTAAATGTGCCCTGTGTTCCTACACAAACCCTATTCGTAAAGGTCTGGCTGCGCATTACCAGAAGCGGCACGACATTGATGCTTACTACACGCATTGCTTAGCAGCCTCAAGGACTATAAGTGACAAACCCAACAAAGTGATCATCCCCTCACCCCCCAAGGAGGACTCTCCTCAGCTCAGTGAGGAACTGAGAAGGGCAGTGGAGAAGAAGAAATGCTCCCTCTGCTCCTTCCAGTCCTTCAGCAAAAAGGGCATAGTCTCTCACTACATGAAACGCCATCCTGGAGTATTCCCCAAGAAACAGCACGCCAGCAAGCTTGGGGGCTACTTCACTGCGGTGTACGCGGACGAGTATGAAAAGCAGCCGCCTCCCCCAGAAGAGAGAAATGATTTTGAGAAGCCCGAAGTGGAGGTGGAGGCTCCAGAGATGGAGTGGCTTCCCTTCCGGTGCGTCAAATGCTTTAAGCTGTCCTTCAGCACGGCCGAGCTGCTCTGCATGCATTATACTGACCACCACAGCAAGGACCTGAAGAGGGATTTTACCATCCTGGGAAGTGGGGCCCGTTTCCAATGCAGGCACTGTGACAGTAAGCTGCAAAGCCTGGCGGAGCTGACCACCCACTTAAATGGCCACAATGAGGAATTCCAGAAACGTGCCAAACGCCAAGAGAGGAGGAAGCAGCTTCTGAGCAAGCAGAAATATGCGGATGGTGCTTTCGTAGATTTCAAAGCAGAGAGGGTAAGGGTCTGATTTTGCATTACTTCTTTCCTATTTGATATTATTATTTCCTCTTCCTTTCCTCTTCTTCCTCTCCTTCTCCTTCTTCCTCTCTATCCTCCCCACTCAGCCAAGGTTATTCATTTCTTATTATTGCCCTTGGTAACTGAAAAGCCACAGGTTCTACAGTCATTGGGTGGTGCCAGTAAGTTCCATGCCCATTGTTTCCTTGTTTCATTGCTTTCCTCCTTTAGACTCCTGGCATGCCGTTTCATTTCCTCCTTTCCTAAGTTTTCATTTCAAAGTGAATTTCTCTTTGAATAAGAAAACCACAGTTGTTCTTCTTTCTATCTGTTCCTCTGTCCCCGTGTCAAATATATTTCTTGTTCTTGACCAAAAATACCAAGAATGCAAGGAAATAATTGAGAAGAAAATCCGGTACAAAGCCCTTTGTATCTGTGGATGTAAACCAATCTCTTTAAATGAACTGCATATTAAATTAAACCCTTAGTTTGCTTGATGATATATGTGTGAGAACGTTCTTTTGGAAATAGTCAATGAGTGAATGTCATGTGGAATAAAACTTGCTCTTAGTGGCATTCTGTCATACACAGAGATGTTTCAGCAAGTTGGTGCTAGAGAGAAAAAGGAAATGATAAATGCATCTCATTGGATCAAAAACTACCTTCTGGTTTTGCAGAGGAATAATTTTCAAGTGGGATCCCAGTGGAATAAAGTCTTGAGACTGATTGTCAAATTAATGGGGATCTGAATATTTTTGGTGAGTGAAGAAATAAGAATATGGCAGATTATAGAAATGATAATGATGGCTCAGCAGTCTGGAAAAAGGATCAGAATGATCAAAACCGGGAAATTAGGAAAACCTAATGGTCACAGCTTCTGAAGAGGTTGTGTTTGATTGGAATGATTCAGTGTTTATCAGTTTTACAGCAAATTCAGTCTGAATATCTAAAATTTGTCTGAAATGTCTGTACATACTACAGGTAGCCCTCGGCTTACAACTGTTCATTTAGTGACCGTTCAAAGTTACAGAGGCACTGAAAAATGTGACTTATGACCGTTTTTCAAAGATACAACCTTTGCAGCATCCCCATTATCATGTGATCAAAATTCAGATGCTTGGCAACTGGTTCATATTTATTACCGTTGCTTTGTCCCAGTATCATGTGATCACCTTTTATGACTTTTTGACAAGCAAAGTCAACGGAGAAGGTAGATCCACTTAAAAACTGAGTTACTAACCTATCAACTGCAATGTTTCAATTAACAGTGTGGTGAGAAAAATTGTAAAATGAGGCAAAATTCACTTAACAAATGTCTCACCTAACAAAAATTTTGGGCTCCATTGTAGTTGTAAGTCAAGGACTACCTATATTAGCTATTAGCTCTCTGCCTTCAGGTGCAAAAGATTCGCCTTATTTTAAAAATCATACATTATTTAAAAAATAAAAAAGCTTCTCTTTGGTACTTCCATTGA
This sequence comes from Bungarus multicinctus, assembly GCA_023653725.1. Classification (NCBI taxonomy): domain Eukaryota; kingdom Metazoa; phylum Chordata; class Lepidosauria; order Squamata; family Elapidae; genus Bungarus; species Bungarus multicinctus. The sequence goes on from CM042834.1 coordinate 186,193,010, forward strand.
CCAAGCTGGTTGACATTTAAATAATTGGGAACTGTATTCCAGCAGATAAAGAGAGCACCAGATTAAGGGAGACTTCTGTGAATAATTTTATTTTTAAAAAATCCTTACAAAGGACACACAAATTCTCAATTAAATTTCATGGTGCTTACAGGTGCTCACAAACATAACTGCTAGAGTTGCTCCCCATAGAGAAAGACATTAATGTCCTGTTGGTTTAGCATAGCTGCAGCTAAAAGGATGTTATTTGAGTGGGGGAAAACTCAATGATTTATGTTTTTATTTTCTTTCTGTGTACAAACTCAAGGTTTTGGCATCCTATTTAGTATTGCTAGTAGAAGAATGTAGCAAACTGAGGTTGAGTTTTTCTACATGCCCCAAGGGTTTGAATCAATATTGTAATAGCACGCTGTATCTATTTTGGGACTTTTAAACATCAGTTTTTAAAATAAACTCATGCTGCCTTAGAGTTTTACTTATTCCAAGAAGCAGCATAATGTTGCCTTTTGTATTTAAGTCTACAAATTTGTGACATTGTTTAGAGCTGTGTTTTTCAATCTTGGCAGCTTGAAGATATGTGGGTTTCAACACCCAGAAATCCCCAAGCAGTCCTGCTGCCTAGGGAATTCTGGGAGTTGAAATCCACAGGTTTTCAAGCTGCCAAGGATGAGAAGCACTTACTTAGAGAAGGAATGCTTAATTAAGTTTCACGTTTTATTGCCTTGCAGCCTTTTGGCAGCTTGGAAGAAGTTTCGAAATTGAAAGAGAGGAAGGTTGTAGGATACAAATGTAAGTTCTGTGTCGAAGTTCATCCGACTCTCCGAGCCATCTGCAATCATCTTCGTAAGCATGTGCAGTATGGGAATGGTTCTTCAGTCTCTACTGGAGTCAAAGTGAGTTTAAAGGTTTGTTTTGGGGTTAAATCCTTGGATTCAGCCAAAGGAGGAAGAAATCCCTAACCTCTTTTGTGAATCGGACACGACCACAATCAGAAATAATATGATAATATAATGCTAATAATATATCAGCGTTTATAACATGATTTCTATGTAGCTTTCCCTTTTTTATTGGACTTAAGCCTAGTTCCTTGTGGGCAGATTATATGCACCCATATTAATGTTATCATAACACAATAATGTGAAATCATAGTTGCCAGTTGTTTGCTAGTATTGGTCTTCACATCAATTCCCACCCCCCAAGAATCTGAGATGTATCAGTGTATCAGCATAGCACATGTGTGGATCCAAACAATGTAGCCGTTTGTAACCGCAGCTGGAAATTTTGTCAACATTTCTAATTCAAATTTTTTGATATGGCGCCCTTTGTGCCAATATCTACTGGGACCTCCATGACTGATTTGTGCCATAGTCTTTTAACTTTAATTTTCAGATTGGGATACTTTGCAATCTTCTCCCGATTCTTCTATTCTACTATCTCCTAGAATTGCCACATCAATTACCCACACTTCCCTTTCAACCACAGTTAAATCTGGTGTGCTGTGAGTCAAGACTTAATCAGTCTGTATTCTGAAAACTCACAATAATTTAACCTGCTCATTTTCACCTACTTTCAACTCTATATTCCCACCAATTTTTTCATTACTGGCACAGATGTCCCAATGAATCATTTTGGTGATTATGTTATGTCGTTGTTTATAATCAGCTTGTTTGGTCTTCAACGAGCTGAGTATATGATCTACTTTTTCTTCTGCTTCTTTGCCAAATCTTCACTTTGAATCATTTGATGGTTTTTTTTTTCAATTCTGGACTTGATTTCATTAATTTGGATAGCTTGCCCCTGATATTATTATCTATGTACAATAATGTAAAGTCAGTGCAGCCAGTTCTTTAGCTGGTGTTGGCCTTCATATGCATTAAGTTCTTCCAAAGAAGCTAGGATGACATAAGGTATCTGGGTAACATATGTGCGGATCCAAGCACCATTATTATTAAATTTATATGCTGCCTGCCTCTCAACGATCCTCAGCAGCTTACAACAAATAGATATGCTAAATTGTTATTGCTCTTTTATGGAACCTTGAGAAAAGGTTTGGACCAACATCTCTAAAAGCTTTATACTAATATAGCCAATCTGTTTTCTGGAAGCTACTGATGGAGGTCTTGGTATATGCTGCCTTAGGATCCTTGGTTTGAACTGTTTTCTGTCTTCTAAAAAAAACAGTAGTTTGCTTCCTTTTATATGAGAAGCTGCTCTTGAGTATTAGATGTAAAAACCTCAGAAGCCAGAGGAATTGGCTACATAAAGTTTCCAAGGACAAGGTTGCTTCTATAGCGTTCTTCCATGTTTTATTTTTAAATAAATGTTTTGTATATAATGTTATCATTTCTGTTTAGAACGTTACTGCCTATTGTACACTTATTTATATAAAATTCTTTGTAGCTATAAATTATGAAAAAGTGTCGAATGAAGGCCTATTTGTCCATTGCACATAGTTTCTACATAATTCACCTGTAGTTGCTGCAAAACATGAACTTTTGATTTTAAGTCAAAATATAAGTTTAAGTTTAGTTTTCATTTAGAGACGACTTCTTTAATTAAATTTTGATATGAGATATGTTAGCACAATAAATGAAACTTACTGCAAATGGCCCCTTATTTGCATTCTGCCATGTGTCCTATCTTTTTACGCATACATGCTATTGTATGGAAAACATGCTTTTTCTTCAAATGTGGCAGTAAATGATTTCTACAAGTTTATTTCCTTCCCAAGTTTTTACAGGCCACGACCAGAGTTTACATGCCTTCTGGTAATGGCGGTTAGTAAACCATCTGTGGATCTTTATTTAAGGCTGACAGATTGATATATTTTATAAATTAATGCAAATAAGTTAATGCGCCCAGTAGGTGAGAAAAGTAATGAATACTGTGTACTCTTTTTGATATTCTTCTTATCCCCTGCTCTCCCCCGCCTCCTACCCCAAATTAAATCTACATTACTTTACTCAAGCTTGGACTTTTTGAAACAGATCTATAGAAGCCAGTATATAGTTGCCAGTTGAATAGTTTGAAAAATATTTGTTTGGGCAAATCTGCAAAAAAATAAATAAAATAAAATTGAAGGCTTGTAGTGTAGTGTCCTTATGCCAGTTTTACATCAGAAAGCCAAAGGAAAGTGAGGAAACAGTCCAGTAATCTTCTGAAAGGAATATTGGTATTTCCGCAAAATTGGGACATTTCTACCTAATGAAGTGAATTATTCTTGGGGGGGGGGGGAGGTTTTAGCAACAGAGTGTGCTCCAGCCATGCTAATCACCACTAATGGAATAGCCGTACGTTGCTTTTCAAGATATCTTCGCTCAGATTGCATGGATGTCTGCTCATAGCTGGATTTCAAGATTACTGCTATCAGAAGAAGTTGTTAGGCTTCCATAGATATAATGGTAACCATAGGGCAGAAGGGAGAGAGAATTGATGGCTTTGGGGGGGATGTGTGTCTTTTAGCAGGAAGCTGAAGATCCTTCACATGCAGCTTTCTTGGAGGGTATTGAGGGAGCCAAAGACCATATGGCCACTATGGAACTTGCAGAAGCTGAATCTGGACCATCACTGGAAGATGAAACCAGGCCTGGTGGCTACCATTGCAGCCAGTGTGATCGGGTTTTGATGTCTATGCAGGGTCTACGATCGCATGAGAGGAGTCACTTGGCCCTGGCCATGTTTACTCGCGAAGACAAGTACAGCTGCCAGTACTGTTCCTTTGTTTCTGCATTCAGGCACAAGTAAGTCTGTATTACTTACTATTTCCGCTTCTTAATGTTTATCTGCCCAAATTCTGAGGACCATACAGATTTACCGAAACCGAGAGTAAATGTTCTTATTTTCCACATGTGCTACTTTTACTGTGTGGTGCCCAATTAATACCAAAGGTATTATATATGGATGACAGTAAGCCCCCAGTAATTCTTGATAAGCAGTTCTTATTTTTGGCTTTTCAACCCTGAAACTAGCCAAAATGACATTATGGAAATACAGAAATTGAAACGTAAGCCCCATAAATTCTAGATTTTCAGTTATAAACTGAAATCTACATTGAAACTAGGTCATACATTTCAGGGATATTTTTTTAAAAAATGTTCTGAGTTTATAACCCTTAATTTCTTACCAGCTGGACAACAACAGATTGAGTAAAGTAGTCTATTCCACAGAGGTTGTACTTTATAAGATGTAGAAATGGAAAGCAGAACCATCCTTTTTCACTCCCCATCTCCACAGAACCAAGCTTATGTAGGCCTGCTATATTAAACTTTGACTTCTATTGGATTTCTGCATTCGTCCTGTGGATAAGTCCATATTTTTTTCCTTGCTTGGTTTTCTTGATACTTTCTATAATACTTGCCAGAAAAACTATTGATAAGTGAATGTATGATTGATAGGTTAATTGACCGGATCAGAATTGTGGATGCCTGTAAAACATTTTTGCAATTTCATACTAGAATGTTGCAAACATGTATGACAGAAAAGGTAAAGGATTAAGGATAATTCTCCATTAAGGAGTCTTTCCCCTCAGTTCTGTTTCTGTGGCATGTCACTACTGAGTTGTCTTGTGCTGGAAGTCCCTTCTTGCCTTTCTGTTTTCCTGTTCTCTATGGAAAACACTGATCACCACACTTTTATTGTACTCCAGTTGCAGCTGATGAAGCAAAACAAGGCAGCTACTGTGAAGCTATAATTTTAAACATACTTACTCAGAAGTCCCTTTCAACACAATGCAAACTTCTGAGTAAGCTGCCTTAAGATCAGGCTTTAGAAAACAGTAGGAACCAAAAAACTAAATTCTTATCTTTCCCACCAAAGTGGAGAGGGGAGGAATATATTAAAAAGTTAATCTTACATTTTATCTAAAAAAAACTTAAATCAATTAACCAATTTCTTTAAATTAAACTGAAACTATTTAGAGACATACATCCCCATATACATGGTAATGGTGCAAAAATAGTATATTTGGTGAAATTGAAGATGCCAAGAAATAAGGGAGAAAATGTAAAACGAGCTATGCTTGTCAAAATGTATAGGTGGATCTCCTGAAAAAGTCATAGAACAGGATATTTTTTACAAGATAAATTCAGGACTACCCGCTTTTAGATGAGAACTAGAAGGCAGGGAGAGAAAACGTAAGTCTATGATGCTTCCTTTACTGGCAGTTTTTTTTAACCTCCCAAATAATCTAAAGCAGGTATGTCCAACCTTGGCAATTTTAAGACCTGTGTACTTCAACTCCCAGAATTTCCCAGCCAGCATTAAAGTCCACAGGTCTTAAAACTAACAAGGTTGGACATCCCTGATCTATAGCAGGCCTGTCAAACTGGTGGGCCAGATACAGCCCACACAGGCCACGCCCATCCCTGCTTCACAAAGGCAAAAGACATTGTGATATGTCACAATATGGCCCGTGATATGAGCGGATTTGAAACCCGCTATAGTGTAACTTCATGTTTTTTTACATTATGGAATTGGGTTTCTATGAAAAATAGCCTGATTTATAAAGGTTAGGCAGACCTGGATTGAAGTAATGGACTGTGACTGATTGATTAATAGATTGACTGATTGATTGGTTGATTGATTTCAGATGCGTTTATGCCACTTGACTCATCAAGACGCTAGGCAGTTCACAATAGCAATGTTATATGTAATAAAACAAATGTACAAATTATAATTTTGTATTAATTACTAGCAAATAATTAAAACTATATGACATAAAAATGAAAGCACTTAAGAAACTAGTCATACTTTTTTTTTCCTTCCTAGCATTTTCCAACAAGTATAGGGTGTACATTTTTTTCAAATCAACCAAAAGTTGATTCATTAGTTGCAACAGGAATTGTCTGTGTGGACTGAGAGTGTGAATGACCTGCCCAAAGTCATCTAGTCGGCTTTCATGTCTAAGGTGGGAGTAGTACTCATAGTCTTTTAGTTTCTAACCTGGTTCCTTAACCAGGGGTGTCAAACTCACGATGGCGTTGCGTGATGTATCGTGACTTTTTCGCCCTTCGCGAAACCGGGCGTGGGTGTGGCCAGCTTGTAACGCATCCAGCCTGCGAGTTTGGCACTAGAGTTTGGCACTAGACCAAACTGGGTCTCCTTAAAACTAATTATAAACCTTCTCATGTCTCAGTTCTCTAAATATACGGGTCATTTCATAGCTTTCTGAAGGGGATGGGAATATAGATCTTGTGGGATGGTGTTCCACAGAAGAAATATATTGGATTAGGAAGGAACTCTGTTGATGGTGATGCAAATATGTCATGCATTTCATTTGCTTTAGTTATAGAAAGGGATGGAAAAGAAATAGGTTGGATCAAAGGACCATAACTTTACTGGTTCAAATTTATCTGTAGGCAGTAAGGTCTTAGATGAGATGGAATGGATGCAAGGGAGGTCAGGAGATTTGGGTTGAGGTATGGAGTTTAAGGAAACGAATTAAGTCATTGACAAACACGGCTGGTAAAAATGTCCCAATTGGAAGTGGAAGCTAATTAATACAAGTCTTTCAAGTTCATCTTGTCCACCTGTCAGTCTAGACAAGTTCCTTCCTTGTTTAGGTTCTTCCATAAGCCCACAGAAATAAATGATGCATTGTTATTTATCTAGCAGGAAATGAAATATTTGATGGAGGTAAATAATCTCTAGGTCTGGCCCATTGGAATCTCATGATAGCATTTACTGAATAATTTGTTTAAATAAAAGCCTTTTAAGGACACATTGTTTATAATTCCATCAGGTTTGTACTTTTGTAAACATTAGGCACTAAATTTAAGGTCACCTTAAACTATTATAGTCAGACTAGAATTTTGAGGCAGAATTTCATTCTGTCAGCTTTGGCATTATCATCTGGAACCAAAACAAGGCAGTCTTAATTACCCCAGCAAAAGCTTTCCATTTTATGATTTTTTTCCTGGTATAGATAAAAATCTGAGATCCATCCAGTGAAGAGTCTAATACTGCTAGGAATGTGCAGAGGTTCCACTGTCAGTGGTGGAAATGTTGTTCCTTGCAAGATCTTCCCAAAGTTTTCAGTTTATAGAAAACATGAGATCTTGCAGGTATCAGGATAGGTGCAAATAATTATCCTGCAGTTTGGTATCTTGTCAGCACTGTCTGTGGAGATTTTCCCTACATCCTTAGCAGGGGACCCATGTTAAGCTACCCATCCTTAAACTGCTCTGCTCCTAAGTTCCTGAGGAGATATGAGGGATGCATTGTTAGTGTGTACCAGCTAGAATTCTTCTGGGTTCAGCCTTTCTACCAACCATATAAATAGATACATTTTGCTTCAGGTGCACTGCACATTGAGACCATGCATTTCTAGAAGAAGATGCTTCAAAGATCTGAGAGACGTATCACCTTGAAGCTGTTTATGAAGCAACAAGCCATTTCTCATAAAGAGAAATGACCTTGTTCCAGGCTGTTCCGCTTTATAGCCATTTCCTTCCTCAGCATCCTTCACCATTTGGGGTACATGTAGCTGCCCAGAAGTCTATTTTGGATTTTGTGGAATACTGGAGAAGACTAGAAAGAAACTGCAAGAGAAAATAGTCCCCTTAGCCTTCTCCAACCCTGCTGATGTCATTTTCTTGAGTTTCCTGCTAGAGAAAAGCAAGATACAACAGGAAGCCTTCAAATGGATGCCAAAAGCTTCCCTAAGGCAAGTCATGTTGCCTCCTTGCTCAAACAAAGAGGACATTGTGTCTGTGATGCACCTCTAGGTCATCTCCACAGGCCTACAATCTGGATAATACTCTTAGGCATGAAAGCTGGCTGAGTAACTTCAGACAAGTCATTTCCTCTCAGTCTAAGCCACCTCATAAGGTTATTGTTCTGGAGAAAATCAGAGGCCAGGGACTTGCTTGCTTGTGTGTGTGTGTGTGTGTGTGTCTGTATCTAAAAGGTGGAATAAAAATATAATAGTAATATTAAAGATTATTATATTAATGACATCAATGATAATAATTCATGACTGCCATGCAGGCTCCCAATTTGTATTGTTTAGCTATTACTAGATTTCCCTCAGTTTCTTTGTTTTTGATAGCACCAGCTTTTTATATTTTAGTCCTCCTGGGTCAGTCTCCTAGGACAAGAGATTTTTTTTTTTTTTAATTCCTTTTGAAAAGAAAAACGAGACCACTAGAGGGCTAATTTTATGGGGAGACAGGGATAGGATTGTCCTTTTTGAAAGGATTCTTTAAAAATATTTTAAATAAAATTTAAAATAAATTCCTTTCAGCTCCATTTTATTATTTTAAACTTGTACTTCTTTTGGTTACAGGATTTCCTTTAGGATAAGTCTCCCACTAATAACTTAAAATAAAGCATATTGTGGAAATACTACTCTCGGTATTTTAGTAAAGCACCGGAGATAATTGGTTTGTCCGTTCTTCAGTATCTTTTTTTCTTCTTCATTAATATATTTCTCCAAGCTAGGCATTAATCAAAATTATATTTTGTATTCTGTGGATTCAATGAAAAGTAATAATGAAATATTCAGGTTTTTAATTTTATACTTATAGTCTCACCTCAGTATTGATAAAAGTTATATTACCTCCAATTTATCCTACCAAAGAATGAATGAATACACACACACACACACACACCTGAAGTGATAATACAGGAACAAAAACCCTAATCTTATTAGGGATTAAAAGTAATTTTCAGTCCACATGTCAGATAAAAAGTTTGAGGAGATTAACCATATTTTTTAAAGTACAAATATCCAAATTAGAAAACAGAAATGTAAATTGTGTTATAAAGTAATGACTTTGATTCTGAGCTAAAATGAAACAGAAACAAGGTTGTGTAATTTTGTATTTCATTTATTTTGTTGGCAACAGGTGTTAAAAGTGATAGCTGAACAGAGAAAGCTGTGCACAGCAACATAATACTTAAGTCAATTTTAGTGATCTATCAATGAATTTTTTCTTAGCACGTTCTCTGGTCATTTGGTGGAATTGCTAAAAATTCAGGATATTTAACTTCCATATTTGTTCAGCCATAGTTTATTACATCATCTAACTTTAAATTGTAGTTAAGAATTGTAGTTAAATTTGTTTAGTGAAAATTAACTTGTTATACCAGACATAAATAAGACTAATCCCAGTTCTTAGTTTGCACTGATGGTAAATTATTGTTAAGTAAAAATACAAACTAGTATTTCCTATCTCTTTTCCCTGGCTGTCATCATCTGAAGAACCCTAGAAAATTGTTAGGTTTATACGTACTTCTGGCTACGTATTTTCTCCAAGTTGGTGTTTTTCACAACAGTTGTCAAATAATTTGAAAGATGCTTCAGAATGTATGGAACATACTTTGTTCAGGTGTGCGATTTGCACTTTTCTCAGTGAAGAGGTTATGTCTGAATGCATTAAGTCAGCCTGAAGCAACTTAATGTGGTTGCTCTGAAAATATGAGCTTCAAAGAGGTTTGGGGATAGTCTAAAATACCGCTGTCAAATTCACTGCATCACGTTTCCGTCTCGTGATGTTTTTCCCATTCGCAGAGCTGGGGTGGGCGTGTCTTGTGCATGATGTATCTGGGCCGCGAGTTTGACACTCCTTCTCTAAAACACTCATTTGAAAGGTTTTGAAAAAAATCCTGCTCTTCATTTAGATTGACATTACCAGCCATTCTGGTTGCTGACTGTTTTTATGAAATAATTTTAATTACTTATTTTTCTTCTGTGGTGATCATTCTGCCCAGCAGAGAATAATTAAAAACACTGGAGATATTTTTCACCTGGGGATGAAAATTTATAGTAAGGGCATTTCTTACTGTTCAGATACATAGCCAACAAGGAAACCAACTTCTCCCATATATTTGCACGACTTTTGGGAGATATGGCTTACTTTTGTTGGAATCAATATTTTGAATGGATCTGTTTTATTCATATTCTGCAGGTGGCTATGACAATCCTAATTTCATTTTAGTTCAGTTTTTTTTCAATTAAATACAAGTTGTGGATCTAGCACCCCTAGGAAAATGTCGTCTTTTGTACAAAAATTCACAGCATTTGTTTCTCCTGGTAGGAAGCAGGGACTTCAACTGTCTGCTGACTATTTTTATTTCAGCTAAAAAGACTGAAATAAATGAACAATGGTGAGATGAAAAGAGAAGTACTTAATGCTACTGCATATTTACAAAGAGGTTTAGCTATTGAAAGTCACCTACCTCATCTCACATGCTACAGTCATATTCAACTAGGCAGGCTACAAGTAGAATTATAAACTTTGATTTCAACCTCTAAAATTCTGTGTGTGTAAAAGGAGGCAAGCATTAGATAAAGTTCATGGCTTCTTTAGTCTTGGTACTTAGTTTGTGTGTAAGAAACACCCCCTGGCTTCTGCAGCAACATTTCTACAGCACACAATTGCGTCTCTCCTTGATTTCCAGAAGGCTCCTGGAAATCTCCTGTGTTCCTGACTTGAAATTAAAATGTTGGTAGAGTTCCTGTTAAGTTTTTTATTTTTTTATTTTCCATGTTGAGAATCTTGTTTTGGTCCAGACAGTCATGTGATTTTTAGTTATGTTTTTAATATATGCATTGGATTTACAGTATGTTGCCAAGAGTCTTCATAGAGTTGGGTGGCCTTAACAAATCTAATAAATTAACAATACACAGCTTCTCAGTTTAATCATTTTAGTCATAATATTATCAGTGGTGTAACTATAGTGGTGGTGCAGTGGTTAGAATGCAGTATTGCAGGCTAATTCTGCTGTAGTTCGATCCTGACTGGCTCAAGGTTGACTCAGCCTTCCATCCTTCCAAGATCATTAAAATGAGGACCCCAGATTGTTGGGGGAGGGGGAAATATCGGCTCTGTAAACAGCTTAGAGAGTGCTGTAAAACATTATGAAGCAGTATATAAGTACTATTGTTGCAGTGGAGATAGAAGAAGTGGTTACCTTGGGCCTTGCAAGCTGAGACTTCAGTCTTAAAATAAAATAAAAAAGATGGACCTGGCCACAGGCAGGTATAGGACCAATGTACATGGTCCAATGAGGAGAAGCTAATTTGACCAGGGAGCATATCGGATATAGGTGACCACTTTCTTCCTTTCCTCCTCAGCCCTTCAGGAGACTCAAATCCACTCTTCTGGCAGAGGTACAGTTGTGTGATGCTTCTCCTTTTCTTCTTTCTTTCTGCCCTGAATTGCTACTGCTTGAGCTTTCTAACCCACCAACGGGGCCACTGGAGAGATCTGGCTTGCAGCTCAGGGGGCTAGTGGTGGTGAAGGTATTAAATTAGGAGAGGAGAGACCAATTTCTTGCCCACTCTCAGTTGCGTAAACTCCCTGGTGACTTTGGGCCCATCAATCACGCTCTGTCCTACCCAGCACATGGTGATGCTATTTATTGAAGGGGAAATTGGAGGAAGGAGCTCTTAAGTATGCTGCCTTCAGCTCCTGAACCAAAAGGCAGGGTATAAATCCAGTAAATAATATAATATTCATGCTCCTGCACCTCTTCTGCAGAGCACCTTATCTGTGAAACAGAAAATGAATCTCTGCCGGTGCAGGCGGTATACAGTAGATGTCTTTCAGTCATCCCATACTGGTTGAAATGATTGATATTTTTGCTTCTTTCTTTTTTTGCTTCCCATTGCTGCTTTTCTCCTGCCAAGTTTGGATCGCCATATGCAAGCACACCATGGACATCACAAACCATTCCGCTGCAAACTCTGCCCTTTCAAGTCCTCCTATAATAGCCGGCTGAAAACTCACCTACTCAAAGTCCATGCTGGTAAGTCTCTTCCCAAGAGTCATAAAAAGAAGGTCCCCTTCCTTTTTTTTTTTGTTTAACCCTCCCTCATTGTTTTCTGCTGCTGTGTAGCCTCATCAATTACCAGTAACTTGCAGCCTTAAAGTGAGCCTTGGGGGCCAATTAGGGGGAAAGTGCTTAAGTTAAGCTAATTCTCCATTCAGCAAATCTTAAGCTGGAATTGAACCAACTGAGTTAGGTGATCCTAAATTAGACACAGGCTGGAACTTAATTCCAGAGCCATAATTAAACTTCTACTAGGGTGGAAACCAGGGCAAGAGGTTGAATTAAGAGCTTAGGCTGCAGCAGAACAGCCAGCCCCTCTGGATAGCAAATGTTAATCAGGTTGAAATAAAAGGGCTGTGCCAAATGTTCATATTCAGATTATGTGGTGTAATTTTACACTTTGTTTTGATCCTAGTCATAGCCATTATTCCTTGCGTAGTTTGTCATTTGGCATAATTTTATGTTTACAGTCTGCTTTTTTGTTACTGGGCAAAGATCCCATATCGGACACTTTTATGAGGATATGGACATATATGATGTCGCTGTATGGTTCAGTGAGAATAAGCAACAAGAATGGAGTGCACACTTTAATAGATATTCATGGACCGATCGTCATGCTTAAATGTACATTTTGAAGCATGTGTATTCTAAGAAATCACATTCAGATAAGAATCCCAGATAGGATTCTGATAGGTGTTATGTATTAACCCAAGGAGTCTTGGAGATCTCCAGGGAAGACTTTATAACCTTTGAATTTATGGTCTCCTTTAAAATAGTGGGAAAACATGAATATTTTAATAAGTAAAATTAGAAACTTCAGCTCGTATGGTTTACCTAAATTCTAGTAAGTATTACAATGTGTAGTCTGTTCAGTAAAGCACAGAGAAGTTAGGTGAGTTTATTAAATGAGAATTTAATCTGACAGTTATAATTTTGACTGTGTTCTTCATCAGCAACATAAATAACAATAGCTTGAAAATAATTAAGTACAGCCTGCCAACTCATTAGTTTATGGACATACATTTCAAAACCAAGAATTTCAATAATAGCTGTGAGCTTTAGAGATTTCTCTTCAAAGTTAATGTTGTTGAGAAAGATACAAGTTTGTTAAAGCAAACATAGTTAGAAACTTCTTACTTAAAATAATATTACTGAATATTGGATATGGTAGTTGTAAATTTTATTTTTTATAGTTGTGCCTATGATCGTTTTTGTAAGTCTTGGTTCTTTGATAAGTATAGCATAGTCATTGATTGGCTGTTGTGTTCTGTCCTATTACACGTTCATCTCTGATAAGCTTTGGTTTCATGTGTCAATTAGTCCCAAAAAAATTTGGGTGGGGAAAAGGGTAGCTTTGGTTTCATGTGTCAATTAGTCCAAAATAAATTGGGTGGAGAAGAGGGTAGATTACCCCCATCATTCAGATTTCCAAGCTCCTTCCAGGTGATAATTGAGTGATAACTCTACAATTTTGAGATCAGATCTTTAGGAAATTATATTGCTGAAGGTGTGCCTTGAAGTCAATCATTCCAGTTTATGTTCTTTCAGAAATGTTTAGCCAATGTTATAACCTATAAATACTTGCATGCGATTTTCAATGTTTGTGTTCCTCTTTAACATAGCCCATAAATATCAAGATGTGGTTATGTAATCTTCATTGTGTTCTGTGCTGCTACAGTTTTACCAGAGTTTACACATCAGGATCATATGACTTATTTCTACCTTGACATTTTTTTCTCTGTGATTATATTTCTATACAAAACTGGTATTTTATTTCAAAGCTAGACATGGCAGAGGTACTATTTTTATTCAGTTCTATTTTGATTGAGTACAGAATTAACTTGTGGAATTTTCTAGCACTAGATACAGTATTGGCCACTAGCCTAGATGGTTTTAAACATGGGTTGAACACATTCATATACATGAGCTATCTACATGGCTAATAATCTTGATAATTAAGGGAATTTCTCTGCAGTGTCTCTGAATGCCAGCTCTTTTATCTAGTCAGTAGAGGAATGGTGGCTGCTTGTACACTTGTTTATACATATCCTGAAAACATTTATTCAGCATTGTAAATGGACTTGTACACTAGAATCATAGTTGAAAGGAATAGTTTTGGAATAAACTAGATTCGCCCTTTATTCTAGCATAATAAAGTTGTACTTAAAAGCCCAGGTATACTGCACTGTATATTTTTTAATATTACTAGGTGTTCATTTCAGTTGATTTTTAAATGGAAAACGATTTGGGGATTTCTTTTGAAACTTAAAAAAACAAATGAAGAGTTGCATTTGAAATGCTATTATATTTCTTTGTAGCCGCGGATCCTACTTAGGTTTCTTCATTTGATTTGCTACCGATATTTTCTGTAGATTTTCTGAGATTCTTGACCTAATGTATATAAAGCAACTAATCCTTCTGAAAGCAGTTTAAGCCAGTTAATTGTCTCTTTGCAGAATATCTTTTGTTTGGTTTTTAATGTCAAAGGGTTTGTTTGCTGGGAATTGCTGGGAACTCACCCACCTTCAGAAGGTGGCACCCTGCTAGGGTGGCAAACTTGGCCCTTCTCTCAGACCTTCCCAGAGGCGGGACAAAGGGTGATGGACACCCAGCATGTGGCCTCTACAGAGAATTTCCTCCCAGTAATTTGGGTTATTGAATTATTAGCTGCATAACCAGAAGTAGAGCAGGAGGGCTGGAAGCATTTAGTGACTCTTGCTGAAGTATATTTTGGGGTTATATGCTGCTGTCTTAAAGGAGGAATCAAATAATACCTTTCTGTCATAAAAAAAACAAACCTCTCATAATATTCTCCAATGACCCCCATATTCTATTTTTATTCTACATAGCTCACTTTGAGGGATGCAGAACTGCTTTGTTATTTTAACGTTTACCCTAAACATTCACATCTATGGAACTTCTGTTTAGTGAGCGAACTTAGAATATGAATGATATATATAAACCCATGCTCATCCTGCTGTAGACTTTGGCGTTTTTTGCCTTTAGTATTTAAGCATTTGAAAACCATCATTTTTCTATCATCAGTTGGCTGATGTCCTTGTTTATAAATATATTTAGCAAAGTATTTTAAGGAACTGTCATTTGTTTTCCTCTTGTCAATGCTTATTCTCATAGTCTCATGTTGTAACTTCTGGCTGAAGTGTGCGTTTTGGTCTACTGGGATTGTACTTGGAAGAAACACTAGAATCAGTTCATGGTGGGTATTCTTACTCACATGAATATCTCCTGTTTCCTGGTGCAGAAAAAGTCAGCAGCTCGTTTATCTGAATGTATAATGCAGGATCCAATCTGGGTTGGTCACCAAGACCAGAGGTTTAATCTTCCGAGCTTTCAGAAATGTGCTAGACCCCAACCTCAGGGAATTTCTGGTGAGAGAGAACCGCGAGGATGGACTTCAGCCTAAGTTCAGAAGCTTGGAAGACTACACTTCTGGTCCCGGTGATCGATCCAGATTGGATCCTGCAACATTATCCTAGGACATGATAATGTAAAATATACGATCTTGCACATTAGAGACAGTTCTGTATAGAGCAGGGGTGTCAAACTGAAGGCTCGGGGGCCAGATCCAGCCCACGGGGTGCTTAGATGCGGCCCGCGGGCCTGCCCTGGGAACAGTAAAGAACTGGCTCATGGTGCCTCTGCCAACGAAAAGGGAGCTTGGGAGGGTTATGCACAGCCCTCCCAGGCTCCATTTTGTGCCGTGATGGCCTCCTGCAACCTTCTGCCAGCAAAAACGAAGTCTGGGAGGGCGGTCATAGACAAAAACGGAGCCTCGATGAGTGACATTGAGCTGGCCATGCCACCTTGGCCAAACCCCCTGGCCCCTGAGGTCAAACACAACCCTGATGCAGCCCTCAATGAAATTGAGTTTGACACCCCTGGTATAGAGGTTAAGGCACCAGGCTAGAAATTGGGAGACTATGAGTTCTAGCTGTGCCCTAGGCAGTGTGACTTGAATTTGGCACCAGTCATTTTCTCTCAGCACTAAGAAAAAGCAATGACAAACCAGTTTCCAAATCTTTTGCTAAAAAATGCGGTACTTGTCTAGGCAATCACCATCAGTCAAAACTGACTGACAGCACGACAACAAATATTCCATGCAATAAATATCCTTTCAATCGTATTGTTTTGTGAGTTCCTTCTAGCTCGTCTTTCCCCTGGCGAATGGCAGGAAGGTTGAATGGGCAGACCTGATGCATAAATGCTTGTCTGCCTCAGTAGAAAAAAAAAATGATTTGTTTTCAAGAACTATAGTAGTTCTTGAAAACATCATTCATACTTTGTAATGTCTCGAAACAGCCATTTTTTCCTCCACCTAAATGTCATTTTGCTTTTTAAACTGAGATTTTGTTCATCATAAACAATTACGCTAAATAAGCATTATTATATAACATCCACCAGATCTTGGAGCAGTCTTGCTTTCATGTCAAAGACAGAGTCCTTGTAAAATTTGAAACCCCTTTATCACTTAATTCCTAATTGCACTCCTTTTCGTCCTTTGATCCTTTTGCACATTCTCCATCTAACATCATTACATTCACTTATTCATGCATCTTCAAATGTTCTCAGTTGCTCAAGCACCAAAGCTAGTTGCCCCATAATTCTATTATGCTGCATTAGATCTGTGTAATGAAAGATAATCAGAATGTAAGATGGGTTAGAAGTCATAGAATCATGGGGCTGGAAGGTACCTTGGAGATCTTCTAGTCCAACCCCCTGCCCAGGGCAGATGTCTTTATTCCATGTTTGTCCTGTTTTTTCTTTAAACTTCAGCGATGGAATACCCACAACTTCAGGTGGCAAGCTGTTCCATGGATTAATTCTCATGAAATTTCTGCTTAATTCCAAGTTGGATTTTCCTTTGACGAGCTTCCATAAACTGCTTCTTTCCTGCCATCAGGTGCTGAATTGGCTCTTTGGGAATCAGATTGAAGACAACTAGAAAGTAAAAATTATTTCCATTAGGCCATCTACACGAGGCTCATTCCTCTATGACATACACTTTACTGTTCTATTTTTCTATTTTATTTATATCTGCTGCTCTTATGACCTTGAAGAATTATAAATGTCAGGTGGTGGTAGTGGTGGTGGTGGTGTGCATGTGTGTGTGTGTGTGTGCATGTGTGTGTGTAAAATTGAAGTAAGAGAATTCTGAGGAATTTTTTTTTAGAGAATTACATGAGAGGAGTATTGATATGCCAGACAGTGAAATTGAAAAGAATGTTATCATTGTTCGTGCTTACGGAAGGGAAAAAATAATGAAAAGCAATTAATACATGCTTATGAGAATGTTGGAAAACAGTAAAGCTGCAAGTTATAGAGGGTGGAACTCGAGAAATGTCAAAAGAGGGATGTGGTGTGGAGTGTCTGTGCATTTATATAATGTGTGTGAAGATTTCATCTGTGTCTGATGATTGGAAGACTGCCATTATGTGCCTTTGTACAAAGGGAAAGTATAACAAGAAGGAATGTAAGAATTACACAGCAATTAGGTTGTCTCATATGCCTGGGAAAGTTTGGGCAGAATTCTGATCTCAGAATGTGGCACTGAGCAGAATTTGATAAATACATATGGTGCTTTGCCAGCCAGAGGCTTAGAAAGCAGAAGATTTGTTTTTGAGCGGGTTAGTGAAAAATCTATGAACTTGAGAAAGAAAGGTTATAATACTGATTGATGTATAGAACAATGCTAAAATAAACAGCATTGAATTAAGGGATATTTTATAAGAATATAGAGTTGAAGGCTGCTGAAAACAGTCTGTTGCATGTAAATTATGTTCAAGAATAATAAGAATAATGAATAGTAGAAGAATAAGAAGAATAAATAAATGCTTAAAAGATTTTAAAAGGTTGTGATATTCCTTTGGTTATTTAATATATTTCTGCATATAAAGTGTAATATGAAATACATTTGTTGACATTAGAGATACATTTGTTGGGAATGTGAATGTCTGTGTACATTTCTGTAGAAACGATGTTGAGTTGTTGGCTGAGGACCCAGATGATTTGCACTTAATATTGTGAATTCTAAACTTTAATGTATTAAAGATGAAAGTAGTTATCTTTGAGAGGAATAATAAAGTTAAGCACTGCAAGCTGTGCAAAAATCATGAAAAACTAGAACACGTTTTTTTTAGATGAATTTGTGGGCCTTGGTAAAATATTTATCAAAGATGGGAAACTGAAAGTACATAGAAGTGATTTGGTCAGAAAGAATGAATGAAGTTAGGAACAAACAAAAAAAGTGGGTCAAGAGAAAACAAAACACTGAAAAGGTAACTTTTGATAACGTTGAGAAGATCTTCAAAAAAGGATGAGAAATTGAAAGAAGAAAATACAGTGGATAGATGTGGTGGATGCAGAGATGAATCCCAAGTAAAGAAAGATAAGGAAAATTTCAGTGTTACGGGTAAATCTTTATTTAACAATGGAAATTGGGACCAGAAATTCCATCACTAAGTTGTGCATTTGTTAAGCACGATGTCATATAACTGTGATGGTTCGTGACAACAATTCTGGCTGCCTCGGTTGCCTTCATTAAGTGACAGCCAAGTTGTAAAGCAGAGACATCGCATGACTTGTGATTTGCAACTTCCTGTCGGCTTTCCCATTGACTTTGTGAGAAGCCGGCAAGGATGGTTACAAATCATGACCACATGACCATAGGATGCTATGATGGTTGGAAATACAGAGCGGTTACCACATGACTGGGGTTGCGCTGTAATGGCTGCAACTACAAGGACCAGTTGTAAGAATCATGTATAAGTGCTATCTCTTATTAATGGTACTTAACACCTGCCACTGAACAAGTGGGAACTACTGGTCTAAGAATTAAATTTCCTTCTCCTTTTGATGTCTATGCTTTTAATTCCTCTGGGTTACATTTTCCTCTTCCTTTTCTGCACTTACCTTGCTTCCCCGGGAAAGAAATAATGTGATGGGCATGTAAGTCTGTATGTATGATGCCCAAATGTCAAGTTCAATTCAAATAAAAGAATTAATTAGTAGTTACCAGTAGACACACTAGGAGAGTTTACAGTTTCACCCCTGGACTCATGACCTCAATCAACACAGTACAAGTAACACATCATTAATCATGTTAATGAGGGTTATTATCATTTAAGTACCGTTTGGCATGAATATTACGTTTTCACTGTACACTTTAGCCCCTGGTATTTCCCTTCTTATCTCTTGGAGATTGACTTGCTTCCTCAAGCAAAGCTGCCCCACCCCCATCTTCTGCCCCTTCAAGCATTTTTTGCTAGACTTTGCTGTCCCGTCGATATGCCATGCATATAGGGAACTTTCACCATAGATAACAATCAGCAGTTCATTTATCTGAATGTACAATCTCTCATATTAGAGACTCTTTGGTGTAGCAGTTAAGGCACCAGGCTACAAACTGTGTTCTAATCCTGCCCTAGGCAGTGGGACTTAAAGACTTTGGGCCAGTAATTGTCTCTCAGTACTAGGAAAATGCAATGACAAACTAGAATAGAACAGAATAGAATAGAATACTTTTATTGGCCAAGTGTGATTGGACACATAAGGAATTTGTCTTGGTGTAAATACTCTCAGTATACATAAAGAAGGAACATTCGTTAAGAATCAAGAATCATAATGTACAACACTTAATGATACTTTCTACTTTCCAAATTACTTTCCAAAACTTTTGGTTTGAAGGAAAGAACGGCTTCTAGTACGTCAACCAAATTTCAGCGTTGGTCCTGAGACTAAAGGAAATAGGACAGTGCCAACAATTTTATTCTGTAGGATTGCCCAAAGGAGGATCGCATGGAATTTCGTTAGAATCCATTGCCAATTCCATTTGAAGCAAAATATCCCCCTCCCAAGCTTCCTTTCTCACCCTCCCTACTTCCCCCCCCTCCTGTTATCCTGTGAGCTGATGACTTGCTTGTTGTTTTGCTCAAACAGGTGAACATGCGTACAAATGTTCCTCCTGTTCATTTTCCACCATGACAATCAGCCAGCTAAAAGAGCACTCCCTGAAAGTGCATGGGAAGGCATTGACACTACCAAGACCACGAATTATCAGCCTTGTAACCTCGCATGCTCAACATGCCTCCAAGAACCACACTACTGCTGAAGAAGTGGAAGACTCGAATGGTAAGAGGTGCTCTCAGCACCCCCCCCTTTCCGCCCTAGGGTTCTAGAGGGAGAATCTGTTTTCTTCTCTTCATGGGGAAAAAGCAGTCTAATTCAGAGGTTTTTGTTTTTTTTTTCACTTATAAAGAGGGGGAAAAATCCCTTCCTACCTAAGCAAATTGGATGTTGATAGGCATAGAAGAGCAGTGCTCGTTCACGCTTTTATCCCTATAATTGGCACGTAAATAATTTAGATTTCCCTGCGTTTCTTCTTTAGCGTCTTAGGATACTGTATTATCAATACTTTGCAGCTTTAAAATGAAGAAACAGAAGCATTACAGACTTTCCCTAGCTGAGGATTATGTTGTTGTGGAAATGAGGCTAAAATATTTGTTGATCCTTGGCTGTCACCATTCATACACTAGCAGCAAGAGGTGTTTGGGAAAGCAAATTTGTTGATTCATTTTTAAGCAATGCCATATGGGAACCTGAAATGTGAGCCCTCCTTAGCCATAGTAAAGAGATGTGCCCTGCTATCCCTTCTCTCAACACATATTCTCTTCCTTATAAATTCTGACATTTTCTGAACTAGCCTGTGAAAACATCTATAAAAACCAGATAGCAAGTCTGAGGTAGCTTTATCAAAAATTTCTAAACACCATAAAGATTAATGCTGTGAATTGGTCCACCACTTCCGCTATTGGGGTCAATGTATGTTACAACTAAGCTGGCCTTGTGATTTTTGTGTAGCAAATGTGGCACCTGTGAATGGAATAGTATGGCAGTAATGCTTAGTACAGTTAATTTCCTAGAATTCTATGACTTTTCCATAGAACAGATCGTTTAGAATTTGATAACTTATTTTTAAAAGCATTATCAGGTTACACACATTTAATAAAGTTTGGTTAGTTTATTGCGTGTCAGATTGTGGAAATTTTGGCATCTAGCTTAATCTTAGGTCAGGCAAGTTCTTTACTACTATATCTCTCTGCCTCAGACTGTTTTAGTAGATCTTTCTGTCAAATGAAAATTGCATTTGGTTACAGGTTTTTTTCTGGTGATTTCTAGAGAGAATAATTAATCCTGATTTAAACCGAAGTACTGAGTAAAAGAAGCATTTTTTCCTAGCATGAGGCAAAAGGGGTGTGCGGGGTTGTATCTTATTCTTTATTAGGGACTGACATAATTATCTTTGTGTTTAAAAAATATTTGTGAGATGAGCAAAATAAATCTAAGGGCTTTGGATCTTGGAAAAAAAACCAAATCTCTATTGATACTATCAAAAGGCAATTTCTTATATAAGCAGTAATACTGTCCATGTTTGCTCTCAATTATATATTCGTTCAGATATGCCAGGGGTGTCAAATTCACATCATCATGACAGCATCACATGACGTATCGGGACTTTTTCCCCCTTTGCTAAACCGAGCGTGGGTGTGGCCAGCGCGTGATGCATCCAGCCCACATTTGACAGCCCTGAGATATGTGATGGTGAAATATACTTTTTTTAAAAAATGTATAATTATATACCAAGAGATTATTAAGATGGGGAAGTATATTCCCAAACAACTTGATATTGGCCAAGGGGTTGGGGAATTCATTTATTTTAAATAATGTTCCTAATAATAAGAAACCAGCCCATGTATTAGCAAAAAGGATGTCTCTGTTAGCCAGATCAGCTTACAGAATTAGAAAGACTGTGTTGTGGATATCCACCCACCCTTTACTAATGGGTTTATTAATCACATTATTTTTGACAATTATGGAAACAGCCGACTAAGGGCCTGTCAGAGTACAGGTGCTGGAGGAATGAAATTGACACCCTCAGACTCATTTGATAAAGGGAGAAATCCCACCAGTTATTTTTCTAAATTTTATACTGCTGGATATTAACTTCATTACAGGTAATCCTTGACTTAAACCATTTTTTTGGCAACTGTTCGAAGTTATAGCTGCACTGAACAAGGGCAATTATGACTAGTGCCTGAAGTTTCTCTCATTGCAGTGCCCTTATGGACACATATGATAAAAATTTAGGCACTTGGCAGCCCACTGCACTTACAACTCACAGGAGCGCTTCAACTTCCTCCACCAGTCTATTTTCTCCTCCCATCTATGCCCTGCTTGCTAATCAGTATGGTCACTTGGCATTCTATTTATGGTTGCATAGACATAGAATAACAGTGTTGAAAGGGACCTTAGAGCATCACTTAGCAACAGAAATCCCAGTCCCAAATATGGTTATAAGTTGAGCTCTACCTGTATTTCTTTGAAGTGATTTCAGTTTCTAGAAGGGTTTCATATACAGAACAAGCTGCACAAGTTGGCTTTACTGCTAAATTGCTCACCATTGCTCATTGGCATGTAAAGTTATTGTCATGGCCCCATCAGAGGCCGGGTCCAAGGAGGAGGAAGAAACGGATCCGGGGCTGACAGAGGAAAATGGTACAGCTTCTCTGGCTGTGGAAGAGCGACTGGAGGAGCGACTGGAGGAGTAGGATGAGGCAGTCTTGGGTACCTCAGGCCTGGGAAGGGTCACCAGAAAGGAAGAGCGGGCACAGGACAACTAAGCGAGGGGGGAGAAGATGGAAAAGACAGGCAGCAGAGTAGAGGAGCGACGGAGCTCCAGAAAAGAGCAACTGTTTCCCTCGCCTGATCCCTGATTTATTTATTTATTTATTTATTTATTTATTTATTTATTTATTTATTTATTTATTTATTTATTTATTTATTTATTTATTAGTCTTTTATACCGCCTCTCCCAGCGGGACTCGGGGAAGTGTACAGCCAAGTAAAAATGCAGTCAGAAATACAATATTTAAAAACAGTTAAAAAGGTTAAATAGAATGGCTGAGAAATAAAAACAAACAAGGATTTAAAAACTAAGACCATTTAAAACCAATTAAAACCCTGCAAGAAACTCTAGGCCAGACCGGCTTGATGGAATAGGTAGGTCTTCAACGCGTGCCAGAAGGTCAAAAGCTCTGATGGAGAGGAGGCAGGATCAGCATAGAGCAACTCGGGAGGAGGGCACCCTGCTCCTCATCCCCAGGCTTGGCTGGAGAATAGGATTTAAGGAGACACTGGGGAATGGCGTTCGTTGGGAACAAGCGTTGCATTCTTCCAGGCACACTTGTGAATACCGACAACTTGTTGCCTTGCTTTGCTTTCCCTTGCTGTGCCTTGCTTTGCTTTAATTCAGCTTGCCTTACCTTGCCTAGCCTGGCTTTGTGCAAGCGCACAACAACACCTTTCTGCTCTGGGTTTTTGCTGCAACCCCAGTGAACTTTCTGAGCGACGAGGATGCCCCATGATCAGATTTTACTTACCGCTTCTGCTCCCAGGGACTGCTCTTCTGGATGTATAGCAGCCAAGAACTATTGGAAGCCTGTAGGCATGTTTAGAGCTCTGCCCTTGAATTTGCAGTGAACTGTGAGGATTTGGGGTTGGACCAATAAAAGGGAATTCAGCCTTCGCTTCGGTCATGTCGCTTCCACGCCCAGCCTGGGTCATCACAGTTATATGGTTGCTTAAAAATACAGAAAATTTTATGCATATATGGGACCAAGGACATAAGTGTTTGGGACCTCTTAACATTTATAACTACAGGTAGTTCTTGATTTACAACAGTTTGTTTAGTGACTGTTTGAAGTTGCAATGAAAAAAGTGACTTAAGACCATTTTTTCTGTAGCTAAGCAAAAGTCATTTAATAACTCGCTTAGCAACAGAAATTTTGATCTCAATTGTAGCCGTAAGTTGAGGACTACTTGTAATTTGTATTACTTTTTAATTATTTTAAATTAATTTTCTATTGTTTGCATTTATTAGTGCTTAATGAACATCGTGTTGTCTGGATATTTAATTTGCTTAACAATACAGATTACATTCTTAATCTCCACCCCTTTTTTTCCAACCACTGGTAAAATAAGTTCCGTGTTTGATAATATTCCGTGTCTTCTTTCGCCTGTAATTTGTATTACTTAGACTTCCTTAGATATGCAGATTTCCGTACTACCAAGCCAGTCGTTAGGTTCCATTTAGTTCCAATATCTCTAGCAACATAATCAAATTTCCTTTTAGGACTAGAACTGGTTCCTGGGTTTCAGTTTAGTTGTTTAGTTTAGTTTATTGACATTGTACCTTGTACGGTAAAATTAAATACCATCTTCAGAGTACATTATGACTGAAAATAAACACAAAAACGCATCCTTTCCATTATATTCATTGAATTGAAAACCCCTGATATTGCATTAATATTGCACTATACATTTTTCTAGAGCAACGGGCCCAACCTTTTGGGCAACAAAGACCGGTTCCATGTAGAATGTTTTTTCTGCAGACTAGAGGGGGCGTGGCTTCACGTGCTGCCTGTGGATGGGGCATCTCTTGTTTGTTGCAACCCGATTTCTGGCATACTGCGGCCAGGGGTGGGGCACCCCTGTTCTCGAAGAGTGTGGAGCTATGTCAGTGAACTAGAAGTTTTGAGAGTGGACCAAAAATGATTATATACCTCTTCCATTTCAGCCAAAGGCTGTTGGCTAGCAAACAGAATAACCAGGGAGTGAGATCCAGCAAGCAATTGAACTTTTGTGGTGGGTCAGTATTAAGCGGCTGTCTAGAATGGCTGATTATATAGTGGAAATGACACTCGTAGCTAGGGAAAGGCAGATCTAACACACAGTTTGTGAAATCCTGTTGTGGTTAAGCACTTCGCAAATACAGTTTGCAAATACATGGTGTCTGAGATTGTAGAAAGGCCTTCGGTGGTTTCCGCTTGTTGTTGTTTTTCCTGAGGTGTGAAGTAGAGTCAGAGAGGGTCAGTGTGTGGTGTGAGGATTTGTACAGAATATTTGTGCACTCAAGCTACTGTTTTACTGGAGAGTGGTGCTTAGTAATTAAATGTTAGACAGGTTTCCTCACCAGGTGCTCCCTTCACTGCAGCACTGCAGTGTGGAAACGACTTTTGCAGCAGAGAGAGCTTGTAAAAGCAATTTATATTACTGCAAAGAAATTGTATATTGACAGTGGATATTTTTAGAATAGTGGGATTTTTAATTGGGCGTAACCACAGCTAGGGATACCTGTGGCAGCTAGTAAGATTCTGTCTGGATTGAGAATGTCTTATTAATACTCTTTAAGAGTTATAGATTCACGATGAATGTTCAGTATATTGATGTATACTATATTCTGGGTTCTTCATTTCAGAAAAGCTCTTGCCGTGGTTTGTTTATTGAGATGTCGGAATCAGTAGCTCTAATTCTACCTCCCTCGCCATCTCCACAAGCCATAGTCAGAAACTATGATTAGTTGTAGTCTTCACCATTCCTGATGTTTTGAGAGGTGAGGGGAAATCCATCTAAATTCAAGTATCATAGTTTAGTAAATTGTGGAAGACAATTTTATGTTTTTGGAAAGAAAAGTGAGATCAACTAGGAAAATATACTGGCATATTGTTGCAATAAATGTTTAAAGTTTTGGCTGTAGATGACTTGGGAACAAAAATTGATAAGAAAGGAATGATTAGATGGAGAGGAAAACTTATCTACCTCATTACTATATTTTCAGCAAAACTAAGATTGTTGCCTTTATGACAAGCTGCAATGGCATCAAAATTTGGATATAGGTGTGAGGATATCTTTGATGGGTCATCATTCTTCATGCCTACAATTATAAGATGAAATGACTCACTTGATAATCTGGGATGTAAGTGAAGATAGCAATACTGGTAAGTGGATGATGAAGGATAATATGTTATGGGATGATTGGACAAGTTTCCAGTTTACCAAATCTATGGAATAATGCATTTATTTCTGTTTTAGCACCTTAGATGTTTAGGTTGCTCTTGGGTTAATAGTGATTCTCTTTTTAAAAAATTAGGAAGAACCTAATTAAAATAACAGAGCACATATACCTACTAGCAAACCAAATATTTAACACAAAAATTCTCGCTCCACAAATTTTGCACTTCAAATTCATACCTGAATAAGTCTGGGAACGTTTCAAGAAAGTTTCACCAAAGAATAGATTAGAGAGAAGTGGTGGGGGGAGATGCATAATCCTAGGAGATTTTGCATGCCAAGAATATATCATTTTAACTTTGCATTCTTTAAAGCTGAAACAAGGTGTCACATGTATTCTAACATATACCGGTAAATTCTTATTTAGCACTTGGCTTCATTATAAAGGATTTGCTTTAAAAACTTATAGTATATCACACGTTTAACTTTGCAATTCATAATAGTATTTGAATTACAATTTGAAAAATCTCCAACTCTACAGATAATAATAATGATAATTTATTAAACTTGTATCCTGCTGGCCTGATGACCCTGAGTGGCTCAGAATATCAAAAAAAAATTGAATCAACTCAATAAAATATAAAAGGAGCATACATAAAGATACGGCATTAAATACAAGAACTGTATGCAGATTCATAAAAATAACTAACTTCTTGACCTACATTCACTTTGAGAATGAGTATTTTGAAAGGAAAGTGTTTGGGTAAGCATTAGAATTAGTAGAAATGATTGGCAATTACATGTATTGTTCAACCTTTTGTTTTTTTAAAGTAGCGATTTCATTTTGAAAGCTGTTGAAGGCCCCTCTGGAAATACTTTATGGAGTACTGCATGTTTTAGAATACTAAGGTCCCTTTAGACTAGGAAGGAAGCAACTTTTGAGGCTTTAGCTCTCATCAAACTCCAGGAATTTTGGAATCCTCCATCAGCTTAAAAATCAACATGCTGTTTGTGATGCACATAAGAGTCTTGGAAAGAGCCGCCCACCCCGATTCGCAAAAATGAAAAGTTGGCCAGCTTCCTGAGTGTAGCGCTTGGGAGCTTCCCTTCTCTGCTTTTGCAGTCGCTTTTAATTCAGTGTTGTCTAAGGGTAGCCTTATATCTCATTGCCATTCATCTTAATTAAAGTTTTGCATTATTATAGGCAGCCACATGTTTGGATTGGGCGTTTTTCTCCACCTGTGGAGTCCTTCCTAAGACCTGTGATAGACAGGTTGTTATTATTTGGTGGTGTTAAATGTACCTTTGCAGGATGCAAGCTATTCCATGTGAAGCTGCCTTTTTGCAACTGATTGGTGCTGATTTTGACAATGCCAATCGTGTTCAACGGCGCACCAGTTATTTTGGGATAGTACCCAAGGTGCCTGCCCCTATTAGATGCTACCTTTGTTTTCTTTTGCCATGTTCATTCTACTTCTATTTGCAGGTCTTTGTATTTTGTGATTTCTCCAGTTCTTTCTCTTCTGCTATCTCCAAGTTCCTGCAACATCTACTTTACAGACTTTTTTTTTCTTATCATGTGTTTCTTGTTGACTATTGTTATTAAAGTTGGCCACAAATTAGCCAGATGTTCAGACTGTCTGAAGGACCTGGGAAAGGTAGAAATTGTCCTTTGATTTTTATTAAGGTTCATCGCACAGTCAGCCAGAAGTTTAGAGAAGATTTAGCATTTTTATATACTTATCAAAACCTTCCTAAGGACCTGGCAGATGTTTTTGTTTAACCTTGATACAGGATGGTGATGGTGTAACAGGACACAATCTATTCCAAGTAAAGCTGCTTTGGCAATTGACTGTTTTTGTCAATGCTGATGGTGGTCAAATTTGAAGGGCAGCGAAGAAGATGCCCTTGAAGCTTGTATACCACAAAGGGGTTATTATTGTTGGTCACACAATCAACCAGATGTATGATTATTATTTTTGGTCGCATAGGTAGCCAGATGTTTAAACAGGATTGGGCACTTTTATCCACCTATTGAGACCTTTCCAAGAATCTGGAATAGGCAGATGTTGGTATTGTTGCAGGATGTAAGCTGTTCCAAGTCAAGCTGCCTTTTGCACTTATTATTATCATCTGTTCAGGATAATCAGAAGTCATAACTACCAGTTCTTTAACTGGGTTAGCCTTAATAGATGTCAGATTATTCCCAAGAACTCCCAAGTTGTAATGTATTGGCATAGTATATGGTCCCAGCAGCGTGGCCTTTTGCAGTTGACAGATGAAAAGATCGTCAATGTGCAGATTTTCTAAGTGCAGTCCAAGCTTTTTCGGTAGGGCCTCCAGTGTAAAATTGATTATAGCTACCATATTTGAAAAGACTCTGGACAGCTGTAGTTCTCCATGGTGAAAAAGGTGAACAAGGATTTGCAGTCATTGGGTTATTTTTAACCATACTTTATCCAGGAACTAAAAGGAATAAAAAAAAACACCAGGATAAAAAGGAGGCCCAGAGTTGGTTTGAAGTTGCCTGAATTTAAATAAATGATTCATTTGCTGGATGCTTCTCCTCTTTTATCTTTTACAGTGTCTGGATCTAGGCTGTATAGAATCAGCTATATAACTGACTTGTGCAGTCACTGGAAATAAGATTAACTGGATTGTTCCTTCAGTTGAACCTGGTGCACTCTGCTAATGATTAGTAAGACATCTCTGGAAGCCAACAGTATTACTTTTATTGATTCCAGTACATAATGCATGTAGTAATGATGTTTATGTCATATTGAAAATCTATTCCTTTTGCCATAAAAACTGCTGTATAACATCTGTCTGAACTCACCTGTGAATACCATTGTACTTTATCTTTGTTTCCAAGTGGTTCTTTCATTTCTCCTGTTACCTCTGAAGTGGCTCTTTAAATTCCTCTGGTTTTATGATTGATTTGGGAATTTCATTCAATTGCTTTTAAGAAAAGAATAGTCTTCTGTTCCATCATGAGACTGAGATAACCCTTCTGAATTGCATTCCCTTTCTTTCTGCTTTGGCTTTGTTTGACCTGTAATGGTCTTGTCTGCCTATATATAGAAAACAATGTGATGGCTTTGTAGCTGTAGCTAAAAGCACATAATGGTTTTATTGCAAAATAAGTAACAATTGTGCATCAATTCTACATTCCTGAGAAGCTTTGAGATGCTTCTTTCCATGGAAAAAGGGGACGGTCTAGGGCAGGAGTCTTCAAACTTGACTGCTTTAAAACTCGTGGACTTCAACTCCCAGAATTCCTCCTCCAGTCATGTTAGCTCAGGAATTCTGGGAGTTGAAGTCCACAAGTCTTAAACTTGCCAAGTTTGAAGACCCAAATTTAGAATGAGGAGTGTTGACATTAGCCACAATTGTGAATGTCAGGATTTGGGCATTCATTGATACAGATGTAACCTAAATTTAAAATTGTAGTAGTGAAGGTTCATAACTCAGCAGTAAAGTACTTACTTTGTATGGAGTAGATGACAGGGTTCTTCAATTAAGGCTTGTAAAATCAAGCCTGAAACCTTAGAGCAGGGGTCCCCAAACTTGACAACTTTAAGACTTGTGGACTTTAACTCCAACTCTTAAAGTTGCCAAGTTTGGAGACCTCTGCCTTAGAGAGCTGCTGTCATCCAGTTGTATGGTGGCTGGACCAATGGCTTGACTCATTATTAGAAGCTTT
This sequence comes from Bungarus multicinctus, assembly GCA_023653725.1. NCBI lineage: Eukaryota > Metazoa > Chordata > Lepidosauria > Squamata > Elapidae > Bungarus > Bungarus multicinctus. The sequence continues at coordinate 186,222,351 of CM042834.1, forward strand.
CTATGCTCCGATGTGCTTTTATATTTGGTTTTTTAACTGTTCTTAATTTTGTATTATCCTCTGTATTTTAATTTGGCTGTGCACCGCCCTGAGTCCTATCAGGGAAATAGGGTGGTATATAAGTACAATAAATAAATAAATAAAGAAAGAAAGAAAGAAAGAAAGAAAGAAAGAAAGAAAGAAAGAAAGAAAGAAAGAAAGAAAGAAAGCATGCTTTGGTGTCTGTGGTAATTTTCAATCATCCGGGTCATGGTTGTCCCAAAGGTGCTTTTCAGAAAGCAACTGGACTCTCTTGGGTTTTTTTTATTTGAAAACTTGTCACTTCTCATCCAAGAAGCTTCTTCAGTTCTGGCTGAAGAATATGCATTGCCCACTATTCAGCCAGAACTGAAGAAGCTTCTTGGATGAGAAGTGAAAGATTTTCAAATAAAAAAAAAAACCAAGAAAGTCCAGTTGCCTTTTGAAAAGCACTTTTGGAACAGATAAGTTTGCTTCTTTTCTTGATGCTTAGAGGATGCTTAGAGAAAGAAGTAAAGTACCATTCGTTTGAGGCTCTACTTTTTATGTTACTGATGTTCTTAAGCATCAGCACAAACAAGCTACTTTTGTACCTTTCTTCTTAAATACTTTAAGTTTCATACGATGGTCTGGATCATATCAATTCATCCTGATAATTTTGGATATCTTGCATGCCAGCTGCTGATAATAAAACTAAAAATGATAATTCAAAGGAATAGGACTGTGATTGGAGCTTCAGGAATCATCATAGCAATAAGGAGTATTTAGGGAACAACTTACCACAACTCACATTCTAATCATGATCTAAAATTCAAGTTACTGTTTCCTTTCCTCGGAGAAGCGATGCATTTGAGGAAAAGCTGGCTGTGGGTCTGGGGAAATAAGGAAGTTGAGCACTGTATAAACAACTAAAAATATAAAATAAATTAGTGGGAAATTTTTCTATTATTTCGGATTCCCCCTGGCAAAAAGAAGATACTTGATTTCTGTTTTTCTCTCATTTTTCTGTTGTGCTGGATGTGTTGATTCAGCATCTTGGCGATCTGTTGATTATCTCCTGGGGCTTTTGGGGGAGTAAGGGGACAGGGAAACAAAAAAGTAAAATGCGTGGATAAGTTAGAGTGAAGTTCATTTTGAAGTGATCAAAGTAAGAAATAAGAGAAGTGAAGAAATAGAAGCACTTCCAAAAGGGCCTATCTTTTGTTAATGCCATGGTCTCTCTTGGGAAAGTAAACCAACAATTGGCAAGTATGAAAAATAATAGGAAACCACAGTGTGAATGTAGAAATAATTCAGTGAAGTTTAACCTATGTCTGTCCAAAGGATTTTATGAAGGGAAGGTTTACAAGCGCACTGAAGTTCTTCACTGATGTCGGTGGAAATTTAAAATGTGTGGATGTGAAAATGCTACAGGTAGTGTAAGGTGTGTTATTGTCAGGTGTCTTTTTTTTTTTTTGAACACTTGGAAATGTGTGTCTGGTAGCTAAGAGCTACTGTTTCAGGTTCTTACAAAGCTGCAATACAGAAATGGCGTAACTAATCACACCTTTCCAATGTTCTTTATTATTGTATTGTTAAATTATTCTTAATCTCTCTAAAATGCGATCAAGATTCAGAAGACAGAATAAAATTGGCTGGTGTAGTTTTGCCATGATATTCTTCTATCCTCTTTCGTTTAGGCTTATAGTACTGTAGTTCCAAATAGGTTTCTTCATAATTAAAATTATAGTGCAACAAATTGCCATTTTTTAAAGAAGGTCTTCTTTAAAGCAAACAAACAAACAAAAATAATTGTCCTAAAAATAATTGCAGCAAATAGAACCATTACGAAGCTGGAGGGTCACCAAATTCATTTAAACTTACATTTTGTTTAAATTCTGAGTGAAATTGACACATGTGAGTTGTTGCTTAGCATTTGTCTTCTCTAAACCATTCAAACTGGAGTATGTACAGTATATAATTTAACAAAAGAGAAAGTAAGTTTCAAAGAGACATAGATAACATAATACGTAACATTCCTGTAGTCACCTTTTCTTCTTGCCCTTTACAATATTCTCTCTCTTCTTCTCCCCCACCCTCTCTCCCTTTCCCTCATATTATTTCAATGTATTTTAAAGACCAGATTGCAAAATCCAACCTTGATAGGCTTCCATGCAATTTAAAGGGAGGTACAAATGAAGAACTAACCTATAATTCTGAAAGATCACTGCCTTCTCTTTAGATTTCTGAAAGATCACTATCTTCTCTTTGGCTTTCTCAATACAGCTTTGTTTTATTGTTTTTCACACCTTTTCTGATGCTGCTTTTGTAACCTGTAAAACTCACAACTTCTGGCCTTTTGGATGAATAGGATAGACTGGTATTTGAACATCACATTGATCACAACATGCTTCCTTTGCATGCAACGTCCATTCCCATTTTTTATTTCCCTTCCCTCAATGTAGTTTAGTCTAAAAGCCCTGGCTGGTCCCATCCTGGATAACATGTCAGTCTCCTTCAAATCTTGGTAGTTCTAGCCATGACCTTTAAAAAATATTTTACAATACAGAGTTGTACTGTTTCAGCCTCCCATAATAAAAGCCAGAATGCTCTGTTTCACAAAGTTTAGAGCTGTGCTCGGGGAGTTGTATCTGTGTCTGTTTGTGCCCTTGTGTGTGTTAAGGGATGCCTGCAGTTTTTGCTGGATTGGTAGGGGTTAGACGTAATTGTGGTTTCTCTCATTTGGTTTGAGAGTAGAAGCAAAGTAAGACTAAGCTAACTCTTGAAGCTAACTCCTCTCCCTGGAGTTTGTGTTGCCCACTAGTAAAAGGGATTATGCAACATAACCAACCGCTTGTATTTAATATTTGGATTTCGTAATGATTAGCCCATACATTCACATAAAGAGCCTCTTTGTTATCAAACTAGCCCAAAGGTCCTTGAAAAATGTTATGTCTAGCGCAAGGTGAAGATATTTCCTCCTGAGCATTAGAAGTGAAAATCTATTTTTTCTTTTTAACAAAAAGTCTGTTGCTTCTGTCAATGGTGTCTTGGCACTCTGCACCTTCTAGAGCAGAGGTGTCAAACTCGATTTCATTGAGGGCCGCATCACGATTGTGTTTGACCTCAGAGGACATGGCCAGGATGGGCGTGGTTAGCTCGATGTCACTCATGTCGGGGGCACCTGTGCTGGCTTGAGCGCTCTGTCAGCGAAAATGGGCTCCTGAACTCCATTTTTGGTTGGGATGGCCTCCCGCAACCTGCAACCCTCTGCCAGCAAAAACAAACCGTGTGCAGCCCTCCCGAGCTCCATTTTCACTGGCTGGATTCAGCCCATAGGCCTTTAGTTTGACACCCCTGTTCTAGAGCATGGGGTTAGTCGATCAACCCAACTTCTTGCTTCACCAACCTGTCTCCCCATTGCCGAGGATTCAAATCAAGTGTTTGTTCTGTTCTTCTTTAGAAATATATGGGCTGGGGTTTTTTTGCCATTCTGCTTTAACTGCAAACACACTCAGTGTTTAGAACTAAGAATACACAGAAAACGTACTCTTGTTGATATATGTTGCTCACTTGGCTTTTGCTCAAAACAGATGCATGATAACTGAATATTAGAATAGAGTCCTGAGTGAAAGGCTTAGTTGAAATAAGCGGTTACAGGTAGTCCTTGACTTAAAACAGTTCATTTAGCGACCATTCAAAATTACAACGGCACTGACAAAAGTGACTTATGACTCTTTTTTTTAAGACTGATGAACGTTGCCACATTCCCAATGTCACGTGATCAAAATTTGGGTGCTTGGCAATTGGTTCATACTTAGGACAGTTGCAGTGTCCCCAGATCACGTGATTTGGGGCCTTCTGACAAGCAAAGTCAGTGGGGAAGCCAGATTCATTTAACAGCCGTGTTACTAATTTAATAACTACTATGATTCACTTCACAACTGTGGCCAGAAATATCGTAAAACAGGGCAAGGTTCACTTAACAACTGTCACACTTAGACACAGAAATTCTGGGCTCACTTGTGATCGTAGGCCGAGGACTACCTGTAATTGTGATTTCTGTTAGTTGTGCACCGATATCTTTTGTAAGACAAGCAACGAGAGCGGAGAGTACTGGGTCATTGGTGCCTAGGAAGTATAGTCCAGAGCCATACTAATTCTGGAGCTAAGCAAGCCTGGTTATGTTAGCAGCAGTCTGGATTTAAAAAAAATTGCTTGGCAAGCATATGTAAACTAGTCTGAGCTTTCCAAAGGCAAGGCAGTGTGTGATTCTAATAAATACAGTAAATCTCTCTTCCAGAAACTCCCACCCTGCTCACTAAGTTCTCAGTGGCTCACTGCTCCTTTGATACCTTAGCAACTTCCTTCTTGTGAAAGGCAGCTAACCTTCCCATCATCCCGGACAGTCAGAGCTGACTTGGAGTCCCCCAGCTTGTTTCTTACTCTTGCCAACAAGTCAGAAATGCAATCATACAAGAGAAAGCAGATGAGACACATAAAAGATCTCACCCACCCCCCTCAAGAAGTTTCTTTTGCTGTTGATGTTGGGTTATGCGGAAGAAAAGACTGTAGGTCTTTATAGCCTTGTATAATTGTAACGTACACATTCAGGCTCTTGACAAAATAGGTCAGGGTGTCAAATTGCCCACGCCCAGCTCTGTGAAGGGAAAAAAAGGTCATGTGATGCCACGAGTTTGACACACGTGAAATAGGTGCTTAGAAGTGTGTGTGCTGGGGCTATTGGATCTGGACTGCAGACATCTGGAAAACTTACATGGCAGATAAAAAGAAATAGAAAACTTAACTCTTTTCTACTCTCTAGTGGATATTTGCAGTTCAGCTCTTGCAATCTACCTACCTACTACCTACCTATGTAATTAGAGTAACTGGGTTGTTTACAGCTAAAATAGTTATGTGTACTATATGAATTTCCTGCAGTAGAGAAAAAGAAACAGAAAACTAACTCTTGCTACTCTAGTGGTTATCTGGATTTTTGCAGCTCAGATCTTCCTGTCTGTCTGTCTGTCTGTCTGTCTGTCTGTCTGTCTGTCTGTCTGTCTGTCTGTCTGTCTGTCTGTCTGTCTGTCTATCTATCTATCTATCTATCTATCTATCTATCTATCTATCTATCTAGTCTATCTAGTCTATCTATCTAAACTATCTAATCTATCTAATCTATCTATCTAATCTATATCTCTCTAATCTATCTATCTAATCTATCTAGTCTATCTATCTAAACTATCTAATCTATCTAATCTATCTATCTAATCTATATCTCTCTAATCTATCTATCTAATCTATCTAGTCTATCTATCTAAACTATCTAATCTATCTATCTAAACTATCTAATCTATCTATCTAATCTATATCTCTCTAATCTATCTATCTAATCTATCTAGTCTATCTATCTAAACTATCTAATCTATCTAATCTATCTATCTAATCTATATCTCTCTAATCTATCTATCTAATCTATCTAGTCTATCTATCTAAACTATCTAATCTATCTATCTAATCTATATATCTCTAATCTATCTATCTAATCTGTCCAGTCTATTTATCTAAACTATCTAATCTATCTATTTAATCTATCTATCTATCTATCTATCTATCTATCTATCTATCTATCTATCTATCTATCTATCTAATTAGAGTGACTGGGTTGTTTACAGCAAAAAAATATTAATACTTGCACTGTATGATTTTCCTGCATATCCTACCCTTCTGCTGGTTTTCCATTTGCGTTTGTTTGTCTTTTCTTTGGGTTTGCTTCTCGCTCTCTGCCTGTGCGGCATGAAGTGAGCAAATCTTTAGTGTTCTTGAACTCTGCTTCCTTACCTCTCTACTTCCCACACGGCTGCCACCACATTTCTCACTGCTGTTTAACATGTTGCTTTCAAGTGAAGATTTTCAAACTGGGAGATTTGTGTGGGGAGAAAACAAAGGCAGTGTTCAAGGCAAGCAAGCAAGCAAGCTGTGTGTTCCCTTTGCTGATGCATGGAAACATCTGAAGGCTGAGTTTTTCCTTTACCCGGTTTTTGAAAATCCCTTCCCACGACTTACATCCACCTGTTTTACCAATCAAAATAATACCTTCACGCTCAATTCTCTTTGAGCACTTACAGGTACACCACACTTAATGTATATCCTATAGTTTTAATAGATGTTTCCAGATGGGGAGCTTTTAGCCCTGACAATCAAAATGCATTAATGAAGGGTTCTTTTCTTTTTTTTGCAGGATAGAAAAAAAAATAAGCAGTGGGAACACACAAGGGAATTATATGGAAAAGATGTTACCATGATAATAATCCTTCATACAAGGCAGGGTGGATAAACCAAACTTGTCTTGGAGATAACAGTTGTAGGATATAATTCTTCCAGCTTAAATGATGATTTGTAGGATAATTGCCTTCGGTGGTAGATGGACTTACCCACATTTCCTTTATTCTGGTTCATGCAAAAGTCATGTTCAGCACAGGTAAACCCAGAATGGGTTCAACTTCAGGACAAGAATGGAATGAAGGACAAGAATAGAATGAAACATTAATTGAAGTAGAATTTGATTCTGATTTTTCTTTGCTTTTCCTTTTTGAGTAGAATTTTTTTCTTGAAATGTTAAAGGAACTCATATATACATGACATACCGCCATCTCTACTTCTTGTTCCTTATACAATCAAGTACCATTAACTAGTCCTATCATGTACTAGACTTTTTTCAAATTATATATATAGTGTGAAAAAGATAGCAGCCAAGCTTTTGGGAGCATCCTTCTGACAAACACAATAAGCCCTCAGAAATGACTTTTTGTTGCATTAAATGAGTTTTTAAATTCCAAGAAGCATACATGACAGTTTTTAAATCCTGCTGTCACTGATTTTGCAATATAGGCTATTCCAACTCTCTATTAAATATTTTATTTAACATTCTTTTTTAATTGATAATTACTATTAATAATAGTAAATGTAGTTTGGGCTCTTTATCCAGAGCTTCCACAGTTTTAGAAACTGCTCATTAATGCATTTTGCAAAATCTGAAGTTAGCAAATGATTTAATGTGTGTACGTGTATGTGTATGTATGTATGTATGTATGTATGTATGTATGTGTATATATATATATCCATTCAATTGTATTAATTTATTCTTTTTTTGTAACATTTCAAAGGTTTTAAAGATACCATCTGATGTAATATTAATTCCAGATTAATCTGGAATCTGAACCCAGATTCTCCAAATCAAAATTATCCCAGCTATTTTTAAACAAGGATTACTTTACAACATTATATTGAACATAGTCTTGATTGTGTGGGTATCTTTTTAGTATCACACTATTAAAAGATGATTAAATGTGATAGTCTAAGACACTTGTACAGGGTAGTATTGACACAGATAGTATTGCATCTCAATGATCCAACCGTACAGACACTCCAAGCCAGTCGCAATATTTGTCAGAGAGAGACAACACTGTGCACAGCTTTTTGATACCCCTTCTACGTCAATGGGTCTCTTTCTTGCAGTGAGCAATAAGTCCTGGGATCTCACTCCTCCCATATGTTTTTATTTATTAGTTTGTTTGTTTCTTAAATTTACTTGCCACCCATCTCACTGTAGGGCTATTCTGGATGACTTACAACAGTAAAACAGAATAGATGATAAAACAAAATGGAAACATAACAATAGCAAAGCAATGAAACAATTAAAACAGTAAAAGTACAATAGTAAGTAAAAAGAAGGGCAGAAGGGGAGCAGGAAGCACAAGGGGGTAGTGGGGCCAGTTAATTAGTCCAGTAGTCAACTCCCATGTGGTATTTCCCTTTGGGTTCCCAGGCTAAACAGCAGCCAGTCTTCAGGGCCTTACAAAAGATAAAGGGTGGGAGAAACTTTACCCCAGGGGGCAGGATGTTCTAGAGCAGGGGTCTCAACCTTGGCAACTTTAAGACTTGTGGACTTCAACTCCCAGAATTCCTCAGCCAGACTTGTGGACTTCAACTCCCAGAGTTCCTCAGCCAGCTTTGAGTTGACGTCCACAAGTCTGGCTGAGGAACTCTGGGAGTTGAAGTCCACAAGTCTTAAAGTTGCCAAGGTTGGAGTCCCCTGTTCTAGAAGGCTACAGCAGAGACGGCTCTTGTGAATTCCTCAGCCAGAGTTCCTTGACCAACAGGATTCACAGTAGGCGTCCTTTGTTGGCATGAGTAGGGCAGGCTCGTCTTTGCACAGGGATAAAAGGGCTATAGTTTCCCATCTCAGATCTAGCAGGACAAGACAGCTCATCAAATAACCTGGATCTGTGCCACAGAGGGTTTTAATTTTTTAATTTTTACCAAGTTTTCACAAAGAAGCAAATGAGATCAGATTAATCAACCTCTTCCTATTATTTAATATGGAGACTTGACTTACAATCGCAATGAATTACAACATAAATTCTGGTCTGAATTGTGGCCATGAGGCAAGGACTACCTATAGGTCCTTTGATAAGCAGCTGTTTTGTTTGAGTGAGTAGAAAACTGTGGTGGGATTTGCAAGGGTTGTCTTGTCATTCTTCTCAACTAGAGAAGCAGTTGCCTAGTTCCTGGAGTTAAGCTGATGACTCTCCCCTGTGTGTGATGCCCAGAAACTATAATGAAGAACTATCGTTCTTCAAGTGGTCATCTGTGCATTCACAGCTCCTCCCCTATGTTCCTTTCTTTAGATGCTTACTCATCAGTCTTGGGGAGCTGGGGGGAATGTTGGAACCCCATCTTGATGCATGTGCAGAGGGCCAGGCTTCCTTCCAAAAGTCTTTGCTGTAGAAGAAGAATCACAGTTAGAGGTAAGAAAACCTGTTCTTGTAGCACCAATGGAGAAAAGCAACAGTGGTGCCTTTATGAACTTAGGCAACTGCCACAAAAAATGTCCTGGAAGTAATGTAGCGTTGCTCAGGAAGAGAGTTGGTCCTTCTAAGGAATGTGCTGCCATTTTGTCACAAGAGAGCCACAGAGAGATGGGTGGAGAAGAGCGGGGCTTTACTTGGTTGTATAAGACATTTTGTTCCTCTCGCTTTTCCATCTATTTGTTTGGAACCAAATTAACTGAGAGAGGTTAAAGCGGTTAATGCCATATACCCTCCGTCAAGTTTTTCTCAAGTTTCCTCCCATCTAGTATCCCTCGTGTGCTGTTTAAGCTGCAATATACGTAATGCCCGTCTTAGTTCTTTCACCATTTTGGATGCAGCCTGGCTATTGTGAGCAGATTATCCATCCTTGGCATTGTATCACCTTGCCATTCACCACAGCCACAATGTTCAGTTTTATCTAGCAAATCCAGTTAACAAAAGATTCTGAACATGTTTAAGAAGGAGCTCTTCCTTGGCCATTTCATTGAGTGCCATGGCATGCCACAAAAGAGCAGCAGAGAGAACCCTGGCATTGTTATCAGCAGTATTGGTAGTCTGCTACAGGGCCACAGCCCACTTGTGGGCCACAGCCTGTTCAGAAGTGGGCCACATAAGCAGCATGTGTACATGCACACAGCTCCAATTGAGTGGGTGGCAGTCAGGTGCCTACTGCTCACATGGAACCATGCCCCCCGCACACCCCACCGGGCCATCAAGGGGGAAAGGTTGGGAACTATTTTATTATGTTATACTATATATGATTTTGTAGTATAATAAAATATGATTTTATTATATTATACTATATTAATTTATCTGATTCTTTTTATTAGTTTTATTGTTTTAAATGTGGTTTTATATTCTATAAGCTGCCTTGAGTTGCCATGGGCGAATAGACGGCAATATAAATTCAATAAGTAAATAAATAAATTACTGGTCTACTAGTACAGATAGTCCTTGACTCACAACTTTTTGTTTAATGTCAATTCAAAATTACAACAACTTCCTCTGAAACAGTTATGATCTAAATTCACACTTAATGGTCATCGTACTGTGTCCTCCCCCCCACCCAACAGTCACATGACCGCAGTTCAGGTGCTTGGCAACAGGCTGACATTTACATCTAGTTGCAACATCCTGCAGTCACATGATTGTGATTTGCAAACCCAGCAAAAAATGCGATTAGGAAAGATGGATTCTCTTAATGACTGAGAATTTGCCCAAATTGCTACTTTCTGGCACTATCCTTATAAGAAACCCTCTGTTTACAATAAGGACTCTTCTGCTTCAATTGCTTATTGAACTACATATAAGAGGCTAGTTCCCTATTGATTAGCATGTAGACTTAAAGCACTTTTATATGTTTAAATGAAGTGTTTTTGTTTTTTTTAAAAAGAAAGAAATTTATGATAGATTATTATGGGGAATATTTTGATGCTGTATGTGAGCCAAAGTAACCACTAATTGTTGGCTGTCATCTGTTTCTGAAGCATTACTATTGTACTGCAATAGTAAATCATCTTTGTTTCTCATATGGTAAATCCTAGAGTTTCCAGTAAAAGTATAGATATATAATTCCTCTATTTTTCTTAACAAATGGATTGGGCCAACATCCTGAGTATCTGTCGATATGTTTTATGTACCTCCAAATTACAATCTGTGGGAAACATGTTGTAATTGCTTATCCCACCTTTATTACTTTATAAGTAATTCAAAGTGGAGAAAATACTTACCAGTCCTTCCTTGTCTTGTTTTTCTTTCTTTGAGGTGGATTGGGTTGAGAGAAAGTGACAAACTCAAGGTCATTTAGTTGCCTCTTATGCCTAGGGTGGGATAAGTCTCCTGGTTCCTAGGCCAGCACCTTAACATGTAATATTCTCTTTTTATGACTCTGTAACTTCTTAATTTGAAATAGTTGGGGTAACTGGACAGAGCTGAGCATTTATTGGCTGGATGCCCTTCCTGATACCATGCAGAAAGTTTGCAGCAGATATTTTTTCTCTGCATCCTAGGGGAGAGAAACATCTTATGCTACCTAGGATTGCGCTCTTGACCTGAGTAGAAGGCAAGCATGTTCACCAGTAGGCCGCCACTCTGCTCAACCTTAATGTGTAATAATATACATATAACATAATTAATACATTATAGAATATAATAGGAACGCGGTGGCTCAGTGGCTAAGACGCTGAGCTTATCGATCAGAAAGGTCGGCAGTTCAGTGGTTCAAATCCCTAGCACCGCATAATGGAGTGAGCTCCCGTTACTTGTCCCAGCTTCTGCCAACCTAGCAGTTCGAAAGCATGTAAAAATGCAAGTAGAAAAATAGGGACCACTTCAGTAATATATATATATATAAAAAACATAATTAATGTAATATAGCATATAATAGTAATTTATATAGCACCTGAATTATCAGAAGACAGGCAGCACATTATGGTTCATCACACAGTCAGCCAGATGTTTAGACTGGATTTGGCATTTTGATCCACCTATCAAGTTTTTCCCCAGGACCTGGGATAAGCAGATGCTATTGTTTGTTGTGTTAAAGTATTGTCTTTATGCAAATTGTCCCAAATGACTGATTGTGATTTTGCCAATGCTCAAGGCATTCATTACTATTATTATTATATACACAACAGTGTGAAATCACAGCTATTGACTCTTTAGCTGGTGTTGGCTTTCGCATGCATTGAGTTATTCCCAACAACCTAGAATGCCATAAGGTATCAGCATAGCATATGTGTGGCCTTTTGTAATTGAAAAGTGGAGAGTGCCATCCAAGATGTCATGATGCGGCACCCAGTGTGCCAATAACCATTAGGAGCACCATGGCCAATTTATGCCATAATCTTTCCACTTTGATTTTCATACCTTAATATTATTATTATGTATCTTGGTACAATAACTAGTAAAGATTAAAAAATAAATGGAAAAAAATTAAGATACATAAATGCAGGTAGAAAGATACCGGGTAGTATGTGTCCTTTTGCCAGGAATGAATATTTGTTAAAAGTAGTGAACATAAATGCATATATTATAATAGTAGTAGTAGTAGTAGTAGTAGTAGTAGTAGAAGAAGAAGAAGAAGAAGAAGAAGAAGAAGAAGAAGAAGAAGAAGAAGAAGAAGAAGAAGAAGAAGAAGAAGAAGAAGAAGAAGAAGAAGAAGTCGTCAAAAATGAATGGATTAAATACAAAAGTGAGAGACAATGTAGAAGAGGAACAAGTTGCTTGTATAGAGAGACAGGTTGCTTGTATAGAGAGAATGGATGTGGATTCACAAATTATGAATGGATTGAGAAGAAGGGAAAACCCAAATATAATTGTGTAGAGTTTATAGGATCCTGAGAAAGAATAAGGTGTGGTGATTTAAGAACAAAAGGTAATGTATGAAGCAGCAAATGATTGTGGTGGAAGCAAGGATAGAAAGGTATGAAAAAAAAAATGCCACAAACGGTATTTATATAAATTAGTTCTAATTATTTGCCATTTTATTTTCTCTTCTAACATTTTAAAATTTGGTTGGCTTGCTGTTTCTTACTCCCTTTCTGCACTTTGTATATCACTGTTCCTCGGGTGTAGTGCTAAGGCCATCTATGAATGGAACTGAGCCAGCAGCTCACTATTGAGAATGTGTCTGTTTGTTCTAACACTCTTCAGCTGGTCCAGCAAACCTTCTAAAGACTCAAGACTTCTCCTTCCAACAGAATGTAGAAAAAGAAATTTAAACGTCCTCATGGTTACCTTTTCTGTCTCCTCACTGACACGAAGTGCAGCCTTTATCTTCAATACACCTGGGCACTTCTCTTCCTTCTTTGACTTCACTTCTTGCTCAGATTTTGGGATGACAATACAGGGTGGCTTAATCAGTCTCAGCGCTTTCCATTTATATTGGAGGAGCTTGGCTCTCTTTATTTCTGGTGCTTGGAAAAACAGACCCACCATGAGGCAATTAGGCACGATATATGAGAGCTGCCCCATGGGTTTGAGAGCTTTGAGCCAGTGGTGCATTTTTACCACCGGTTCAGTGGGTGTGGCTTGGTGGGCACGCTTTGCACACACGCACACTTTGCACACATGCGCACACCAAATGCGCACTTTGCGCAGGCGCAGGGGCTTTCTGACTCACTTCCTCACCTCTGTTGCTTCAGCAGCTGCCGCATGACAATCTGCTTGCTGCACAAAGCAGCTGCACTTCAAAAGTAGGACATAAAGGTTAGTATGGGAGCCTGGGCGGGCGGGCGAGCTCAACAGCAAAGTGTCGGAGAGAACCGGTTCAGTCTCCGCTACCGGCTCGGCAGAACCAGGCTGAACCGGTAGAATACCACCATTGCTTTGAGCAATCCACCTGCCAAATGGCCCCTTTTCTGCTTGTTGTAGGAAAGAAAGGAAGGTGAAGGACTGCCACTCTGATATGTAACCTCTGCCAAAAGATGAAGTTGTGGTCAGCAAAGCTTATTTTCTCTGGCTTATTACCCTGCCCGCTCTAGACTTCTCCTTTCTCAGATTGTTCTATTGGTATAATTTAATCCTTCCTCCTCTATCCTCTACTTTATGGTATGTATTATTAAAAGAGCACCTTTTGGGGATGGGGGGAATCATTTAAGATACCTTATCTGATTCTAGCAAAGTCTGTTAAACGCACATTCTTTGGAGGGCTGAAAATATCCTGACACCAAACTGTAAGCATCAATGTGGAAGGGGATGCTTACTAATTATAGACTAGTTTCAGTGGAGAAAGAATTTCCTGGCTCTCTCTAGTAGTGTTGGGATCATGGGATTCCTAAGCAGAGGACACAATTGATGTCACTGCTGTTTTGAAGCCATAATTCAGCTGAACCCTTGGCTCTGTTCCATAGTCTGTTTGCTTTCTGCTATGGCTTGCCTTTTGGTTACCATACCCAAGACTCAAAAGACACGTTGAGAAGGTAGATGAGCACCGTGATGAACGGTGAACTTCCACTCTGGAAGCCTAGATTTTAACTCTCTACTGAATCTTGGCATTCACTGGTTATTCTTGCCTGCCTTAGTAGAGCAAATTTAAGAAAAATAGAAAGGAAGGAAATCTTTTTGATATTTGAATGTGTTTTTAGCAAAAAAAAATTTTTTTTTTTGCTATTTGGAGAATATTTTTTTTTGCATATCTGCTACCTTTTTCTCTAATAATACTTCACCTGATTAATAATAATATTAGTTCACTGTTATGACCTATTATTATATTTTATTCAGAAGGATGCTTTACTTTCTTTCCTATAAAATTAAAGCACAGTATTTATTTGCCTTAAATTGACTTGGAAAGGCTTTTAACAAGCTCTTCGTTTTCTTCAGTATATCCAGAACAAGGGTTTCAAGGAGCTTGGCCCAGACCGATGTCAATTGACACTAATCTGCAGTTCACATATGAAGATACTAAACCGAAACCTGTCTTTATACATCTTTGCTACTGTTCCAAAACAGAGCAAGCACTTGTGAGTTTTAGAGAGGGAGTTGTTGGTCCAGGATCTTTGCTTAAAGTGCTCTTGGAGATAAGATCCATCCTTTGAGAGCAAAATGAGGTTGGGTGCCTTATGGATTGTTAGAAATGCTTTAGTGTGGGCTGTGGTATAATTTCAGAAATGTGGAAAATGCCATTCCAAATTAAAATAGAAATGGTTCTTTCATGACTCATAAAATGTAATGCACAGGATGCTATTGTGCATATGTAAAATGAGGTCCATGGTCCAGTTTTGTACTGGACCTCTAAATGATACTTGAACCTCTAACTATAAACACCTAACAGCAACAACATACAAAGCATGAGCGTATATAAGATGATGTCAAAGAAACAATAAAGAATTGAAAAATCATCAGAACTGAAAGAACATCGACAGCTGCAGGCATTAAGTAGATTAGTTAGATAAAATAATTTTGTCTCTTTCTAAAGGCACTAAAGTAGATCTTAGGACAGTGCAGAGATAATTTGGAAAAGATAATTGGGTGGTTGAAGGAGGATAAACTGCCATTGTTTGTAATTATTTAAAGCAGCCATATCTTCCTAGAAATCATGTGACTATTTTGCACTATCTCGTGATCCCAGAAAAGATGCAGTTGCTTTCAAGAGTTGCAGCCATGCGCTTAATTCACAACTCCATTGAATGGTACTAGTAGATGTTACTTTCCCAGATTTTTCTGGGAAAGGCATTTGGGGTGATGGCACATTGGTTAGAATGCAGTATTGCAGCTAACTGCCTATAGCCAGGAGTTCAATCGTGACTGGTTCAAGGTTGACTTAGCCCTTCATCTTTCTGAGGTTGGTAGAATGAGGACTCAGATTGTTTGGGGCAATATGGTGACTCTAAACCACTTAGAGAGTGCTGGAAAAACACTATTGAGCAGTATATAAGTCTAAGTGCTATTACTGGTTGGCATGCTGAATTGAAATAGTGTTTTCTTTTCCCTCTGCCTGTCTTAGATATTTTGCTGGGAGCACATATTGTGTGTTAGAAAACTCAAATATTTTGTGTGGACCTCCCACTAAGTCCACGCTCACTTAGTTCCAATAGTTTTGCTCTCAGATTCATAACAAGGCCAATTGAGTTCTCCGATTTATAAACTGTCACTGCTAAACGGGTTTTGCATATTCTGATTAAATATTTCCATAAAAATTAGCAAAAGTTGAAAGAAACATTGCACAAGACCAGGGCAAATTTTCAGGAGGAAGCTGTAAAAAGCATTAGCTAAAAACACGAGGAGGTTTAAAACTGATGGTATTTGTAGATTTGTGGGGAGGCACACAGCCTAATATTGAGTTGTATACTGATGAATGCATACTGAATATAAGAAGCATGCCTTTTGTGGTAGAAATTTTCATTTTTTACTATAGGTAGTCTTGACTTACAACCATAACTGGGAGTAGAATTTCTGTTGTTAAGCAAGGGAGTCTTTAAGTGAGTCGCATGAATTTATGGGTTTTTTTTTAAACAGTTGTTAAACAAATTACTGTAGTTATTCTGTAGATCATTGCACTTGTTAAATGAATCACACCATCATTAAAGAAATCCGGCTTCCCACCTTAACTTTGTCTACTGGAAGCCAGCTGGGAAGTTCATAAATGGCAATCACATGACCCCATTGATGTTGCACCCATCATAAATACATGCAGGTTGCCAAGTATCTGAATTTTGATCACATGACCAGGGAGATGCTGTGACAGTCATACGTGCATACGTCACTTTTTTTTTCTTCATGCCACTAAACAAATGGTTATAAGTCAGGGACTACCTGTGTTCCCTTTTCATCTGGAAGTGGAAACTGAAGTGTTTTAAGTTATATAGCAGTTTTACATATCCTACATCAGTCTATTAATTCCAGGATTAAATTTTGGCAATTTAATTTTCTTTGTCTTTATTTAAAGGGAAGACATTTAAATGAGACAACTAGACCCAAGGGAAGAAAGCAATATATTACACTGTGATTTAAACTTATGGCCCATTAAAATCTCTACATGACCTTGCTTTGCCCTATACTCTCACAATAAATAAATTAGAGAAACCAGCTTAAAGACCTGTGTTTTGCTTGTGTGGATGCCATTTAATTTATACCCCTTGTACTATAAAGACTAAAAAGTGTGACCTAAAACTTTCAAAAGATAGCATTCTTGTCCCAAATATCAAGGCATGTTTTTTATGGTGCTGTACAATTAATTTTAGTGTTACATCTAGTTAAGCAGAGACAAACTACGTAGTAGCATTTTGAACCCACAATTGACGTTCATAGTGCTTATGAACAGAGGGAGCTATCTGAAGAACACCAGAAAGACTTCATTATGGGGCATCCCTCTAAAACAGGGGCGTCAAACTCACGGCACCATGTGACATATTGGGACTTTTTTCCCCTTCGCTAAACCGGGTGGGGGCGGGCCTAGCACGTGACATATCCAGCCCACGGGACGGGAGTTTGAAACCCCTGTGCTAAAATCCTATGTATTTAAATTGTTAGAAGCCGAGAAGAGTCCCATCCAAACATCATTATTTCTTTTGTCCTTCATTTTGTTGTTTTGTTCTTCTATTATTCTTCCTGCAACAGTAGTTAATATAAAAAAAAATTCTTACCAAGAATTAGATAGAGCCAGTTGGCACAAGCCTACCTTAATGAATTAAACAATGCTGTAATTATGCTTAACTATTTTTGCGGGTTTTTTTGTGGTTTGTTCAAACAGATTCTGGGTTATTTCTCTCAGGACAAGCCCAAAAAAGAAACCACAATCCATCTATAGTTTATTACCCACTCCCTGAATGAATGAAGCACAGACTAGCAAGCTCTTCATTCATCAGTGACCTTAATAGGGTCATGCAAATCACTTCAGAGGGTTTTTTTTTTCCTTTTGAAGATTTTACAAATTGGTTAAATATCATAAACTTAGCTTGTAGCAATTAGACATCTCTCCATTACTTCAGGTTGTAATTTATATTTCCTCCTTTTATTTTCCACTTTTTTTGCTTCAATTAAAAGTTCTTTTTGTTTGTAGTTATATTGGTTTGATTAAATTTGACTTTAAGCTTATAGTTCTGAAGGGTGCAATACAAAGTTTCTAAATATCTTTCTCTTTTTGGAAGTATAATGTTGCAGTAGTTTTGATCAGCACATATAGCCTCCCACTTTAATGATATCTGTATTCCCATGCAGCATACAGGTAGTCCTCAGTTTACAACAGTTCATTTAGTGACCATTCAAAGTTGCAACATCACTGAAAAAACTGACAATTTTTCACACTTAACAACTGTTGTAGCATCCCCATGGTCACATGATTTACATTCAGATGCTTGACTGACTTATATTTAGATAACAGATAATTAGAATTGGAAGGGACCTTGTAGGTCATCTAGTCCAACCCCCCGCCCAAGCAGGAGACCCTATACCATTTCTGACAAATGGCAGTCCAATCTCTTCTTGAAAGTCTCAAGTGATGGCGCTCCCACAACTTCTGAGGGCAAGCTGTTCCATTAGTTGATTGTTCTCACTGTCAGAAAGTTTCTCTTTATTTCCAGGTTAAATCTCTCCTTGTTCAGTTTCCATCCATTATTCCTTGTCTGGCCTTCAGGTGCTTTAGAAAATAGATCGGCCCCTTCCTCTCTGTGGCAGCCCCTCAAATATTGAAAGACTGCTATCATGTCTCCCCTGGTCCTTCTCTTCACTAGACTAGCCAAGCCCAGTTCCTGTAACCGTTTATGACAACTGCAGTGTGCAGGAGTCATGTCATCGCCTTTTGTGAACTTCTGACAAGCAGAGTCAATGGGGAGGCCAGATTCCCTTAATAACCATGTTATTAATTTAACAACTGCAGTGTTTCACTTAACAAATGTGGCAAGAAAAGCCATAAAACTCACTTAACAAACTTCTCACTTAACATAAATTTGGGGCGCAATCTGTGGTGGCTTTCAAAGAAGGTTACCACCGGTTCGGTGGGTGTGGCTTGGTGGGCATGCTTTGCGCGCGCCAAACACGCACTTTGCACACACACAGAGGCATTCCAACTCACCTCTTGCAATCCTGCACTCTTCCTGTCGCTTCAGCAGCTGATGTGTGGCAATCTGCTGTGCCACGCAAAGCAGCTGCGCTTCAAAAGCAGGGAATAAAGGTCAGTATGGGAGCCCAGGCGGGCAGGTGGACCCAACAGCTCCTCAGAGAGAACCGGTTCAGTCTCCACTGATCTTTGGCACTACCAGTACGCTAGAACCGGTAGAATAGCACCACTGGACTCAATTGTGGTCATCAGTTGAAGGCTACCTGAATAGCATACATTTTATAAATAAAATTTATTTGCCTGCTGATACTGCATAGTCCTTTTTCGTTCCTCATTGGAGTAAAATCTGCAAAAAAATATATGTTTCATAATGGGATATTCCCTTTAGTGAATCTGGAATAAGACAGATGTTTTCCCTGTTGCAGGCAGAAGCTCCTTCATTTTCAATCTTCCTACAGTATTTTCCATATGTGTTTATTATTTCATACAGTTAATCCTCAACTTGCAGCCACAGTTAGACCAGAATTTCCATTGATAAGCAAAGCACTTGTGAAGGGAGCTGTGCACAATTTTGGGACCTTTTTTGACACAGGTGGTTAAGTGAATTACGCAGTTATTAAGCAAATGCAGCTTCTCCCCTTGACTTCGCTTATCAGAAGTTAGCTGGGAAGGTTCAAATGGAAATCACATGACCCCAGGATGCTGCAACCATCATAAATAAAATGCCAAATGCTCAAACTATGACCATGTGATTGTGATGGTTTTATTAACATGCACAAGTTGTAAGTCACTTTTCCACTGCTGTTTTAACTTCTAATGGTCACTTAATGAATGGTTGTAAGTCAAGGACTACCTGTAAAGTTAGGGCTCCCAAATCTTCACTGCCAGAATTGATCTGATCATTCAGTGGCAGCAAAGATACAGAAAACACTGGAAAAACTCCCTAACTCTTTCCTTCCATCGAATGATCACCCTCATTTTTTTGCAGTCCAGATCCAATATTCCTAAAAGAAAAGGTAGATATGCATACTTTAAAAAAGAAGAATTACATTATGTGTACTTGGATCTTCCTTTTGGTAGCAATTAGTCTTACTTTAAAGAAAAAGGAGGCATCCGAAGAAAATTCTAATTTCCACCTGAAAGCTAAATAATGAGGCAGTATTCTATATGCTGTAGGTTCTGTACCGTGCCTGGTAGAATTTTCAGGGGTAAGACCAGTAACTTCAGCCCACAAATAATGTTTATACTACGGTAGTATCAAACAGTTCACAATGTGACTGCAATACTCTTTAGTATTTCAGTAGGTGGCAGCACTTAGCTGATCTTATCTATGTTTTGAAGCTAAGCCAGGTTGGACTTGGTTAGCATGTGGACTATTTAGAAAATCCCAGGGCTTTAGGCTGGATTGAAAGTTGAAAGAACATCTCAACAGAAGGCAATGATAAACCGTTTTTTTTTTTTTTTTACTGCTGCCAAGAACCCTCTACGCCATAACCATGAGTCAAACTCAACTTGAAAGAGGCTGTATCTTTTTGATTTGCTTTAATTGTAGCTTCCAGATCCACTTCAAGAACACTTTCATTTTTAATAACCTGAAATAGGCTATGTTGTTTTTTATAATGTGGATAATAAATATGAACACCTACACAGCTGGCTCATGAGTTGAAATCGATAAAATTCACCTCATGTTACATACCTTAATTTACATTCAAAAGTATGTTTAAGCACTTTTTGGGACCCAGTCTGCCCAGTCTGTATTTTGAATGCAATAAACCCATAATGTTGATTGTCAACTATGTTAAAACAATAATTCAATCAATAAAAACCAACTTTCCTAGAACCAATCAGGGGGAATTAGAGCAGCATTGATCTAGCGTTGCAGTTAAATTACAAACTCAGTTCCTTCTTCACCCTCCTTTCCTTCTCTCCCCTTTTTGATATTAATATTAAATAGTTGTTTACTTTCCCTTTCAGATTCTTCCTATTCAGAACCTCCAGATGTCCAGCAACAACTGAACCACTATCAGTCCGCAGCCCTGGCAAGGAATAATAACAACATTAGCCCCGTCCCACTTTCTGGAGGAGACCAGAAAGCCGAAGCCATCCTTAACTGTGAATTTTGTGAATTCACTTCGGGTTACATACAAAGCATTCGGCGTCATTATCGTGACAAGCACGGCGGGAAGAAATTGTTCAAGTGCAAAGACTGTTCATTTTACACAGGCTTTAAGTAAGTTGCTACACTGGAGAGTTAAGGGGTTGTTCTGTTGCCAATTAAGCAGCTCTTCATTTAAGCCTGGCCATTTGTCATGGTCTGTTGGAATGACCTTGGGAGATAGAAGGAAGAACTGCAATCTAGACAGTCTGACAAGTGAGTCCAAAGAAGAGGTAGGCTGGAGAAGGCATCTCAGAAGGGACCTTCCCTAATCTTCAGGAGAGTAAAAGTAAGAGAGGGGAGAGATATTTTCAGACTTGCAAAAATTCTATTACTCTAACCTTAAAATAAAGTTAGTGTTAGTGCTCAGTGTTGATGCTTCTTGTCTGAACTGCTTGAAGGGCTGACACAACTTCTGTCAGTAGACCTGTGTTCCCTTATATTTCTGTATTGTGACTTCAGCTTCCATATCTCGACGTTTATGTCCCATTTACAAAATGGGGGGGGGGGGGAGGAAGACACTTCTTGTACTAAATACTGCAAACACACCCACTTGTTTATTAGCAGTACTAAAGCGTAACGTGCTTGTTGTTCTTGTTGTGGAAACGTAGACAACAATATTTGCTTTATTGTGCAACCCGATAAATATCAGCTCAGAAGGATATTACAGTGGATTCATTCCTAGATCAGTGATTATGGGATTGCAGTTTTAGAGTCTGAGATTAGACAGTAGAAAAGAGTAAGGGAATTGTGATCTACATTGCTAGAAATACCTCTACAAAAAAAATGAACACTTTAATCCAATAGACTACATATGCTTAGAATTATAACTTCACTCTTTTCCGTGTGAAGTGTGGAAAGCAATAAGCTACTTTCTCCTGAAATCCACTTTATCATTGGGGGAGGCTGATCCTATAAGGGCTCTTCCTCCCCCCCCCAAAAAAAACATACAAAATGTCTTTAAATGGTTGTGGTTTTTATTTAGGGTTCGTGGGATGGTTCTG
The DNA here is from genome assembly GCA_023653725.1 of Bungarus multicinctus. Lineage (NCBI taxonomy): Eukaryota > Metazoa > Chordata > Lepidosauria > Squamata > Elapidae > Bungarus > Bungarus multicinctus. The sequence goes on from CM042834.1 coordinate 186,243,876, forward strand.
TCTAATCCAGGAACACAATCCAGTGGGCAGCACAAGCTGCAAATCCACAAGCTTATGGATAATCTCTGTCAGCTGAAATATGCATAGGACAGAAAGAATGTGTAAACCTGTTGGTTATATGAAGTATGCACCAACAGCTGCATAGGTTAGTCCTCCTATGGTCCTCACTCTAACGTGGTCTTCACTCTGCAACACAAAGATTGCAGTTGTGTCATGTAGAAATAGCCTAGGCCACGGCTGTCAGATTCGCCATGTCACGTGGCCGTCACATGACATATTGTGATGTTTTTCCCTTCGCAGAGCTGGGGTGGGCGTGGCCTGCACGGGATGCATCCAGACTGTGGGCCTCCAGTTTGACACCCCTGACCTAAGCACTGCCTGCGCTGCACTTGTATATTTGCAGCTTCAGTAAATTTGTGTGTGCTAAGGCTGAGAAGGGACTCTGCGAACACAGCTCTTCCAACAGAGCCTTTGCCTTATCTCTTTAGTTAAAGCTGACATTTGCCCTGAAGGGAGAAGAATTTAGAAACCTGCCTAGGGGAATATAATAGTGAGTTCTTATTGACTCTCTGTAGGGTTCTACAGTCAGCAAAATCTTCCTTCTCTTAAGTTTCGAATTCCCTAAAGTTGGTTTCAATGCTTTTCAAAAGAAACTTCACAAACGGTTCCTGGATTTTTTGGATAAAACTGTGAAAATGGAGTTGCATTCAGCTAGGTGTATGTCCTTGGGAAGAAATGATATAAATTATATGAACCTGCAGTTACCCTGCATGAATAGATCCTAGTTCATATACAATCTGCATACAATTTGGGTAACCTCTACTTTGCAAACAAAATTTGGTGCATCCCAATATTTTGTGTGCATAAACACATGTTGACAGCCGTGTGAGGTACGTACAGATATCTCAAATCAGGAGAATATGGACTTCCCATTCTACTTGGATGGATGGATTGATATTATGGGTTAATGAATAACTTTTCTATTTTGAGATGAATTCCTTTATTTCCTTAAAACGCTTCTCTGTGGCCATATTGTAGGATGTTCCACCCTGTTCCCTTTGGAATACATGCTGGTTATCTATACTTTTGCTTTAAATACATTTGCGATTGGCGCCAATGTAACATTGATCTATTGAGTATAGGTAGTCCTTAACAATAATTCATTTAGTGACAGTTCAACAGCACTGAAAAATGTGACTTACGACCGTTGTTCACAGTTATAACCTTTGCAACATTCCCATGATCATGTGATCAAAATTCAGCTTGGCAACTGATTCACATTTATGACGGTTGATCACCTTTTGCGACCTTCTGACAAGCAAAGTCAATGGGGAAGCCAGATTCACTGAACATCTGGGTTACTAATTTACCAACTGCAGTGATTCACTTAACAACTGTGGAAGAAAAGTCATAAAATGGGGCAAAACTCATTTAAATGTCTCACTTAACAACAGAAATTTTGGGCTCAATTGTAAATTAAGGACTGCCTGTATTCAAATATTCATTAATATAATTCTAATTAGGTTTAATCTGTATTGATATTGGTTAACATAACATTTAATTCTACCTTTAAAAAACACGAGCAAAGAGATTTGTAAAAAGGTAAAGTAAAAAATATGGCTGATTTCATTCATCAAATAAGCTATGGTTTGCAGTCACTGTGGTTTGATAAATAAACAAAAAGCTAATTATACTAAGCCATAAGCCATGGTTTATAACATAATGTCTGCGTTGACACAAACCATTACAGTTTAATGTGAGTCAGACCTAGCTTTTATTTGTATCAGTTCCTGGGAATACTAAAACCCATTGTTCCTTAAGTCGAAGAAATTTGTCTTGACAAATGTGTACAGCATGCCTGTAAATGTTGACATCTGTAGCTTCTGTCACAAAAAAATATTATTCAAAATGTTAAGCTTCTCCCCACTTATATCTGAGCCTGTGTACTACTCTTTGATTTTGTAGATCTGCTTTTACTATGCATGTGGAAGCTGGGCATTCAGCAGTTCCCGAGGAAGGGCCCAAAGATCTCCGTTGTCCTCTCTGTCTCTACCACACCAAATATAAACGGAACATGATCGACCATATTGTCCTTCATAGAGGTAAAGAACTTTACAAGAATGTATATCACTGATCCTTCCAAGATCTCTGTATGTGGCTCCTCATTACTCACTGGGAAACATGGTGCTTGGGAGAATACAAGAATTGCAACATCCAGGATCACTTGCCAATTTTCAGCATCCAGATAATATAGGGATGGCATACACATATGGCTTAAAGCGCTCTTTTTTTTTAATGCTCTAGATCAGAGATGGGGAACGATGGCTCCTTTATGACTTATGAACCTCAACTCCATACTAACAGCCATACTAACTCAGGAATTCTGGAAGTTGAAGTCCACAAGTCATAAAAGGTTCCCCACCCCTGCTCTAGATCATCCTCTGCCTACCATTCTGAGACAGGAATCACATGAAAACATAATTAAAAAAAAAAAAAACCCTAAGAAAGTTTAATCAGACTAGACCTGGAAGTGACCTTGGAGGACTTCTAGTCCAATCCCCTGCTCAAGCAGAAGACCCTCTACCATTTCAGACCCGTGCTCATTCCAGACAAGTCTCTTCTTAAAAACCTCCAGTGATGAAGCAAGCACAACTTCTGACAATAAGCCGTTCCACTGGTCAATTGTCCTCATGGTTAGGAAGTTTCTCCTTAATTCCAGATTGCTTCTCTCCCTGATTAGTTTCCATCCATTGTGTCTTGACCGGACCTCTGGTACTTTGGAAAATAAGTTGACCCCCTCCACTTTGTAGCAACCTTTCAAATACTGGAATACTGCTATCCTGTCCCCGCTAGTTGTGGTTAGCCGGCAGCAGGTACAGACGGCTGAGGAGAGCGAGGACTCAGAATGAGGGGCCAGGACCATTAGGGAGTGGACTGCTGCCTTCAGAGATTGTGGGGGCTGGCAGCAGTGATGAGGAGGTTCCCGAGGAGCCTGTGCCAAGTGCGCTTGAGCGCAGGATTGCTCGGAGGAAAGAACAGTTACAATAGCACGGGTGACTCGGGAATAAGGCTGCAAGGTAATGGCCCCTCCTTCAAGAAGATAAAAGCCAGCTGTGAAACGAATGTTCTTTGCAGAAGGCAAAGAAGCTTTGAAAGCCTCGTGGACATTACAGTTAGTATTTGAAGATTCTTGTAAAATATTTCTTATCTGTTGTTTTTTTGTCAGACTTGAAAAAACCTGGCAAGGCTCTTTCTTGTCGGAGCTAATTAGTTGGAAGCAGCCTTTTATCTGTGAAGAAACAGGATTCTTAGCTGAAACTTAAACAGATTATACTGCTGCTTTTGTCTTGTGTTTGCTTTCTTGGAACCAGGTTTGGGTCAGAACACCACTAGTCCTTTTCTCTAGAATAGCTTAACCCAAATCCTGCAACCATTGTTCTTATGTTTTAATCTCCAGACCTGTAATCATCTTAATGATTGCTCTTCTTTGCCCTTTTTCCAAAGTCTCAACATCTTTTTTGTAATGTGGTGACCAAAACTGGACGCAGTATTCCAGGTGGGGCCTTAAAAGCAGTTAAGCTTCCAAAAACCCTCACTGGAAGTCTTGAAATGAAAGAAGGCCCTGGCCTGTCCATTGTGGCTACCAGCCTTCAAAAGGCTGCTCATTCATGTGATATATAGAAATGTGAATGCAATTCTTGGATTCTCCTAGGCACCAAGAAGTGTGCTGATTTGCTGCCATCCGCAACTCAGTGCTTTCCTCATTTGTACTCACGATGAAGACTGTCATTACAAGCTCTGTAGATGTGTGCTTATCATAAAAATGCTCACAGGTCCTGTTTCCATATATCACGTTAGGCCTAGGACGTCTTTCTATGCCTGGCATCGGATCTTACCTAGTCTTTACAGTGTTGGAAGCATTTAGCCCGCTGAAAAAGCAAAATAATATCAGATTCTCTTGGCTGCAGATTTATACGCTCTGAAAAGACAGCTGCTTAGAGTCCTCTTGGCTGGGAACTTTGCCCATAGTTATCAGCCTTGATGCTTTGAGATGGTCTGTTGGCTATCGAAACCACATACCCATGTGTTGGGGTGGAATTCTGCCTTACTGCACGCTGAGTAGCGTTCCTCAGCAGGGTAGTGGCAACGAAGCAATGAGTAGCATGTGCCATCTCTCCGGGAGGAGATATTTTTCCTTTCTTGTGTTTGTGTCGCAACTTACACAGTGGCTTGCCACTTCTTTGTAAGCTTCTGTTGCTTCTGAGAATTTGAACGGGGGAGGCAGAAAAGCCAGAGCTGCTTCTGTAGTCATTGTCTCTGAAAGTAGTGGAAGAGCAGATTAATGACTTTCACAGTTGCCCTTTCGATAGCATCCCAAAAAGGGGAAATATCTTTGGTGTTCAGATCCATCTACCGGTAACAGAATCCTGAAGCTTGAAGTGAAGAAAACCGTTGCTGTCTCAGTTGAGCTTTAGATCTAAGGAAGTTACAGGGCCATATAGCCTGATCCTACTGGTCTCCCAAGCTTGCAAAAAGGCTTTTGAAGATTTAAGAGTGGGATTTGGAGGAAGGGCGAAAATAGGAATATGAATTAGAACCCGTGTGGGTTTTTTGTTAACACTCTCTGAAATGCAGATCTTATCGCATTCTAGGTTTCATTTCTGCTATTCCTACGAAGGATAGGCTGCTTAAGTAATTCCCAAGTTACAAATAATGTGTGACTGGAATAAGAGCCAGTTTGGTGTAGAAGTGAAAGGCCTCAGACTAGAAACAAAAAGATTGAGTTCCAGTCTTGCTTTAGATATGATGTTAACTGAGCGGCTTGGATACACCCCCAGCCTTCAGAAGAAGACAACAGCAAACCACTTCCAAAATTATTGTCAAGAAAACATCATGGGCTCATCCAAGCATTGGCCAAGAGTCACCTTTGACTCAAAGGGACAAAGGTGTGAAATAAATCCTATTTTTTCCCCCTCTCATGGATTATGAATGTTTTAATTAAAAATATTCTTAATCTCCCTGAAGCAAGAGTAGCAAAGGGTATATTTACCTGTTGAAGGGAGCTTATTTGCCTGCCTCAGGGCTTCCTTGTAATCCTCTTCTTAAGGTCCTCCTTCCTGTTTTGGAGATGCAACCAATTTCTCCCATTGTTTAAATAGATGTATGGTTGCAGAATGAGTTTTTATTTATTCATAAATATTTGTATTAATTCATTCATTCATTCATATATTTTTCTCCTTCCAAGGCTCTAGGGCAGGGGTGTCAAACTCAAGGCTCGTGGGCTGAATTCGGCCCTCAGGGTGCTTAGATCTGGCCCTCAGGGCTGCCCAGGAAACAGTGTTCTATATGGTGCGGCTATATTAGCACTACAGGATCAGGATCTAGATGATGAGCACTTTTGCAGCACTGAGAAGGACAGCATACTGTTTTCCTTTGTAGCATAAAAATTCCTGAAAAAATATATTTTGTCCTTGGGTGAAAACCGGTGGACCGGTGGTGGGATTCAAATGTTTTTACTACTGGTTCTGTGGCTGTGGCTTGGTGGGCGTGGCAGGGGAAGGATGCTGTAAAACTTCCAGTCAGAGGTGGTATTTGCTGGTCCTCTGAACTACTCAAAATTTCTGCTACTGGTTCTCCAGAACTGGTCAGAACCTGCTGAATACCATCTCTGGCGAAAACCAAGCAGGCTGTCCTTATTAGCAAAGTAACAAAATAACATCCAGCATTAACTTATACAGAGTAATATCCAATATTATTTTCTAGTATAATGTTGATCAATATCTGTTACAGCACAGGAAAAACTGATGCCATCATACTTAAATGTTGTAGAGACCCTAAATTCTGAATGCCAATTCTTTCCAAACTAGTAAAGTTGAAGATAGTTAACTCGGATTCTGAAGTTTTTAAAATATTTTTTTTTTTGTCTATTTCTTCAATTTTTTTTGGGGGGGGGGGGAATCTTGTGAGATTTAGGCGTTTTCACCCACAATCACATGTATTTAGGATTTCTAAACTCAAAAAAGTTTTGCAAGTAGGGAGAACAGAAAAAATGGCCACAGCAACTGAAGGCCATGTTATGCTTTCTTTCTTGGTTTCAGAATAAGGGGAAATCTATTCTATTCCAGTGGAAATCAGAAATAACAAATTCAGATATGTGCTAGAGAAACTTAGTAGGTAGAGTTCGGATTAAAATGCATACATTCTGTTTCCATTCAGATCCAATTAAGATACCATGTGAAATTTCCTATATAGCCAGAGTTAAGCATCCTTGTGTGGAAGCAAAGACTTCATAGAAAAAGTTACAGACTGTTTCTCATTAAACAGGATGTTATCAATCTGCCTAAGCCAGTTCCAAGCTGCTTGATTCAGTCATTCAACTGGAACACCAGCCTAAGCAGGGTTTGAACTAACCTTGTACAGGCCTAGTGGAACAGGGATTCTGTGTTCTTTACAAAGATTTGCAGGACGATTTTTAAAGTAGTTGTATGGTTGCGGTGGTAGTAAGGAATTACTTCTGACTTGTAAACGAGCTTGCTTTTCCTAACAAACTAGCTCTCTTGAAACCTTTGGCATCTTTATTCTCAGGGCATTTGCAATGCTAATCCTCAGCCAAAGGTTAACGCTTTCTCATTTAGTCCACATAATGTAATTAGCTAGCACCTTCTAATAAATCAGATTTTCATGCAGGCTTTCAGTAAATGCCCTGACATTTTTTTCCAGTGTTTCTTGCAGTTTACCAAATAATATATGCCTGAGGCCTTTAATTTTTTTTTTTTTAAGAATATCTTGTATCACTTTGGTCAGCAGAAAAAAATGATAATTATTTTTTATCTTTTAGCCACCTTATTTAATTTTTTAATTGTTTTTTAAATATTGTATTTGCACTGTGTTTTAACTCTGGCTGTACATTGCCCCGAGTCCCTGCAGGGAGAGGGGTGGTATAGAAAACTAATAAATAAATAAATAAATAAATAAGTAAGTAAGTAAGTATTTTAAAGTATAAGAACTGTTTTTCTCCCTCAACTGCTGTTACTTCCTTTTTAAAAAAATATAGGGACCGTAAATGCAGAGAATCAGGGCTTCGATTTTTCAAAGATTAGAGAGAGGTAATAATTTCAGTATTATTCGAGGCAAATCTATATATATAAAAGCGAAATACCACTCACGCATCATCACAAAATCTCCAGAACCATAAAGCCTACAAACTTAAAATTTGGCACGTATGTCCCTCTTGGCTTCTAGGTGCTCACTAAGAAAGGATTTTTCGAAATGACTATCAGAGCATTAGTATTTCCTATATTATTATTAACACGCCCTGATGCTAAGGAGTTCTACTCCCACTCCCCACCTGAAAAGAAATCTGTTCCAAATGTAAAACACAAGCAGAAGAGAGGAGTTTTAGTTTCACAGCACCAAGCAGCTTTAGTACAGAACAGTTGAGCTAAGCCACGCCCAGGCTCCTTGCTGTCTCCTTCTTGCTCACACAGCAAATAGTTCAGTTTCCAAACAGCCCTCAACTCTCTCACACATTGACAGGACACTAGCCAGATGAATACCGATAGATGCTGGTAGGCAGAGGCACAATTTTTCCCCTTATTTTCCTCCCAAAAAACTTGCCCAATCAGAATAGTTTCGTAGGGAAGCGCAGGTACCCTGCTAGTGTAACTATATATTTATCATTGGAATCTTATTAATAACTGTTTTTCTTTTAAATTCAGAGAAACAATTCCTCTGCAGGTATAAGCAGCAAATAAGAAATTCAGATTCCCCAGACCACAATTTGAAAAGAAAGGGGCATAAGATCTGTATGATTAAAGAACTGGCAATTAAGTTCAGATGGTTACAGAGTGATTTCTGCTTTCATTGTAGCAAGGAGGAGCAAGGCATGCCATCCTTTCCTGTTCTGTGCACAGGAAATGCGTTGTGTGATGCATTTATATCATGCCCTGACTCAGGCTGTTCTCAATGAGAAGAAAGGGAAAATGAGTGCTTTGGATCACCTGTGACGTGAGGTGCAATGACAAGGCAAACCAAGTACTTATCTTATCTGCTGCCCAGTAAATGTTTGATCTGGCTTTTGAATTACAGTTACTGTCAGACCTACCACCACTTAAACATCCAAATAGAATTCATCCTTGGCTCCATTTTCTGAGAAAGGTATGCTTTTATTAGAAGTCAAGTGTAGTGCAGTAATGCATAGCCAGAACTGAGAATCGTGTGCCAAAATCCCTAAGTTCAACTTATCCCTCCCTCCCATCACTGACCACCACCACCCCTTGACCAATCAGGTTCGTGCAAGGAGTTTTCAGAACGGTCAGTTGGTATGCAGCTGCCTTCTTTTCCCAGTCGGGTGACCTTGAGGCAGCTTCTCAGGGAGATACAGCTGTTACTTTCGTTTTCCCTAAGCATTCATTTTCATTTTCTCCCTCCCAACCACCTTCCTCAGTGTTCATGCCAGACTATCGCCATGGTAGCGAGGCACAAGCAAGCTTAAGGTGGCAGCTAACAGTTACTTTGTTTTAGCTTTTCTTGTAGGCTACTTCTCAGATAATTAATAACCTCCATAGATGCCATAGTTCCATAGAAGATGGTACCTTGAGATGTGACATTTGTTGATAAAGCATTATTGACTGAACATAAACTTCCACATTATTTGGAGCTGTGACATGACCAGGGGTGAGATTCTACTGATTCGGACTGGTTCTATAGAACCGGTTGTAACGATTCTGAGCAGTTCGGAGAACTGGTAAATTGTACCCCTGGCTGGCCCCTCCCCACCCAGTCAGTCCTTATCGCGCATGTGTGACATCGCACGCATGCCCGACAGCTGACTGCATTCTCCCCTGACCAGTCACTCCTTAAGGTATTTCTTTTTTTAACTCCTCCCGACAATCAGCTGTTCCGGGATCCCCCTCGCTGTCTTACTGCTTTGCCCAGGAGGCTTCCCTGAGGCCCAGGAGGCAAAAAATAAAAAAAAAATGGAGTGCAGGGGGGGGTTGCTGCAAAAAAAAAGAAGAAGAAGCCACGCCCACCCATTCACATGACCACGCCCACAGAATTGGTTGTTAAAAAAAATTGAATCCCATTCCTGGACAGGACCCAGTAATAGGTTATTTGTTTGACTTCTTTCAAAAGATGAACATCATTCTTCCTCTTTGCTTCTGGGCATGCATGGTAGCTTGCTTGCTTGCTTACAGGCTGTCCTCGACTTACAATCATTCATTTAGTGACCATTTGAAGTTACAATAGTGTTGAAAGCCAGTTCTTATGATTGTTGCACCCTGCCCCTCTTTACAAGGCAAGCCTGGGGACTGAGTCTTAAGGAGACACTGTGGGGAAGGGCATTTGTCGGGAACAAGCACTGAATTTGTGGAGTTTGGTGTGCCGTTGTGGATGTCTGGAGTCTTGTTCCTTTGCTTCGTTGGGTTCCTTGACTGGTTCTCTTGACCCACTGGACTTCTTGCCTTGAAGCTATTGTGCTAACAGCATTTTGCTGGACTACTCGCAGCCAGAGGCTGCTGGAAGAGTGTGTGTATGTGTGGTGTGTGTGTATGTGTGTGTGTGTGTGTGTGTGAGAGAGAGAGAGAGAGGGAGAGCTCTTTGCTCTGGGACCTGCCATAAACGTGGGAGCATTTGGGGGAAAATTGAAGCAATAAAGTGGCGTTTTGAACTATCAGTTGATTGTGTTGCCTCCGTGCCTTGTCCCAGGTCATCACCGGGTCTTTCTGTGTGCTGGTTCTTTCGAATCTCGTTCTAAGGAGTTGCTCCTAATCTTGATAGCTACAATGGGGATTTTTGAGAAACACCTTAATAACAACAAGGCATTTCATCATATCCCTGAAAGGCTGTCTTCGGTTGACAAATACACACAGATGAAGAAGTAAAGGAGAAAAGCTATTAAGAGACCGATCGAAGACCAATGGGATCCAAAAAACAAATTCTGGCAAATTTGATTAGAACACCATTTTATGCCCTCAAAAAACCAAAAAGAAAAGAAAAAAAACCACAGCAACCATTCATTGCAACAATAATCGACAGTATAAAGTCTTAACATTGCTAAACAAGCATCTGTTTTGGAGAAAAGCTGTTGCCTGTATTGTAATAAAGTCAAATTTTATTATTTCTGATTCAGCTACTATGCGCTAGCATCCAATTTCAAGTCCTTCTGCCGAGGAATAATAGTGTTCAGGTTTGCAGTAACTTCCAATAGAAATAAAAATGTCCTCCTACAACAATTTTGAACTCCAATGTAGCCAGTTAATACGTTTATTGTTCCACTTTGCTCTGTTGCGTTCCATCCTTTTTTTTTTTTTTTTAGGCAAATGGAATATGCCAGAGCAGCATTTGGAAAACACTTCCCATTTTTCAGGAGAAAATGTGGGGAATTGTGGCTAGAACAAAAAAAGAAGTGAACAGCATTACCTATTCCATCTATCATGAACGAATTGGCTTTATGATTCAGTAACTAACTGGACAAGCTGCTGTACTCAAAAATAAATTTTGTGTGCACTCAAAAATAATGAATGAATTGAGTGAAATTTACTCCCAAGGTCACAGCCTGGGCATATTTGCAAAACTAGAACCCTGTTTCTAATTTGTATGGCTCTGATGAGAATTGTGACAGGAAATGGGCAAAAGGCGGCATTTTTATGACAATAGCAATAGCCACCTATAACCCATTTTCTGTCTCAATTCTCTGCTTTACAGCCCATTCTCAGCGGTTTATAGAGTCAGCCTTTTGCCCCCAACAATCTGGGTCCTCATTTTACCCACCTCGGAAGGATGGAAGGCTGAGTCAACCTGGAGCCTGGTGGGATCCGATCTGCCAAATTGCAGGCAGCCAGCAGGCAGCAGAAGTAGCCTGCAGTACTGCTCTCTAACCACTGTGCCACCATGGCTCATCACAGATAGTGCTTGATTTACAACTGCAATTGAGCCCAAAATTTCTGTTGCTAAGGAAGACAGTTAAGTGAGTTTTACCCCATTTTACAACCTTTCTTGACACAGTTGTTAAGCGAATCACTGCAATTCTTAAGCTAGTAACACGGTCATTAAGTGAATCTGGCTTCCCTGTTGACTTTTCTTTGTCAAAAGGTCGCAAAAAGGCGATCCCATGATCCGGGACGTTGCAACATGATCATGAGTCACATTTTTGGGGGATGCTGTTGTGACTGTGAACGGTCCCTAAATGAATGGTTATAAGTGGAGGACTACCTGTACTAGAAAAATAAACTGAAGTGACCATCTCTGGGCATCTGGAGAAATAGCAGAAATAACTCTCCTTGCTAATGGTCCTTTCTCCTTATCTCTCTTTCGCCCCAATAGAAGAGCGAGTGGTTCCCATAGAAGTTTGCCGTTCCAAGCTGTCCAAATATTTGCAGGGAGTCGTTTTCCGCTGTGACAAGTGTACCTTCACCTGTTCCAGCGATGAGAGTCTACAGCAACACATAGAGAAGCACAATGAGCTGAGACCTTACAAATGCCAACTCTGCTACTACGAGACCAAGCACACGGATGAGCTCGATGCTCACCTTCGCGATGAACATAAGGTGAGTGCTGGTTTCTGCTCCTTGAGGCCCAGGCCTTTGGACCTGGGGGGTGGGAGAGGAAAAGGGAAGGGTCACACCTTATTTGAGATGTCAGCTGGCCAGCCTCTTCTAAAGGAACTTGTTTTTTTTCATAAGTAGCTATGAACACATTTTTCCATAATTAAAGGAACGTTTGTCACAGGATACAGACCAGTGGTGGTATTCAACCGGTTCTGCCCGGTTCTGGAGAGCCGGTAGCGGCGATGAGCAGCGGAGATCGAACCGGTTCTCTCCGCTGCTCTGTGTTTGGCCCGCCCGGGCTCCCATACTCACTTTTATGGCCAGAATTCAAAGCGCAGCAAAGCGTGCCCACCAAGCCACGCCCACCGAACCGATAGCAGCTTTATTTGAATACCACCACTGGTGCAGACCTTGGGCTCTGGGCCTCTAGTGTTAGAGGTAAATGCATAGAAGAAAATCTACCAATCATTATTAGGCAAAAGGAATATAACTTGCCGTTGAATGTTGCACTGCAGAGACTTCATTCCATGCCCCTCATCTTGGTTTTCTGGATTTATACTCCAGTAGCATGCTAACCGATTCAACATCTTGTTGAACTCCTTTTCCTCTTTGCCTTTGCCCCCCCCTCCAAGAAAATGTCTCACTTCTCTAAAAATAATAATAATAATAATAATTGGGAGTGAATCTACTCTCCGTTGGAAGTGGATCTTTATACCCAGACAGTAAACTTGCTGTTAGCCTGTGGCAGAAAATAGATTAGCATAAATCAATCACTGTTTTCTGATTATCAGTACTTTTACGGCAGCAACCCCAGAAACAAACAAACCAAAAAAATACACCTGCCCTTCTATAGTGAGCTGCTGTGATAAAATGGATGGAAAACCAGGAATGGATTTTTTGCCTTAACTTGGCCGCGTGCCTGTTTCTAGTATAAAGAAACAAATTCCAGTGCTTGAATGTGTTGAGCGTCAGCTTCACTCTTTACATTTAACAGTACAAGCTATACCGACATCACCGCTTCGCATCTGGTTCAGGGTGATGAGCTTCCAGGAACTTTAGCTTTAAAAGGCTGTTGTAAATGGTTAGAAATGGCAAATGGCGGTACAGCCTAAAATCTCACCCCCCCCCCCAATAATTCCATCAGATGTGAAGATGGGCCGTCTTCTTTTCAGAAGCTTTCTGCCTCTGAAGATGGGCTGTTGGGATAGGCTGCAAGCAGCAGGTAGTAACAAAGGTCTCTGCACACATTTGTTTAATTGCGGACTCATTGAGATGCAAAGTGAAACACAATATTCCAGATGGTAACATGATACATGACATTAGGAAGGTGTTCTGTATTCACCACCCTTGCCCAAGCTGTCCTGCCAATGTTTTGTTAGCAGGTGTCTCATCCCAAAGAGTCACAATGTTTGGCTGGCAAAATGTATAAATTGAGTTGTGTTATGAAGCATGCAGCGAAAGGCTCCCTTGCAAATTTAATTCTACAGAGGACCATATTTATTCCTATCAGATGCCTTAATAATGGTGATACATTCTGCTCAATTCAATATATGGAATGAAGAGGATGGTGTATATATTATTTCAAGCTGTTCAAAACATTTTATTTCCCCCCCCCCTGCCAGAAGTGAGTCAATTGAAGGCTGCCATCTTTGGTTCCCATGCCCTATAGTCGTATCTCTAAGGTATTGTGCAGGGCCCCAGGTTTTCACCATTCCTTCCCGTGATGGCTGCACTGGGTGGCGAGCCAGCAACATTATAAGAAGTGGAGGTGTTGGTTGCATGAGAAATAACAGGCCTCTCTGGAAATCCACTCATTATACACAGCCTTTAATTAATCAACCGATCAATCAATCCAGGGAGGCCCAATTAATCTCTCAGTATGTTCTGTCGCTCGACTGTGCTGGGACTTGGGAGTTCAGAATAGATATGTCCGCTTCCTGCTCCACCTATAGAAAGTTATCAGCGGCGTTTGCTTGAACAGGGATCTTCAAACTTGGCAACTTTAAGACTTGTGGACTTCAACTCCCAGAATTCTGGGAATTGAAGTTCCACAAGCTTTAAAGTGGCCAAGTTTGGGGACCCCTGTTATAGAATGTATAGAGCTGCTCAACTTCGCAACTCTGTATGGCGTACAATAGTGTCCCAAATCAAAACAAGATGAACGATTTTAATTAACTTCTAAGAGATTAATAGGCAACCAGAAACCTGCATTTATATCTTGTTCCAGACAAGGACTCCAATTTTCCCAACCTGAAGAGAAAGGGCTTTTTTTTTATTGCCCTTCTAAAGGCCAACAGGGTGCAAGCCAATGATATCTTGGGAGCAGATCGTTCCAGAGGGCATTGTTTCTCTTATCTCTGCCTTTTCTTTCATCAGCACTTGCATCTTTCTTCAAATAAGGCCAAATGTAAGCCTTGCCAGAAGAAACCATCTGTCTCTGTTACTTAACCCTTTTCAGATCTTCAACTCTTTGCTGTGTTCCTATGGAGCAGATTCCCTGTTGTGGAATAGTGAGAAGAGTATTGGTCTATGGAATTTCAAGCACGTGTAGTGTTGTCACAGCCGTTTCCAACCTGTTGTTTCCATACCTGGCTACTGTGCAGTTGTTTGGACTCTCCATTCCTTAGAGAAGAGTCCTACCCCCAGGAAAAACAAGCAGCCACTTTAAAAGAGTAGCACTCAGTGCCTTTTGTTGCAAATACGCTGTATTGTTTTTTTCCCCAAAGGTGAGTCGCAATTTTGAGCTGGTTGGACGGGTTAACTTAGATCAGTTGGAGCAAATGAAAGGAAAAGAGGAGAGCTGCAGCAGTGATGAGGAAGAAAAGGATGAGGAGATGAGCCCCGAGACAGAAGAGAGAGGTCAGTGTTGTGCTTGTCTTGCTTAATTCTCCATCCAGCAGTTCCAGAGAGGAACATTTTGAAAGCTTCCAGTCATGCTAAGATACAAACTGACTTGCCTTTCCTCCAAACAGGAGCCTGTTTTCAAAGGACAGTTTGTTTGGGAAACCTTTACAGTCTGTTCATCATTCCACGAATATATCACCATGGGTTTGTTTTGTTTCTCTTTTTTGCAACCGTCCAGGTATAATAGATCCCCAGTTCCTTATAAATAGATCTCAGATTTGAGGAGTATAATTAACCTCTTTGAAGCTTAACTCATGGGTCTGATCCTCCGTAGTATTAATTTTTCAACACAAAGGAACTGCCGATGGGCATAAGCGCTCACTGTCCCAAAGTATTGGGTTTCTTAAAGAATTATTAAATCCATGCACGTGACCGGAAGGAAAATGTATTTGTGTAACACCATAAAGATTACGTTGATACCAAGTGGACGTTTATTTGGGGGGTGGAGGAAGGGAATGGAGAAACAAGGCGCCATGGCCGTTGTCTTGAGGACTTGCTTTTTATCCCTTATGTCCTCTTTTCATCTGAAATGTGCCCATTTCCTGCACTACTGATCTTTGATTGTGAATTTGATCCTCCCAATGACAGGCAGACAGTGAGTGGGAAGCCACAATCTAATTTGCTGGCAATTCAAATATGCTGTGGGTCATAAGGGAATCATAATTAATCATAACAATATCTTCCTTGTATTGTTACATTCCATTCTTAGCTTGTCTGACTTGATAGACCTGTTCTCCACAAACTTAAGTCTCAGTTTTTGTTCCTTTCTTTCATTGATATGCCTCCCCCCCCCTTCTCATATGCATGACTCCGGGCAGCTAATAAAAACATAGCAAAAAGCTATAGAGATTTAAAAACAGCAGAAATGACATAAAACAATATAATAATTGAGAACACTGATTTAGCACAACTGTGACCAAGAAATGGTTCACCCACTCTATCTTCTGTCTTGACAACAAAACCAGGTTCTCCATGCCTTGCAAAAAGCCAACCGGGTTGGGACAAATTCAATCTCTGTGGGAACCATGTTCCTGAGGATGGGCGCCTTGATAGAAAAGGCTTTGCTCCTAAATCAGATGGCACTAGATCGGAGGTCTTCAAACTTGACAGCTTTAAGACTTGCGGACTTCAACTCCCAGAATTCCTCCTCCAGTTACGTTAGCTCAGGAATTCTGGAAGTTGAAGTCCACAAGTCTTAAACTTGCCAAGTTTGAAGACCCTTGCACTAGATCATGGGTAGGACCTGGAGTATGCCTTTTCTGTTGGCTCCCACAAGATAGGTACACACCACTAGAGAGAGGTAACCTGGTAGGTAGTCAAGCCCGGCCATTAAGCCCTGAAGAATACCTTGAATTTCACCCAAAAGCATCCTGATAGCAATACAGCTCTTAGAGCAGAGGTAGCACATATATTGATCAACTGGCACCCAAAACTGGCTGTGCTGCTATATTTTGTGCCAGGCAAAGCTTCTGAATACTCTTCAAAGACAGCCCTTTGTAGAGCACATAGCAGTAATCCAAGTAGGAGTTGACTAAGGCATGACTATGAAAAAGACCTCACAGTCCAGAACAGTTACATGATGCATAACACAAGTTATGGCTGCCACCTGCTCTTCAAATAGAAGCTGCAAATCCAGGAGGGACCCACCAATTGCACACAGGATCTGTCCGAGGTAGGGCAACCCCATCCAGAACAAAAGATGGAGATCACCAAAACCAAAGCGCCTTCAAACATAAAGACCCTTTGTCTTACTAGCTTTGAGCTGTGGACATTTTATAAAGATTTTCCAGTACTGGGTCCTTCAGAAACCTGCGGAGAACCCTAGGAGAAATAAATTGTTAAATGATGGAGTTGTATCTATTCTGATTTAACTTTCAACAGCGAAGTCTGTAAACTATAGACAGCTTTTGCCTTTCCCTCCAAGAATTTGCTTGAATTTGAGGACCCAAACTGAAGCAGATAGATTGACATTTGGGGAATTAAAAAAAGTTTAACCTCAAAAGAACAAGAAGTCTTCTTTTTTTAAAAAAAATAAAACTGTTTGAGGATAGTTTAAATTGGCCTGGCTTGGATTTCAGAGAGTTTGCAGTCCAATATCCTCTGAAACAAAAACACATCTATGGGTTTGGAAAAGTCTTGGGAAGAATTTGACAATATTTCTTCCAGCCATCCCCACAAAAAAACAAAACTGTAGAGAAAGAAGGGCATACAATATACGTGTATGAGATCACACAGAAAAGCAAATGATGTAAATTTAAATGGGTTAGGTTGGCTCATGAGTTGTGTGCATAGCATAATACGAAATGGAAATGAGGCAAGCAAAGATCAGCAGTTAAATGAAGCAAAATCCAACTGTTTTTCATTATATACTTTGAGAGGACTCTGGGAAACGAGAGACATTGGCATTCTGTTGTTCTTTTTACTCAGGATAATCCCCACTACAGAATTAATGCTTAGAGCAGATGGTACTGTCTCATTTTCAGTGAAAAGAAATCAAGCAAGATAGTCCAAGTAATTATTTTTAATGGCCTGTGTGGCAATCGTCTTAATTTTGTGAGAAAACATTTCATCTTTTGTTTGGCAGACAGCTCTCTGGTTCACATCGGTCTCCCGTATTTCAGCCAGGAGGAATGTCCACTGTGATTTCAGGGTCTTGGGAATGCTCCATTATGTTCTGCAGAACAACATCCAGCCAAAGCTTAAGCCGATAATTAGTGCTTCCCCCGTTAGAATCAGTGAGAAGTATTTGGCTGGTCTACTCTCGAAGGGTTGATTGGCAGGGCATTCTCAGATTAATAAATACTTTCATTGAGTGTTACTCTATAAGGAACGCCTTCCCTATAGGTGGAGATCATATGGCTGCAAACCTGTGGCTCTGATCTATTTCTGACCTGTGGCATAATCGCCATCCAGTTCAGTGGAATCAAATTCTACTCTGTATTCAGAGGACCTTTTACTTCCTTTCCAGTGAAGAAAAGATGCTCACAGAACACTAGAACAAGTAAATTTAGCCCCAGTGAACTTCTAACAATCATATTTCTGTTAAGTGACTCTTCAGTTGTAATAATAACAACAATAGGTTCATTCACAAGTAACCAGTAGTGCTGGCTTATTTGATTTGCTGTCAACCAGCATCTATTTTTTAACCAGGCAAAGATAACAACTATGAGGCATTTTCTGCATTTTTGTATCTTCTGTGTCTTGTACTTTGCAAAACAATTCATACAAGTGGAAAGAATTCTCTTTAAAGATTGATGGTATCTATATAAAATAGCAGCCTTAGGAGTTAGGAGATCCTCCATAATTCTCCCATAACCTCTGGGATTGTTATTTTATATAGGGATTATATAACTAGCTAACAATATTTAAATAATTGAGTATGACAACTACTAACACTACCGTGCTTCCCCCAAAATATGAACTATCCCCAAAAGTAAGCCCTAGCTTGATTTTTTACACATGCACCTAATATACGCCCTACCCCCAAAATAAGCCCTAATTAAAACCCTGCCCACTCCAGGGTCCAAGGATGAAAATTAAGCTAGGGTGGGGATGAGGGGTGGAGATGCTCTGCTACTTACCTTCAGATAGTTGCAGCCAGGCCTCACACACCTGACAACCGCCTTGCCGGCCCATTTCTTCTGCAGCCAGCAAAGCTTTCCTCAAGGCCTTTGCAGCCGATAACAGAACTCCGGATGGATCCGGAGCTCTGTTATCGGCTGCAGAGGCCTTCAGGAAAGCCTTGCTGGCCACAGAAAAAGTTCCTGGAGGCCTCTGACAGCGAAAAGGAGGCCGGGGGCGACATGCGCATCTGAGACGAGTCCGTGGATAATATCCCCCCTGAAAATAAGATGTGCCTTTTTTGGTGGCAAAAAAATATAAGACAGGGTCTTATTTTGGGGAAAACATGATAGTAATTGTATAATAATAATAGTATAAGTAGCTAACAATAGTTAAATAGTTGAGTATGGCAACTGCTAACAATAGTAGTAATTGTTATAATAATAGTGTAACTAGCTAACAATAGTTAAAGTAGTTGAGCCTTTGGAACCTAGAATTATTTTCAAGGCTATTAGAGGAGGAGGAAGAGAGGAGGAGGATATCCGTTGAGTTGAGTCTGACTCTTGGCAATTCTATGGTCCAGGTCTCTTCACGTCTTCCGATCTCGCGCTATTTCTTTGAGCTTTTCTATGCCCTGTCTGGTGTCAGCTTTGATAGTGAGGTTAACGAACAATGAGACAGGCATGACTGGTAATGTATAAGTGATGCATATGCAGATATATAGCTTTGGGTCATTATTGTCAATGAAAGTGTGTTTGTTTAATTGGGTTCTCTGTGTCTACTTTTAGGACTTGTGTGGAGAACAGGTCACATTTTAGATCCTATTTATGCAGAAATATTGAAAATTTAAAAGGGTTCACACTGTTAAGCACCACGATAGATCCGGGTAGTCCACAAATTACAACAGTTACAATGGCAAAAAGAGTGACTTATGACCAGTTTCCACTGTTGCAACCTTTGCAGCATTCCCCATGATCATGTGATCAAAACTCAGATGCTTGGCAACTGTTTCATACTTATGACTATTGCCGTGGCTGGGGGTCCCCTTTGGTGACCCTCTGGCAAGCAAAATCAATGGGGAAGCCAGATTCACTTAAGAAAGAATCATGATTCGCTTAACAACTTGTGGCAAGAAAAGTCGTAAAATGGGGCCAAGCTGACTTAACAAATTTCTCACTTAGAAACATAAATTTTGGGCTCAGTCGTGGTTGCAAGTCGAGGATTACCTGTATAAAAAATGGGAGACAAGACTGGTAAATCGGAAATGTTCTATTCCTGAAATGAAATGTTGCCCTCTCTCCCATTAAACAAAATCTGGACTCTATCTATCTATCTATCTATCTATCTCTCTCTCTCTCTCTCTCTCTCTCTCTCTCTCTCTCTCTCTCTCTCTCTCTCTCTCTCTCTCTCTCTCTCTCTCTGTCTGTCTGTCTGTCTGTCTGTCTGTCTGTCTGTCTGTCTGTCTGTCTATCTATCTATCTATCTAATCCAGATTTTGCTTAATGGGTGACATTTCATTTCATGAATATATATGTCTCAAAGAGGAGGACATGATATTCACATTCTTTACCAAATGAAAATGTCCCTCTCTACAGATATTGGATTCCCATATTCTCATAAGTCCTTTTCAAGGAGGGAAATTTGTGACGTGTTTTTTTCCTATTGGACTTTCAGACTACTTTCTCTTTCTGCCTTCTGCCTCCTTCAGAGAACTGTGGCTTATTCTTAAGATTGATACCTGTCTCTATGCGCTTCTTTTCCTCCAAGGGGACATGAGGTTTTCAGAAAACGGTGCTCCTGAGAAACGCTTCCCCTGCGAATTTTGCGGGCGGATATTTGCTGAAGGCTCTCAATGGGAACGGCATGTACTGAGACATGGCATGTAAGTGGATCCAGAAGCTACCACTTCTTCCACCAGCAAAGGGAAGACTAGAGCCTTCCCCTGGTATACTGCATATTATGAAGCAAATACTACAAACGAAAGCATATTTATTATCAGCCAGCTGAAGATAAATTAATGCTGACTGTAGGAAACTGCATTTTTACTGTATATAGCTTTGGGTTTTACTGTAATGAAAACAAAGAACGTGTTGGGTTATTGAACAGGAGTTTCAAAACTGTGTTCTGTTTACTAACAGTAAATAGTCAATAATATTTTCCTTCTAATACGTGAAATCTCTACTATATAAGCACAGTGGTATTGTTGAAAATTAGAAAAATTAAAGCCACCCTTAGCATAACTCACCAAGAAATCCTGTGTGTTTTTCCTTCCACAAAATGTAATTATTAACATAATTTACATCTGTAATTACATAATAACATCTGTATCAAATATTTGAATGGGACTAAAATACATAGCAGTCTTGATACAAAAGTGGTAATTTCTCCCTACAAACTTAATAATATTTTCATCTGCCTCTGAATATCCTCCTCCTTCGTTGGGAGGATAACATTTGCAAATGTTCTTATCCATTAAACTAGATAGTAATTCCCAACGTGGATTGTATAGTAGATATTTGACTGTATTCTATATTTGGGGTGGGGTGGGGTTCTTGGACATTATTTGGATATATGCATTATATTCTAGAATGGAATTGTTTCTACTGTGTAGTTGGCAATATGTAGACACAACCCCTCCCCAAAGCATGCAACTCTCTAATTGTATTTTATGCTTAACCCATGAATTCCTTTTTTAAAAATATATGTATAAAGAATGCTGCCTTTGAATCAGATCCTGGTGACTGCCTAGACTCCCTGCAGTTTTCCTGTCAAGATTTTTTAGAAGTGGTTTGCCATTTTCTCCTAGCCTAGGGGACAGTGTAATTGGTCCAAAGTCACCCAGATGGCCTTGTGCCTAAGGTGGGACTAGGACTCATAGTGTCCAGTTTCCGGCCTTGGCGGGCATTTTAATCCCACTATACCAAATTGATTCTCTTCAGCGCAGTTATTCTTAAATCCCACAGATTGCCATAATCTCGCAAAGTCTAATTAGTCAATCTTATTAAAAGGAAAAGGAAACACAATCACAGAAGCCTTGGGAACCAAATATCTGTATGTTTTAGTCCCCGACACTCCTCCAGATCAGCGAGTGCATGAAGACAGATGATTCTTGATGCCTTTGTTCCTCTACCTCTTCTCTGATTTAAGGGAGAGCTTGCTAACCATTTGGAAGAAACAATACCCACCTTATTTTGCCCTGCACAGGTAGTCCTTGAGTTATGACAATTCACTTAGCAATGGTTTGAAGTTACAACACTGCTCCCCAAAACCTGTCCCGAAGTTACAAAGGTTGCAGCACCATGGCAGTCATTCACTCCTACAACCAGCCGCAGAGACACATGTCCCCTGCCTGTTCTCGCCCCCCCACCCAGGGTCCTAACAGGCACTGGCCCTGATGTGCTAGCCCACCGGCTCCTCCCTATCCTGTCTCTGATCCACTCACTTACCTTTCACAGATCTGCAAAGCTTAGGGCTGTGTGGCAGAAAAGTGGCCATCTTCTGAGACACTGGTTAAAACTGTCCCCTTTGCAAAAGGCTTTTTGCACAGACAACAGAGGCCAGGAGGAGCACGAGATTGCGCCCCCGAAGACTTCCATCCCCTTTACCAAAGTTTTTTTGATGTGGAGGAAAGAGGCCTGCAGATGCGCGAGATCGCCCCCTGCAGGCCTCTCTCCTCTGTGCCAAAAGCTTTTGCAAAGGGGACGGAAGCCTTCAGGAGCGCCATTTCGCACCCCTGCAGGCCTCCGTTGTCTGAGGGACAAGCTTTTTCCAAAGGGGGCAGAAGAACACAAGAACTAAAGAAAACAACTTCACCGGCATCTGAAGGCCATTTTTCTGCCACATAGCCCTGAGCTCTGCCGATCTTCGAAAGGTAAGTGTGCAACTGAGGTGGCCCTAAGGGATGGGAAGGGGAATATGAGATATCTCAGTGGCCATGGGGAATCCTTGGGTGGCCAGAGGCAGGTGGTCCTTTCCTGCACTGGCTCCCCATGGTTGTCCCCATCCCTGAGGTACTTCATGAGCACTTAACGACCCGTGCATTCGATTAACAAAGGCAATGGGGAGAAGAGGGACGAGGTTCATTCGTTTAAAGCGGTTCCATTGACGTTACAACCGTCATGGGCATTATGCTCCCTTAGGGTCGTAATTCGAGGACTACCTGTAGTGCAAAGGTATCGTCTCATCCCTAGGTTCAAGAGGCCATCTGATCTGGCTAAGTTATTCCTAAGACCGGTGTGGGTTTCCTTTTCCAACTTTCTAAGTCGCGTTGGCTCTGCCCTGGCAAGAAGAGCCGAGAGGTTCCTGCGATGCCCAAATTGTCACCTTCTGTTTTGAACCCTTTCCTCTGTCTCCATGTCCAGGGCAATGAATGAAACCAACCGGGTCATCAGTGACGAAAGCCAGGCCAAAGAGAACGCGGAAGAGACGGTGAAGGTACCCTTGGCAGAAGAAATGGAAAGCAGCCCGAAGAGACTGGGGGACCTTCCCCACCAGAACGAAGCTGCCATCTGTGTCGCTGCTACTGCTGCTGCTGCTGCTGATAATAAATCACTCCCAGAGATGGCAGAGGTCAAAAGTGAATGAGCACCTGGTGTGATTTCAGACAACCTACTTGAACAGTGATGAATGGGGAGGGGGCGGGCAGGGGGACAAGGAAGAATCAAAGCTGCTTTTAGGACTGAATGATCTATTTTCAAAGCACTGGTACCTGTGTGTGTGTGTGTGGGTGGGTGGGTGTGCGTGTGCGCAGGTGTGTGTGCAGGCGTGCGTGGGCGTGTGTGTGTGTATATAGATTAAATTTATTTAATTGAGGACGGTGGGATCCGTGGCTCCATGACACCCGCACGACTCTTCTGGATCTCGACAATGGGAAGTTACACGGTCATAACTTTGGACTTGCGAGAATCGAATTCCCAGACGGCGTTTTGCGTTATTTTGCCTTTGTGCTCCACCGCTGGAGATTTCGGGATCCTTTCGACGAGGGAGGCGTCTCAAGGATGGAAGAATGCAAGGGACAAAAGATCCGTGCCCATCTTTGGGGCACTCTTTCTTTTTTTTTTTGTTTTTCTAGTTTTAATATACATACTACGCTTTTCCAGAGTGACAAAAAAAAAAAAAACCCAAGAAAAAGAAAAGAAAGTTAAAGACTGCTTTGGCTTAAAACAGTCACCTGTTTCCTAGTACCTCAGAATTAACCAAGGGAAATTAAAAACGAAAACGGGAAAAAAACAAAAAAAAACACAAAACAAATCTCTGCATTTGTGAGTACTACCTGTTGTCGTTGTGGTTAAATATATATCGAAAGACAGACTGCTGGGCAAGATGGTGAATGGAAGAAAAACCACAAAGTTTTAAAAGAAAGAGAAAAACAAAAAAATTGTGCTCAAAAATCCCTGTGGGGGGTTTATTTCTTAAAATACTGTGATTTTTTTAATTATTTTAGTAAAAAAACAAAACAAAAAAGAGAGAATTCCTAGATACCTGTCTGTGACTTGTCATCTTTTATTCCAGGTAAGCTGTTTGTTAGCGTTCAGCTATGA
This sequence comes from Bungarus multicinctus, assembly GCA_023653725.1. NCBI lineage: Eukaryota > Metazoa > Chordata > Lepidosauria > Squamata > Elapidae > Bungarus > Bungarus multicinctus. The sequence continues at coordinate 186,267,430 of CM042834.1, forward strand.
TTTTAGGGCGTTGGGTTGGTTGGTTGGTTGCTTGGTTGGTTGGGTTTTCTTTTTTTTTTTCTTTTTTAAGACTCATGTGATTGACTCTGTGCCGTTCTTGTTTGCCCCATGTCTACGTCGGCTCAGCCTGAGGGATTACAATACAGCACAATTATTATTTTTTTCATGTAAAGTAATGTCCCCGCCACCACTCCGCATTTCTCCTTCGATCTCTCATCCAATGAGGTAGGGCTGGGAAGGAGAAGTAGTTCTTGTGAATAGATGATGGTGATGATGATGATGATTTAGTTTTAAACATGTGGAGATATCAAAGAAAGTAACTTTTTTAAAGAAACTCAAAAACAAAAAAACCCTTTTAACTAAAGAACCAAACTTATAGCACAGCTATGCAGGTTGTGGACCCATCCAAGAGTCCTCAGAATCATTCTGTTGCTCGTCCAATTGAACATTTTTCACTGGTTATTATTTTAAGAATGGTTGCCTTTTTTTTTTTTTTTAATGTGGTGTCTCTCATTTTGGTACAAGGAGGGTCGGAGGGGGAGGGAATCAATAACCACATAGTTCTAAAGTTCAGGTCACCCAGTTTTGCTATATTAGGAGCCTAGAGATCTACGTTTCATGGACTTCGAGGAGGGAGAGAAATCATCGTGCGCCACCTCGCATTCTTCACATGAGGGGGAACAGCAGAGCCTAAACAGGAATAGAAGTTGTGTTTTTGAGTTCCTTTTTTCCATGTAAAAATGTTGGGATATCTTGCATGAACCTGAAGCAGAAGGTCCAGGCCCAGGGAAGAATGGTCTGATAAACGGGGTTACTTTCCAAAAGTAGAAAATACTTGAGTGAAATCTAGTTTTAGAAATGCATGTGTCTCTTTGGGTTGCTTTTCTTTTTCCTTTTTTCCCCCCTTTTTTCTTTTCCTTTTTTATTATTATTATTATTATTATTTTTTACCTTTGAGGGAAGGGGAAGGGATGAAGCTGCCGAGAAGCCGATATCCACACAAAAATTCTCCTCAAATGGATGGCGTAAAAGAGGTGAAAAGAAAAAACAACAACGACTGCCATTACGTTTGTGGAAGAAATGCTACTTGAAAAAAGCATGATGTTTTGAATTTTGCAGATTCTTAAAATTTATGAGGGTGGGCTTTCAGTTTTGTTATGGTTTTTTTTGTTTTGGTTCCTCCCTCCCTTTTTTTTTTTTATTATTATTTGGTGGGGAGGGAAAGTCACACGGCGAACACATTGGAAGGAGAAGTATAAATAAACATTTTGTGTCTGAATGTTTTCTTTTTAATTGGCCTCATATCAAATGTATTTAAACAGTTCCATACCTGGATTGGATGTTTGTAATGGTTACCAAAAATGAAAAAGAAAAAAAAAAAGAAATGATTGTGACATGCTTTTATCACTACTTTATTTTTTGAATAACATGTAAATATTGTAATCCATTGGATTTTTTTTTTTTTTTTTGGTTTTTTGGTTTATTTTTTGCTAACCTGTTAATAAATATATGGGACCATTATCCTTTTTAACAAGTCTAGAATGTCATATTTTTTTCCTTGTGTTTTCCTCCCCTCCCAAATGTATCCCTTGATATATTGTGGACACACATTTTAGATGCATTATTACGATTCTGTTGGCTGTAATGATGACCTAGGATTGAGAGTAACATCCTTTTTTTTATTTGTTTAATTTATACAGAGGACTTTTTTCAGAGTTTGAGAGAAGGAAATAAATAGCAAAATGATAACCCACTGGCTTCAGAACTCAGTATTTCCTAATTAAAATTAACTACTGCTCAGTGTTTGGTGGGTGAGGCGTGGATGTTCTGAAATGTTGCACTGATAACTTTTTTAAGGCAAAAGAAAACGAATAAAAAATTTTCAAACAGAAGTGTGCGTATGGTTCTCTCAAGTTCAGAAACGTTCTGCCTTTCTTTTGTCTTGTTTTAACCTGAAATATTGGCCCTTTCATTTGATGTCATGGTTATCAGCAGTGAAAAGCAAGTATTTTTTAAATCATTGTCAGACCTGGCTAATTTTTTTCAACCAATGAAAACTTTGGTTGGATTACTTTTAACATTTTTTAGAAGTTTGTCAATATTTTTGTTTTTTGTTTTGGTCTTGTGAAAATTCTTCATTTGGAGCTAATCCTACAGGGTTCAATGCATTAGTTTCTACAAGAGACATCACCAGATCTTCCATTAAACTCGGCAGTTTGGAACTCATTTTAAGGTTTAAAGGTTTTCCCCTGTCCAGACATGACCGCGACTCGGGGACAGTGCTCATCTCAGATTCTCAACCAAGAGATCCTGGGTTGTCTGAGAAACATTTTCTGTCATGTGGCCGGAATGAAAATATAGAACACGGTATCCTTTCCCGCCAAAGTAGTGCCTATTTATCTAGTCTCATTTGCATGCGTTTGAACTTCTAGGTGAGCAGGAGCTGAGGCGAGTAATAGGAGCTCACCCGTCACATGACACTCGGGTCGTAAACCTGGGCCATCTGCTTTCCAGCTGACAAGTCTTCACCGCTGAATAATCGTGCCCCTTGAATCTCATTTAGCTAACAATTAATGGTAATAGTTACATAGTTCTTCCCAGAGGTCAGACATCCAGGTTAGTGAAAACTAATATTCCTAATAAGAAAAAGAGAGATGATGTAAACCTAGCAAATACTGATAGATGTAGGCTCCAGTAGTCTTCTCAAACAAAAATGGCAGAGCTGTTCAAACTGCACCTCTTAATGCCATCTAATATCATTAGGGGGTGGGGTGGGGTGGGCAGGGAAGGATAGCACACAATAGCAGTAGCGCTTAGACTTATATACCGCTTCACAGTGCTTTACAGCCCCCTCTAAGCGGTTTACAGAGTCTGTATATCGGCCCCGACAATCTGGATCCTCGCTTTACCCACCTTGAAAGGATGGAAGGCTGAGTCAACCTGGAGCCTGTTAAGTGAGGCTGTAGCAACTATTAAACTGTGTGTATTTCAACTCCCAGGTCTGCCACTGGTCTATAGCAAGGGTGTCAAACTCAAGGCCTAATGGGCCGGATCTGGCCTACAGGATGTTTAAATCTGGCCCCCAGGGCTGGCCTGGAAATAGCAAAAGACTGGCCCGTGGTGCTTCTGCCAGTGGCACACGCCACCCCCCATACCCTGTTTTCAGCCTGGACAGCCTCCTACAGCACTCTTGTCAGCCAAAACGGGACGGCATGGTGCTGCAGGAAGCTGTCCAGGCCAAAAATGGCGCAGGGGGCCACACGTGCCCCCGCACCCCATTTTGGCTGGCAGGATGCTGCAGAAGGTGTCCATCCCATCTCTTCCCCCCCATACCCCAGCCGGCCTGTGAAGGAGAATTGTAATGCTGATCCTCGAACAAATCCAATTTGATACCCCTGGTCTATAGTATTCTATAGTGGTTTTTTTATTTTAGTAAATAATCATTAATTTTTGTTAATTTGAAAGAGTTTATGGGCAATACATGAAACTATACATAAGCAATGTCCTCATACCAATTAAAGGACTTTGAAGTCCATTTATTTAAATGTAAAAAGAAAATGCACATAACTCTCCAAAAATGATAATAAAATGATGAAAATGATAAGTCATTGGATTGGTGAAAAAATATGTTCAGAGTGATGATGTGCTCTTGTATGTTCTTCTGAGCCATAATTCTATTAAAAAGTGGATTACTGATAGTTCTTAGGTTAATAAACTGTTACAATTAACCTATACTTTCATTTGTCTCTCACATTTTGTCTAAAAACTCCCATTTTACTGTAATCATAAACTTGACGTGTATAGTATACTGAAAAGTTGTCAAATATATTGTGAAAGATCGTAGAATGAGCTAGCTGAAGAATTGAACGAAAGTCTTCCAGTGTTAGCCAGGAAAATCTGGCGATGATAACACAGTGGTCTGAAAAATCTCACCCTTGCCGTTACTTATAGACTTAGAATAAATCATGCTAACTAGGTAAATGGTCATTTATCCTATGTCATCTGCAATGAGAAAGTAATATTAATTTAGTTTAGTTTTTTATAATCTGTCATCCCCCATTAACCTACAGAGTGTGATTCGGGCAGACTTCTTTAGTCTCAACACTTCTGGAAAAATGCCAGCTTAGGGGGAAAAAAGACTGGGCAGATTCTTAACCCAAGATACAAGTAATCCTCATTTAGTGGCCACAGTTGGAACCAGCAAATCAGTCCAGAAACAAATTGATTGCTACTGTTTCAAACTCAAGGAGGAAAAACTATTACCATTAGTATCAATATAAGAGAATTTTCTTAGAGATAAGACAGCCATGCAAAAATACAAATGGCCCTTCTTTTGCTGCCCTCATCTGGGGTTCTGCATCCCAGATCTGCTAGCCTTATTTTTACCAAGCTCTTCTTGGTAAAAGTAACCTAGTTTTTTCCTAGTTAGCTGATTTGTTGACTAGCCTGGTTTTAGAATAGGTAGTTTAGAAGAATATCTAGAAGGCTGTATCTATAGAACTATTACCACTGAGAAGAAATTAGATCAGTTAATACAACTGACACTAGCAAGTAAAAATTAAACTGACAATCTTTTCCAACCTTGCAACCTCCCAACAGTGAAGAATTAAATTCTCATTACACACATTAAATTTCCAACATGGAAAAAAGCTAAGAAGGCTAGCAATTGTAAAATATTGACAAGGTACTACTGATATATCCAGTGCAAAAAATATTTTGTATGTATGCAAAAGTATTTTTATAACTACAATCAATGAAAAAATACAGTGTCAGGATTAAACTAACCTCCGGAGTCAGGACCCTTCTAAATCTCCAGAACTTCTACAGGCAGTCCTCATCTTATGAACTTGGTCAATTACAGTCATAAGTTGTGATGGTCCTTAAGAAGGTCTCCATGAGATTGCACAGATTTTATTACCTTTTTTTGTTGTTAAGCAAATCCCGCAGTCATTAAGTGAACCTATGATTACCAATGGGCATTTTTTTGCCAGAAACCAAAAGTAAATACTAGAAACTGGCAAAAAAAAAAAAAAATCAGGGACCACTGGTGGTCCGCGAGAAAATGTTGGTGGTCCGCAGAGAAATGTCACCTCCAAAGCACCCCCCAAAGCAATTAATCCAGGCTGCATGGGAACACAAGGCTGCACTGCCCACATGGCCCACGGGAACACAAGACTTGCGTCCCTTGCATTGCAAACAAAATGAGGTAGTGAGGGGAGGGGGAAAGGGTGGGAACTTGCCCCACTCACACCATGCACCTCGCCTGGCCACTGGGCTGCTTCTTTCTACTTCTTTCTTCTGCTTTTGGCTGCACGCAAGAAAAGCAGCAAAAGTCTTTCTTTCTCTCCCCCAAACTCTGCCAGAAATGAGTCTTTGGGACCTTGCAAGGCATCTTGCTCCAAGAGGCTGCACCAGAATAACAAGTTACACAAAGACGCATTTCTGGCAGAGTTTGGGGGAGAGAAAGAAAGACTGCTGCTTCTGCTGTTTTCCTTGCATGAAGCCAAAAGTCTCTCTCTCTCTCTCCCTCCCCCCTCAGAATGGAACTGAAGACTGTATCCTGTGATCCCAAATAAAGAATGATCAATCGATAGGAAAACGGGATGGGGAATTTTCCTGCAGACTTTTTTGGGGATTTTCCCAGCATCTCTGGTCCATGGGATTTTAAATTATGAGTTTGGTGGCCCCTGAGGTCCAAAAGGTTGGTGACCCCTGCTTTAAACCACTTCACACAAGTAATCCTTTAACTTAACATCAGCCATGTAATAACCATTTGAAGTTACAACAGACTTCAAAAAAGCTAATTATAACCTGTCCTCAAAATTACTACTGTCGCCTCCTCAAGGCCACATGATTGTGTTTCAAGTGCTTGGCAACTGGCCCACATTTACAACCTGTTGCAATGTTCCATGGTCACACGACCATGATTTGTGACTTTTTGCTATTTTCTGGCAGATAATGGCAAAAAACCCCACCACCCATTGGATATGTTGGATTCACTTAACAGCCATTAAGTAATTAGCTTTACAACCATCAAAAAATGGTCATAACATTGAGGTTGGTCACTTTTGCCTCAGCTTATGACTGCAATGACTTATGACCAAAATTCCGATCTCCGTTGTGTTGTAAATCAAGGACTACCAGTATCTTCCTCTCCTTGCAAACCATTTTTGCTTTGCCTACATCCCCACAACGCTTGATACTTTGCCTTTCTTCTTAATGTCTTATTCCTTGACTGCAAGGGAAGCAAACGTACTTTCCACATTCGTTAAATCCCATTCTTTAATCTTCCATTTCTAATTTTAAAAACACAATGCATTATAGCTGTTCCTTGGAGGTAAGGTTTTTCAACTAATTACTCTGGTTGTCTTTTTTCTCTTCCTTCTCCAAAAGGACATCCTTTCTGAAACAAAGCAATTAAGATTCTAGAAAATAGTCCAAATAGGATTGAATTTGGGAATTTGTATAAAAATGTTACTGCACTGAAACTTTTACCTCTCAACAAGATGCCTCTTTTGACCCCTCTGCTTCTTCAATCTTCCCCTAACAGCCACAGAGAGACATCATGGCATTGTCTTTTCTTTAACTGCTTCTCCACAACGTTACCTTCTTCATAGAATAGAAGAGAATACTTTATTGGCCAAGTGTGCTTGGACACACAAGGAATTTGTCTTGGTGTAAATACTCTCAATATACATAAAGAAAAGGTACATTCGTTAAGAATCAAGAATCATAATGATAGTCATAGGGTACAATCAACAATCAAATCATACTAAGAAACATTCAATATAAATCATGAGGATACAAGCAACAAAGTTACAGTCCTACAATCACAAGTGGGAGGGGATGGGCAATAAGGAATGACGAGAAGATTAACAGTAATAGTAGTGCAGACTTTGTAAATAGTTGAACAGTGTTGAGGGAATTATTTGTTTAGCAGAGTGATGGCTTTCAGGGAAAAACTGTTCTTGTGTCTAGTTGTTCTGGTGTGCAGTGCTCTATAGCGTCGTTTTGAGGGAAGGAGTTGAAACAGTTTATGTCCGGGATGTGAGGGGTCTGTAAATATTTTCACAGCTCTCTTTTTGACTCATGCAGTATACAGGTCCTCAGTTGAAGGCAGGCGGGTAGTAATTGTTTTTTCTGCAGTCCTAATTATCCTCTGAAGTCTGTGTCTGTCTTGTTGGGTTGCAGAACCAAACCAGACAGTTATAGAGATGCAGATGATAGACTCAATAATTCCTCTGTAGAACTGGATCAACAGCTCCTTGGGCACTTTGAGCTTTTTGAGTTGGCACAGAAAGAACATTCTTTGTTGTGCTTTTTTGATGACATTTTTGATGTTAGGTGTCCATTTTAGGTCATATCCTCTGCTAGAGGAGGGCTGTCAAACTTGCAGCCCACGGGCCAGATGTATCACGTGCTGGCCATGCCCATACCCGGTTTAGCAAAGGGGGAAAAAGTCATGGTATGTCACGTGATGATGCCATGATGATGCGAGTTTGACACCCCTGCACTAGGGGGATACCTGTTAGAACTTATTACCTATTACCTTGAAGAGAGGTCAGGTGACTGGAAGTGGTTGGAGACAGCCTCTTTCACACTAGTGTTTTTTGCTTACTCGAGGGTGAGTAAGTACCCCCTTTAAGCCAGCAGCAGAGAAATTAGAAAGCATTCCACTGTATGCATCAAATCTTGGCACAAGTACAAGGACCAAAATTTAGTTCATGTACTGAAGTTTTCTTCTGATTAAACATATTTAGGATTGCTCTGAAATGTAGTCAACCGGAGGATTTGCTTCTTCCAATGTGCCTCTGTTTACCACTGAACACCACTTCTCCATTTATCTACTTAATTAGTGAATTAATTCATGACACATGGACTTTTAATAACCTGGGTTTTCTCCACCAGCAAGAATAATGTAAGGTTCATCCAACTCTGATCAAATTCGTCACTCCTTGCATTTATGATCAAGATAAATTACAAGTAAGGCTATGGAACTTCATTGCTCAATGGAATGTAATTACAGCTATCTCTGCTTCTGAAATCATTCTAAAGAATGATTAACTCATAATTCTTCTTACAAATCTCAGAGGTGAAGGGCATTGGCCAGCATTTGGTAAGCCCAATTATGTAATTTTAAAATAAGGGATTCCAAAAAACTGAAGCATTCAGGCTGCCTTTGCAGAAATCACACTGATACTACCTGAATAGAATTTTCCCTATTTTGGAGACATCTTAATGCTCCTTATGATATCAGAGAAAAACTGGAAAGTCATCTTTTATAGGATGAACTGCAGAGGCATTAGATTTTAATTGTCCAACGCTAATCAATTCAGATAAAAATTCTCATGGACTTCGTGTAAGGGAGGACTTTATTGTTCTCCTTCGTGGCTCGGCTTATGGATTTGGTTGTGTGGATGTGGGCTGTTAACTTTTAATTATGCAATAAGCTCTATTTGATTAATTATATTCATTTGAATCCTTAATCTTCCATAAATTGATGGACCTTATGCTTCATTTTGCTTTCCAGAACCAATATTTAATACGGATTGAGTTCTTTGTGATGGATTAAATACATAAACCTCAATTAAGAAAGAAAAATGTTGCTGGAAAAGTAAAAAAAGTAGTGAGTTTTTCAACTCTTTAAAGTGCAAACTTTAATAAATATATACTATATTAAAATACATACATACATACATACATACATACATATATATATATATTTGTTTTCGGAGGTTTTCGCGGGTATTTGTATGTGGATCTTTGGTTCTTCGGGTTTTCTCCCGCGTAGAATTGGAAGTATCTAGGCGACGTTTCGATGAAGTCTCATTCATCATCTTCAGGCTTGCGTCTTCGGCCTTGTGCTTCTCAGAGTAATGTGAGCTTGCAGCTGCTTCTTCCTTTTAACTACTAGTGGGGGTGTGACTTGATTGGGTGGGAGCTTGACTGTGTTCTGATTGGGTGGGGGTGTGTTCTCATTGGTTGGGGGTTTGGCTGTGTTCTGATTGGTTGGGGGGTTCAAGCCCCCACCCAATCAAGCCACACCCCCACTAGTAGTTAAAAGGAAGAAGCAGCTGCAAGCTCACATTACTCTGAGAAGCACAAGGCCGAAGACGCAAGCCTGAAGATGATGAATGAGACTTCATCGAAACGTCGCCTAGATACTTCTAATTCTACGCGGGAGAAAACCCGAAGAACCAAAGATCCATATATAGATAGATAGATAGATAGATAGATAGATAGATAGATAGATATAGATATAGATATATATCAGTTCTGATGTTCCATGTTGTCATTTGAACCTTGATATCTATTTTTTTTTCCTTCAGTTTATTAAAAACCTGCAGAACATTTGGAAAATGTTTTCAATTCCATAGAAGACGCTGAATATTTACCATCAGAACAGAAGGTGTCTTTTTTGCATTAAGGCTAGGCTTTCAAATGTGTTGGTTTATAAATCCATCATCTCAAGCCATCAGGGTCAATGCGTTAGTTGCAATGATGGGAACTGGGGTCCATTGTATCTGAGGCTGCCAAGTTGAGTAAACTGTATTAAGTGGTATTTGTTAAAGGAAAGGCAGATTTGGAGAACCAAATTATGCTTGTAGATCTGTGGGAGGGTTTTTTGGGGGGCGGGGTGGTGGGGGTGGTATCCAATTCTTTCCTCTGTCCCTTTGCCATCTTCCTGTCCCATCTGCTGGACCAAGCTCTAATGGGTGAAAAGGAAAAAAACGGGCAAGAGTTAAAGTGTCAAGGGCCACAGCTGTATTTTAATTCTTCTGCAGCTGGAGGCTGTGAGAGAGACAGCTTGATTTTTCAGGCTGCAACCTGGCAACCTTATTAGCAATTAACTTAATGCATCCACTCCCATTCTCTCCCTCCCCCCTTTTGTTACTGATATTGTGGCTTAATTCAATTTACACTACAGAGTAATTGGATTAAGGGGGAAATTCTGATCAGTTTTTTGAATCAAATCAAGTGGATCCAGTCCAAGCTGTCAGTTTCTATCCATCACTGTTGTGCTCAAAAGGAAACAGTTGCTGTGTACAATCCTAAAAATGCAAGCTGGCTATGATACTTTTAGCCCCTCAACCCTGCCCCCGCAAGGAAGCAAAATTTAGAAGGCAACTCTTCCCTTTGTATGGATGGGCATTTATATAGGAGATACTAGCTACTCAATTTCTGCTCATATAAAAAAAAGTGACCCTTGGTAAGCTGGTCACACACGTGCTTGGATTAGGAACACAGGAAAGGGATAATTCCTTGGGGAATAAAACCCAATTCTCAAGTCCCTGGTTTTCAGTTTTAGATAACTAATAGCCCTCAAGGGACCCAGACTGGTGTAAACGGTTAAGGCACCAGACAAAAAACGATGGGGCCGTAAACTAGAATAGCTTCTGCAAGACAGTGTGAGTTGACACTTCATTTTTTTCTCTCCCAATTTTAACTTCTGCTTCCTTAACCTCCCAACAAGATCAGAAAAGAAATTCAGGATCTGAAATCCTGAAGAATTCCTCAGACAGGGATGACAATGTTGAAACTCACCGCATCAGGGCTCCAGCTGTTGTTAAGATCACTTTTTTTAATAAAAAAAAATCCTATTTTAGAAAATTGAAATATTTCCAGACTAATTCTATGAAGTCATGTTTGTTAGAGGGAGGGGAGGGGGGAGATTTGAGTTTCCCCAAATTATCCACCAGCACATTTGAAAGAAACACAGACAGTTGAGTTAAAATAGGGTGTGTTAAAATGCAGCTTTGCTTCCTTCCTCTATTTGTCCTCCCCCCCTGATTTCTGAAGGCATTTGGGCATTAATCAGCTCATCCAGGCAAGAATGCTGGTGTCACGAGCGACGATGGTTTTATGAATGGTTCCAGCTAATAAGCTTTATGATGGCTGACTAGCTTCGTTTCATCCTGACCTTATTATTATCTCCTCCGCATCAGGCTCCAAACTCCTCCAATTCCCATTGGATGCAGTCCCCAGTCACGGCAGCCATGATTTATTCAATAAACCATAGTCAGGTACACAAGGGCTTAGCTCTTTAGGCCGCTCCAGGGAGTTGTCCTCAACAGGCAGCCCACCAGAGACTCAGAAGGGCAATTCCCAGTCTACTTGGCCAATAGCGAGGGAGGCCTCCAGGTGTTCCTGCACATCTGTTGGAACAGCCTCGCTTTCCCTGCTGAATGCAGCAGTCCTGCTGTCTCGGAGACAAGGGCTTGCTAACATGATACCGAAGAACTGAATTCATATTGTAGGTGGGTGTAATGTTTTATTAGTCAGTGGGAGGGAAGTGTGGCTGCTTCGTGGGGTTGCAAGATGGAGCTTTCCCTGAATCGTTGTGGAACTGGGTCCACAATCGGTCTGCAAAGAATCAGTGGATAGGAGGCTGTGGAAGGGGATTACCCTACCTTTAAAACCTTGTGTTTCCTTGTATTTTATTTTTATTTACATTTATATGCCGCCCTTTTCCGGAGACTCAGGGCGGCTTACAGTCTATGGAGCACCATGCTAAGTGCTCAGCAATAGCCTTCATTCCATTGTATATGCCTTTTGCCCCCCCTCCCCCCCAAAAGCGGCATTTTTACAAAGTCACCTTATTGCCCCCAACAATCTTGGATCCTCAATTTACCTACCTCGAGAGGATGGAAGGCTGAGTCAGCCTTGAGCCTGGTGGGATTCGAACCTGCACCAATTGCAGGCAGCTTGCACTAAGGGCTAGATGATTAACAGCCTGCACCACCATTTTCATTGCCCTTTTCCCTCTCTTCATCCTTTTACTTCTTTCTGCCTTTTCTTTCTTCTTTCCCTTCACAGCAAAGGTTGGTCTCCACCATCCACCATCATCCACCTTCTTGGCTGCTTCAAACTCTGCCTGAAGAAGGTTCCTTTAACTGATAAGATGCTCCTTGCTAAATATGCACTCTGCACCTTCTCAGAGACCTCTGATGCTACAAAGCTCAGCTTTAGAACAAAGTACTGTATACCAATGATTTCTATGTTCTGACTTGCTTTCTCATTTTTCATTTACTTCTCTCTCTCCATCTTTCTCTCACATGAACTCACTGTCTTTCTCTAATTTCTTCTCTTCTTTCTACATTCATCTCTTCATCCTGTACATAACTTACACTGGAATTTCAATAATGGCTCCAATAAATCATGGAAGATGACAGAGCATGATTCAATCGGAATGGTTTTTAAAGAGGCAGCACTTCCTTCCTTATCAGAGCAAATTATCCTCCTTGATAGAGTCAGAAAATGAACTCTTAGTTGATTTCAATAGTTCATTCCACTTTTACATTGGGCCTCTTCCACTTTACAGTATTTCTGGTATTTAAAATTTTTTAAAAAACAGGAAAATGTCTCAGCATCATCTTCTTTTTAAAGAAAAGATTTTATTTCAGAATTATAAATGGACTGCCGATATTTGAAAACACATTCCTTTATCGGATCACAAACATGTTTGGTCTCCTGCTGGGCCATATCTCCAATGTCATGAGGCCAAAGATAGGCTGTTGGATGCATATTAATGCTGTTCAAAACCTTAAGGCTTCCGATTGGATTCAGGAAAGTTGTTTTCCAGTTCTCCAGAACTGGTCAGCACCTGCTGAATTCTGGAAGCATTCTTGAGCAATGTTTTGAAGAGTTTGTATGCTTAAATGTCCTTCTCTGAATTATTTCCATAGCCCTGATGCTCATTGTCCCAAGAAAAACCCTGTTGCTGCATTTGTAGCATCTTAGGGACACCAGAGGCTGAGAGAGGAGGCAAAGATGCATTTGACAGCATTATGTTTGATCTGAATTCTTACCAACAAACTCTTGCAACTAAATGTTCTGTAAAGATAAGCAAAGGTTTTCCCTGTCAAATCATGTCCAATGCTAGAAGATGGTGCTCATCTCCATTTCTTAGCACAGACAACCAGCATTGTCCAAAAACCCTTCCATGGTCATGTGGCCAGCATGACTGTATGCCAAGGTGGATGGAATGCCGTTACTTTCCCACTGGAGTGGTACCTATTTATCTACTTGCATTTGCAGGCTTTCGAACTGCTAGGTGGGCTGGAACTGAGGCAAGAACAGGAGCTCCCCCCATAATTTTGTTTGTTTGTTTGTTTTTTGTGTTCCCAAATTTTGTTCTATTGTAGTTTACTAATTTATTTGATTCTTTTTGTTAATTTCTATTGTTTTTTATTCTTATTTTTTGTTTTAAATATGGTTTTACATTGTGTAAGCCTCCTCGAGTTGCCATTGGCGAATAGGCGGCAATATCAATAAATAAATAAGCAAGTAAATAATTAATAAATAAGTAAGTAAGCAAGCAAGTAAATAATATTTATTTATTTATTTTTAGATTTTATATACCGCCCTTCTCCCGAAGGACTCAGGGCGGTGAACAGCCAACTAAAATACATATAGACAAATATAAATTGTTAAAAAAGAATTAAATCCTAAGCTATCCCAATAAAAATCTAAAAAACCCCAATTAAAATAAATTAAAACTTTGTACCCCATCCCAACTAATCTAAAAACCCCATTTAAAAATCCCATTTGAGTCAGCTCAGGCCGGCCTGCTCGAAGAGCCAAGTCTTCAGGTCACGTCTGAAGGCCCTCAGGTCATTGGTCGTTCGTAGTCCAGGGGGCATTCCGTTCCAGAGGGCGGGATAAATAAATAAGTAAACAAGCAAGTAAATAATAAATAAATAAATAAATAAGCAAGTAAATAATAAATAAATTAATTAAGTAAGTAAGTAAGCAAGTAAATAATAAATAAATAAATAAATAAATAAATAAACAAAATAATGTGGCACTGGGTCTTGAACTGCCAACCTTCTGGTCGACAGGCCCAGCCCAGCCACCATGCTGATACTAAAACAAAACAAAGTTCCCGCCCTACATTTGAAGTGGGAGAGATCATCCATTCATAGATAAACATCCTGACCAGGGACCATAGATAACTGTGTGAGAAGCTTCTTGTATCCAGGCATTTTTATAGCATCCTCACTTTCAGTAAGCAGAAGCAATATAGCCAACTCTTATCTTCTACCTCATTGAAGGTGTGCAGTCTACTGTATCAGCAAAGGCAGCCATGCTCGTATACATTCTCCTTCAGTAGAAATAAACTGTTGCTGTTTCATATCTGAATAGGACTAAAGAACTACACATACTTGCTTGAAACCAAGAACCATTGACTTCAAAGGGACTTCTCTAAAGTAAGTTCATATATAAACCTGGCCATTTTACAGCTTGTGGGATTCAATTTTTTTTTTACTACCAGTTCTGTGGGCATGGCTTGGTGGGCGTGGTAGAGGAAGGATACTATAAAATCTCCAGTCAGAGGTGGTATTCGCTGGTTCTCTGAACTACTCAAAATTTCCGCTACTGGTTCTCCAGAACTGGTCAGAACCTGCTGAATACCACCTCTGCTATGGGCCACATTCAGCCCTGTGCCTGTCCCTGTCCATTCTGCAGCATTGGTTTGGCATTGGCAGGGAGCTGGGAGCAGTGGGTGGCATGGGCAATGGGGCAGTGGTGGGATTCAAATGTTTTTACTGCTGGTTCTGTGGGTGTGGCTTGGTGGGTGTGGCAGGGGAAGGATGCTGTAAAATCTCCAGTCAGAGGTGGTATTTGCCTGTTCTCTGAACTACTCAAAATGTCCGCTACCGGTTCTCCAGGACTGGTCAGAACCTGCTGAATACCACCTCTGCAATGGGGGCAGGGTAGTTGGGGGCACAGGCAGGGATGGTGGGTGGGTAAGGGACAGGGCATGATGGCGGGCCCTCCACAACAGCTCCCATTATTCATGTGACCCCTGAGGAAAATTATTTGCCCAGTCCTGCTTATATAGATTTAGGTGTGCTGATTGATTAAGGGCCATCCAGTCAGTGTTGACTCTTAGTAATTGCATAGGTTTTCTCTAAAGTGATCTATTTATTCTTTTAATAATATTCAAAGCCATCCATGTCATGTTACAAAACAGGGGCAAATCTTTTGATTTAAGTAATTCATTAAACATATAAAGTGCAAAGTGGCACTCAATTTATTTATTTATTTATTTATTTATTCGTACTTCTAAACCGCTCCCTCTCCCAAAAAGGGACTCAAGGCGGTGTACACTCAACAAACAAGGTAATACAGAAAACAGAAGCGAAAACAGGTAAGTAATCAAGATGGTCAAGAATCACCCCTATAAAGTTACAAAATATAAACCCCAATGATCTTATTTGGCTAGACCGGCTTGCTTGAACAGCAAGGTCTTAACTGCGCGCCGGAAGGTTAGGATGTCTGACATGGCTCGTATATTCGGGGGGAGACAATTCCAGAGGGATGGGGCTCCCACAGAGAAAGCGCGTAGTCTCGGGGCTGCTAGACGACAGCGATCCAGTGGTGGTACCCCGAGCAAGGCAACTCTGTGGGAGCGTACTGGGCGGCGGGAGGTTGTTGGTGGCAGCAGGCGATCCCGTAAGTATCCAGGTCCCGAGCCATGGAGCACTTTGAAAACTGTAAGTACCACCTTGAAACGAATCCGGAAGGCCACAGGAAGCCAGTGCAGGCAGCGGAGAAGAGGTGTTATGTGGGCGTCCCGAGGGGCGCCCAAGATCATCCGTGCGGCTGCATTCTGAACTAACTGTAACCTTCGGAGACTTTTCAAGGGGAGCCCCATGTAGAGAGCATTACAGTAGTCCAAGCGGGAGATGACGAGGGCAGAGGTGACTGTGCGAAGTGCGTCCAGATCCAGAAAGGGTCGCAATTGGTAGATAAGACGAATTTGATAAAAAGCACTCCTGGTGGTGGCCGCAATATGATCATCCAAGGATAGCCGCACGTCAAGGATTACACCCAAGTTGCGTGCCCTTTCCACAGGGGATAATGTCTCTCCTCCTATGGTCAGCGATGGAATAAGCTGACTGAATCTGGGGGCAGGAAACCACAGCCTCTCGGTTTTGGTCGGGTTGAGACGAAGTCTGTTATGACCCATCCAACTCCGTACGGCCTCCAGGCACCGGGACAGCACCAAGACGGCTTCGTTGGGGTGGTCAGGGGTGGAGATGTACAGCTGAGTATCATCAGCGTACTGGTGAAATTCCACCCCAAAGCCACGGATGATCTCACCTAGCGGCTTCATATAAATGTTGAAGAGTAGGGGAGAGAGCACCGATCCCTGAGGTACCCCACAAAGTAGGGGCCTTGGGGTCGATCTCTGTCCCCCCGTCAACACAAATTGCGAACGGTCGGAGAGGAAGGAGGAGAACCATCGAAGAACGGTGCCTCCAATCCCTAACCCCTCCAACCGATGCAATAGGATACTGTGGTCGACAGTATCAAAAGCCGCTGATAGATCCAAAAGGACCAGAACAGAGGAATAGCCTCTGTCCCGTGCCCTCCAGAGATCATCCATCAACGCGACCAACGCCGTCTCAGTGCTGTGCCCGGGCCTGAAGCCCGATTGGAGGGGGTCGAGATAATCCGCTTCATCCAGGTACTGCGGGAACTGACGTGCCACCACAGTCTCTATGACCTTCGCTACAAAGCGAAGGTTGGAGACAGGACGATAATTGGATAGCAATGTTGGATCCAAGGACGGTTTCTTGAGGAGGGGTCGAACCACCGCTTCTTTCAAAGCGGCGGGTAGAAACCCCTCTCTCAAGGAAGCGTTAATAATGCCTTGGAGCCAGCCTCGTGTTACCTCCCGAGTGGCTAAGACCAGCCAGGAGGGACACGGATCTAATAAACAAGTGGTAGCGTTCAGTCCCCCCAGTATTCTGTCAACGTGTTCTTTTGTAACAGAGTCGAACTCAGCCCAGATGACCTCACCGATATCTGACATCGCCCTCCCGCCCGGAGATGACCAGTCGGAGTCCAGTTCGTTCCGAATCTGAGCGATTTTGTCCTGGAGAAAAATAGAAAATTCCTCAGCTCGACCCTGCAAAGGGTCCTCCCGCGACTCCACATTCAAGAGGGAGCGGGTCACCTTAAACAGGGCGGCTGGGCGGTTTTCTGCGGACGCAATAAGGGTGGAGAGGTAAGTTCTCCTCGCCATCCTTATCGCCACTAAATACGTCTTAATATAAGAACGTAGTAGTGTTCGGTCAGATTCAGAACGGTTGGTCCTCCAACTACTCTCTAGGCGTCTTTTCCGGCGTTTCATCTCCCTAAGCTCCTCGGAGAACCAGGGAGCTACTTGGGAGCGGCGCCGGGTCAGAGGCCGCAAGGGCACAACCCGGTCAAGCGCTCCAGCAGCCACCGTATTCCAGGCGGCAACTAGGTTTTCAACCGAGTTGTGTGTGTGAGTTTCGGGAAATGGCCCAAGCTCCATCAGGAACCGATCTGGATCCATCAGGCGCCTGGGGCGGTACCATTTTAATGGTCCCGCCTCCCTGCGGTTAAGAGGTGTGGAACGGAAGTCAAGCTTTAGGAGTGAGTGAAAAAGTGGACTGTGGACCTGCGGGAATATGCTAGGAAGAAAGAGGAGGAGGAGGAGGAGGAGGAGGAGGAGAAGGAGAAAAATTAAACATGATGAAATTAAATTAATTAAATTAATTAATTAAACAAGATGATTAAACATATAAAGTTGCTGCCTCTGGCTATTCCTTTGGTGCCAGAAAAAAGCAGTGAAATCAGCAGAAGTAAATTATTGGCAGTTTTCCCTGATGAGGCCATCCAATAATAATAATGCCTGGTTTGGTCAGAGCTCCCAAATCATTGGAGCTTGACTCCACTTTCCATCCATGTTGAGCTACGACCTCAGCTCCTGGGATCAGGACAATTTGCCGTCAGAGGAGGACAAAATGGTGACCCCTCCACCATTCCAAGCATTTTGCTTTGAGAGCACTGAGGAGATACCATCTCAGGCCAGTTCTCAGGATGGCTCAGAGTTTATTCTCTGCCAAAAGCAAATGTCCCCAGAGCCCCACCAAAGGAGCCAGGGGGCTGCTGCCCTTTCCAGCCACCACTAACAACTGCTGCCTAATGATCACTCTGGTTGTGGCCAGCCTACTTGTGCTGTGCAGGCAGAACCAGCCTTGGACTCAAAGCTGTAACCTCCAGAGGAGGAAAGCTGTGGGCGTAACTCTTACTAATGTCCGTGTGCAGCACCTTATTTCCATGCTGACCTTAGTGCACGTGCCAGAGGTCCATTAAACTGCTGATTAAATAGATCAACAAGTGCTTTGGCAATAATTTGATATTTAATGTTCAGCTTGCTATTAAAATGCTAATTAAATGTTTTAACATGCCACACATGTTTTATGTATTAATAAGCAATAAGCATTCAACTTACACTTCTTGTGTGATTTAGAATTAATTGAAGGGTAGTGAGGGTTCCTCCGTTATATACCTATTAAACCCCTGTAACTGCTGTTTTTACAGTTGATTGGTGTTCATTTAACATACCATAATTGCTCTTTAAATACGTTAAGTGCGTCTTTGAGACAATTTACAGTGTAGCAGTTTCCCAGCAGTATTCCTCAGAGGTATATGCAAAGTGGCTTCTGTGCTGGAATTCTCCCCGAAATGCGTGGCAGAAACCCTCCCCCCCACTTTGCATTGTGAGTGAAGTGAGAGGGCGGAGAGGGAGGGAGGGCAGACTCTGTCTGTGCAAGCTGAGAATCTCAAGAGGACAAACTGGTTCCCCGGGTGCTAAAACAATGCATCACACCTCCCATAGGCCGGGGGGAACTAGAGGAGGGTGGTGGTGGTGGCGGCTAATAGAGATGTTTTGCTGGCAAGCCAATTAGACGGCATGAGATAATGAAGGCATCTGTAAGTATTCTGTGCTCTTTGGGCAAAGCTGTGTCTGCCCGTCGTTGTATGCTAATCTTGCCAAATCTTGAGAATGCCATCATTGCAACAGCTGGGAACTGTTGTCTAACTTGGCTGCTTCTGTTGTTCTTTTATTATTATTGACTTTCCCAAAGGAAGGGAACATGGAACCAGGTTCATTTCAAATGTCTCTATCAGGCTGATAGTGCTGGACTCTTTGTTGGTGGGGTTTTTTTCAGGGGGGTGGAGGGGGGGTTCTTTAATTAATGTTTGCTTGGGTTCTTAATTGCATTTGTAGTCTTAGCAAAGCGACATTTCTTTAGCAATGGAACAATGCGGTGTTTGTGGGAGATCCATATTGTGGCGTCGCTTTGGAACGATGCCTTTGCAAATGGTAAGGGGGCAAATTTATGTCAGTCACAGATCCTTTCCCTTCTTCTGGTCTAAAACAGAAATAGATTTGGCTTGCAGTTGTGTTGCGTTCAATGGGAGTTCAAAATATCCATAGGTTTAAATTATATGTGGGGAAGACCTTGGGGGATAAGGAGAGGAGCCGCAGCCAGGAGAATGGATTAGATAAGAGGCAGTTTAGCCCACAGAAGGAACATGGGCATGGCAATATCTCAATATCTCCCTTGTTTCTTGAGCTGTAAAGATGACGGGAGTGAAATGTACTTTCAAGACTTGCAAGATTCTGTTAATGTAGCCTTAAATAAAGGTTACATTAATAAAGTAGAAATAGTTCATGTTGATGTCTGGACTGTCTCCTAATTGCATCCCATCTTGATGCAATGGTGTGTGAGAAGAAGCTTGGGAGATGTGGGGCAAAGATACACTGCCTAGGGAGCAGTCAGATAAGAGACAGCATAACCCACAACTGGATAGCAGGTAGAGACTCGGGAGGGACTCTCCTTGGGCTGTAAAGGAGATGGTGGGAAATTTGTATTTTCAGACTTGTAAGGTACTGTTAATATGGCTTTATAATAATGTAGAATTAGTTTATCAATTAAGTTTCCTGTCTGGTCTACCTCAGAAAGCTTACTGCTGACAATAGGATTTCTGTGTTCCAAAATCAAAGAATCAGCTGTGTTCAAAGCAAATAAGTAGCAATAGCGATAACACTCAGACTTATATACCGCTTCAGTGCTTTACAGCCCTCTCTACGCGGTTTACAGAGTCAACCTATGGCCCCCAATAATGTTGGGTCCACATTTTACAGACCTCGGAAGGATGGAAGGCTGAGTCAGCCTTGAGCCTGGTGGGATTCAAACTGCCAAATTGCAGTCAGCCGGCAGTCAGCAGAAGTAGCCTGAAGTACTGACTTTAACCACTGCGCCACCCTGGCTCATTTAATAAGTAGATCATGCACACCAGTGACAGGTGAGCCACACGGGGAGTTTTGAAATGGTTGTATTGCACCATGCCTGGTTGAACAAGACACTAAGACATACATTGTGGGTTTATGAATGGCAATAACTGGAATCACTCCACATCTTGCTAATCACCAACAAGCAATTCACATTTTGGCTTAGCGCCTGGTTGTTTTCTCATGGTTAGAATACGTATTTTGTTTATCCATTTATTAGATTTATACCCCATTTTTAATTCAGGAGCTCAAATTATTCTTTTGTGAGGATGACAACAAATGGGCCAAAGTCACTCAGGATGCTTCCATGGCTGAGGGGAGATCCTAGACCAATAATGAGAGTCCAGCATTCTTGCCGACTGATTTCAAATCACCCAATTCTGCCAATGATATTTTTTTCTCTGCTATACTACTCCCCTCTAGTACTGGCTCCTTGTTAGTTCAAAGATCAAAAGAGAGAGATCAAGATCTCTGACCATGGCCTTCAATTTCAGAGTGTCTAATTCCTCTGGTTTTTTTTTTCATTGTGCTAATAAAACACAATCTATGAAGCTTGATACAATAAATTATTTCAGTACAATGACATTTAAATGCTTAGCATTCAACTGTTTAAGCCCCCTAGAGTACTGAATACAGAAAAAACCTAAAGACTGGAGCCTCTTATTAATATGTTACAATTTTATTGCTTTTAAAATAAAGACCAAAAAAGAAAAGAAAACAAAAAAACCCCAAAAAAATAATTATGATAAAAATACAGACATTATCAAAAGAAAAAACACACACATAAAAAGTGGTTGTGGAAAAAATGAAGAAAAACAAACAAAAGAAAAAAAGAAAAAAAGTTTTGGAAATGAGGAGACGAATGTCTGGTTTCTCTTCAGACATATGACTCTTTCACTTCATCAACACTTCTGTTGATGAGTTTGGATGGCTAGTTGAGGAACTCTAGGAGTTGAAGTCCCCAAGTCTTAAAAGTTGCCAAGTTTGTAGACCTCTGGCATAAACCAGAGGTGGTATTCAGCAGGTTCTGACCAGTTCTGGAGAACTGGTAGTGGAAATTTTGAGTAGTTCGGAGAATCGGCAAATACCGCATCTGACTGGCCTCTCCCCATCTATTCTCTGCCTCCAGATCAGCTGGGTCTTCTTTTGTTGCCTTGCACAGGAGAACAGAGCTGTAAAGCAGGTTAGTGGGGTGGGGAGGGAATGGGGATTTTGCAGTATCCTTCCCCTGCCATGCTCACCAAGCTACACCCACCAAACCGGTAGTAAACATTTTTGAACCCCATCACTGGTATAAAGGATTGTTTTCCAGATTTGTCTCATCTACAAAACATAAACAAGGAGCTGTATGAATATTTGCCCATCATTCACTGCAGATCCGTCCTGAAAACTATAGTACATTATTTGATAGATCAACACAGGACCCAGTATTTTATTATAGCTAAAGTCATGTGCATAAGCACATAGTAGGAAACACCACTTACTTAAAGTTACCACTGGAAAGCCTTCTTTCCTGCCAGCCCAGCTTAGTGCATGTGCATGATTGATAAACGCTCTGGACTTCTTCTTCCTGCCATATATTCAGCAAGTTAATGTTTTCCTTGACTGAGAAATGGGACTGCAGTCAACAGTGAGATTCAAAAATCTTTACTACCAGTTCTATGGGCGTGGCTTGGTGGGTGTGGCAGGAGAAGGATACTGTAAAATCTCCCCACTCCCAGGGGAAGGTTACTGCAAAATCCCTCCCCACCTCACCCCATTAACCTGTTTTCCAGCTCCGTTCTCCTGTGCAGGGCAACCAAAGAAGACCCAGCCAATCATCTGGGACTCGGGAGGCAGAGAATAGATGGGGGCAGGGCCAGTCAAAGGTGGTATTTGCCGGTTCTCCAAACTACTCAAAATTTCCACTACCGGTTCTCCAGAACTGGTCAGAACCGGATGAATACCACCTCTGACTACAGTACTTAGTAGTTCCCAACAGCCAGGTCCGATTCCATGCCTACCCATCTTAAGATTCTCTTTCAGCCTGGCTGACTTCACACCCACACATGCCATTTCTACCCAGGAAGACATATCAGCTTAAAGACGCCTAAGCAGAGGCTTAGAATTGCACAATAACATGGGACCCTTCCCATTCTTGCTGCTGCGCTCTGATTGGTGGAAGATTTCCTGCAGGCTGGAGGCAGCAAAGCCAGAGGGGAAAATCAATCACCTTGCCTAGGATAACAGGTATACCCACAAATCAGGAGAACCCAATTCAGCAGTGACTTGAATGAGATGTAATAGAGGAGACTGAAGAGATTGGCCGCGGCAGCGGATTTACTGGCGACATTTTTGTGTGCCAACACGAAGTGGGTTGATGGCACCGTGTTAATTCCACAGTGCAGAAATGACCGCAGCTGCAAGACATAACAGTTTAATACAGGTATGGGGAATCTGTGGCCATCAGACATCGCTGAACAACAGCATCAGGCAGCTGACCGAACCGAGTCAATCATCTGCCTGGTGACTGATGCTGGGAGTTGTTCCTCAGCAACACAATCTCCATCCTTCACTTAGATTAGAAGCAGATAAACTTATGCTGAATTCCCCGGCTTTTCACCATCTGAAGATTCAGTCAGCATTGCATATCGGCTGCTGGATTGCTGTTATTTCTGGATGATCTGCAGTTGTCCCTGGGAAATGAAATGACGTAATCCATAAGATCTCTCTGTGGTGGTGATCTTAGGCACGGAAGGCATTGTTGGCATCACCACTGGCTGCAAGCAATGCTCATTTTGTAGAGCCCTGAGGGAATAGCATTTCTATGCATCCATGGACATGCCTCCATTTCAATATTATTTTGATGCAGACTAAGACAATTCTATTCTTCTAGGACTTTTATAGCTTTTTTAAAAAGGCATACATTAAAATGCATTAATTTTTTTAAAATTGTAATATTACCTGATGATATTAGTTTCATTGTTTTTACTACTACTACTACTACTTTAGCAGAATTCTGGTTATTGGATAGAAATATTGGATTAAATATAGCACCAGAATACCTCAGCCACCACCTTGCCAAAATGGAATCTGCTCGTCCAGTCAAAACATCTCAAAAATTTCTGTTGAGAATATCTCTCCTCATTGCCCAAGAAATATGTGAAGTATGGGATATGGTCTTTTTTTTTTTTTAATGTGGCTCCAGTGCTTTATGTGGCTCCTAAAAGGAGGGTTTAATTTTGATCCTTACTTGCACTTTGTAAAGAACTAACAGTTACCTCACTCCACTGAGCTTCCAGCTCTGGTTAATTGGGGGAGGGCATTCCTCTACACTGGCTTGATTTGTGTGGCAGGGTTTTTTCAGAGGTGAATGTACACTTAGCTGTATGCTGTTTATATTTACATTGGGAGGGGGGAGGAAGGAAGGAAGGAAGGAAAGAAGGAAGAAAGTCAGTTGCCACCTCATGCTTGCTTGTGTTTTGGTCTATTCAGTGACAGACTGCATAGACTCTGGGGAGAGGGGAAATATAACAGGGAAGACTTGGGGGAAAACGAAAGTAAGTGCAGTATCTCCTCGAGACGCTGCTTCAAGGTCACCTGGAATATCATCTGCATACCAAACTGTGCCTGGACTGTCCATTATGAAAACATCTTGCCTGAGCCTCATTGGTTGCCCAAAGGTGAGTAATGGGAGGTAGCTAAATGGGAAAAAGTTGAATTTAGGGCTTCTGGCGCATGATTCTCAGTTCTGGCTTTGCAATACACTTGACTTCTACTAATATTATACCTTTCTCAACAAATGGAGCCAAAGATGGTTTCTACTTAAGGAGTTTAAACTATGGCAGGTCTGGAGGAAGGGAGGAAGGAAGGAGATGTAAACAAAATAGAGAGATAGAAATATGTCTCTCCACCATTGTGCAAAGTGAGACAGCCACATAAATGACATGTTGGAGCAGTGGTGAGGTGCGGTATTCAAAAACAGAATTGTGTGTAATCTGATTACTTTAGAGATGGCTTGCAGTGAAGTATGAGAGACATCTCATACTTCACTGCAAGCCATTTAACTCTCTCTATGGCTCTGCTTCTGTAATTTCTGTTCACATCCTAGGCCTCTCTCTCTCACACACACACACATCCTAGTGCTCTTCAGATATGTTGAAGCTACAAATATAAAATTCTCACTGAAACATAGAGAGTTGAAGTTGTAAGGCATATGGTGGGCATTGCACTGGGGAAAGAACGAATGTGGCCAACAGCTATGCTGGCTTAACATTCTACATTTGGAGAAATTGCATTTCACTCAAGGGAGATTTCATTTTTTTTAGTCCACATGTCTGGAAGGCATCAGGCTAGAAAGGCTGAATGAAATCTATGAAGTATGGTCAACTGGGAGTGCTTACAATAATGGGTTCATTTCTAAGCCAAAATATATCTGTCTTTCTTTGCTGTAAGCTTGTGCGAAGCAACACATTCTGGTTTATAGGTTACAAGTTTTGGATAGCACAATGTAGTAACCCAACCAATTTTGACTTTATCAACCAAACACTGGTAGGCCCATCACAGTTTAGCATGAACAGAGTCATCATTGAAATAAGCCCTTCTTTAGCAAGAAAACATGGTGGAAAAGATTAACACGTCTTCCCTGTATACTTTAATGGACTTCTTTAAAGGCTAAAATAGGCTGATCGAACAACGTCCTTTCTATAGGTGTCTTAAAATGAGGACTAATCAGAGGTGGTATTCAGCAGGTTCTGACCAGTTCTGGAGAACCGGTAGTGGAAATTTTGAGTAGTTCGGAGAACCAGCGAATACCACCTCTGACTGGAGATTTTACAGTATCCTTCCCTTGCCATGCCCACCAAGCCATGCCCACAGAACCGGTAGTAAAAAAATTTGAATCCCACCATTGGGACTAATAGATTGAGAAACAGTTTCTTTTCCAAGGCAATAATTATCTTGAATCAAACAGTACATTTGTGATTTAGTCCTGATTATTATTATTATTTTTATTTTTAAATAATCTGTAGCGTGATTGTGATGTGGTGTTTGGGGCACTGTGCTGGAGTAGCTTTCAAATAAAGGTATTCTATTCTATAATAAATCTACCATGCTATTATTTTTGAAAGAGCACCACTATTTGATACATAATGTGCCATAATGTGGAGGCAATTTGGAATATCAACAATTTTCCCCCGCCTGTTGGAAGATGATTAATGACATATAAGACAACATTGTGACAGCTTTCATTTACTATTAGGAAACTACAAGGCGAATGAATGAATGATCCAAGAGATCAGATGCTCCTGCACTGTCCTTTAGGATTGGCCCAGTTCCACAAGCAACGACAGAGCTAATTTAGAGGGGACCTCCGTTCTCTGAATCTCTCAGCGATGGGGGCATCGTGCTCCTTGCTAGGTCACAACACGCCCAAGGAAGGCAAAGAATCACAGGGAGGTGATTTCTCATCTGCTAGCAGCTAGTGGGTTGTCTGTGGCTTTTAGACCAGCGTGGAAAATGCACAGGCTGAGAAAGATTGAAAGAGCTAGAAAAGCGAAGCTTCATGCCTTCCACACCAATAATAATCCTGGCTTGTTGGCGTCAATGTGTTAAGCGCTCTTGTGGCCAATTTTTGTCTTTCCAGTAGCTCTGTCTGACTTGGCAAAGTCTCAGAGAAGTAGTCGGCATGCAAGCCCAACATGGTGTACCTCAGGGCATCCTTTAGTTGAGGGCCATTTCATCCCTTCACTTCTGGGAATGCTCAAAAACTGATCGAATTGACCTTTGCCTGCGGAACTATAACAGAACTTTAATTGGAAGGAAAAAGAAGGAATTCTTTGGCTGCTCAGTCAAAAACTAATGAAGGTTGGTACTTTCTGTTACAAGGGACTGGTTCCGTGGAGACTGGTTTTTCTGCGGACCGGAGGGGTGTGTGGTTCTGTGTGCTACCTGCATCCCGCTGATGGGGCTTCGCTTGATTGCAGGGCCCAGCTTCTGGCATGCCATGGCCCCAGTGCTAGACTGGGGATTAGAGACCCTCGTACTAAAGGAAAAACAGAAAGGAAATAGCCAGATTTGTCTTTACTGTGGCAAAGTTGGAGAAAGTAGTTTGTGTAAGAAAACCTGCTGATCAAGAATTTGGTGGTTTTGTTTTCTGCGCTTGGGAATCCCCTCTTACAAATCAACGGTATCTGCAGGAGGCAAAGCAAACAACATGACATCCATGGTGTGTCCACCATCTTGCCTGTTTGGACCTCCATTGAGTGGTGGGATTCAAAAAATTTTACTACTGGTTCTGTGGGCATGGCTTGATGGGCGTGGCAGGGGAAGGATAGTGCAAAATCCCCATTCCCTCCCCACCCTACTAACCTGCTTTCCAGCTCTGTTCTCCTGTTCAGGGCAACAAAAGAAGACCCAGCCAATCAGCTGGGACTCGGGAGGCAGAGAATAGATGGGGGCGGGGCCAGTCAGAGGTGGTCTTTGCCGGTTCTCCAAACTACTCAAAATTTCCACTACTGGTTCTCCAGAACTGGTCAGAACCTGCTGAATACCCACCTCTGCCTCCATCCCATCTTATCTCCTATTATTTGATGCCTTCTTTCTCTTTCCAAGATTTGCATGCCCTTACTGTATTTTCACATCAACTCACTTTATTTGGTAAAAAGCAAAGATGATTGAGAAGGAGCCAGCAGAACTGAAAAGGTTAAATAACCCTGTATTCCCCTTTCTGTTTTTCCAAGGTTTGTCTCTCTTACTTCCTACCTGCATTAACTCAAATCGAAAGAATACTCAGGGAGGGGAAGAACAATGTTAGTTTTAAGGCTTTTAGGAATTTGCAGGCTTTGACTTCTGAAACCCCATCTCAGTGTGGAAGGCCAAGGGGCTGTTTTAGGGAAGTAAGGAAGCAAGGCAAGGAAACCACGAGGCATTCTGTAATTCCCTTCCTTTCCCTAAAGGGAAAACTGTGGGGGAAGGCAGGGTTTTCCTAAGGCGAAACAGAGGGTATGCTAAAACTATTGCACTTGTTTGGTTTGTGATTAAAACCGCCACTTCCTGGTATTTACGCTTGTCCAATTACTCCCTGTAGTAAGGAAAGAAAAACAATACAGGAAAAGTAATTTGGCAACAGATAGCACTGCCAAAACTTGTAATATTAGTTGTTGCTATATGATTTAAGGGAATCTGTCCCTTTGTAATTGGAGATGATGAATTGGTTGTCAGCATTTGCTAGCTATATCAACAGTAGAAAACTCTCATAAGACTTCTATACTCTTGTAGTAGGTCTTGTTTCTTTCTTTCTTTCTTTATTTTTGTCAATTGTTTACAAGATAATAGGTGTAAGTAAAAACATAGTTATGAATTCATGGATACATATAAGAAAAATAAAAAAATAAAAGAAACAATAGGACAGGGATGGTAGACACGTTGGTGCATTTATGCACGCCCCCTACAAACCTCTTAGGAAAGAGGTGAGGTCAATAGTAGACAGTCTAAGGTTAAAGTTTTTGGGGTTTGGGGAAGAAACCACAGAGTCAGGTAGAGTATTCCAGACATTGACCACTCTGTTGCTGAAGTCGTATTTCCTACAATCAAGTTTGGTGCGATTAACCTAGAGTTTGTATCTATTGTTTGCTCTTGTGTTGTTATGGTTGAAGCTGAAGTATTCATTGACAGGTAGGACATTGCAATGTATGATTTTATATACTATACTTAGATCGGACCGAAGGCAGCATAGTTCTAGGTTTTCTAGGTCTAGAATTTGGAGTCTGGTGGCATAAGGTATTCTGCAACGAGTAGAGGAGTGGAGAACTCTTCTTGTGAAATATTTCTGGACTTTTTCAATTGTGTTAATATCAGATACGTAATGTTGGTTCCAGACTGATGAGCTGCATTCGAGTATTGGTCTAGCAAATGTTTTGTATGCTGTAGTTAGTAGTGTGATATTACCAGAGAAAAAGCTATGTAAGATTAGGTTAACAACTCTTAACGCCTTTTGGGCTATGTAGTTACAGTGGGCCCTAGCACTTAGATCATTGGAGATGAGTACTCCAAGATGACAGAGTTTGGACTAACGGGACTTCGTTATTTATCATATTTATATCTCCATGCCCAGACAATACAGGTAGTCTTCAACTTACAATAGTTCATTTAGTGACCGTTCAAAGTTACAACAGCCCTGAAAAAAGTGACTGATGACCATTTTTCACACTTACGACCATTGCTGA
This sequence comes from Bungarus multicinctus, assembly GCA_023653725.1. Lineage (NCBI taxonomy): Eukaryota > Metazoa > Chordata > Lepidosauria > Squamata > Elapidae > Bungarus > Bungarus multicinctus. The sequence continues at coordinate 186,295,759 of CM042834.1, forward strand.
TCCCCATGGTCTGGTGATCAAAATTCAGATGCTTGGCAACTGGTTCATATTTATGACGGTTGCCATTTTGAGACCTTCTGACAAGCAAAGTCAATGGGGAAGCCAGATTCACTTAATGTGTTACTAGCTTAATAACTGCCATGAAAGGTCAGAAATGTCGTAAGACAGGAAAAAACTCACTTAACAAATGTCTCACTTAACAACATGAATTTTTGGGCTCAGTTGTGGTCATAAGTTGAGGACTACCTATATAGCAGTCCCCAAACAGAAGTTAGCTGTTAGGTTAACAAGAAGATAATGAACTTTAGAAAAAGATAATGAACTAAGAGCTAAGCAAAAACTGCAGTTGAAGTATTTTCAAACAAAGTCCTGATGCCATCAGAAGCAAGGAATAATTAAGCCAAAGAGAGCAACCTGCACATTCGATATTTCCCTGTTGTACAGTATCAGTTCAGAACCAGTGGTGGGATTCAATTTTTTTTACTATCGGTTCTGTGGACATGGCTTGGTGGGTGTGGTGTGGCTTGGTGGGTGTGGCAGTGGAAGGTTACTGCCAAATCCCATTCCCTCCCCACCCCACAAACCTGCTTTCCAGTTCCGTTCTCCTGTGCAGGGCAACCAAAGAAGACCCAGCCGATCAGCTGGGACTCGGGAGGCAGAGAATAGATGGAATGGGGTCAATCAGAGGTGGTATTTGCTGGGTCTCCAAACTACTCAACATTTCCGCTACCGGTTCTCCAGAACTGGTCAGAACCTGCTGAATATCACCTCTGGTCAGAACCCAGACACATTTATTGCTGTTCAAATTCAGGGTCAGGGCCAAAAGTTGCAAAAAAACCCATTACAAATAGTAGTCTTTATAGAGAGATGGAAGATAAAGTAAAAAGGAACTGATGAGGATGCAAAGAAAGATTCTAGTAGGAGTAATGTCTCCAGATATATTTGGAGAGCCCAGAGGCCCAGCCCCTCCTCCTCCTCCTCCTTCCACCCACTTCAAATCTTTCTCAACCTCCCATATTAGCTGATTCATACATTCAAAGACCACTTTGGTTTGTCTACTCTTTTCACCCAGTGTAAAACGACAGGGAGGACCCCTTCCATAAAAATAACAGGACCAATTTTACAATTGTTTCAATTACATTCATTTGATTTAAAATCACCGGTTTTGCTAACTCATTTACTGTATGCTGGCTTTCTTTTCCTTTATTTTTGGCAACCTCTTATGTGAGTCAATTTTAGTGGCTATGTCTCAATTCAGATGCCATTTTATTTTCCAAGAATTTCCTGGGCTATGTCAAACTGTGACATTCTAGGAAAATACCCACTGGCATTTTTTACTTCCAGAATGCCCTGAAGCAACTCACTGTCCAGAATAAACTGCACCCAATTTTGGTTGCCACAATGTAAAAAAGATGTTGAGACTCTAGAAAGAGTGCAGAGAAGAGTAACAAAGATGATTAGGGGACTGGAGGCTAAAACATACGAAGAACGGTTGCTGGAATTTGGTACGTCCAGTCTGATGAATAGAAGGACTAGGGGATAGCAGTCTTCCAATATCTCAGGGGCTGCCATAAAGAAGAGGGAGTCATGCTACTACCCAAAGCACCTGAAGGCAGAACAAGAAGCAATGGATGGGAACTAATCAAGGAAAGAAGCAACTTAGAACTAAAGAGAAATTTCCTGACAGTGAGACCAATTAATCAGTTGAATTAATCCCACAGAAGTTGTGGGTGCTCCAACACTGGAAGTTTTTAAGAAGAGATTGGACAACCATTTGTCTGAAGTGGTATAGGGTTTCCTGCCTGACCAAGAGGACTAGAAGATCTTCAAGGTTTTCTTCTAACTCTAATTAGAATTCTGTTCTAATTCTATTCCATGGGTGTCAAAGTCGATTGCATCACATGGTGTATTGTGACTTTTTTTGCCTTCTCAGAGTACGGGTGGGCGTGGCCTACACGTGATGCATCCGGCCTGTGGGCTGCCAGTTTGACAGGCCTGTTCTGTTCTGTTCTGTTCTATTCTATTCTATTCTATTCAGAGGGGGTATTCAGCAGGTTCTGACCAGTTCTGGAGAACCGGTAGCGGAAATTTTGAGTAGTTCAGAGAACCGACAAATACCACCTCTGAGTGGAGATTTTACAGTATCCTTTCCCTGTCACGCCCACCAAGCCACACCCACAGAACCAGTAGTAAAAACATTTGAATCCCACCACTGATTCTATTCTATTCTATTCTATTCTATTCTATTCTATTCTATTCTATTCTATTCTAATCTGGAAAAATAAAATGGCACATTTAGCTCTTACATAGATGTTAAGTGGCATAACCAGTGGTGGGATTCAAATTTTTTTACTACCAGTTCTATGGGCATGGCTTGGTGGGCATGAAAGGGGAAGGATACTATAAAATCTCCAGTCAGAGATGGTATTCGCTGGTTCTCTGAACTACTCAAAATTTCTGCTACTGATTCTCCAGAACTAGTCAGAACCTGCTGAATACCTCTGCTGTGGGCCACATTCAGCCCTGTGCCTGTCCCTGTCCATTCTGCAGCATTGGTTTGGCATTGGCAGGGGGCTGGGAGCAGTGGGTGGCATGGGCAATGGGGCAGTGGTGGGATTCAAATTTTTTTACTGCCGGTTCTGTGGGTGTGGCTTGGTGGGTGTGGCAGGGGAAGGATGCTGTAAAATCTCCAGTCAGAGGTGGTATTTGCCGGTTCTCTGAACTACTCAAAATTTCCGCTACCGGTTCTCCAGAACTGGTCAGAACCTGCTGAATACCCCCTCTGGGCATAACCCATACAAATCTATTAGCCATCCCTGACATTAAAAATGGATACAATCCATAATTGCTTTATAATGCAATACATAATGTGTACAGGCCCTTCCTTTTTCCAGTGCAATAAATACTGATTTCTGGACAGGTTAGGTCTTTGACTTACAACAGTTTGTTTAGCGACTGTTTGAAGTTAAAGTAAAAAAACAAGTGACAAAAGTGACATGACCGTATTTCATACTTAAGACCATTGCAGCATCCCCACGAACATGGGATCCAAATTCCAATGGTTGGCAACCGACTCGTGTTTATGACTGTTGCTGGGCCCCAAGGTCATGTGTTCCCCTTTTGAGACCTACTGAGAAGCAAAGTCAATGGGGAAGCCAGATTCACTTAACAAACATGATATTAATTAGAACAACTGCAGTGATTCCCTTAACAACTGTGGCAAGAAAGGCCATAAAATGGGGCAAAACTTACTTGACAACTGTCTCTCTTAACAACAGAAGTGTTGGGCTCAATTCTGATCATAACTTGAGGACTATCTGTAGTTATCTGTTGAAACCAACAGTCTTCTTTACCTCTGCAGCAGGGGTGTCAAACTCAAGGCCCGCAGCCTGCATTCCGCCTGCAGGGCGCTTAGATCTGGCCCGTGGGGCCACCCTGGAAACAACAAAGGACCAGCCCATGGTGCCTCTGCTAGCAAAAGCTCTGCTTTTGCTGGCAGAGAGTGGCGGGAGGCAGTTGTGGCCCAAAACGGAGTCTCTACAAGAGATGTTGAGCTGGCCACGCTTACCCCAGCCCCCCAAGGTCAAACACAACCCTTGATAAAATCGAGTTTGACACCCTTGCTCCAGGGGTAGGATTCAAATTTTTTAACAACCGGTTCTGTGGGCGAGGCTTAGTTGGTGGGTGTGGCTTGGTGGTCATGTGATTGGCTGGGCATGGCCAACTCAACATCACTCACATTGAGGCACGCATCTCCTCGCCTGACCTCTCGTAACTGTGGGGATGCTGCAACAGTCGTAAGTGTGAAAAATGGTCATAATTCACTTTCTTCAGTGCCATGTAACTTTGAATGGTCACTCCACACAAGCAAAGTACCAGCAAAGGAGGGGAGAGAAAACTCCAGAGATGTTCCTGAGACAGGAAGTCTAATCCTGCCAAGAATGTAATAAGGGTTAACGGAGAGGCAGTTTCTGTGAGCAACACCAGAATCTTTCCTTCCTGCCTTCCTTATAGGATTAGGCCAGTAATTTCTTCTAACAACCGGTTCTCCGAACTGCTTAGAATGTTAACAACCAGTTTTAGCGAATAGGTGCAAACCGGTAGAATGCCACCCCTGCCCTGCTCTACAGTGTCTCCTGTTAGAAAATGTTCAGGACAGTATTGTGAGATTGCGTGTTTTTCTGCTCCTGAAGCCGTAGTCAGTGAAATGGAGTGGAGACAAAAAAGCATGCAATATAAAAACTTTATTATTGTTATTATATGCACAAAAATATGAAATCACTCAGCTGTCAGTTCTTTAGCTGGTGTTGGCCTTCATAGCCATCCAGTTCTCATCTCCGGGGGTAATTCGTTCCAGAGGGAGGGTGCTCCCACAGAGAAGGCCCGCACCCTTGGGGCTGCCAGCTGGCACCGTCCAGCTGAGGAGGCCCGCCCTATGGGAGCACACTGGCCGACGGGAGGCTGATGGTGGCAGTAGGCGGTCGCGTAAGTACCCAGGTCCCAAGCCATGGAGCGCTTTAAAGATGACCACTAGCATCTTGAATTGCACCTGGAAGGCCACTGGGAGCCAATGCAGCTCGCGCAAAAGTGGTGTAACATGGGAGCTCTGAGAAGCCCCCAAAACCACCCGTGCGGCTGCATTCTGCACCAACTGGAACCTCCGGATGCTCTTCAAGGGGAGCCCCATGTAGAGTGCATTGCAATAGTCTAAGCGGGAGATGACGAGGGCGGATGTGACTGTGCGAAGTGCATCCTGATCCAAAAAGGGCCGCAACTAGTAGATCCTACGGACCTGACAAAAAGCCCCCCTGGCGACAGCTGCTATATGATCTTCTAACGACAGCCGTACATCCAGGAGGACACCCAGATTGACCGCCCTCTCTGTGGGGGCAAGAATTTCCTCCCCCACGGCCAGAGATGGAGTTAGCTGGCTATATCGGGGTGCCGGAAAGCATAGTTTTGGCCAGGTTGAGCTAAAGCCTGTTTTGCCCCATCCAACCCCGCACAGCCTCCAGGCACCGGGTCATCACTTCCACGGCTTCGTCGGGGTGGCCTGGGGTAGAAATGTACAGCTGAGCGTCATCAGCGTACTGATGAAACTCTACCCCAAAGCCATGGATGATCTCACTCAGCGGCTTCACATAAATGTTGAACAGCAGGGGCGAGAGTACAGACCCCTGAGGTACCCCATAAGTCAGGGGCCTCGGGGCCGATCTCTGCCCCCCTGCCAACACAAATTGTGAACGGTCGGAGAGGAAGGAGGAAAACCACCGTAATACAGTCCCCCCCCCCCCACAGCCGTTGCAATAAGAAATTGATATAAGTGTAGCCATTTTAATTTGTCTTAATATATATTCTTTTTCTTACTTTCTCTGTGGCAGTCATGGGGGGAGGGTTTCGGGCTTGACACATTCCTAAGCGGGGAGGAGTGGAGTTAAAGAGAGTTGTTTTGGCTAGGTGATCTTCCTTCCTGTGGGAAACGAGCTGTCTGTGCTTGGGCCTCTGGAGGTGGAGATTTATGACATCAAGTAATGTTGAATTACTTCTATTGGAGAATGTGATTTTTGGGGGTTGCTTCTTACTTCTAATATTGTGGGGTAATTCCGGGTTGGGTCAGATCTGGAGTTACCATGGACTTTGCCAATTTGATGCTTTCCTAAATAAAAGAAATCTTTTCGAAGATGAACTTCGTTCTTTTCTTTTAAAATGTATTTCATCACTTGGAAACTTGACAGTGACCTTTTGTAATTGACCAATGGAAATTTGGTCAATGCATATGTTTCATAAATGCCATCCAAAATTTTTTTTAGCATGTGCTGATAACCACTAGGACCACCATGGCCAATCTCCCCAGTGGTTATCAGCACACCAAGTGCTGTATATTTATTATGACTGCAGAGGTGGTATTCAGCAGGCTCTGACCAGTTCTGGAGAACTGGTAGCAGAAATTTTGAGTAGTTTGGAGAACCAGCAAATACCACCTCTGACTGGCCCCACCTCCATCTATTCTCTGCCTCCTGAGTCCCAGCTGATCGGCTGGGTCTTCTTTGGTTGCCCTGCACAGGAGAACGGAGCTGAAAAGCAGGTTAGTGGGGTGGGGAGGAAATGGAGATTTTTCAATAACCTTCACCTGGAGTGAGGTGGGAATGAAGATTTTATAGTATCCTTCCCCTGCCACCCCACACCACGCCCATAAGCCACGCCCACAGAACTGGTAGTAAAAAATTTTGAATCCCACCACTGTATTACTGTACTGCAGATGTTGCAGAGGATCAAGTTAGAGGTGATTGCTGTTTCAGTGCCCAAGTTTTGTTTTCTAACCTCTGTGACTTTATGGATTGGATCCCTAAACTATCCAGTGATTGACTTTGAATTCGTAATGTAGTTGGTAATTTGGGACCTTGGCTGAATGATCTTTTTGTGCTCCTTCAGATAATTCTACATTGTAGCTTCTGTTAGGAGCTACATAACTAGCGTCCTTTCTCTGATACTGTATATCAGGCATCTCCAAACTTGGCAACTTTAAGACATGTGGACTTCAACTCCCAGAAGTCCATGCTGGCTGAGGAACTCTAGGAGTTAAAGTCCACAAGTCTTAAAGTTGCCAAATTTGGAGACGCCTGCTGTATATATGATGACTAAGGACCTAAACTTCTGCTGCCTTGTTTTGGAAATATGTACCATACAGAAAAAAGCTATCAAAAAATAAAGTCAGAAATTATAAAAAAAGCATTCTTGAAAACAACATATATAACCACATTCTAACAGGCAGCTGGCTCATTAGAATATATATTGTTACAAATTGAAGCGGAGCTCAATAAGACTATCAGGCTTAAAGGATTCAAACAGACCCTAACAGACACGGAATGAGGTAACTCATAGCCGCCCCACTTGCTGTGGGACAACTCAACAATTCAATGCAATTATTTAAAATAATTTTAAAAAATATTTTAATTTTGTCATTCACATTTCAGTTTGTCCCTCCTTTTGTCCCACCTTTTTTTAATGATTCTATTCCATCATTTATTGATAATAATGTAACTCTTGTCCGTTGGCGAGCTGTCCTGTGCCGACCGGGCTGCAACGAGATGGCTGGGCCGAGTTGGCCACGGTAAGTTGTCCTAGACCCTAATAGGTAGTAGGCCTCTCTAACAGGGTCCTCGTCATCTGTCACTCGGATTATGGGATTTTTGGATCAACATCTAGGTCACGGGTGTCAAAACTCACAGCGTCACGTTGCCGTCACGTGACATTTCACGATGTTTTTTCCCTTCACAGAGCTGGGATGGGCGTGGCCTGTGCGTGACGCATCTGGCCCGCGGGCCGCCAGTTTGACACCCCTGAGCTTGTTCCATTTCTAGCTGCATTAATGAGTGCAAAAATAAAATGAAGCATCTCAATGCTGCTTCCCTATCACATTAAATATAAATGATGTTTTTTTAAAGGGGAACAAAAATCTCTTTTTCTGCTCTTAAATTGGCCATACTGCGTTTTACTCTACTTAAGACTAGACTTTGGGAAAAAAAATTGCCAAGGAACAATTCCTCCAAGTGTTTTGATCGTATATATACCGCCCGGGAAGCTTATAGTAGCTTCTTGCAGTGCCCATTTTGGTAAGTAAAAGATTTAGTTTAGATGACAGCAGTGCTGAACTTCAAATGGTTTCCATGGGAAGTGGAGGTGTCTGTGACAAGGCAGTGGGGAATGTGCTGATTTCTAGGGTCGGAGCATCGCTTGACAGAGAAGAATTCATTAGCCGGTAGAACAAAGGCGGCATTTGCATTATCAATCTGGATGTGCCTCTCACGGCTGCAGACAAGAGGAACACCAACATTTGACACCGCAAGTGCCCTCCTGCCACGCAACCTTTTCATTTGAAATGAATCTCTTTGAGCTAGCAGGACAAACTGAAGTGACGGGTATCAAGAGGTGGCCCCATGGCCCTCTGGCTCTAATTGCTTTCCTGGCAAATCTGTTTCCTTTCACAGGATGAAGCTGTTCGTTTCTTCATCTGCCACCTTGAATTTGGAAACGTAACAGGCTTCCAGGATTTAGGCGGTGTCGAAGGAAGCGCCACCTGGACATTTTAATTTGAGTGAGCGTATTAGGAAAACAAAGAGACCTCTTTAAGAAAACGCATCTGGTCATAGGCCAATAAAACAGCAAGGTTTCTGCAAGGAAGAAGTTTCAGTTAATGGGTAGAAAACCCTGATATTCTTTAACTGGATTTTGACCTTGTATTAATAGGTTGCTTTCGTGAGGTGGAAACAATAACTTGGTCCTCAACACCAGTAAGACCAAAGAGCTTATAGTGGATTATAGAAGGAACGGATCAGACATCCAGCCCTTGCTTATCAATGGAGACCAAGTAGAGCAAGTGATCAGTTTTAAGTTTCTGGGTGTTACCCTAAAAGAGGACCTGACCTGGGGTGCCCACATTGCAGCCCTGGTCAAAAGGGCCCAGCAGAGATTATACTACCTGAGACTTCTCAGAAAACAACAACTGAATGAGAAACTGCTGATGACCTTCTACCGCTGCACTGTAGAGAGCATTTTAACATACTGCACCTCTGTATGGTTTGCCAATTGCACAGTGGCAGATAGGACAGCACTCCAGAGGGTTAACATAATCGCCCAGAGGATCATTGGTTGCCCTCTCCCCTCTTTGGAAGAGCTTTATAGCTCCTGCTGCCTTAAGAAAGTTCAAAATATTCTCAAAGATCCATCTCATCCTGGGAACCCTTTTTTTGAATTATTACCATCTGGCAGACGGTACAGAATAATAAAAACGAGCACAAATAGGCTGAAAAACAGCTTCTATCCCAGGGCAGTAGTTTTTTTGAATTCTGCTGGATAGCGCAGGTGCGGTGTCGGGGGTTTCCGGTTCAATATGTGAAGGGTGAAGGATGTGTGTTTGTGTTCATTTTCATGGTCATGTTATGCACTGAATATGGCGTTTGATTTCATTGTATGAGGTGCAATGACAATAAAGTAAACTAAACTAAACTAAATAGAACTCCAAGCACTTCCAAGAATTATAAAGTGAGACATGCTTAGAGTCAAAAAGACCACCTTTGAGAGGAAGATCTTTGGAAAGGTTGTTGAATACAGTGCGTGGATACCCAAGGAACTGAATTATGGATTTATCTATGCAAATCTATCTCAGGACAATTTTGAACACGAGAAACTAATCAAGGGAGAGAAGCAACTTAGAGTGAAGGAGAAATTTCTTGATAGTTAGAACAATTAATCAGTGGAATAACTTGTCTTCAGAAGTTGTGGGTGCTCCAATACTGGAAGTTTTTAAGAGATGAGACAACCATTTGTCTGAAATGGTATAGGGCAGTGGTGATTAACCTTTTTGGGCTCCTGTGCCAAAAATTATGTGCGCGCTTGCATGCTCGTGCTCGCGTACCAGCACCCAGAAGGCAATATGCGCCTCCCCATGTCCCCTACGCATGCATGAGCAATCCCCACCCACCCACCCCCATCCTCACCACCCTCTTACCTGCACTGTGCTTCACAGTTGATTTTTGGTGGATTTGAGTCCTTTTTCAGCTCCCAAAGGCTTGAGGAAGGCTTCTGCAGGCTTCACAGGCCGAAAACTAGCACTGTTTCATCACTTCCGGTATTTCCAGAAAAACAGGAAGTGATGAAATGGGGCTAGTTTTCATCCTACAAAGCCTGCAGAGAGCCTTTGGGAGGCCGAAAGAGGCCTCAAACCCACTGAAAATCAGCTGTGAGGCACACACATGCAAAGTGAGGTAAGTTTGCCTGCAGCTCATGTGCTGGCATAAATGGCTCTGCATGGCACCTGTGGTATGCGTGCCATAGGTTCACCATCATGGGTATAGGGCTTCCTGCCTGAGCAGGGGGTTGGATTAGAAAACCTCCAAGGTCCCTTCGAACTCTTGTTGTTGTTGTTGTTGTTGTTATATTTCACAATTTGGAAGGGAAGATGGTATTTTTCCAGACCTCTACTCATGCATAATCTGTCAAAATGAGCTATGATCTCCTCTTTGACAGACAGGGGAATTTATAAATAGGAAGAGTATGAAAAGAGAAATCCAGCTGGAGTCACTTGAACTATCCAGAGTAGTCAGCTCAGCTTACTGAGTTTCATTTGCTAGAGGCATTCAAAGTGGTTCAACTTACAAGAGTTAACATACAAATGTACGAGCCTCTTGATTGTATGAATGTTGTGCCACGTTAAACTAAGTGTGTACTTCGTTTGGATGCTCCTTTTACTTGTGAGAGAACTGTGTTTAGTAAAAAGAGAGGTAGCTGTGGTTTGCCTTGGAGATTGATGTAAAGTGCCACTCTGTCAGAGGTGTCTGACAGGACTAAACTAGTCAAGGCAGCACATAACACAACTGTGGTGCATGTCAAAAAAAGCATGCCTGACATCCCATCACTGAAGCCTACATCTTGATTTTTTTTTACTCTCCCAGCAAATGAATGTCATTCTGCCTTTAAGGAATGTTGGTATTATACCTGAAAAATTGTTCCAGTAGATTTTTCCAAAAAAGGGGGAGAAAAGAGGGGGGAGGGGGAGAGGGAAAGGAAGAGGGAGGGAGGGATAACCCAGTATCAAAATAGGGATAAAAAATCAATTGTTTAGTCAGTTTTCTCTTTGGGTTGTAATCTTGGCTTCTATTTCCAAAATCAAAACTTAAGAGTTTCATTGTTTATGTGGCTTAAAGTGTATTGTTTGCAAATAAGGTAAAGCTTCCAATGTGTTTATGAGACCATCAATAGTTTAAAAAAAATCTAAAGACAGATGTCTCTAAAAGTGGGGGACAATGACAACAAAAATGCAATACAGTATCAGAATGTGATGACTGATCCTTAAAGAGAATAGCATATGTTCAGTAGCCATGAAATACTGACTAGTTTGCCCGGTAAGTGACTTTCCAGTGCCAATTTAAACTGCAGCAGTCCATGCTACTGTGCAGCTGGCTCCGCCTATTTTTTCTACATTTAAAGATCAATATTTCATTCTGATGTTTTTTTTAACCCTTCCACCAGGAGTGTCATTATTTCCCAAATGTATACTGCATTCTGTAGGAAGCTCTCCCCCGCCCCCTCACTTATAGAGAATTAAATATTTGGGGGGATATTAAAAGGGCAGAGTATTATATTCCCCCAAAGGAGAAATTGAGAAACATGTTCTTAAAGGCAGGAAGCAACCCCAGTCTTTCTGCATAGTAAAAAGAATCTGGTCTTTAGGAATGTAGATTTTGTACCCATTCTTAAAGGCTGGGCCATCCTATTTATAAACAAAACAGCTTCAGCTACAGCTTCCCTGGGCTGGGATTAAGAATTTACATCCCTCACCCAAATTCTAAGACCAGGACATGATCTGTAGGACATAATAGGATTAACCCACCACCATTAGAATAGCAAAAGGCACATTGGACAACCCCTGGAGCATCTCAGAACCCTTATAAAAATTCATCCATTCCTAAGTCAAAGGGTCAGCCACCCCAGAAACACTGCTGTTGCCAATGAAGTTTCTGGAAACCAAATAAACCTTCTTTCCTTGCAGCCAAGTCAGCCTCCATTTTATTTCCCAGTGCCATTCTCCCAGATTGGAACCAGACCGGATTTTCCTCCTCCTACAATTCCAAATGCTGGAAGGTCTCTTTCAATTCTGACCAAGAAATTATCTTCAGGATTTAGCTTCTAATGATGTATGCCTCTGTGACTATCCATTTTCTGACTGGACACTGATAAAACTGTTCTGTTGCAAGCTCTTACAAATTGTGATTCCTTGCCATTGTCTGAAAATCGTTTGTGCCCTAACTCCTACCCCACTTCAGCGGTGGATGAAATTGGTGTTTCAGCAAATTCCACTCTCTGCATTTGTATCATTTGTTATTTCTTTGAGGAGCCTGTGAGAGCGGTAGAAACTCCAGAGGCAGGACACTCAACAGGGAGAAAGAGAATTAGCTAGTATTCTCTGAGCAAAGTGACTGGCTGATTAATGGTGAGGTGAAGATTATGAATGATTTGTAAATGAGACTGGTTAGTGGCAAAGCAAAGTTTGATAAGCCAGCTCAAGTCTTCTCAGACTATTAGCACATAATTGACAATAATAAAAGATGGCCAGGCAACTTTCATTAAATAAACTAAGAAGAGAAATATAAATAAATAAGCAAATGTAGGTTTATTTGAATGTGAATGTGTGAGAAAAAAAAATAGTGATCTAGGAATAAAAGTCACATGGGGTGACTTTCAATCTGAAATTTGTTCTAAAATAGGTGGAAAGAGCAGGGCATAAATGCTGAGAAAGGATACCGTTCACCTTTTCAATATCCATCAAGATATTGATTTTTCTCTGGAAAAGGAGGTATAAAAATTGTGTGTGTGTGTGTGTATGTTATAAATGGAGGACAATGTCACCTGGACTCTTGTAAATTATATAGGGAGTATCTTCCAGCATTTATTGATGTAATGGCCATGACAGCAGATAAATGATGTATGGGCTTATTGGGAAAGGAAAGAGGTCATTCAGAATAATTCCAAGTCATTAACTTGGAATTAGCTGAAGCAATTTTCATAATCCAGATATATCTTTAATTGGGACTTATGTTCCACTTTGGCAGAGAAATTAAGCCAATCTGAGAAGTATGGCTTTAATTGTAATATTTCTCAGCATCTCAGAGCCTCCTGACTGCAAGACAGTGAGATATAGATAGGTTGAAGAATTTATTCTGTGTTGTTCAATCTTTATCTCCTTCTCTGCTCTTTGGTGGTGACATTCTAATTACAGGATGTTTCCTTTCTGACTTTATTGTTGCAAGCACATTTGTTTCCTTACTTCTCTCTTGAAACTAGGTTGTTTGTGAAGACATAGTTTTTCCTTCACTAAAGCGTCACAAAAGATACAAAAACAAACACAAACTCAGAAGGAGCAATACAGCAAGAGGGGAGAAAAGCCAAAGTGCAGAAAGCAAGAATGGAAAAGAAGAGAGATGGAAGGAAGCTTACGATTTTCCTGGCAGCAAATAGAAGCAAGAAGTTAAAATTTAGGTTTTCAACTTATTCTGTGTTCCAAGAGAAGAGAATTTGGTAGCTCATACACGTAAGTTGAACTGTGGAGTCCTTGGTGCTGAGTTTGATTGTTTGCTTACAGACATTTCATTACCCAACTAGGTAACTTCATCAGTGCTAGTGAGTGTGAAGTTTGCTCCCTGTTTATATACAGTAGCTTGCCCGGCCAAGTTTGGCAGGAATGTGGTTTTCTCCTTTCCATTTTCCTGATTACAGTACTGTTTCATTCCTATTTTCTATGTATTGTACATACTACACCATCTTTCTGCTAAACTTAAATCAGGCTGCTGCACTCATCCTTGCTCCAGTTAAATTCTCACTTTCGAGAAACACTGAAATCATTTTCTTACACCAAATTTCCCCAAATTAAGAATACCAAGATACTGTTGGATTTTAAATCCTAATTATTTTTATTGACTGTTTCCTAGTATGATTTGATTGCTTATAGTACCCTATGACTATTATTAAGTGATGTATCTGATGATTCTTGACTCTTGACAAATGTATCTTTTCTTTTATGTACACTGAGAGCATTTGCACCAAGACCAATTCCTTGTATGTCCAATCACACTTGACTAATAAAATAATTCTATTCTGTTCTAGTTCTATTTCTAATTCTATTCTATTCCCTTTTATCTGCAACCAATATGACTTTCCTTGTAAATTAAATTATTTAAAACCTGTTTTGGCTATGTTAGTTGGGGATCTAAACACATCTGCAGAGCACCATAGAAATAGCCTGTATTAATACTCAACATCTTTTGATATTGGTTTTTTTTCCTATAACGAAAGTTCAATGTTTTTAGTGCACATGATTAGCCAGCTAAAAAGTCAGCCAATTGATTTTGGGAAATCTTGCTTTTCACATTCTTTGATATTGTTTTTTCAAACCTGACAGCTGTTAAGATGCTAGCTGGGGGATTTTGGGAATGGAACCACACATCTTAGCATTGCCAAGTTTGATAAACATTGCTTTAAAATGTATTGTAAGAGAAGGAGTCATTTCATCGCTGCTGATCTGTCAATAGCTACGGTTCCTGCCTCCTCTCAGTCCATAGGAAGGAAGTAGATAAATGCTAGCCTTCAAAAGACTGGAGGCTTTTAAGAAGAGATAATGGACAACCATTTGTCTGAAATGGTGGCGGAAGTGGCACACAGACCCATTACTGCTGGCACGCGAGCACTCACCCATAAAAGGTCTACTGTGTATGCGCGTGCCCGCCCACCTGCCAGCCGATTGCCAGATATCTGGCATGTATGTGGGGGGGCGGCGCATAAGAGACACTCACACATGCACAGAAGTACACAGCATGCTTGGGGGGTCACGCATGCATGCACAGAAGCGCTGGTCATGCGGGTTGCATGGGTCATGTGCGCATGCACTGGAGACATGGGGCGGCCCTGTGCACATTGCCTTCTGGGTGATGGCAGGCAAACCCGTGCGCAATTATTGGCATGGGAGCCCAAAAAGATTAGCCACCACTGGTATAGAGACTCTTGCTTGAGCAGGAGGTTGGACTAGAAGACCTCCATGGTCCCCCCCCCCTTCCAACTCTGTTATTCTGTTAGTAAGGGGCCCTTGGTGGTCACTGAGCTTGGTTGTTTTTCTTGTAGACTTTTCATTACCCAAACGAGATAACAGTGTTGCTCAGTGATGATGTTACCGAGTTTGGATAATGAAACATCTGCAAAAAAACAACCAAGCTCAGAATGTACCAGTGACACCTCATTTCAACCCTGAGGTACACAATGTTCTTCTTTATTGGTAGACTGGAATAGAGTGGTGCGGTGGCCTAAAGGTGGAGTTCTCGTCTCACAATCAGAAGGCTGTGAATACAATCCTAGGGAGTGGCAGATAGTTCTCTCTCTCTGGGCACGTTGAGAATACAGTATATCTGCCGAATACAACTCTGCATTGGTGACAGGAAGGGCATCTGGCCAGTAAACACTCAGCTCCATTCAGTTGCCCAGACTCCACCCTGCATGGGATTATGGGGTCGTTAAAAAAGAGAGCGAGATTGGTAGTATCATCAGTAGTAGTAGTGGCAGAACTAGTGGGACATTATAGGGTCAACGGTGGCTTGGAATCACCAAGCGGTAATCACACCTTTGAATAGATAGTAAGTACCATTACTGCTGTTTGTTCAAGAGAACCACGGGCCAGGCAATGTTGGCAATTCTGATCATAACAGAGGTTGGCTCTCTTGCCTTAAGAGTCAGGATAGTTGATTTTGCTAGCTACTAAAAGATGAGGAGAAAAGCAAGGTGGGCTTCCCTAAGAAATTCCAATTCTTTCAGTTTCTTTGACAAAAATGTATTTGAATAACCCCTGTTAGTATATGTAAGCTTGGAACATATTGAGTGGGATGGAGAAACATACTTGTTTTTTTCATAGAACACAGCTGTTTTTCATCACAGTTTTACTTTAATTTGACAACATAGACATATTCAAGGTAGATTTATGTATTTCGAAGGCCAATAAACACAACTTCAGAGAATAACGCAGTAGAGGAGAACTGGGGCAGATGTGTCACACTACAGAAATTTTGCCTCAATTTTTGTCCCTTGAATTGGGCCATTGTGACAGATATATAAATGGTATAATTATTATTATCATCTCCATCTTCATCATCATCATCATCATTATTAAGCACATCCGGTAACAGATTAGGGAAGCTTCTGTAAACTGAAAAAAGTTCCTTCTACTCATTCTGCCCCACAGATATCAGTGTGTTACAAAAGGCCAACCCTCACATCTGTAACTATTTTAAATGTTCGCTAGCAAATTGATCTTATCCGAGAGTGTGCAATTCATGGGTTAAGCTTAACACAGAATATTTATATCTGATTTGTTTCTTGACAGCTCATAATTACATACCTGGTAGGTTGGGAAGGGAAGAGAAAAAAATAAATAAACTGATTTGGATCGACTCAGTGTTTCAGGATTTGTAACTGCTTGTACTGACTGATTTAGATTTGTCCAACCTCCTGACCTCATATGCGTTGGGCCTGCTATCCCTCACCACCCTCAAATCTCTAGCCACATCTGGACAGGCCAGGGTAGGGAAGACAGCATATGAATGCCATTTCTAAGCATTTGGTAACACAAGAGTTTTCAAGTGCCTATAGAGGTTCTCAATCATCCAGGTCATGGTTGCCCCAAAGGTGCTTTTTCAAAAGCCACCTGGACTTTCTTTCTTGGATAATAATAATAACAACAATAACAATAACAATAATTATTATAACTCTGGTGACAGCAGAATCGACGAGGAACAACTTGAAAAAAATCACCAGATATCAGGACTTGAGAATCGAACTGCAGAGACTCTGGCATAAACCAGTGCAAGTGGTCCCAGTGTTAATCGGCACACTGGGTGCTATGCCTAAAGACCTAGGCAAGCACTTAAAAACAATTGGCGCTGGCAAGATTACCATTGGTCAGCTGTAAAAGGTCACCTTACTGGGATCTGCTCACATAATCCGCCGATACATCACGCAGTCCTAAACGCTTGGGAAGTGTTCGACTAGTGATTTGTGATACAAAACCCAGCATGGTTATCTCGTTTGCTGTGTATACTGTCATTTTTGTGTATAATAATAATAATAACAATAACAATAATAATCTATTGTTATTGTATGTATGTACACAGCATACACATACAACGAAATTCACATAACACCCAGAGACCAGACCCAATACACACACACAGAGACATGACAATCCCCAAACTCACCCCACCCACCAAATTCCCCATCCCCTAAAAACACATAAGCATCCACACAACAGATCAAGTAATACTGTCCAAAAGCTCACTGATGGTGGTCCTTTTCCTTGAATACATTTCGCTTCTCATCCAAGAAGCTGAGAGAACTGAATTGAAGAAGCAAAATGTCTTCAAAGAAAAAAAAAAACCCAAGGAAGTCCTGTTGCCTTTTGAAAAAGCATCGTCGGCTCAGAATTTTAAACGCAAATTCCATCAACAAGCAGTGGGCCATCTGCAACCACCAGTTATTATTGCTGGTTGTTGTGGTCATCAAGTATAATCAGCCCACAGGGAGCATTAAACTAGGTGATTATCTCAGTCTGTATAATTCAGCTTTCATTTGGGATGGCTATGAAGTGATTGACTGCCTGAATCTTAACACCTTTAAGATGTATGGATATCAACTCACAGAATTCCCCAGCTGGAATGCTTAAAAGACCTTAGATCTCGACATATCTGAATGTTGCTAAGGTGGAGGAACACTGGTCTACAGTGTGTTTTCTCCCAGGTGTTCATTTGCAAAACAACCTTCTGATGAAGATGTAGAGTAACAGAGTAGGAAGGGACCTTACAGGTCTTCTAGTCCAGGGGTCACCAACCTCAGGGACCTCAGGGATTACCAAACTCATAATTTTAAATCCCGCAGACCAGAGACTCTGGGAAAATAAAAAATAAAAATCCCCGGCCCATTTTCCTACCGATTGATCATTCTTTATTTGGGATCGTAGGATACCATCTCCAGCTCTATTCTCAGTGGGCGAGAGAAAGAGAAACTTTTGACTTAGTGCACGGAAAGCAGCAGAAGCAGCAGAAGTCTTTCTTTCTCTCCCCCAAACTCCACCAGAAATTAGTCTTTGTATGACTTGTCATGCTGGTGCAACCTCTTGGAGCAGGATGCCTTGCAAGGTCCCAAAGACTCATTTTTGGCAGAGTTTGGGGAGAGAAAGAAAGACTTTTGCTGCTTTCCTTGCGTGCAGCTAAAAGCAGAAGAAAGAAGTGGAAAGAAGCAGCCCAGTGGCCAGGCCAGGTGTGTGGGGCGAGTAGGGCAAGTTTCCCCCTTCCCCCCTTCACCTCACTACTTCGTGTTGTTCACAATGCAAGCGACACAAGCTTTGTGTTCCCACGGGCCATGTGGGCAGCGCAGCCTTGTGTTCCCATGCAGCCTGGATTAATTGCTTCGAGGGGGTGCTTTGGGGGGACATTTCTCTGTGGACCACCAAAATTTCCTTGTGGTCCACCAGTGGTCCCCGGCCCATCAGTTGCCAACCACTGTTCTAGTCCAACCACCTGCTTGAGCAGGATACTCTACACCGTGGCTATCCAATGTCTTCTTAAATATTTCCAGTGATGGAGCACCTACAACCTCTGAAGACCATCTATTCCCCATTGAATAATTGTTCTAACTTCAGGAAATTTCTTATTTCTGTATTTCTGCTGAAGTTTCCATGCATTGCTTCATGTCCTGACTTCAGGTGCTTTGGAGAATAGGTTGACTCTCTTTTCTTTGTGACAGCTCTTTAGATATCAGAAGACTGTTTGCTGGGGAATTCTGGGAGTTGAAGTCCACACATCTTAAAGTTGCCAAGGCTGAGAAGTGCTGAGCTAAAGAATGCAAACAGAAAGTTCTAGATTGCTACTTGGCTCCTCCCATGTAGTAGATTGTTCTGTCCTCACTACACGTTAGTCTGTGTGCAGCTCGACATGCAGCTAAACCCATCTATCCTCCAATAAAACTGACCATGTGGGTAGATCTGAACGCTTTATTGAAAGAACAGGATATGGTGAAACTGGGGAAAATAGGGATACATACAATGAGAACCAAATACAAGATAGACAGTATTAAGTTACTACTGAACGTAGCAATAAATGAAAGCAATTTAAATCTCACTGGCGATGCTCTGTGTGGAATGTCGGTTTGTCCTTGAGTGACCATGAGCCACAGATTAAGATGGAAGCTTCTTTGTGCTCCTGCCTTCTCCAAATGCTAAAGGAAATGGAGTCTCGCTTCCCAGAGTGCACTTGGTTTGAGAGTGAAGGCTGATGGGTAAAATGGATTGGGTCACTTTAAACAATATATTTGGTATTTGTCCTTCTGGACATTAGATGGGGGTAGAGCTACAACAGTATATAAAAATTGTATGTTGGGGCATGTTTGTCCCTCAGGCCACTAGGTGGGGCTAGAGAGCAACAACAGTATATAAAGATCTTACGTTGGGGCATGACATAAATTTTGTGACAGAAGTGGACTTCTGCATAAGATTTTGGAAAACCTTTGTTGATTTTTAAGTAGATAATATTGGCACCCGTGGTCTACAGGAATGAAAAGTGGGACTAAAATATGTAATGATGTGTCATCTGGTACTGATTAAATCTCAGCCAATAGGGGTAATTATGATTCAAAACCTAACTACCCTGCTTAAATCTCATTGGGCTAAGTTTCTCAAGAGAGATTTCCATTTTCTCCCCAATGGTGACCGCAATGTTGGAAAACTAGAATAGAAATAAACATAACCTTAAATCTCCATCCTGTTGGTGATATTGATTGAAGTCAAGTCTGTTAGAGTAGAATTATTCTAGGTAGTAGTAGTAATAGTATGAAGATAATGCCATGCCCCTGTTGGAATCTGATTCTGAGGGAGAGGTGGAACAGCTGACAGGAAGTGGGAGTGTGGCTCCGGTGGCTGTGGAGGAAACTGGGGAAGGGCACAGGCCGCTAGGCATTCAGAGGAAGACCCAGGCCCACCCCCTTTTCATCCTAGGGCACGCAGGGAGGAACGGAGAAGAGAGCAACATGAGTTGTGTGGTTTTCAGGGGAGGAAAGGATTCTGATCCCCTTCATGGGCTGCAGCTGGGAAGACTGTTTGAAGGGGCAAACTTGGGAAGCAAAGCATGAAATTATTCTGGTTTGTCAAGTCTTATCTGAATTCTGGCGTCCTCCCAAGTGTGTGTATTTCCTTATCTTTTGATGTCTTCAATCCCTTATCCTGCCCTGTCTCATTAATTGCTGCAGTGTGGTTTGTGTTGGGTTTTCTTTATAATTTATATGTACTTCGAGTTTGGACAGAATTTCTTTCCTTTAAAAACTGTTCTTGGGAAAGTTTTTTTCTCCAGCCAATGATAATTGGACATTGGAGGCCAGGTTGGAGGAATTAAAGGGACTTTACCTATTTTTGTGACTTCGTTGCTTTTGTGCCACGCCCCGGGTCATCACAGATAAAATGAAATGGGGAAAATACATTGTTTTAGGATCCTAGATTCTACTGAGATACACACGTATGTGAATAATGTATTTTACATTATGTACATGTACAAAATGTTTATTTGATGTAGCCTATCTTCCTGCAACCTTGGGCTCTTCTGATAAAAACATATGGAATCCAAGTTGCAGAAAGCTTTACTAGACTTTGTATGAAAATCTAAAATAGAAAAAGACAAATCTGGTTCTTTTTCTTTAGACTTACTTATGGCTATATCTCCCTTGCCTTATACATCAAAGATGAGTGAAAAACAAATCATCATGAAGCTAATATAAGATCTGGATAAATTTCCAGGCACCTTCTAGATATGCTCCATTTTAAGTATTGCCAGTTATAAACATTTATTTGAAAAACCAACATTTAATCTCAATATAGTTGGACAGGATTATTTAAGTTTTATTAGATTGTTTCCAGGTGTATTTAGCATTAATTAAATCACTTTTTGAAATGTACTGTAAACTTCCTTGCATATTTTTGACCAAGTGATATCTGTTACCTGCATTTATTTTATCTGGCTAGTAGAGGTCTTTTCTGTGTTGTAAAAAGAAAGAGCTTAGGTAAACCTTACAGTCCTTATATTTTAAAATGCGTACAATCTCAAGTGTTTGGCTTTTGAAGGCTCCATCTATGGAGCATGAGAATGATGTATATAACCAGGGGTGAGATGCAAAATTTTTAACAACCGGTTCTGAGGGCATGGCTTAGGTGGTGGGTGTGGCTTGCTGGTCATGTGACTGGGTGGACATAACTTGGTGGTCATGTTATTGGCTGGGCGTGGCCAACTCAACATCACTCACATCGTGGCACGCATCTCCTTGCCTGGCCTTTCATGACTGTGGGGATGCTGCAACAGTCGTAAGTGTGAAAAATGGTCATCAGTCACTTTTTTCAGTGCCATTGTAACTTTGAATGGTCACTCCACACAAGCAAAGTACCAGCAAAGGAGGGTAAAAAAACTCCAGAGGTCCCAGAGACAGGAAGTCTAGTCCTGCCAAGAATGTAATAATGGTTAACGGAGAGGCAGTTTCTGTAAGCGACACCAGAGTGTTTCCTTCCTGCCTTCCTTACAGGATTAGGCCAGTAATTTCTTCTAACAACGGGTTTTCCGAACTGCTTAGAATGTTAACAACCGGTTCTAGCAAATAGAATCCCACCACTGTATATAATCTTATCAAGATTCTTTGAAATAGAACTGAAATGATATGGCCTAGTCATTTCAACTAGGACCGTGCACATTTTTATTATATGTATGTTCCCTGAATGCTCATATTATTGGGCACTAATAAGAAACATAAGGGGTTGATATAGATTTACACACTGCTTCAACTGCATACAACTGAGAGGCTATTACAATAATTACACTGAAACCTCTGGGTAATTGTAGATACCATACGTCATGGAATTATTTCAAGAATATCTAAGGGAAATAGAGGTTGTCCTTGACCTACAGCCATTCATTTAGCAACTGACTACCAGTCCTCACACTTACGACCATTGCAACATCCCCCACAATCATGTGATAAAAAAAAAATCAGGGTCTTGGCAACCGGCATGTATTTTACAATGACTACAATGTCCTGGGATCACGTGGTTGTCATTTGCAATCTTTGCAACCAGCTGTCTTCTAACAATCGAAGTCAGGAGGGGAAGCCAGCTTAACGACTGCGTTATTCACTTAGCAACTGCAGGTGATTCACTTTAACAACTGTGGCAAAAAAATATTTTTGGGGTAAAATTGAGCATGATTCACTTAACAATCTCTTGCTTAGCAATGGAAATTCTGGTCCCCGCTGTAGCTGTAAGTCGAGGACTACCTGTCAGTGAAATTCTGAAGTTTACAATTCTTAATTCTGAGCCTTTGGGTTTTCAGAGCGATCATTAGCTTGATCATCTGTCCAGCAATACAGACTGCCAATATATTCTACTCGTGGCAGGGTTTCTAATCAGGTCTGTAACAGCCTTTCCAACTTTAGTGCTCTACCAATACAATTGGATCCATTCCCTGCCAACATGGCTGAATATTGCAGGAATTTGGAGGCTGTTTATCCGTTGGAGCCTATGGAAGGCTGATACTTAGATCAATCACAATGATTGTACCCAGCACTTCACTTTAATATCATGGCGTGGGTGGCATTAACATGACACCAGACCATGTGATTTACATCAGATTAAGGGAGAGAAGACGTGGGTGTTATCTGGAAGAATGACACCTTACAAACGGGATCACAGAGCTTTCACTGTAGGTAGAAATAATGTCATCAGTTAGTAATAGCTGTAGACTAATTAATAAGCCCTCTTCTAAACAACGGTAATATATTCCCAGAGAAGGCTACGCCAATATATCCGTGTACCTATTACACTCTGCTAAAGGTATAGTCATTTATCTTGCCACAGCATTGCTCTTTTGTTGTTGGCCATTCCCATTCCACCTGGACTCTTCATGCCCAGATGGACTATAATTAACTTGAATTTGTGCCTGGATCAGACCTGCTGCCTATTTCTTTTCTTTTTTTTCCCATTTCTGCAATTAACCCTTGCCCTTTTGCCCCTCCCCACCTGAGAGAAATTTGATCTCGTCTCAACGGTTCCCTCCAGAGCAGGATTTTCCAAAAGCTGCTCACAGCTTGACAAAAACCACGAATGCATCCCATCCCGGCAAATAATCCAGATCCAAATAATTACACAGCCAAAACGGGTGCCAAGTTAAACAACACACAACAGCTTTCGGTGAGATGCCAAAGTGGCGCTTTTTGTTTCATTCGCAGGGCATGTCGTGCCTCGGCCCCGGCCACTTTATTAACGCTAATATAATTCTTTGGATTGAGTTGCTGACACCTTTTTTTTTTCTTTTCCCCCTGCTTGGCAAGGAGTAATCATTTGCTGTGATTGGAACAGAATATGAATTCCAATCTAGGCTAATCCCACCGTGCGATTTGGAAACATCCCCCCCCCCCTAAAAAAATGCATTAGCAGCCAAACAAGAACTGGCCTTTAGTAGTTCGAGCAGTTTTGGGAAATTAGCTTCAGCATGCAAATCTAAACCTGTGCCTTACTTATAGGTAAAAGTTCCCCTCGCACATACGTGCTAGTCATTTCCGGCTCTAGGGGGCAGTGTTCATCGTGACAAAGCCGAAGAGCCAGCGCTGTCCGAAGACGTCTCCATGGTCATGTGGCCGGCATGACTAAATGCCGAAGGCGCACGGAACGCTGTTACCTTCCCACCAAAATGGTCCCTATTTTTCTACTTGCATTTTTACATGCTTTCGAACTGCTAGGTTGGCAGAAGTATATAAGCCTTACTTATATACAAGAGTAAATAAGAGCACCAGAGCAATGTATTGGTGTAGGCTTTCACAGTTAATATATGTTGGGCAGTGTTGAGCTTCAGGGTTTAGTGACCTCACAACTGTGGCTGGCATCTTCCGAGGCAAAATGTTCTGTCATGCCCCTGTTGGAGACTGACTCTGAGGAGAGAAGGAACAGCTGACAGGTAGTGGAAGTCTGGCTCCGGAGGTTGTGGAGGAGGCTGGGGAAGGGCAGAGGCTGGCTGGGCAGTCAGAGGAAGACCCAGGCACATCCCCTCTTCATCCTTGAACATGCAGAGAGGAATGGAAAAGGGAACAATGTGGCTTACAGAAGAGGAAGCAGCCATAATCCCCCTCATTGGCTGCAGCTGGGGGAAATAGTATAAAGGAGCGGGGTTTAAAACAGAGTGTTGCTAGAAGCAAAGCGTGTTTTATTTCTGGCTGAGATTTATCTTGGTTGGCACTCTTCCAGTGGACTGTGCCTTGTTATCTTCTTGAAGTTTGTAATTAATTGTCCTGGCCTGTCATGGAAATTCCTTCAGTGTGGTTTGTTTTGGTTTTTTATTTCTCTGTTATGTGTTCTTTGAGTTTGGACTGTATTTCTTTCTTTTGGAGACTATTTTGGAAAGAGTTTAATCTCCAACTGCAAACAATTGAACAGTGAGGCCAAGTTGGAGGCATTAAAGGAAATTTATTTACGTTTGGGAATTTATTATTTGTGTGCTGCTTCCAGGTCATCACAGTATTCTGCTACACACATACAATGGACAGCTAACTGAGCAGGGACTGACTGAACATCTGACTTTATAACCAAGTGATCTGACTTGTGATAGGTCTTTAGCCACGTTTGTTTCCAATTGGTGTAAGTCAGAGAGGCCTGGCCCTTTTTTGATTGATTCTTTGTTGGTAATAGGATCTGAGAAGTTACCTTCTCTGGTTTCCCAAACTTTTCTGAGAATAGAAGCTTACTTAATACAGGTAGCCCTTGATTTATAACAGCTCATTGTCAAGGCTCCGTCTAAGGAACCCAAGCAAAACAGAACTCTGAGAATAGAACCCTTCTCAACATTCTTCTTTATTGAGTACATCATATCGGCACAGCTTCAAAGGAAAACCAACTCTAAATCTTTCCCACGGTTTCAGTATAATTAAAATAGAAAATAACCCCATCCCCAAGTGTCCCGTTGGCCAATTGGGTTAATTGGCGGGTTCTCCAGGCACTCCTTTCCCAACCTTATCCGTTGCAAGTAGAGATGATCTTGGTTCTCACGAGAAAGCTCTCTGTTGTGTCTAGTAAGGCATTCCAACTTCCTTCCCCCCTCCCCCCTCTATGTGGAACTGAGGGAGAGTAAAATGGCTGCTGCCAGGTTTGGTTTGAAGTTGACGTTCATTTAGTGACAGTTCAAAGTTACAACAGCACTAAAAAAAGTGACTTATGACTATTTTATACACTTACAACTTTTCTCATGATTATGTGATCAAAATCCAGATGCTTGCCAACTGGTTCACACTTTTGAACATTGCTATGTCCCAAGGTCATATGATCCCTTTTGCAACCTTTGGACAAGTAAAATCAATGGGGAAACCAGATTCACTTAACAACTGGATCACTAACTTATCAACTGCAATGATTCACTTGACAACCACCGCAAGGAAGGTCGTAAAATGGAGCAAAACTCCCTTAACAACAAAAATCTTGGGCTCCATTGTGCTCGTCAGTCGAGGATTACCTGTAGTTTAAAATCTGTAGTGAGAAGAGTGTTACTGGTACTTCCCAGGGCTATCTTTACTTCCATCCTTCAAATGTAGTTCACCTTGAGTCCTGCCAATGCTAAAAATAACGTTATGTAGATCAAAAAGAGGCACGAAGGAAGAAACATGGACTCTCTTTCAGTGCCAAAATAAAAACAAGAACCATCCAACCATCCTGTCCATTGAGGTCCTGCTTGTTAAGTCTGATTAAGTCAAGGAGAGCCATTCCTCTTTCAGGATCTTAAGCTTGAGACCAAAAGAAAGGCAAATCAACAATCCTCCCAACATTTGCAAAAACTGAAAAAAAACAACTGCAGCCTTCCCAGTTTTGTAAGTACAGGTAGTCTTTGACTTATGACTACAATTGAGCCCCACATGTCTGTTGTTCAGAGAAACAGTTGATTTGCCCCATTTTGTGACCGTTCTTGTGACAGTGGTTAAGTGAATCACCTAGTTGTTAAATTAGTAACAAAGCTGTTGAGTGAATCCAGCTTCCCCATCGAATTTGCTTGCCAGAAGGTCACAAAAGACAATCACACAACCATGGGATGTTGGAACCGTCGTAAGGATGAACCAGCTGCCAAAGCACCTGAATTTTGATGTGATCATGGAGAGGCTGCAACCATTGTGTGAAAAAAGGCCCTACCACAGATGGTATTTAGGCGGTTCGGACCGGTTTTCAGGCGTACTAGTAGCGGAAATTTTGAGTAGTTCGGAGAACTGGCAAATATCACCTCTGGCTGGCCCCATCCACCTGCCCCTGCCCTTTCCTTCCCTAAATTCCATAAAGATATGGAGAGGAGCAGGCCCCGAAACGCTGCTCCATCGATGCTCGTCTCCTGGCAAAAGCCGTCCGCGCGCGCATGCATGCACCCTCACATTTTCAGTGAACCAGTGGTGGGTTTATTTGAAACCCACCACCTGGCCCTACGTCACTCCCCCCTGCCCAAGGCTGTGGTAACTTTGAAAAGTCACTGAATGAACTGTTGTAAGTTGAGGACTACTTGTAATGGAAGATTCTGAAAAGGGTCTGTGAAGGGGAGGATTACCCCAAGCTTTCTTCAAGAGCCATAAAAGCTGAAATAGTTCGCCCAGAACCTTCTTCCTTTTTTCATGAATGTCAATGTTTGCAGAAGAGCCCTAAAAGCAATGGGACCAGATCACTCTTAGGAGCAAGGGGCTCTGAAGATTCATATAGATCAGGTTTGAGAAGGGCGGTTATTTATTTGCACAGCTTATAGGCTGCTCCAGTGGTGGGATTCAAATAATTCAACAACCGGTTCTCTGCCCTAATGATTTCTTCCAACCACCAGTTCACCAAGCTGCTCAGAAAGTTAACAACCGGTTCTCCCGAACTGGTGTAAACCGGCTGAATCCCACCACTGGGCTGCTCTGTCCCACCAACTCTGAGTGACACAGGACTCAAACCTGGAACTGGGTTAGGAACAAAAATATATAAACCAAAAACATTTTTTAAAAGAAGCATATAAAATAACACGAAATGTAGGAATTAAACATCCAAGCCCCAAATAAAACTAATCCATCATCCAGGGGGATGGTTGTAGCAACCCTGCCCTTATAAACTCTGCAGGTTTTCTAAAACGCAGGAGGAATAGGCCACTTGAATAATTGTAATGCCATGCGGGAATGATGTTGTGAAACAGGAGAAAGGCTGCAGAGGGGACAAGGGTCAGACAAATGGCTAAGGAGTCTGCAGAAGGAATGGGGAGATGGCAAACCTCAGAGGGGGAACACACACATACCGGGTTTTGGGACTGCAAAACTGTATTTCTTCCACAAAATAAGCATATTAGAGAGGGCTGTAAAGCCTTGTGAAGTGGTATATAAGTCTAAGTGCTATTGTTATTATTTGTTTCTTAAATCAATTTCTTAAATGCATTTAATTACATTGAATTAATTTACATTTTAAGCACATTTAAAACTGTATTTAAAATTTTAATTGTATTTGAAGGAGAGAAAGATATACTTTCAGACTTGCCAGATTCTGTTAATGCAACCTTTGAATAAAGTTACAGCTGGTACTCCTGGATGTGCTTCTTATCTGGATTACCTCACAAGGCTGACATTGTCCGAGGACATTCTATCCCAGAGGAGGAAGTGGCAACTGAAAAGGCATGTTTCCATGGCTCCTACATGGGGCAAACCCCAGCAAGAAGACATGGAGAACTTGCCTTCTGAGGTCTTTTTGGTGCAGGTCACCTGGAGAAGATTCAATGCATCCCTCAAAGAAATTGCACAGTCCCATTATCCATCCTAACATGGGATTGCCAACATCCTAAGTTATTTTTAATCAGCAAATGACAAGGGAAATATGTTAGATGTGTATCCCTAGCAATGATCAACAATCTCAAAACCTAAACCCCAAAAACTTTAACCTTAGACTTTCTACTATTGACTTCACCTCTTTCCTAAGAGTTCTGTAGGGTGTGTGCATAAGTGCACCAACGTGCCTACCGTCCCTGTCCTATTGTTTCTTTTATTTTTGTTATATGTACTCATTTCTTGTATTCATAACTATGTTTATCCTTATACCTATTATCTTGTAAGCGATTGATAAATCAAGTAAATTAAAATAAATAAAAATCCCTGTAATTCTGACATTTTTTTCCAGCAAGATATATTCATGGGCTAATCAGCTGAAAAGCCTGTTCAGATTTCTCAAAGTAGCAGCCTTGTCGTTTTTCTTTCCTTATCCAGGTAATTCCAACTTCCTTTTGCTTTATTTCCTTTCATCTGATTTATTTTGAGGGACTGTAAGAACTGGGAAAAGTCTGATTGGCGCAGAAAACTTGTTTCAAATAGAAGCAGGCTGCTAAAACTGCTGCATCAAGGGAAGCTTTAAATCTATAGGGACCCTGAATACAACACCCCCCCTCCCCTAGTTTCCTTCTAAGCAAACAAGCAACCGATGTTGGTCTTAAAAGTATTAATTGGAATCCATGGAGAAAAGAAGGAAAAGATGATTAACTTCCTTTGGCTTAGTCAGTGGTTTGTGAATTGGGAATCAGGAATCTGTGCTGACATGCAATAAGTTGCCTATGAAACAGAAAAGGAAGAAATCTAAGAATTGTGAGAATCGCATTCTTGTATTTTTAAAAATATATGCACTGCTGCTCCTTGATAAGAAACATATGGATGTACTGCAGTTCACTCTGCACGCATGACAAAGATATATACATGACTTAGATTAAATCAAATCTGGATCAAGATGAATTTGATTTGTGTAATATGTTCTGCAACTATGTATATTGCCTTCTGCAACAGTTCCCGCATATATGTACACTGTACATATGTATTTAACTGAGCCATTCTTCAACATTTCATGCTCATTTCCATTTTATGCATTCCCCTTGATACCTGAAAAACATGAAGAAGACTTCCTCAAATGGTTCCTTGCACCCTCTATTTCTTCCACAAAATGAATGTTATATATTTGTTTCTTAAATACATTTCTTAAATGCATTTGAATTAATTACATTTAATTAATTCAAATTTTAAATACATTTTTAAAGGTGGGGGCAGGCTGAGTTCGGGATATATTATATTACAGTATGATATTATTACAGTATGATATTATAAGTTATTGGTTGAAACAATTAACTTGTTTTTCTTAACAGATTGTCCCTTTACTTTATCTTTTAAACCATACAAAATCCATAGTAAAGTAATCCACATGATATAGCAATCAAATGGTATATTATAAACATAGATAAAATATGAACATAAAATATATAAAAATAACACATATAAAAGTAACATGAGCACTTCAGTTAAAAAAAATAAGTATTATTTAAACAAGGATCTAAAACTGGGGTAAAACATAATATAGACTGGGTGCCAGTTATACCTCTTTAGTGCAGATATTCCACAAGTAAAAAGATCTTTTCTTGAAATCACCTACCCAGCTTCCCAACAACAAAAGAAATCTCTAAAGATGGCTAGAGTCACCAAGCCATTAGGTGCTTTTTCAAGAAGCAACTGGACTTTCTTTTTTTTTTTCTTTGAAGATGTTTCACTTCTCATCCAAGCAGCTTTTTCAGCTCTGAGCCAGAAAGTCCTGGTGACTCTTGAAAAAAGCGCCTTTGGGGCAACCATGACCTGGATGACTGAGAATCTCCATGACAAGGCAGATACAGGTGAAACTCGAAAAACTAGAATATCATGAAAAAGTTCATTTATTTCAGTAGTGCAACTTAAATCTTAACATATGAGATAGACTCATTACATGCAAAGCAAGATAGTTCAAGCTGTGATGTGTCATAATTGAGATGATTATGGCTTACAGCTCATGAAAACCCCAAATTTCAGAAAATTAGAATATTGTGAAAAGGTTTAATATTCTAGGCTCAAAGTGTCCCACTCTAATCAGCTAATTAAGCCATAACACCTGCAAAGGGTTCCTGAGCCTTTAAATGGTCTCTCAGTCTAGTTCAGTAGGAATCACAATCATAGGAAAGACTGCTGACCTGACAGTTGTGCAGAAAAACATCATTGACACCCTCCATAAGGAGGGAAAGCCTCAAAAGGTAATTGCAAACGAAGTTGGGTGCTCCCAAAGTGCTGTATCAAAGCACATTAATAGAAAGTTATGTGGAAGGGAAAAGTGTGGAAGAAAAAGGTGCACAAGCAGCAGGGATGACCGCAGCCTGGAGAGGATTGTCAGAAAAAGGCCATTCAAAAGTGTTGGGGACTTTCACAAGGAGTGGACTGAGGCTGGAGTCAGTGCATCAAGAGCCACCGCAAACAGACGGATCCTGGATATGGGCGCCAAATGTCATATTTCTCTTGTCAAGCTGCTCCTGAACTTCAAACGTCAGAAGCGTCTTGCCTGGGCTGAAGAAAAACAGACCTGGTGTGTTGCTCAGTGGTCCAAAGTCTTCTTTTCTGATGAGAGCAACTTTTGCATCTCATTTGGAAACCAAGGACCCAGAGTCTGGAGGAAGAATGGAGAAGCACATACTGCAAGATGCTTGAAGTCCAGTGTGAAGTTTCCACAGTCTGTGTTGATTTGGGAGCCATGTCATCTGCTGGTGTTGGTCCACTGTGCTTCATTAAGTCCAGGGTCAACACAGCCGTCTACCAGGAGATTTTGGAGCACTTCATGCTTCCTTCCGCAGATGAGCTTTATGGGGATACTGACTTCATTTTCCAGCATGACTTGGTACCTGCCCACACTGCCAAAAGCACCAAAACCTGGTTCCGTGACTGTGGGATTATTGTGCTTGATTGGCCAGCAAACTCGCCTGACCTGAACCCCATAGAGAATCTATGGGGCATTGCCAAGAGAAAGATGTGAGACATGAGACCAAAAAATGCAGAAGAGCTGAAGGCCACTATTGAAGCATCCTGGTTTTCCATAACACCTCAGCAGTGCCACAGGCTGATAGCTTCCATGCCATGTCGCATGGAAGCAGTAATTGCCGCAAAAGGGGCCCAAACCAAGTACTGAGTACATATGCATGCTTATACTTTTCAGAGGTCCAATATTGTTCTATGTATAATCCTTGTTTTATTGATTGCATGTAATATTCTAATTTTCTGAGATTGTGGATTTGGGGTTTTCATGAGCTGTAAGCCATAATCATCTCAATTATGACAAATCATGGCTTGAACCATCTTGCTTTGCATGTAATGAGTCTATCTCATATATTAGTTTCACCTTTTAAGTTGCATTACTGAAATAAATGAACTTTTGCACGATATTCTAATTTTTCAAGTTTCACCTATATTACAAATATCTGAGACAATTTGGATAATTCTTAACAATTCCACAATACAACTAAAAGTTAATAAACATCAGAAAATGAGTGCCCTGATTATCCATCATCGATCAAACTTGATTCAGATCAGAATCTGACCCTGATACTGAAGTGAGATGAATCACATTATCTGGGCCTATTATGTCTTTCCACCAGTTTCTAAAACTAGAACTACAGCAGCAATAGTTATGGTAGAAGTATTCAGTGCAATAATACACGGTATTGTTTTGGACGCTAATCCAGCGGTAGGGAACCTTGGCTCTTTTATCACTGATGGACTTCAACTCCCAGAATTCCTGAGTGAGCCATAAAAGTTTCCCCATCCCTGGCCTAGTGGTTTTTCAGTTGTGAGGGAAATCAATTTTTGATTTGAATGGGACTGTTTAATATACAAATGTAGGACATATAAAGAATATTGATCATTCAAGTCAAAAATTAGGACATTTGTATATTGAACAATCCCATTCAAATCAAAAATTGATTTCCCTCACAACTGAAAAACCACTAGGCCAGGGATGGGGAACTTTTTATAGCTCATTCAGGAATTCTGGGAGTTGAAGTCCATAACTGATAAAAGAGCCAAGGTTCCCTACCACTGCGCTAATCAATTAATTTAAATAATGTATATGGCCACCATCTCGCAGCAGTGGCTTTGGGAGGCCTGCAATGTTAAAACAGCATTTAAAATAATTCAAACCATGTCTGAGATTGCAAATAGCAAATTTCAACTCAAAGTAAAACCACATTAGCTGGCAGAGCTCACTTAACCTCCTGGCCCAAACACCTGGAGGAACAGCCAAATCTTTTTATGCCTTGCAAAAGGCTAACTGGGTCAGGGCCATCCACATGGTTGAAAGGATGCTGTGTTACAGAGCAGTTGCTGCAACAGGGAAAGCATGACTCTTGGATCCAACATGATGACAATTGTCTAATGGGAGGGATCCAGAGCAACCCCTCTGGGATCTAACAGAGCAAGCAGAATTGATGGGGGACAGGTAAAGATATCAAGTCATTTCAATTACACCATATATGGAAGCTAGTCCTTTGCTCAATTCCATGGCTCGTAAAGTTCTATCTTGTTTCCCGTTTCATTTTATACCTATAGGAAACTACGATATTCAGCCATTCCACTCTTTTGAATGTGGTTGAACCAATACAATATTGATATTCAGCTCTACTCGTTTGTTATTCAGTGTCACGGAAGCAGTCTATATCATTCGATGTTGCTTTTTGATCTTGGACCAGAGAAGGATAAACATGCTAAGATTAAACTCGGACAATCTGGAGATGCCGTTGGTCACCATTTTTAAGATGAGAGCTGAGATTTGAAGAACTGGGACCAGGTAAAGAGGTATTATCCTAAAACATTACAATCTATCTTTTTGACATATTACAGATATGTATGTAGCTTTTAACTACTAACGCCCTACAAATGATGATATATGTGTTCGCTCTTTAACGAATTATTTTTGGGAGGAAGCTCATATATTAGAGCATGTTATCCCACGCAACTTCATAATGAATGTACTGTAGACACGGTATGAAACCATGCATCTTTGAGACTACCTCCAAAAGCCTCCCTTTGTGAGACCAATCTCAGATGAATTGACAATCATAACTGGAAGAGTCCACTAAGGCATCAGTTTCTCTACACTCAATTTTATAACCAAATTCCATCTATGCAGCTATTTCATATTATGTAAGTTGTAATGAATTGTGCAATTGACATCCTTTCACACAGAAATCACTTTTCACACATACATGCCATTCCCATGCATTCACTACACACCATCCATCTTTCTCTTTTTTTCTCTGTATAGAACAAGATGCTTGTATTTAAAATCAGCTAAAAACAATTCATGTATCTGACAAAGTAGCCTTACATTTCTCTTTGAGTGCCTAACACTAGAATAAAGATCTCAAAAGATTGCGAGGAAGATATTAGATTTTATCAATGTCTGTTCATCCTGAATAATTTGGGTCTCTTACACATTCCTTGGTCATCTGTACATGCTGTTTGATTTCTCCAATTTAGCTCCGCTTCCTGCCATGTGACATATGAATAAGTAATTCTGATTTGTTCCCTCCTAAACAGCCAGCAAAACCTTGGCATGTTTTGGATTTTCAATTCCTAGAAGGATTTCTGGTTTATTGCAATGGGTGAACATAATCAGTTAGTTGATGTTCTTACAATCACAGGAGGAACTATTTTTCTGCATTTTAAATTCTTTGAGAGTGGCCAACAGCAGAATTAAATTATGTTCTATTTGTACAAGCCATATGAACCTTGCACTCCACATGCACTAAAAGATTCCAATCTGAGGAGCCTGTGACATATGCATCTGATTAAAGTAGCTGCTGTTTTCTGAAGTAGTTCTGCTGGCATTTGAAGTCGGAGATGTTGGATGGAGCGTGACTGATTGGCCATGAATCAGCCTCATGGTAGAAACCAGGGGTGATCTGGCCAACACCAGCAAGCATTAAATTTGGAAAGCATGCCCTTCAGTATGAATATTAAATCTGTGTTCTACTGACCCATTTTCCTGTTGCAATGTTCCTGACTTCAAAGGAATAATACAAAAGGAGAATGAAGCCCTAGTATATGTTGGAATTTGGATGCATTTCTTTGCCTTCTCATCTCACACTGTTCAATCACATTAACAAATCTGGATAACAAGCCCCTTATTGTACTTTTGGCATGTACACAAAATTACACTTGTTTGCTGTAATGCTAATTAATACAGAACAATTGCCACCCTAGAAGCCTCATTAGCATGAACTGGAATTCCCTCTTGGCTCCTACAAGTGCATTAAAAGGGTAGAAAAATCTTACCAGGCAGCTTAGTTATTTCCTGAAAACATTGAACAAACATGCAACTGACACTTCCAAGACTTTGTAGCTAAGGGCCTAACCTTAACCTCATCACTTCATATTTTGTGTTTACATTGAGAACATAAAGTGTGTTTTATGTTTGAATCAAGGATACCTATTAGTTCTGTGATCCAGCCCAAAGCAAAGATCAAACTTGGAGCAAATGGGGACAATTCAATACAGAATCTGACTTAGCCAATGCAGGAATGAATAACTCCAAGCCATACATCCCAATTCAAAAACGTCCATGAAATTTCAATCCTTATTTATAAATGTAGATAGTGCTGTGGAAATTGTGAGATCCAGTTTGATGTGCTATAGTTCATCAGGTTAGAAACTGGGAGGCTGGGAGTTCTAGAGTGCCTTAGGTATGAAAGCCAGCTGGATAATTCTGGGCCAGGCCTTCTCTCTCAGCCCTCGGAAGGAGGCAGTAGCAAGGCTCTTCCCAAATCTTGCCAAGAAAACCGCAGGGACTTGCCTAGGCAAACACCAGGAGTCAGCACTAATTAGAACAGAAAACACCCAGCCAAGTTTGCCCAAAAAAGGTTTAGGAAGATGTATGCACAAAGGATTTTGATGTTTTATACCAAACTGAAGTAACTGGATACTGATTTAGGTATCGACAGATCTGCTCTTAGATCAAATATTATTGGTGACCCCAATAATGGATTTTGAATGGGTAACAGGATTAGGAATTCAATAAAAACATCCAGGTAATTGTGGGCACTGAGGAAGCAGGGTGAATATCTGTGAAAGTGCATTCACAAAGGCTTACTGAGAACTTTTGAGAATAGTACAGAAGTGGTTTAAGTGCTAGTTTAGTCCAAAGAAAGCAACATGAGGCACCTGGATATATGGCACGGATCCTTTAATTACTTTCCCAATTAAAAGGAAAAAAATACATTTGCGTATATCTTTGAAGGAAGGTTTATTTTTTTAAATAATACAGGGGGAATGCTTCCAACAATAAATTTCACAGAATCAATTAGGGATTGTATGAGTTTCTGGAGCGCTGTATCCAGCTTAAAAAGATGGCAGCTTTAAGTCTTTGAACAGTGCAAATTCATAGAGTCCAATTCTGAATATGTATTTAATTATTCCTGTATCAGTGAGACATCAGCCTTCCATTTAACACAGATGGCAAGGGCTCGCATGGAAGGCCAAAACAAAGATGGCAAGACACAATAAATGCAGGCATGAAAATTGCCCAGTTGGATCCCGATGTTGCATTTGATGGTGTAAGATGACATTCATCAATTGAAAAACAGACCCTGCAGCTGCAGGAATAATGCTAGGAAGATGATGTATCAGTGAGACATCATAAAGGGTTGAATATTGGTACAAAGCTTCATTTCAAGTATTAGATTGAGTCACCTTCAAGATGACTCAATGTTCTGAATGAATCTCCAAATCAGATACATGCATGAATTGGATGTATCAGACTGAACTAGGTGTCTCTTGAAGATTTCAATCTACATATCAATGTTTATCCCACAGAACCATTATTGAAGTAACATTGATGGAAAAAATTAGGGCTGCAAATCCTAATTGGATCTTGGCTAATTTATCCCTAGCGAATATGCACCATAAATTGTCACTGTTGCCCTGATTTAACACAAATCTAATTCAAGTGCACAAAATCAGAGATTCCAGAACCACAAGAAATCCATGAAAACTTCAGGTATACACCCTAAAAACCTCCAAACTAGTCTTTGAATTTTAGTTTTTCATAGAAGGAAAGTCAGGATTTCTAAATAGTATTAAAATAATTAAGTATACTTAAAGTAATGAACTCAAATCCAATGCAGCCTTTCTTTAGGCCCCACGTGTAAACTTAGTATTGTATTCAAAAAACCAAGCGTGGCTCTAAGTCTAGAAAAAGTATTGTACCTTTGCTTTTTAGAAGCAAGCAAGCAAATACAAAAATTATTCACAGACTTCTCATATTTGTATATACATATACATAAAACTGTACACAACTGTTTCAATGTATTTTGCTTATTGTATTATGTTTCTTTATTCAGTTTCAATAAATAAAGGCAAACAGTAGAACTGGAATCAATGATGCCAGAAATTCCTGGGCATAGTAATCAGTGACATCAACCTTCCAAGGTGCAGTATGATTAAAGAAACAGTACAGTAGTTGGAATTGAATTGTGTAGGCAAAAGCAATAATGTATCTGATTTTCAGTGCTTGCTGTTAACAGAAAAGACACAACCAGGATCCATTGTATTTTCATTCAATCCACAGGAAAAAAGTAGGATTTTGCAGTTTAGAATATTCAGATGTTTTTGTCATCCTAAAATTCATTGTGCACAGGTATATGGACATTAATTCATAATCCAAACTCCACAAAAGCCATG
Source organism: Bungarus multicinctus (assembly GCA_023653725.1). Taxonomy (NCBI): domain Eukaryota; kingdom Metazoa; phylum Chordata; class Lepidosauria; order Squamata; family Elapidae; genus Bungarus; species Bungarus multicinctus. Next base: position 186,331,909 of record CM042834.1, read on the forward strand.
GCAGAGTAAAATATGAAATTGAAAATAAACCAAGAGGGTAATGTGTAACAGGTGTTAAGCAACATGGAAATCTAAAAAGTGAAATCCACTTTAAATTAGACTCCATTAACAGAAAAGTACACATATTTTAAAGAGCTATATATATCATCAAAAATACATGAATCAAATTGCGGTGAATTTTCTGGTATGGGCACTTTATAAGCAAGTTTCCACCTGCTGCATATGAGATTACAAACATGTTCCATTAAAATATATAACCAATGGACAAAATTTGTTATCCAGGTTATTGGCTCCAACTATAACTATATATGCATTGCTGTAAACTACTCCAAATTAAGGTAACAGTCCTATTATTGTCAGCCTGACAAATGTTTACCAAAATCTTCCGTTTCAACCTTTGCTCTGCTTTAACATTACCTTGTACAATGACTACATCTCTGACATTTCTAACTAGGAGGGGGGAAAAATCAAGTGTTCATTACAGTAATTATCCCTCAAGTAGAGGAGGAAAACGTGATTATGCAATTTATAAAAATGCAAAGAGTGAAGCTGTTCTGATTATGACTGATTAATTTTGCTCACAAGCTCTGGCATTAATCAGAATAGGCTGACTCTTAGATAATAAGAACAGAGACAGAAACCTAATCTGCAGATCACCTACAAGGAAATCAGTTGCATTTTATCACAAATATGGGTAATATCTCCCTGTGTTGAAACATTGTGCGTTTGTTTATAGATGTGAAAAAGCTTCCCTGCCTTCCTTGAAGAAATGCATTTATGCTCTATTATACAAAAATGACCATGAAAACAAAATTTTAGAATAATATTCAAGAGTATTTTTTCTTCAGAGCAGATGTTATACTTGGACATGAAATTGAACGGCAAACTAAGGAGGCCTCTTCTTATAGGACAAAGTATGGAACTGAAACAGAAATTCCTTATTTAGTACTGTCCTGATTCTGCTTGGACTGAACTATTGGCTACTGCCTTGAATCTGGTATGCAGTGCAATGGGATATCAATATTAACCCTTATGCAGCTAAAGAAATTACATTACATTACATCTCAGGATCAATTTGGGCACAGATTTTTTTTCTCCATGTAACCCTTGCTAGCAAAAGCAGGATGCATCTCACTGCTTATTTTTCTGCTTTACTAAAGCAAAGTTCAAGTACAATACCAGAGTAGGCCCATCATACATTTTCAAACCAATCTTAAATCCATTCAGAATCTATTTTCATATACAACTGAACAGACCATAGCTCAACAATTAAAGCTTACAATCCAATGTATAGAATAATTTCATTGAATTTAATAGGGACTGACTATATAGCATTAGGCTGGGAGGGGAGGAGGTATTAGGATTTCTAGAATTTACTTAATAAAATTATTTGGGCTCCTCACAACCAGCTCAAGTATTTTAAACATACAAAATAATAGATATTCAGGCTCTCAAAATAGCTGAGATAACAATATGTATTTAGTCTCTGAGCATATCTTCTAATTGAGAGCATAGAATTGTACTTAGACTACCATTTAATCTGAGATTTGTAAGAATCCACCCAATCTTAAAAAAGCTATAGCAAAGTTCTAATTTTTCCCTTTCAATCTAAGGATTTTTAGAGCTGGAATCTGTAAAGGAACTAGAGAGATCAAGAAAAGAAAATTATTAGCACTTTTCCCAAATTAAGAAGAATGCAACTATGTGGTGTCACCAAAGTAGAATTTTGGGCAAAATTTGGGGGCAAGATGGGGTTGTACAGTATTTTATCCCTATTATCTGGGACAATATTTACTGTTATATATTACAGACCACTCAGGTATACCAATAACATTCAGACCATAGTTATTGATTTTTCCTCTTGTATCTATCTCTGCAGTTATTGTGATAGATTATTCAGTCTCTTAACTGTCTCAGGTATGAGGCACTTTCCATTATATTTTCAGAAAATCTCTCCTGAGGCAATGTTTTTTATTAATATATTCTGACATTGCTGGTGAAATGTGTCTATCAATTCTGCACACTATATCAAACTAGAACTTTTTAGCCATCATCTCTGACACGGCTGCTCCAAAACTATTAATTTAGAAAAGGGTTCAGAGGGATAAACTTGAATCTGAGAGTTTCTGAGGTAGCTACTGCCATCTACAGGCTTAAATATTAGGCTCTATTGGAAAATTTGGGATGCAACTAAAAAACTTCCTTTGACATTTGGAAGCTGGAGTAGTATTCTCAGAAGGTACAGCCCTCCAATTAATAAGTAAAACTACTGATTTTGGCTTCTGATGACTTTTAGAAACTATCTGCATGTAAAATTATTTCCAGCTCTATCAATATATAATTGGTTTATTTTTCTCCAATCTTTTATTGCCTATTAGGAAATCTACGTAAGGCAGGGTTCCAAATGACTGCTGAATTAACTATTGCTTTATTTTTTCGGTATTCTAGTTTCCTTAGAAGAGCCCTAGGTACAACCTAAAATACCTTATAAGTCCCACAAACTTTAATATTAATGTCTGCAGCCTGTTTCCCATTCTATCTTAAACCTATAACTAAATAGACCCCCCCAAATTAGCTAATTCTTTGCTTCTTTCATTTTTTGCTGTATCACCTGTAATAATGATGACTTCTACAAAATGCTTTGTTTGCTTGTTTGTTATACAACGATGCAATTAGTAATTAGAATGTATGTGCACATAATTAGTTGATAAATCAAAACACTCTGAATCTATGCTGAGACAGTAAGGGCTGGAGTGTAACTCTCCAAGGTAGAGCTATCGGATCTGGCCTTAAAAAAATCTAGACTACCACTACAGGGCATCAAAGAGATAAATGAAACTAATTCTTGCTTGCCGCCTAGTGATTATCTATATTTCTGTAGCCAATATCTGATAAGACTTACATCAATCTGAAATCCACAAGCTACTTACAAAGCCCAAAAGAAATTTACTTGTTAATTTTTTTTCCTTTTCTAGGATTGTTAAATACAGGGGGAAACAGGCAGCAGGTAAGTCACATATTTTTGGCTCTAAGTTTAAAAAGTAAGTTATATAAATTAATCAATTCTGAATTTCCAGTACAACTCATTTTGGGAAAGAGAACTCTATGGAAAATTAATACACATAACAGGGATTTATAGAACCAAATGCAAAATTTTTGATACATCTATTACTTTCTTTTCTAGATCAAGAGTATGTGAGTATGAGAAGCTGACTCCACATTTTTAGAACTGCTGGATTTGCATAGTGCTTATTCATTCAGAGCCCTTTTGGCCAAAAGTGTTTTTAAGTGACTAATGACTATGCAGTTAAAGGAGAGTAAACTCAACACCCCCACCAATGAATTTTCTATCTAAAATAGTCATGCATGACATCTTGAAACCAGTGATTGCTGCTGCAAATACCCTTGCATGAAATTCAGATTTGTGCATAAATTTGAGTAGAGATGCGCTGTTGACAAAAATTATAATATCAATAAGGGAAGAGAAACCTATTTTGGTGAAAACTGAACTGGATCTGGTTTTGCACCAGAAGCCAGCATATATTGGTAGCAACTATTCTCTAATGGTCCTTCAAAAAGACTGCCCTTTATAAAATACAACACAAATCAGGATGTTAAAAATCGATGACTTTTTTTTTAAAAAATTAAAAATGATTTTTTTTTAATTTAAATCAGATTTTTAAATTAAATTGGATTTTTTAAATTTTATCAAATTAATTTTAATAAAATGCTTCTGGAGAAAAATCTACCTAAAGATAGCTTTCTATTTAAGATACATTAATAATTTAGTTTATTCAGCATGAAATGGAGCTTAGTTATGTAGCATGAGGCTGTATATTCTGCAATATTTACATTTTTGGTAAACTTAGTCAATGAATCCAACATGAACTGCATTGATGCATTCACACAATTTCACAGTAACCATGAGATAAATCATAAAACAAAGTTCAGGAATATTTCTTTATCCCATTCTACTGCAAATCTATGTACAGTACAAACTGTATGATTGCTTGAAGAGAAATGCATCTGTACCACCGAGATCTAAGTGTGAGGAGGAAGGGCAAGCAGTAAAAGTGAAATCTTCTAAGCAGCGTATAAATATATTAAAGAGTATCTGTCATTTCAGATCCATCATGGCAGTGCCAGTTAGCGACCATTCACTCACCTGCTGCCCTCCACGTCCCTCACCTTGTTGTGTCACTGCCGCATTACCAGCCATCCCATTAAAGTGAATGGGACTGTTGGTGAGTCAACAGGTCAGAGGAGAAGCCACTGTGGGACAGAGATGAAGGTTGCTCTTTAAAAATAATATTTTGTATGGTTTTTCTGGTCTCAGAGTTTCTAATTAGTTGCCTCTCAGAAATCATTAGGGAAACAGCCCATTCATTTTGTCAAAGCGAAAAAATTCAGCTTCATAAATTAGAGGAAATGAATCACGTTTTTCTGTTGCCAGCATATTTTATTTACACATAACTATGAAGAACAAAAGAAAAGCAGTACATTCTAAGAAGCAAAAGAAAGTAAACTCCTCCCCTGCACACATACGCAGTAAATCAAATATCACAAGACACTCATATCTTGGTACTATGGTAACGTGATAACGTAATAACCATTCTGGTAAGCTCAGCAGACAAATCAAAATTAACGCAGTGACACATTTCATATGCTCTAGAAACTTAATCTGATAGTAGACTTAATAGTTATGATGATGATAAATTTCTAATAGCCTTGTGCCCATGAATATGCCCAGTACTCCTTTAAATCTCTCCACGTCGATGGTTGTCTCAACAGCTTCTGAGAACAAATTCCCTAAATTAATGACAGCAATTATATGAAAACAGAAAGATGAAATTTTAGTCAGAGTAAGCTACAAGCTCTTAGGCACAGTGAAACTTATCTCTAGAATGTGAAGACATTGTTCAGTTACCATCACCCATAGTCTATGCCCCTGCTAAGATTGCTGGGCACTGTTATGCAACAACATCTGGTACCCATCTTTGTAATAGAAAAGTTTTATCTTACAACCTCATGGCATATGATCAATTCAATCTTAATGTTTTCAGATTTCAATATTTAATATAAAAGAATGTTCAGAATACTATTCTGAATATGTAATCTAAAATAGCAAAGTACTGGAATGAATTTATTTTGGAAATTTGATTCAGCAAGTCTTTGCTGGAGGATGTGCGTCTAAATATAAGCACAGAGCTGAAAGAATATTGAGCAATTACGCTGCAGAACACTCCATTAGAATTAAAATAATACAGTTGTCTTGGATACAGACTACAGGCTAAACCCAGCTAACAGTAAATCTAACTTCACTTCTGTCTAAAGTATGTCTGGAAGAGAAGGAAGTACAAAAGAGAAAGACAGGAAGTTTCCTTTGTTTCTTAAACATACAGAAAATAATTACTAACAATGCGCCTGGAGAAAAATAAGACACAAGGACAGTCTGTGAAGACCCTTCTCCTTAAGTGTCTCTTCCCTCTGTTCTGGTGATCAGAAAGGCTCATGAGTTCCAAGAGATAACACAATCTCTAATAGTTTACCGGATGACCTGCAGTTGCATAGACTAGATTGTGGCTACATGGGTACCTTAAATGTAATTGATGCAATGTCATATGATATACTTGACACCGTGATCTAAAAGAGGAAAATATTTTTTATTTAAGTAATAAAAAAAATCAAGAAGCTAATCTTAGATAGCATGTGGTTTTTGGCCTTCCTCCTTACAGCAGAATGTGCAAGTTTGTTCTGGATGCTACATTTTCTTCTCTGGATCAAGGAAATTCAACAGATGGTTTGTAATAACTTTTATTTAACTGTGCATTACATTTTCAGATAGAATGTCTACCTATTTATCTTTTAGTATGGAATTGCCATATTTTTTGCATTATAAGACACTCCAGACCATAAGATGCATATAGCTTTTGGGGAGGAAAAACAAGGAGAAAAAAATCTGCCTCTCCTTCCCAGCAATTTACCTCCTTGCAGCAAACAGCCTGGTAAGCTTCAGCACAGCCTGATTTAGCACGAGCAGCTGACTGACGGTTGGATCAGCCTCCAGGAATACCGCCAATTAGCTATTCCAGGCTGCAGGATCACCACTGCCCATCTCCGCCGCTGCCACCGATCACCGCCTCTGCGTGCCCCATTTCTGGCCTCCAAGCACCCCATTTTTGGCTTGTTCCAGGAGACGGGGATCGGCGAGGGCTGTGATCTCCACCACCTGGAACAGGCCGAAAGTGGGATGTGCAGAGGCCGAAAATGAGGCACACCGAGGCGGCAAGGGATGGCAACGGCAGCGAGAGGCGGCAGCGATCCCCACAGCCTGGAACAGCTGATTGGCAGCATTCTGGGAGGCCGATCTAACTGCCAATCATCTGTTCGTGCTAAATCAGACTGTGCTGAAGCTGACCAGGCTGTTTGCTACAAGGAGGCAAATTGCTGGGAGGCAGAGGCCGAAAGATGGGGATTGGCAGGTGGGCGGGGTTTCAGGAACATTTGCTCTATAAGACACACAGAAATTTCCACCCTCTTTTTGGGGGAGAAAAAGTGTGTCTTATAGTACGAAAAATACGGTAATTAAATCCTGAGTACTATCCTTCCAGTTTAAATGAGGCAGGAGACAGATTTCATAGAAATCATGAGAACAGTGGAAAGAAATTTATATATTATTATCATTGTCTCCTACCTTTATTTTATACAATTCAAGGTGGCGTACCTGATTTTTTTTCCACAACAGTAGCAATAAAAATAAAATAAATAAAATGAGGTGGATTGGGCTCAGAATGACTGGCTGTCACCTGGCCAGGTTCTGTGTCTATGAGAGAAGTAAAAGCTAATCCATTACACCAAAGTGGCTCATCACAAATTCTTGACAATGGATTTATAATATGAAAGCAAATATATTCATGTAGTCTGGGCTCAGCAAAACTATTTTTAACTCACAGTACTCCCATTCCAGAATCTTCACTAAGATGAAAATATTTTTCAAACTATGAAATTGCAAAAGTAAGTTTTTATTTTTTTTCCATATGTGTATAGCTACTACAAAATAAAGTACATCAGTATTGCTATAATCCAATTCAAAGCCATAGTTAAAATATAGTGCATCAGTAGTCTGAAAAGGCCAAACAATAAAACAATTATAACCTGTAATTTAATTTCCTTCATTTTAATGTAATGATTAGGTATTGCCCAACTCCAGGATGACTTTGGGGGGCTCATAATATGAAAAATAAAATAAAAAACAATTCAAAAAGATAAAATTCAACAAAAACAATGGTATAGGGACAAAATAAAGAACAAGATGGCAAACTTGACCAACCAAATATAAATCACAGGAACCCCAATGGGCTCCAACCACCTAATCCAAGGACTGAGAGAACAGCCAGGTCTTGAAGTCCCTGGGAACCACCTGGATCTCACTGGGAATTACATTTCAGATGGCAGGCACTATAACAATATATGCTGCATTAAATTAAATTTTAAATCCAGCTTTACAAAATCTAATTACAAATGCTTTAAACACATTTTTTCAATTTTGTAAACCACACTCCCTGCATAGGGTAAAATTTTGATGGAAGCTGATTCCAAAGGACTGGCACTAAGACAGGGAAAGCTTTAAGCTATCATGTGGCTACTTTACTAGGTTGAGATCCCAGCTGGCTCTACTTAGATGATCTGGTCAAATGCAAGGCAGGTAAGATGCAAGCCAATATTCTAAGTCACTAAGTACTCTGGCATGTAACCATTAGCCACTTAAACTGCTACTCCAATATTCAGGGAGGTCCAGAATTGTACTGGATCAGGGACCAGAAATAATTATTAGGTTAGTACTGTTCCAACAGTCAACGTACTGTTCCAAACACCCAAATATAAGATAATCAAGACATAAACAGCTGCTGTGTTGTCTCTATGGCTAAGAACCAGTGTAATCTATGAATCTACATTACACAAAAAAGCTTCAGAACGGCTTTATTAATGAAGGGCTTTAAAGGAAATTGATCCCCAGATTCCTAAAGCCAAGGAAGCCCACAGTTGGTAGCAATGAAGGTATAAAGGGAAGGATTAATCAGAATGGAAGATAATCTCCATTCACATTGAGCTTCAGAGGATAGTTGTATTCAATCGATCAAAAAGCCCACGAAGGCTATTTGGAACAGGATGCTGACAAAACAGGAGCAGAGAGATACATTTGGGACTTGTCAGTATATGTTCAGTATATGTGCAGTAAACTGATGCAAAGAAATCAGATGACCAAAGGAAGCTTGTGTAAAATAAAGTAAAAGGAACTCAACACCAAATCTTTGGGAATATCCACCTATGATAAAGGAGTGGGAAAGAAATCAGGGGGCAAAGATAAGCAATAATACATAAAATAACAGTAACAACTTTATTCTATATTGCACAAAGGCAACCAAACCTATAGAAAATCAGTCCTCCCAAAAACACTACAGTAGAATGTATTAAGTTCCTGTTACTTTCTTACAAAGGCTACAAAGCAATTTTCCAGGCGCCTTCTTAAAATTCATCCTTTGCTTTCCCAGTCATTACAATCCTCATCTCTCTTGACCTGTCTATTGTTAGCAGTTCTATAAATTCTATCACAACAGTTTGTGTGTGTGTCCCCCTTCCCCGTAACCAAGTTCTACTTGTATCCCATCTTAGAATTTAAATTACTAAAATACATGCTGGTTGTTATAATCATTGAAGTCCCTTGAGAAGTCAAATTTTTCATCTTCATCACAGAGAACACATTAGAGGACGTTAACATGATAGAAGATAAAATCTTCCTTGAGTCCAACTTGATTTCCTGTGATTTCATGGCCATGGCCATGTAAATTGTCTTGATAATAATTTATAAGTGACTTGCTATTGCCTTGTAAGATTCCCCCCCCCCCTTCCCAATGGTCTACAAGTCTAATGACTTCCTAGTGATCCCCTATCACACCAGTGGCAAGCTTTTTAGCAAGAGTAGTATATAGTCCATTAGCTGAGGAAGAATGTATGTTTTATATACTTTAGTACAGTAGTTGCCAACCAGTGGGCCAGGGACCACTGGTGGTCCGTGAGAAAATTTTGGTGGTCCGCAGAGAAATGTCACCCCCAAAGCAATTAATCCAGGCTGTGCGGGAACACAAGGCTGCACCACCCATACGGCCCACGGGAACACAAGGCTTGCGTCACTTGCACTGCGAACAACACAAGGTAGTGAGGGGAGGGGAGAAAGGGTGGAGGGAGGGAACTTGCCCTACACGCCTGGCCTGGCCACCGGGCTGCTTCTTCTGCTTTTGGCTGCACGCAAGGAAAGCAGCAAAAATCTTTCTTTCTCTCTCCCAAACTCCACCAGAAATGAATCTTTGGGACCCTGCAAGGCATCCTCCTCCAAGAGGCTGCGTGGGCACGACAAGTTTTACAAAGACTCATTTCTGGGAGAATTTGGGGAGAGAAAGAAAGACTTCTTCTGCTTCTGCTGTTTTCCTGGCATGAAGCCAACAGTCTCTTCTCCCCCCCCCTCTCCTGAGAACAGAGCTTGAGACGGTGTCCTGTGATCCCAAATAAAGAATGATCGATCGGTAGGAAAACGGGGTGGGGAATTTTCCTGCAGACTTTTTTGGGGGATTTTCCCAGAATCTCTGGTCCCCGGGATTTAAAATTATGAGTTTGGTGGTCCCTGAGGTCCAAAAGGTTGGTGACCCCTGCTTTAGTACATCCATTAGGAAATTGTGATCTATAAATATGCTCAGAAACAATGGTTACCAAAAGGCAAAGTCTACCTTTATATTTTAAAAGTAAATACTTTTATACACTTTTAAGCCATTGCACTGCATTGCAAAATCAAAAAGGGTTTAAAAACTCCAGGGCCTTAAAAAAACAAAACCTGTTTAATGAGTACACTGATTTGTCCTAAAATTGGGTTGGGCACCAGCGTCCTGTCAGAGACATCAAGCCACTGCAATCCCAAAGGCATTTAAGGTTTGCTTAACACAGACGAGTTCAGGGCAACTGCAGAAGACGGTACGTCATTTGGAAGCTGCCCAAGGGGACAGGTCTATAAATTGAGCTGTCCCCCATAATTACACTCCTACGTGAACGGCTTAAAAACACCAGAGCGAGAGGAAAAAAAATCTGCAGAGTAATCGTACGTGCTTAGGAGTACGGAACCACAGTACGGACCTCTCAAACGGGTATATGGGCCGCAATCCGTGCGTCTCCCTCACAGAGTGGTTTCCCCTCGCCATTGAGAAAGGAGCAAAGCATTTGGATTATAAAAGGGAGGGGTTTTTTTTTCCTCCCCCTTTAGAAAACATAACTCGATGGTCACCATGCGAGTACGGTACTCAGTCCGCAAAAGCAAGGAAAAATATTCTCCCATCTTATCGCGGGCTTCAGCACTCCTTCCGACCGCTTTCCTCGCCTCACCGCCGGCCGCCTTCCCGCTTCTCTTTCGCCAAGCCACCTCAGCGCGGCGAGTGTCTTCCCCTCAGCCGTCGTTCCCACCCAACACTGCCGAAACTCCTTCCCGCGCGTGCGCAGTTCTTCCCCTGCTCCGCGCGCTCTTTCCAAGCCTTTCACCTGGGGCTTGGGCGGGCGGTCACGAGGCGATTGCGTCATCGCCGTCACGTCGGCGGCGGGAGCAGCCGTTGCCTTTGGGCCGCGAGCGGAGCGCGAGAAGTGGGTTAACGCCCCCTCGGTGCGCGAGACTACGGTGTTTGCTCCGGCTTGGCTCCTCCCCCGGCCCCTCCCCCTTTCTCTCACCGTAGCCTACGCCAAGCTAGGCCGGAGAGGACTGAGAGGATCGGGGGGGTGGGGGGAAAAAAAACTGTCGCTGCCGCCACCCAGTCTTGAGGCAGCTGCAGGGGGGTGGGGGGTTAGGTTCCGCCGGGACCGAGAGGCCAGCCGCCGCCATGCAAATCACTCTGAAGACCCTGCAGCAGCAAACCTTCAAGATAGACATCGACTGCGGCGAGACGGTACGTACGGCCTGGGGGGGGGGGTAGGTAAAGGGGCGAGATCGGGTTGGAGCTCGAAGCTGGTTGGGTGGGGTGCGCTGGCGGGTGGAGGGCCCGCATTCGGAAGGACGGGATCCCCAGGCCCGTTTTCCGCAGTCGTGTGGGAAGTTCTGCCGCGAAAAGTTGGGGCCCTGTCAGCGAACGGCTGGGGAGAGAGGCCCTGGAATCGTGGAGGACCTCAAGGGTGGGAGAGACACAGACACAGAGAGAGCGAGAGCGGGGAGAATCTTGGGGCTTTGCTGAGGGAAAAGGAACAAGCGAGCACGTCCGCCAAAGGCCTCCCGGGCAACCCGAGGCTGCGGCTTCCTCTTTGGCGCCAGGCCTTGGCGCAGCTTTGGAGTCCTTTGGCGAAAAGGGACGGGGCTCCTCGCTTGCTCACTCTCCTCCTCCTCCCCCCCCCCGTGGGAAGTGACGTTTAAACTCAACGTTCTCCATTTCTCTCCCCCACCCCACCCCCCGCGTGCGAGCGGCGCTGTTCAGAACGAGGCGACTGGGAGTGAAGGAGTTCGCCGAGTGGCTCCCTTGCAGCGTCCTGGAAGAGGACTCTCGTGCCATGACTCTGCGTTATTTCGAGGAGGGCGGGAGTGCAAAAAGCGCGTGGGACACCCCCCCCCCGCTCTCTCTCTCTCTCTCTCTCACTCCCTCCTTCCCTCTCCCCCCCCCCCGCCCGGCGAAGTATGTTGGCAAATAGGCCGCGTTGCGTGAAAAGGTGGGCCAAGGAAGTAGGCCAGCTTTCGCTCGTAAAGGGTTAAAGGGCGTCTTTGGTCGGACAGGCAAAGGACACCAGGCATCGAAACAACGTAGGTAGAATGTGCGTTGGGATTGCTGCCTAAACACATTCTGCTGGGATCTGGGAGAAGTCAAGTGCCTTTAATACAGGTAGTCCTCCACTTGCAAGGGTTCATTTAGTGTCATTTAGTGAGCTGTCATTCGTGTCCCCGTGATTGATGTTCCTTCCTCTCATCCCCAGTTCCTGAGCGGGGATTGTGTTAAATCATCCCTTGGTTTATTGCAGTGTTTGGCCCTCTGACATTGTTCAAGGGGAGGCCGAGAATATGCAGGTAGTCCTCGACTTAGAACACTTCGTTTAGTGGCCAAAGTTATAGCGACACTCAAAAGAGTGACTTGTGACTGTTTTTCACCCTTACGACCTTCACAGCATCCTTGCCATCGATCCGTGTGATCAAAATTCAGAGGCTTGGCAACTGGTTCCCGTTTATGCTGTGTCCCAAGGTCATGTCATCCATGTTTTGCAACCTTCTGAGAAGCAAAATCAACGGGGAAGCCAGGTTCACTTAACAACCGGGTTGCTAATTTATGAACTGCAGTGATTCCCTTAACGTCTGTGGCAAGACAAGTCATAAAATGGGGCAAAACTCAACAAATCTCACACTTAACAACAGAAATTTTGGGCTCCATTGTGGTCATAAGTTGAAGACTACCTGTATTAAGATGCACTAAATTGGGCATTTGGAGCTAAAGGTTATTGCCAAATCTGAATAGCAGAGTTTCTAATTTCTTAGCCATGGTACAGGGTCTGATTACTTAAGGGATTGCCTGTTTCCCATAACATCTGCTTGGCTGATTTGATGTTGCAAGGTTAGTGCACTCCAGTTTTCTTCGATTAAACAATCTCCTCTCTCAGGACCCCGGAAGCATTCTTTATCTGTTGCAGTGCCTGCCCTTTGGAGCAAAGTTCCCCTGAGAACCAGATGGCGGCCCCTACTCTTCTGTTGTTTAAAAGAGCTGTGAAAATCTGGCTCTTCACCCATGCCTTCAGGGAGAGAGAATGAGACCAGTTGCTTGCTTCAGGGCGCTTTTTCTCTTTTATTGTTATTTTATCTTTTTTCTTGTTTTCTTCTATCATTTTTATCTTTTATGATTTGATTGTAATTTATTGTGAGTCAAAATCAGACAGCCTAGAAGTTTAATAAATTATTATTCTTAATAGCTTTGATGCATGTCGGGGGGTTTTTCTTTCCCAAAATGAGTTCCTTCGGAAAGATAATTGGGAAGTGTTGGTGTTTCCCAATTTTCACTAGTAGAGCTTTTCTTTTGTCTGGTGGGCAATTCTGTATTTTTGAAAAAAACGAGAAAAGAAATGGTTGATGTTTAAGCTCTATTGCACTTGGGATTTTAGCTACTAGTAAGTCTGACTTCTAGTGCTAACAAGTTATTCAAAGTTCTTTGTGTTATTTAAACACAAAAGCTTATTATGGTTTAATATCTTATTTATTTTACATCGCGTATTTATCACCAATAGCTGGAGTGTGGCAGATAAAGATGCTTTAATTTACTACTGCATTTAGCTTATCTATGTTTAACCATAGACTTGTTCACATACTTGTATTGCGGTTTGGGCAAGGACAAGTTTGTTTAAAATGTTGGAGTTGTGTATAGACAGCTTTATTAAGAACTTTAAAAAGATGTTTACACACAGACACACCCACCCACACACCTCCCCTGTTCCTGGATTTCTGTTCCAAGAGTGATATTTGAAATTCTAGCAAATGTCAGCAAGAAAGTATATTTTGCAAAATGTTGCACAAATTGCAAAATTACGTTGCAGTTAGTGGGATTTCAACTAGATCTAGGAAATTTAATTTCAGCAAATTTGTTGAAATGTTGATGCATTATTCATCTCATATCTATGTACAATATTAAGAGAGATTATTTTTTTAAAAAATATTTAAAATGTTTTGGAATATAGAACACGTGCAATTTTAGCTTTGGTAATATATCTCAAAACTTTTAAAAACCTTTCTGGCTTACCTCTATAATCAGAAATATAGATTAGTAGATCAATTTTCTTTAAGGTTACATATATAATTTTTCTGCCACAATGAATGTATGAAATGTTAGTCTGAGATTTAGTAATTTCCCAGAACTACTCATTAAATCTCATGAACTATCTCCTCAATCCTTATTTCACATTCAATGTTAATGTTAGCAAATACCCTAAATAGTGGGCCAAGTACTAAAGTTGTATTTTTAATGCTTCATGCCAGGTTTAATAGAGTATTGTGATCTTTAGTTAGGAACTTCTGTTGTGAAGCATGACTTTGTATAATTTTTTTCTAGTATTGTTCAGATTATAAATAATTTTAAACTAATGTATGCTCACATATATTTTTTGTATATGCCAAACTACACATTTTCTAGAGTTTAATAACTACGTTTGTGATTTCATTATTTGGGAAGGTGGTTTAAATTGTATTGGAACAAATATTGTAGTCTATGAAAGTTTTTCTTGTTGAGTGTCCTTTGTTTTCCTCATAAATTAAGATTTGTGTCTAGAAACACATTTTTATCAATAGTTCATTCTGGAATTTGAGACACAACTGTGTTTTTATTCTACAGAACTCATTGTGTGGTTCAAGGTAAATTACTGCCTTTAAAAAAAACTCAATAGTTTTATTTATCATTTTCAAATATGCATAAAATGTAAAATAAAAAATGAGCAATTTACCGAGTTCCTGTCTTAATTTCAAGTACTTCATTTGTAATAAAATTGCTAATTAAAAAGGTAATGTTTCTTTTTAGTCAAATTGATGACTTTTTAGTCAAATTGGTGATGTCATGCCAATTTCTTTATAAGTGTTCATAAATATTGATTTGTAGGATTTAAATTTTTTTTTAAAGCTAACTTACAGTCCTGGTATTTCCAGGATGCCTTCAAGTAGTAGTACCAATAGTAGTAGTGGTAGTAGTACATCATCCACATTGGATATAATAGTCTAAGGCTAAGCCAAAAAGGAAGAAAATAAAAAACCTGATCAGTTCTCTACTAGCAACATGGGAGCACTGTTAAAACTTGTTCTATTTTGTTCTGAATTTTGTGTGTCAGCCTGCTGCAGGCTGATTGCAAATTTTGAGGTCTGTAATACATAGATTGAAATATAATTATTAAAATTAATCAGAATACAGGTAGTCCTTTACTTATGACCAGTCATAGCAACTGTTCAAAGTTACAATGAACCTTTACAAAGCTACTTAACAACCCAATTTTGAAGTTTCAATGGCAGCCCTCCTACTACAGTCTGTTTTTTTGTTAGAAATTGGTGGTTGGGTACAGTTGGTTCGCTTAATTGAATTTTAAACTTAAAATCCTTATTTGTTTTAATGTTTTAGTGCATTTTAATTGAATGTAAATGAGTTAGAGTTATCTCCAGCAAGATAGGTGGCATACAAGTTTAGTAAATAAAATAAACAATGACTGCTGCATTCTGTAATGACCACCACTTTTGATTAATGACTTCTGTATTCACTTAATGACAGCTGCAAAAAAAGACACAAAATAGGATGCAGTCAAGTCATGACCTTCTTAATGACCAGCACGATTTACAACCATAATCCCAGGTTCAGTTATGGTTGTGAGTCAAGGACTATTGCTTATTTCTTACTTTCCCTATCTCCAATTAAATCATTTGTTTATTCATGGGAGATACATACAGATTCATTTATTATTTTAGGTGGTCTTGGTTAACACAAAGTTTGAGAATTCCTGGGGTTCCATAGAATATTAGTAAAGAATTAAGTAATGAAGTTACTTATAAAATATTTCTATCTGGATTTTATTCCAGTAATACAAAATTGAGCAGTTTGGTATCCCAACAGAACAAAACTCAACTTTTTTTTGTAGTACTGTCATAGAAAATAATGGCAAACTGAATCAGTACTTTTGTTTGGGTCTGGAGAAATGAAGGAATCATAACTGTAATATTTTGAGACAAACATGCAATTTTCTGGAAATTCCTTTATGTCAGGAATTGTTGCTGCGGGGCTCCTTTCATGTCTTGATCAAGGAGCTGGAGTGAATGATGATAGCTTACCCCGCAGTGTAGCAGCACTTGGGTCTTGAATGTAGGCTTGCTCACTTCCAACCCAGTGTCCTAACCACATGAACCACCACACTCTTTCTGGAATCATAATTCTTTTGTCAGCTGAGGTTATAAGATTCCTTAATAGGTCATTAGGAGGTTCCTTGGTATATCACGATTTATTTTAAAGCAGCAGAGATCAAACAAAATTCCTCCAACAATGGGATGGTCCCCTGAAGGTGAGGTGAGCAAGGAGTAACCGAGGGAGCAGCAGCAGGTGCATGTGAAAGGCACACCCAGGGACCGTGAGCTGGGATCCCCTTGTCAGTGCACACTTGCCTTTCTGAGGTGCAGTAGTGTGGGGGACTTGACCAAGATTACCAATAAGCAAGCAGTGTGTTACAGTACTCTCAAAAGCAACAATTTTTGTGGCTTACTGTATGGATTTGAAGTTTGAAAACTTTGTTTTGGATGCTTAATTTTATGTTGCATAATATAGTCTTTCCATAGAGAGGTTACAGTTGGTTTACTGTTAAGCTAACACAGAAAATATCAAGTGTTTGCTGGCATTTTGAACATAAAAGAGTTTATAATCTTAATGATTTATGTGAAAGCTACTGAACTTCTTTTAACTAAAAATATTTATTGTAGGTGAAAGCATTGAAAGAGAAGATTGAATTAGAAAAGGGAAAAGATGCTTTTCCAGTAGCTGGCCAAAAATTAATATATGCAGGTAATGTAATTATGACATTTTTATGGGGATATGTGTGGATGTTTGGAGAAGCAGTATGTAATTAATGACTTAAAATTTAATCCTGGTTCTTTTTCTTCTGATTACATAGAATGGATCAATTAACATTAAGTAATCTAGATTTTATTTTAGCCATAATAATTGTCTCTCATTTTTCAATCTTCACGGCAAAAATACTTTTTCCTTAGTCTTTTTCCACTGAACATAAGACAGAGCTGAGAACTGACATGTATTCTCCCAAAGAGCACAATGAAAATATATGTTTCATAAATAATTACCAATCCTTAATAAAACACATCCTGTATCCTATATTAAGTCCTATAATTCCTCTAAACAACCCCTGTATGCTTCCTGCTTCTCTCCTCTCTCCGCCCCCAAAAATCACTAATCCTGCTCTCATCCCTCCTGTACTGAGCCTGAAATGCCACTTTGAGAATCAGAATCAAGCATGTGTATTTTGAATATTTCATTAGGAAAATAATCTGGGAATAAGCTGTATTGGATGGTAAGAGTTTTTTTTTTTCAACTTATTCCAGCAGCTGCAGCTTTTTTCCCCTTTAAATTTGATTTGGACCAATTTGTTTGTTTTTGGAAAAACTTGTGGAAAAATGCATGTGTGTCTTTCTTAATGTGTGGCAAGATGAAATTAAGACAAATTGCTGGTCACCTATAGGGAGATCCTCTGTGCCTGTAATAGCTTAGGCAGGCTATGTCTGCATATTTGTGTTAAAGAACACTAAATTTGTATCCAAAATTATCCTAGCTGATAAGTCATGTGTACAAAAAGGCACAGCATGAAGTCGGAGTAATCGGCCATTAACAGTAAATCTGTAGTACTTACAAATAATATCACCCAAGAAAGTCTTTCTAATTAATAGGTGGTAATAGAAATTGAAGCTTGAAGTTTCTCTGAATGCACTGTTCAAGGGGTAGTTATGAGGAATATAGGAGGGAGCATTAATGGATGCTGGCTTAAGTTGTACAAAATAAAAAACATAAATCTAATAATTAAATAGTTAATCAGATTTAAATAATTAGTGCTATTTGATTTATACATAAAATGAGTAAATTATTGCATTTACTTGAAGTTAAAGCTGACATATGAAATGTCTTTTTAATTTTCCAGGTAAAATACTTAATGATGATACTGCTCTTAATGAATACAAAATTGATGAAAAGAATTTTGTGGTGGTCATGGTAACAAAAGTAAGTTATTGTTTATACTTTTATTTGTAGATACTGTTTTGTTGTTAACCTTATTGTTTTTCTGAACATATTCTTGATTAATAAAGAATCTTGATACAATCTGTTTTGTGGTACTATTAAATTGTCTTGCAGTGATGAAAGTTGGTGAACTTAGTGTACTCTTTCTATATTATGACCCACAGTACAGGTGGTCCGCAACTTACAACAGTTTATTTAGCGACCGTTCAAAGTTACAATGGCACTAAAAAAGTGACTTATGATATTTTTCACAGTTACAATCTTTGCAGCATCCTTATGTGGTCAATATTCATATGCTTGGCATTTGGTTTATATTTCCCAAGTGTCCCAAGATCATGTGATCAACTTTCACGACCTTCTGACAAGCAAAGCTAATGGGGAAATCAGATTCATTTAACAACCAAATTACTAACTTATCAACTGCAGTAATTCGCTTAACAACTAGCGAACAGCAAGTACAACTAGTTAACAGCAAGAAAGGATGTAAAATGGGGCAAAATTCATTTAAAAAATAGCAATAGCACTTAGACTTATATACCGCTGTATAGCCCTCTCTAAGAAGTTCACAGAGTCAGCATATTACCCCCAGCAATTTGGGTCCTCATTTTACGGACCTTAGGTGGATGGAAGGCTGAGTCAACCTTGATCCTGGTGAGATTTGAACTGCCAAATTGAGGCAGTTGGCAGTGAGCAGAAGTAGCCTGCAGGGTTGCACCTAACTACTGCGTCACTGTGGCTCATGTCTCACATGTCTCTTGTGGTCATAAGTCAAGAACTACCTTGACTTAAATTGACAAAGATGGGCTAAAAGTTCCATTAGATGATCACTGTACACTATTGACAAACGTTTGGTATGTAAAATCACTCAGAAGCCACTCTGGTGCAATGAATCCCTTAAGATATCTTGAATTATATATATATCAGACAACTACACCAGAAAACCATCTCCTGAGTTCGGGCCCTGGTGTGTCATGGAAACTGTTCTATACAATCTGTCTTAGAACATAAGTGGGGAATGAATTTGTCTTATGAAATCTCTAAGTTTTTGTTACTTTGGTATTCTTCTGAATTGGATATTGAAGGCACTGTTGCACAGTGGTTCTAAACCTTTCTGAAGGATTACATTCAGTGTGCCATAAGTTTGAGAAGTTGAACCTGGGTCACTCCAGTATAAGGTACCACAAGCCTAGATGTGCTAGCAAAGTTCTATTTAACACTTGAGGTTGCTGGACTGCTAGGAGATTATTCAACATTTGGAGTACTGTACCCAAAATATTATGAACATATAGATAATATCCAGTTGTTTATCTGCACCCCAGGTGTAGGGATATAAATATCACAGTAGAAGTTGTGTGATGTAATGATTTGAAATTAGATATTTATTTTTATATGATTATATTTGGTTTATTGCTTTGGTAAGTCACTCGAATTTGTTTGTGACACCAAGTCACTTGTAACTAAACATTCACTGCCTTTGTGGGAAAAAAATATATGAAACTTTAGGTTTGGTGACCTGTTTAACAGTAATGATTCAACCAAATGTTTCTTGAACCTTTTCATCAATAGACAATACTGGTTTGGAGGGATTTTGATTAATGTCGGGCTTGAATTGGTTATACCAGAATATGAAATGTCTTTGGCTTCATCTGTGTTCTAAATTTACTGATGCATTTAGGATCATTGTACTGCATGATCCATATTTATTTCCTCTTAGACTGATGGACATATATCTAACATTCTCCTGTAGAATATGCTGGTATAATTTAGAATTCATTGATCCTTGATTACTGAAAATTGTTCAAATTCTAAAGTTGCAGAGCAGCTCCAAACCATGATATTTCTGCTACTGTGCTTTATTGTAAATGTGAATGTTTATGAGATGAAATTATTTTATTGCAGTGTTCTGCTTTTTAATATATAACTTTTCCCATTAGTTCCAGAGTTCCTTTTTCATTTGATCTATTGACAAGCTATAGTTGGCTCATCCAAGGGGTCTTTAGCCATCTTGGCATCATGCTTCCTGAAGAAAATAACATTTTTTGATATCCTTACATCTTGTTCTGTGTTTTCCCTATCAGAAACTCATGAACATTAATATTAGGCAGTGAGAAGCATCCTGTCATTACCTTGGAGTTCTTTGTTCCATTCTAGAATACTGTACATCAGGGGTGTCAAACTCGATTTCACTGAGGGCCGCATCAGGGTTGTGTTTGACCTTGGGGGGGGGGGGGGCTGGAGGGTGTGGCCAGCTCTACGTAACTTTTGTTGGGGGCGCCTGAGGTAGCCAGAGTGCTCTGTCAGTGAAAATGGGCTCCCAAGCTGTTTTCACCGGAAGAGGGTTGAAGGAGGCAGTGGTAGTCGAAAACGGAGCTCAGGAGCCTATTTTCGCTGCCAGAAGCACCGCAGGCCAATCCTTCGCTGTTTCCAGGGTGGCCCTGTGGACCAGATCTAAGTATCCCATGGGCCAAATCCGGCCCTGGGCCTTGTGTTTCACACCCCTGCTGTATACCAATAAGTACTTCTATGAGGAGTAAAAACTGGATAAGAAGATGGGTGGCATCTCCACTTGTACAGACTGCCTTGATGATCATGGATTGATGAAGGTCACATTTTTTAGTCCTTTCCATCCTCCCAAATATCAATAAACTTCTGGTTCAACTTACCCACATTAGAAAGATGATTATTTGTGAGGATTTCAAACAGAACAAAAGTGTGTGCCATACTGTCATTAAAGACATGACACAATACATACGTATGTGTGTGGTTTGTTTACCATTAATCTGTTTAATGATAACTGAGGTTCAGATCATACTGTAGGTCATGACACTGCAATATTAGAAATATTTCTAAATGTTCTTTTCCCACGCTAAGCAATCTCACTAGTATTTGTATTGTGACATGCATTATTAATCACTTCGATATGTTTACCGAATTCTCTTATTGGGTTTATGGAAATCATAATAAACTGAATATAGATTTGCTTTTTCAGGTGGTAAAGCAACCATTAAAAGCTTATTGTAGCTGCTTTGAGACTTCAGGGCTTGTACATATTGTACAAAAATTTAAGAAGGCCGTGGAAGAGCTATGCTGGGCCTTCAATCAGATTTACAGCTTTGAGGAGCATGTTGAGAGGGATGGTTGAATCATTGAATTATGAGTACAGACCTATTTCTACTGGAGAAAACTATTGTAAATGCATGTGAAAAGCTGTGCATCATTCACATGAAACAATTTAAAGTGTAAGAAAGAGGGAACTTTTAAATGAACTTCGAGAAAGACATAATTTAGGAATTTGCCTTCTTCACCTTTGTAGCCCAAAGCAGCAGCCGCTCCATCTCCATCTCCAACTACAACACAGCAGTCAAATGATACTACCACTACTGTTACTTCTACAACACCTGCTGCTGTGCCGAAACTAGTCCCTGCTCCTGCTCCTGCACAAGTTTCAGTACCTGCACCCACTGCTTCAACACCAGCTGCAGCAGCATGTGAGTCTGCACCTGTAAGTGCTACTGTAGAAGATAAACCAGAAGATAAACCAGTAGAAACGCCACCAGCTACCAGCCCAACATCTACGGAAAGGTACTGCAGAACATTGGAAATCAGAATTTTGCTTCTTATTCAAATTCAGACTAAATGCAGTGGATATTAAAAATTGTCTGCAACCAAAAAGGAACTTCTAGTCTTAGGCTTTTTAACACAGTAAATATCTGAGTTCATATTGAAAGACAATGTGGCATGCAGATGTATTTTTATATTCTGTATCATTTGAAAGCTTTTGTGGTGTAAAGTTTTAGCTGTTGAAGCCACATTGTACACTTGGTGGCTCTTGCTTGCCTTTTAACTTAGGTAGAGATTTATTATTAAGAAACCACAACTTTGAGTTGCTTGGGTTGGGAATAGGATTATAATTATTTATGTATTAGACTTGTAAATGGTTATAATCGTACATTTCACAGTCATATAATTCTCAGCAGTTTTCTAGGAAAAAATAATTCAATAATATAGTATTAAATTATCTAAAAACAGAATGTAATTGTGACGTCCTTTTAAACATTTTTGTTAAATAAATAAATTAAAAACTCCAGCACATAATTCTAGACTGCTGTCTTAATTAAAATCAGTGGGATCCAGAGACAATTTCATAAGGAAAAAACATGAAACGCCATTCAATACTACAGTGTAAATTATCTTTTGGATCCAACTGACTGCCCTTCTCCTGGCTCTGTGTATGCTGATAAACATGTTAAGCCCATGTAACTTTGTGTTGACAGCTAGTCAGCAATTGATGGAACTGTATTAATGTGAGATTTTTGTAGACTTCCCATGTACTCCCTCTCCCCCTTCCAGTAGCAAGGTGGTTAGTATTCAGACATAATCTTTTTGTCTTTAGCAACAGAATCATATCTGGTCACCTCAGGCACAAAAGTCCTGGTCCAGATGTACAGCATTGGTGCAGCTTTACCACTAGTAAAACAAGAGAATAGTTTTGTTATCTGATTCTGCAATATCTGTATTTCAGTGGTTTGCAAATTAATGTACTATGAAACTTTTTTTTCCTGAAATGGTAGCAGATGGATGCTTGTCAGTATTAATTTGAAAAGTATTATTAGTTTCTGCTAAGTGCTTTTCAGTAGACAACAATAAAAGTGTTTATTTTAAATAAAGAACCATGCTTAAGTTCACACAATGTGACATGATTAAAACTCAATAAACTGCAACTCCTAAATGTCTACCTTGCGCTGTTCTGTGTCACTCGTTGATGTCAAACTTAAGCTTTGAAAAACATCAAATGTATGCCAATGAAACTTGGTTTTTATTATACAACTAGCCCTATATCCATGCTTTGCTATGAAACTATGTGATCGGGCTTAGTTTTGGGGGAAGAAAATAAGGGGAAAAAAATTGTGCCTCTGCCTACCAGCATCCATCGGTATTCATCTGGCAAGCGTCCTGTAAATGGGGGAGAGAGTTGAGGGCTGTTTGGTAACTGAAACAGTATTTGCTGTTGAAGGAGACAGCAAGGAGCCTGGGCGTAGCTTAGCTCAACTTGTTCTGTACTAAAGCTACTTGATGTTCCGAAACTGAAACTCTTCTGTGTTTTGCATTTGGAACAGATTTCAAATTTGGAGGGGAAGTAAAACTCTAGCATCAGAACGAGTTAATAACAATATACAAAATATGAATTCTCTGATAGTCATTTCAAAAAAAACCTTTCTTAGTGAGCACCTAGAAGCCAAGAACAACATATGAGTCAAATTTCAAGTTTGTAGGCTTTACAGTTCTGGAGATTTTGTGATGATGCGTGAGTGGATTCCTAAGTCACTTTAGATTCTTTATTAGCAAAATTTTAATCAGAAAAATACCTTAACTCATGGGACAGGTATTAAATATGTTTGTTTTGTTCCACCACAGTACAATAGGAGACACTTCTCGATCAAATCTTTTTGAGGATGCTACAAGTGCACTTGGTAAATATTTCCTGAAGATTGAGTATACTAATCACCATCATTTTCCTCTCCCCCACTCAGCTACTATCATTTTAAGATGCTAATTGCTTCTTAATAATAATTTTGTTTTCCAGAATACAAATTGCCCATGTCTTGGATTTCTGTATGAAATATGGCTGGGGAATTATATAGAAGGGAATTACATTGAATACTTCTGCTGGCCATATAAGGGATTTCTGTCAGTTGTATATACAGGTGAAACTCGAAAAATTAGAATATCATGGAAAACTTCATTTATTTCAGTAATGCAACTTAAAAGGTGAACCAAATATATGAGATAGACTCATTCCGTGCAAAGCAAGATAGTTCAAGCTGTGATTTGTCATAATTGAGATGATTATGGCTTACAGCTCATGAAAACCCCAAATCTCAGAAAATTAGAATATTGTGAAAAGGTTCAGTATTCTAGTCTCAAAGTGTCCCACTCTAATCAGCTAATTAAGCCATAACATCTGCAAAGGATTCCTGGGCCTTTAAATGGTCTCTCAGTCTGGTTCAGCAGGAAGCACAATCATGGGAAAGACTGCTGACCTGACAGTTGTGCAGAAAAACATCATTGACACCCTCCACAAGGAGGGAAAGCCTCAAAAGGTAATTGCAAATGAAGTTGGATGTTCCTAAAGTGCTGTATCAAAGCACATGAATAGAAAGTTATGTGGAAGGGAAAAGTGTGGAAGAAAAAGGTGCACAAGCAGCAGGGATGACCGCAGCCTGGAGAGGATTGTCAGGAAAAGGCCATTCAAAAGTGTTGGGGACTTTCACAAGGAGTGGACTGAGGCTGGAGTCAGTGCATCAAGAGCCACCATACACAGACGGATCCTGGACATGGGCGCCAAATGTTGTATTCCTCTTGTCAAGCCGCTCCTGAACAACAAACAACGTCAGAAGCATCTTACCTGGGCTAAAGAAAAACAGAACTCATCTGTTGCTCAGTGGTCGAAAGTCTTCTTTTCTGATGAGAGCAACTTTTGCATCTCATTTGGAAACCAAGGACCCAGAGTCTGGAGGAAGAATAGAGAGGCACACACTGCAAGATGCTTGAAGTCCAGTGTGAAGTTTCCAGTTTGTGTTGATTTGAGGAGCCATGTCATCTGCTGGTGTTGGTCCACTGTGCTTCATTAAGTCCAGAGTCAACGCAGGAGATTTTGGAGCACTTCATGCTTCCTTCCGCAGGCGAGCTTTATGGGGATGCTGACTTCATTTTCTAGCACCTGCCCACACTGCCAAAAGCACCAAAACCTGGTTCAATGGGATTACTATGCTTGATTGGCCAGCAAACTTGCCTGATCTGAACCTCATAGAGAATCTATGGGGCATTGCCAAGAGAAAGATGAGAGACATGAGACCGAACAATGCAGAAGAGCTGAAGACCTCTATTGAAGCATCCTGGTTTTTCATAATATTTCAGCACTGCCACAGGCTGATAGCTTCCATGCCACACCACACCACATTGAAGCAGTAATTGCTGCAGAGGGGGCCCAAACCAAGTACTGAGTACATATGCATGCTTATACTTTTCAGAAGTCTGATATTGTTCTATGTACAATCCTTGTTTTATTGATTGCATGTAATATTCTAATTTTCTGAGACTGTGGATTTGGGGTTTTCATGAGCTGTAAGCCATAATCATCACAATTATGACAAATCACCACTTGAACTATCTTGCTTTGCATGTAATGGTCTATCTTATATATTAGTTTCACTTTTTAAGTTGCATTACTGAAATAAATGAACTTTTGCACAATATTCTAATTTTTTGAGTTTTACCTGTAATTCAGTTTTTTTTCTATATTTTTATTCTGTTGTATGCAACCCAGAGTCTGGAAATTACAATGGCTTATCATAATAATCAAATAAATTTGTTTCTAGTACTAAATTATTCATGAAGACAAAAAAGCCACATAGATTTTCAACCTATGTGGTAAACTTTCTGAATTTCTTAATTACTTGCAAATTGTTTTAAATTGAATAATTTCTCTAAGCTGTTACTGTTTGACATCTTGTGATAAAACAATTTTTAGTAGACATTACTTATGAGAAAACCACCTATTCAGAGAAGCAGTTCTGAATTGTAGTCCAGTCAGTGTTGTTATTGCCTTCCACCCCAGCTGCCAGTGTTGATCCAACAAGATCAGTCTTTGTAAGCAGAGATGTCTATACATTTTATATATAATGTATTTCCAAGCAGGTGCCAGTTGATTGATGCAGTAAAGGGGATGGGCATTTTTTAATGTTTGGTTGAACTATATTAGTCAGGCTGTTTGATACTGGTTTCTGGTTGTTTGTTTTTATATTAGAATATGCTAGTCCCGTTACATTTCCTTGAGAGTACTTCCATTTTAAATCTGCTGCTACAGTTCAGTGTTTCTCCAGGATAAGATCTGCAGTAATTTTAACATGAAACGGGGAACCATCTGTCAATGTCAGCTGTCTTCTCAGCCTCTCTTTCTAGGTCCATTCCATTCCACTTCTTTTTCTGCTAAACTGGTTCCAGTTAGTTCAACTTGTTTGATACCCCTGAATCAAAAAAAAATCTGAAAAATGTCTTTTGCTGCTAAGTTTGCTTGTAAGAGTTAAGAAATAAAAAAGCATAATAGCCAGCAGGGAAACTTAACTGTCACAGCACTGCAATGCTTACTACTAACATTTGGTCTCTGGAAAGTTATCTGTGAAAGAATATAACCCTCAGGCTAAGTAAAGTTCCCTACCCTTCTATGTAACATTCCTGATTAGACTGAATAGAGTTGGTAAAATAAACGGGAGTCCTGATGATTACTGTAAAATGATGGAGTGTGACAGCTGAAGCATATTGTGGCATTTTATCGTTTCTTTTTTAAAAAACAAAACTCTATTTTTATATATGGTTGAGAATTCTTAAAGATCATGGTCACCTGTGTTTCCTTCAACTAATTTTAACAGATCTGTCCTCGGCTATTGATCAACTGCATGCTCTGATACTGTTTTTAATTATTTTAAAAAATGTACAGAACACTGACTGTATAATACAAACTTAACTGAATGATTAATCAGGAAAGGAATTTTATTATAAAAACAGCAGAATGAAAAACAAGATAATTTAGTTGTTATCTAGGGAATCAGTTTCTATTTTTCATTATAACTAAGGTCAGGCATAGATTATTGCAGCCAGTACATATATGACTTTTATAAAAAAGAAATTGGAATGAAAGATGAATTATTTTTATTAATAATATATTGAACTTGAATAGCAGAAAATAACATCACTCAGATTTCTTTAATGAAAACTAATGCTAATCCTGTTGTATTATTTTCTTGACAGAATATGCCAATAGGTTATTTTTACTCTTCTTCCTTCAAAATTTGCATATATCTTATCTGTCTCTTTTCTTTTAACTTGTAAGTGACAGGCCAGTCATATGAAAACATGGTGACTGAGATTATGTCAATGGGGTATGAAAGAGAGCAGGTAATTGCTGCATTGAGAGCCAGCTTCAATAATCCTGACAGAGCAGTGGAGTATCTTTTAATGGTGAGTATGTTTCTTATTTCATGATTTGCTCTTCCTTCTACATTTAAGTCTGATCATGACAGGATTTTTTATGGGAAAGTGAGATGTAAAGACATAAGGCATAAAGTAGTAATGAATTTTCACTTTTAATGAAAATGTTAACATAAGTTGGTTTAATTTCTTTGTCAGTACAGCTATTCTTGGTGTGACTATTTGAACTACAAACACATCAATAACATTAAAAGAGGTACATATACATCAATATAAAAAGCTTATCTATTTGTGTTCATTTAGCAAAACTGTTCAATGTGGCTTTGAATTTCTCACATTAAGATCTTTCTGAATGGAAGACTCCTAGAATAGATTTACTTAATCTGAATTTAGCATTTTAGACTAGTGTTTCTCAAGATCAGCAATTTTCAGATGTGTGGACTTCAAGGCTCAGAATTCCCCAGTGACACAGGGAGTTGCTGTCCACACATCTGAAAGTTGCTGAGCTTGAGAAATAATGTTTTAGACAAATACTTTCATAATCTCTAATGATAGACTGTGTGGCAGGGGTTAAGTCTATATATTTAAATGTTTTTATTTCAATAGAAGTAACAGAACAGATGGCAGATTTTTTTAAAAAAATGTTAACGGTAAAGAATTATTTCTTTGATTCAAACTGAGTCCTTAGACTTCATGGATACATCAAAATCATGAAGATTATGTTCATTTTAGGGTATCCCTGGCGATAGGGAAAGTCAAGGTATGGCTGATCCTCCTCAAGCAGCTAGCACTGGGGCTTCTCCATCTTCAGCAGTAGCTGCTGCCGCTGCAGCAACTACCACTACCACTACTACTACCACTAGCTCTACAGGAGGTAAGATAACCATTGTTATAAGCCTGAGTCTGACTCACTAGAGAAATGGTGTGCAAAACAGCCCTTAAGACATTTTTTTTGTAGTATAATTCTGCAAACATCTCTATTCCTGATAGTTGTTCTTATAGGGTGGTGGGCTTTTTTGTTTATTTGTAGAACATTGCATTGAGGTTTATAAAAGTTTTTGGTTTTCCAGTTCAGATTTCTGTACCATTCTCTCATAAATTTTCTCATGGAGCTGTTCCAGGCAGACAGATTAATCTGCTCTTTCCTGTTATTAGTAACTTGTGGTAAAATTAATGCTAGGCTGTAGCATGAGTCCTATCAAAGCTTTTGAGAAAGCCTTGCCTTTTGCTTGCAATATTCAAAATATGCCACCTCTTTCAGGACATCCTCTTGAATTTTTACGAAACCAGCCTCAGTTCCAGCAGATGAGACAAATTATTCAGCAGAATCCATCACTTTTGCCTGCATTATTACAACAAATAGGACGGGAAAATCCTCAGTTATTGCAGGTGACTTTTAAATCCTCTCAATTTATCTTCTGTAGTTTCATATTCTTTTTAATGTCAAATGAGGAAAGAATGAAATGAAATGAGTTGTAAAAGTCTCTCAGTATAATAGTTTTATCATATAGGCATATCTGTTACTAATATTTGGTCTCTGTTGGTTTACATATTACTATTTATACTAGTAGTTCAAATGGAAATAATTTTTAAGGTAAATAGGAATACATATTTATCGTATTTAGGTGTCTGCCCATCTTATGAACAAGTAATTCTGGACAGCGTACAGTAGTATTACAAATCGTATGTACAAATATTAACATTATTAAAAACTTTGAAATGAAATTATAAAAGGATCACAAAAAGGATCCCTTGCAGGGCCGGGCTGAGGATTTTTCTAGATATTTGCAGGACAAAATCACTCATATCCGGGACGGGCTGGACTCTGACTAGGCATCTCTGGGCGGGAGGGCGGGAACGGATTTCGATGAGGTCATTTGGGTTGAGTTCGATCCTGTGACCCTGGAAGACATGGATAGGTTGCTGGGTGGACTTAATGCCACCACATGTTTATTGGATCTGTGTCCCTCCTGGCTGGTTTTGGCCACTCAGGAGGTGACACGAGATTGATTCCAGGGGATTATTAACGCTTCCTTGAGAGAGGGGTTTTTACCTGCCGCCTTGAAAGAGGCGGTGGTGAGGCCCTTCCTCAAGAAACCGTCCCTGGATCCAACATTACTGTCGAGTTACCGTCTGGTCTCCAATCTTCGCTTTGTGGCGAAAGTTGTTGAGAGTGTGGTGGCACAATAGCTCTCTCAGCACCTGGATGAAGCGGTATATCTAGATCCTCTCCAATCGGGTTTCAGGCCCGGGCACAGCACGGAGACAGCGTTGGTCGCGTTGGTGGATGATCTCCAAAGGGGCTGTTCTTCTGTCCTGGTCCTGTTAGATCTCTCAGTGGCTTTTGATACTGTCGACCACAGTATCTTATTGCAGCGGTTGGAGGGGTTGGGAATGGGAGGCACCATGTTACGGTGGTTCTCCTCCTTCCTCTCCGACAGCTTGCAATTTGTTGGCAGGGGGGCAGAGGTCAACCCCGAGGCCCTTGTTTTGTAGGGTGCCTCGGGTCTGTGCTCTCGCCCCTGCTGTTCAACATTTATGTGAAGCCTCTGGGTGAGATCGTCCGTGGCTTTGGGGTAGAGTTCCATCAGTACGCTGATAACACTCAGCTGTACATTTCTACCTCGGGCCACCCCGACGAAGCCGTTGAAGTGATGCCCCGGTGCCTGGAAGCCATGCGGACTTGGATGGGTCTTAACAGGCTTCGGCTCAACCCGACCAAAACCAAGTGGCTGTGGTTTCCTGCGTCCAGATACAGCCAGCTTACTCCATCGCTGGCTGTGGGGGGAGAAATTTTGGCCCCCATGGAGAGGGTGCGCAATCTGGATGTACGGCTGTCTTTAGAAGATCATATAGTGGCCGTCGCCAGGGGGGCTTTTTATCAGGTCCGTCGGATCTACCAGTTGCGGCCCTTTCTGGATTGGGGCGCTCTTCGCACAATCACTTCTGCTCTCGTCAACTCCCGCTTAGACTATTGTAATTCTCTCTACATGGGGCTCCCCTTGAAGAGCATCCGGAGGCTCCAGCTGGTGCAAAATGCGGCTGCGCGGGTGATCTTGGGAGCTCCTCGGAGCTCCCATGTTACACCGCTCCTGTGCGAGCTGTATTGGCTTCCGGTGGCCTTCCGGGTGCGATTCAAGGTATTGGTGGTCACCTTTAAAATGCTCCATGGCTTGGGACCTGGGTACTTACGGGACCGCCTGCTGCCACCATCGGCCTCCCGCCGGCCAGTGCGCTCCCACAGGGTGGGCCTCCTTGGGGTGCCGTCAGCCGGATGATGCCGACTGGCAGCCCCGAGGGTGCAGGCCTTCTCTGCGGGGACTCCCTCCCTCTGGAATGAGTTACTCCCGGAGATGCGGGCCATCACTGACCTGCAAACCTTCCGGCGTGCATTAAAGACCCACCTTTTCCAACAGGCCGGTCTGGCCTAGTACTAATTACTAGGGTTTTAAATTTTGGAAATTTTAAAATTTTTTACCTTTTTTACTCTGCTTTTATAATATCATTCCAGCCACTCGTTTAATTTCTTTTAAATCTCTTTTAAATTTTTTACTATTTATGTCGTTTTTATTTTGGCTGTACACAGCCCCGAGTCCCTTTTTTGGGAGAGGGGGCGGTATAAAAGTGTAATAAAATAAATAAATAAAAAATATAAGGTGAAGAGCAGGTGTTAATTACAATGGAGTCACTTGTGGTCCCCAGGACTAATGACACAACCAGGTCTTGAGGGTGAAAGAAAGTTCAAAAAGTTAAAAAGACATGAACTCCAGAAAGTTAAAAAGACATGAAGCCAGCCTCACTTTGGGGGAATGAAGGTTAGATGGGGCACACCAGAAAAGGCCTGCTACCTAGGACCTTCCAGGTGAAGCTTCCTAGCTGATGGGACCTGCAGCATGTCCTCTTCTGCTGGATCTGGTGGGACAGTCAGATGTAATCAGGAGAGGCAGTCTTTATTTCAGTATATTATTTGCTTTTGTCCTCCCATGCACCATAGCAAATAAGCCAACATCAAGAACATTTTATTCAGATGTTAAACGAACCTGTTCAAGAGTCAGGACAAGGAGGTGGTGGAGGTAGTGGAAGTGGAGGTGGAGTAGCTGAAGCTGGAAGCCGTCACATGAACTATATTCAAGTAACACCTCAGGAAAAAGAAGCTATAGAAAGGGTGAGTTTGAACATATTTATTATTTTCTCAAACCCAATTTTTTCTCTTATTTCTTAAGTTCGAAGATTAAGTCAAAATCTACATAAAGCACCTGTGAGTAGGCCATAGGCTTACAGAAAACAAAAAAACTCTGCAGTGGGGTATTAACCATATAAAATGGTGAAAAAATTGCCAGAATATGCCACAGAATGAACGCTGGCTGATAGAGAGGATGCAGGACCTGGCTGGTAGGCTGAAACTTTGAATAGAACTCTTCAGTCAGCAACAGTTAAACAGGAAAACTATCTACTTCAAACTGAAATACACAAACACACACACACACACACATCCCTCTCCTAGGTTGAAGGCTCTCCCATTGGACAGCCAAGGTAGATGACTGCTTTTCAATTTGTGACACTGGCCCTCTGAACCATCTCTTCCTAGAGATCATAATGACATTCTCCCCTGTGATAAATTAAGCCTTCAAAATGATCTTTGGAGGGTTAAGATCTTGCTGCTTCAGGGTGTCTAGTGGTTTTGAGTTTTACATTTTTAATGACTGAGGTTTGGCTTAAGTGACTATCACTGAAACTATAAAATTGCATGTGTCCCTTGGATATAGGGCTACATAAAATACTAAATAAATTCAGTTTATGCTTAACACAGACTGTATATTTATGTTCTCCACATTTATTTTTCAATTTCTTTTGCTGTCCTCATAAAATGAAGATACTTAGTAGGTTTCTTTTCCCCAGTATTTGAAGTTCATTAGATAAAGTGGTTAAGGCGCCAGCCTAGAAACCAGGAAACTCTGAGTTCTACTCTTAGACATAAAATATAGCCAAACCACCTTGAACCAGTCACACATTCTCAGCCCAACCCAGATCACAGGATGGTTGTAGGGAAAATAAAAGGAAGGATACTTCGTACATTCACTACTTTGAGTTACTTATAAAAATAATAAAGCCATAATTAAAATTAGGATATGTACCCCATACCTATTATTTAGTTGTAATATGCAATTGCAAGTATATATGTCATATATCAAAGTTCACTTATTCTTGGTTTCCAAATTTCCAGATTGATACATTTAATCAATTTTAGTCAATCAAAGCTTCAGGCTCAGCATTCAATGCAGTTTAGCCATATCAAGATTTTAGTGTAACAAATGTGTATCTGCAACAATTGTGTCATGCATCAGTACTGATATTGCTAACTTAACATTTAAAATGCTAATCTTTAATACTTGGTCTAATACTACTAATACTTTAATACTTGAGAAAGAAGCTTATGCTATAAATATGAATTCTAATAGCCTTTTCTTTCCTCTAGTTAAAGGCCCTAGGATTTCCTGAAGGACTTGTGATACAAGCATATTTTGCATGTGAGAAGAATGAAAATTTGGCAGCCAACTTCCTTCTACAGCAGAACTTTGATGAAGATTGAAAAGGAGAGACTTTTAAAATCTCACACATCACACCAGTGCATTACACTAGCTATTCACTGGATTGTCTGGGATACTTGGGCTCATATCCATGATACTTGGTGTAAGGGGGAAGGGGAGTGGGAAATGGGAGAAGAGAGGAAAATATAGAAAGGATACAGGAAAAGACAAGCACGTCTGTTGTAAATCAGCAGATGCAGCAGATCAAAATGTAAAATACTATACACCAAAAATTAGCTTTTTTTGCAGATATTTAATTCCTTTCTTCTATAAAAACTAAATTCATGCCCCCCCCATCCCAATTTTCACTCCTTTAGTATACTAGGTCCCAAAATTAGCGTGATGCCCTGCTTTTATTTCTTTTTAAATAACATTGATCTTGGAGATAGCAAAGACTACCTAGAATCAACAGTCTGTATTTCATGGTAACACTGGATGACGGCTTCATAAATTTAAGATAAAATATATTTGAGTAACGTTTAAAAACATATGCCAAAAATAGTAGGTGGTGGGGTTTTGCTGCTTCAGATGTATCTAATTTTTGCAGGATATGCCCATTATTTCTTGCTGAAGTGCTAGATCTAAACCACTTATTGTTTTAGATTCTTGATCATTGATTTTAGAGAACTTTTCCTATTCCCTATCCCTTTGCTCCTTTCATAATAAGTAATAAATAGAAAGACTATATACACATAGGAAACAGTTGGAGCAAATGCCAGATAACCTAATTACTGCTTACTTTAAGATTGGGTTATAGTAAAGCTTTTTTTGAGAAAGAAAAGCAAACAGCTGTCTTTGCATGTTTTGGGTTTGATGTATCCCTTTTTGTGAATTGAGCACTTTTTATTGCCAATGAAGAAAATGTAAACTCCAATCTAGTGAAAGTATTTATGAAGAAATCAAATTGCATCCTACCTATATTTTGTTGAAAGTCAAAACTGATCTGATGAATACAGCTGCAAGTATTTCAAAACTAGGTGTCTTTAAATGCTTGTAATCTTATAGTTTCAATCTCTGGGCCTCTAAAGGCTATTGTCATTTGTATGCTTTAATAAGGACTGTCCAGTAACTTGCCTTCTCTTCTGTTTAAAAGCATTGTGAAACATTTTACTCTTGAAGACCTGTTCAGAAAAATAGATGAACAATCAAGTTATTGGATCTCTAAAGATTATGCACATCCCCTTTTACTTCCTATTAAAAGTAACATTTAATTGTAAGGTTGTGATATTGTTTTTTATTAACAGGGATGGGGGTGGGGAGACGGACAGAACGGGACTGATTTTTGTTGTGGCTCCAAATAACATAGCGCTATATTATTGCTGGAAGAAAACTCTCATCAGAAAAGAACAATTTAGGGATTAAATGTGGCGTCATCAACAATGCCTATTTGTACAATTGCCCAACAATAATTTTGGATAGTGCTGGATAATTAATTGGACTGGCACACACTAGTGCACATATTTTGATATTTAATGGGAAGCCAACTACATAGAATGTTCTTCTGTTTTGGTGCCTTGCTTAAATTTGCCTGAGGTTAGGCAGAATGATAGGAATAAAATACTAGAGCTCAAATCCATGCTATTTTAGCTTGGAATTTTACTGAAAGTTTTTCACTTGTGAAAATACTTTGAATGAAAATTTTATATTCTGGTGTTTGATTCATATTAATTTTATTTTGAAACATAGCTAAATTATACACACATTTAATGCAATTGCGTTCTGCTTTTAGTGTCAAAAACACCTCAGACTTTTTACATATATAAACTTCATTCAAGAGCCTTTAAATTTTATAACAAATCCAATTAATTAAATATGCAAGGGATATGCAGTATTAATTAAAAATCAAAAATACCACAGTAAAATTTCACCAGCATCCTAATGTACAATACGCCTATAAGAAAAGTGTTCTGCATAGTACTTTTGGTTCATTGAGGGGATTTTGGGAAGAATTGAATATGTATGAAAGTTCTCACCAGTCAAAGAACTGGCAGCTGTGATTTTACTCTATATAAGAATAATAAGTAATTAATTTAATTAAATAATTGATCCCTTGTTTCCAAAGAATACCTTTCAAAAAATACCACCTAGAAACAAGAAAGATTAAGCAAGCAGTAGACATCATAAAGCAGAAAGTAACAACTACAACCAAGAAGATTAGATATGAAATTCAGATTGCACACTATAGGCCCAATCATCCAATTTCAGTCCAATCAGAAATATTTCTACCTATCCAGTGATGGAGATAATGTAATGAACCAATCAACATCTGACAAACTGCAGTTCTGGATGGTTCTTGTAAAAGTAATCTCATTTAGAAAATAATTTTGCAATAATGGGGATTATATACGTTACAATTGCTATTGTGTATATATTAGAACATGGAATACAGATTCAGCTCCATATTTAAACATGCATGTTCAAATTTCCATTTGGAGATTGAAATACCTTCCAGTTGTCACCTGATGGAGAATGAATTAAACTTGGGACAGAAAAAAACTTTAGGCAGAGCAAGCAGATCTTTTAAAAAAAAATAGCTAGGGAGTGTCTAGGACTGTGTTGGCAAACCTATGCCATGTGTGCCGGAAGTGGCATGCTCTTCCAGGTTCCAGCGCATCGTGGTCTTCGTGCGCACATACGTGTTAGAAAACGGAAAACCAGATGGCTGGCATGCATGCACGCACGCGCTGGGAAGCTAAGCTTCCGGTTTCTGGCGTTCCCGTGTGCGCATGTTGGGTAGCTTCTCTTCCAGTTTCTGGTGCGTGTGCACATACACGCATGCTGCTTACGCTCCTGTTTTGGCACTCGGTGCCAAAAAGGTTAGCTATCGCTGGCCTAGGACGATAAGATAATTTTACTATAATAAAGTTGGGAAATTTTGGCTCTTATCTGGCAGATCCCTGACAAAGGAGGACCCAGAAAATTGGAAAGGAGAAACAAACAGGAAAGGAAGAGGCACCACAATAACACCTTTCTTGCAACAAAAATTACAGCAAAAAAAAAAAAAAGTATTTTGACCTGCATTTGTATCGAATTGCTTTTTCCAGTCTCAGAAAAACTGGTGTTTCAACTGCAATATTTTGCAATAAATATTTCCAAGAACATATGCTAGCAATAATGTATAATTGCCAACAATGTTTTTCAAATTTTGCCATATAAATGTCTGGTGGGATTGTGACCTCCAAACTAACATTGATTTTAGATTTGAAGAGACTAGATTGAAACTGAAGGCTGGAATCAAGAAATCGAGGATGTTGAGTCTGTTCACCAACAGGGAAAGAAGCAATTTACAAAGTCATAATACAGAAACGTTTGAATGAGTCTGATTGTGAAAATCCAATTAAAAAAAAAAAAACCTCAAAAATCTAGACATTTGAATTTAAATCCATGTCTGCTGGATGGAGACAGGTCCTCCTTGCTAAACATCTGTTAACCCTAAACCCAAATGAATATATGGTCTTGTTTGAATTCTGCCAAAGTTTTAGCAAGGTAAAGATGGTATTGGAAGACCACCATATATCAAATCTTAATTTGCTTTTTCAGACTGGATAGAAATCTAGTTCAGGGGATGGCCAAACCTTTAGAAAAATTCTTTAAGGCAGGGATGTCAATCTCCCAGTCCGCAGGCCGGATGCATCACATGCTGGCCACACCAACGCCCGGTTTAGCAAAGGGGGAAAAAGTCCCGATACGTCACGCGACGCTGCCATGATGACATGAGTTTGACACCTCTAAGGCATCCAACAAGCATAAAACCGAAATGTTGTTGAATTATTCAAGTATTAAGTCTTGTCTTAAGATCATAAGGAAAATACTTTGTCTTTTATTTCTTTCCCTTTATTTTTCCTTTTTCGTCTCTTTGCTTACTATAACAATAAAGATTGCACTAAACCACCATCTAATTTTTCGGGCTTGACTTTGCATGGTATCAGTCTAGCTCAGGGGTGTCAAACTCGAGATGACACATCGTCACGTGACCTATCGCAACTTTCCTCCCTTTGCTAAACCGGGGGTGGGCATGGCCAGCGCAGGATGCATCTGTGAATTTGTGAATTTGATGTGAATTTGATGTGAATTTGACACCCCTGGTCTAGCTGTGAATTTGACACCCCTGGTCTAGCTGGTATGATATGTAAATCGTGACTCATGGTTGTATGAAGTGATTCCATAGTGGATTATTCAACAAAATACTATGAAAACAAACCATAGCTTAATATGGAGTGAAGCTTTGAAACATCTTGTATGCGCATAAGGATAGAGAGTTGATAATAGAATAGCAGGCTATTTCTATGGATCCTGGATGCAAGTGGCCAAGTATCTGGGTTATTACTGACTATAAGACAGCTTCCCTGGCATGTTAGAGTGACATGGATTTTCTAAATAAGCTAAACATGATTTTTGGATGGTTTGAGGCCTCAAATAACATTCCAGCAAGAAAGGCTGTTCCCCTTCCTGATGAACAGGTGCTCAGGTTTGATACAACTGCCTAGTTCTATAATTACTCAGCCTTCCATCCTTCTGAGGTAAGTAAAATGTGGACTCGGATTGTTGGGGCAATAGGCTGACTTGTAAACCATTAGAGAGGGCTGTAAAGCACTGTGAAGTATATAAGTCCTAAGTGCTATTGCTATTTATGAATGCCCTACAGTACTAATAGGGCAATCTTTCTCCCACGGTAGTGATTTTGGGAAAGAATGACCCTTTTCCCTTTTATAATTTTCCATACACAATCCAAGGGATGCAGTGGCTCAGTGGCTAAGATGCTGAGCTTGTCGATCAGAAAGGTTGGCAGTTTGTCAGTTTGAATCCCTAGTGCCATGTAATGGAGTGAGCTCCCGTTACTTGTCCCAGCTTCTGCCAACCTAGCAGTTTGAAAGCACCGTAAAAATACAAGTAGAAAAATAGGGATCACCTTTGGTGGGAAGGTAACAGCATTCTGTACGCCTTTGGCGTTTAGTCATGCCGGCCACATGACCACGGACAGCGCTGGCTCTTCAGCTTTGTAGTGGAGATGAGCACCGCCCCCTAGAGCCAGAAACGACTAGCACGTATGTGCGAGGAGAACTTTTACTTTTACCTTGTACACAATCCATGTCTGTAAGTTCAGAAGTTGCAAACAATATTGGGTCTTCAATCCACTGAGGAACATGGGCCATAAATGGCGCGCACATATGATGCTCTAACATTACTCTGATTATTTGGGTGAAAACGTTGACTCTTCAGAGTAATTTGTGACTTCTGGATTCCTAATTCTCACTTCAGTGTTTCTACGTGCATCCTTCAAAAGCATTGACTTTCATTATTCTTACTCAATGTGTCCAACACCAGGGATAATTGGTACCGTGTTTCCGTACAATTAGTGCATGCCAGATTGGGATGGGATCTGAATGTTGAAAGAGGGGAGAAGTTCAAACTGTTGCCAAACCATAAAGCCCTCTATTATTCCTGTGTTATTTACTCTGTGGAACAAACACAATCAGACGAAAGGACAGAGACATGTGAGTTGATTCGGTCCATTTATTGCATCTCGAGCAGTTCAGGCTAGAGATAGCATCCTCTTGTTTCCATACTGTAAAATCTCAAATTTTACAGACCAATTAAGGGAAAGTAGGGCCTGTTGAATCCAAATATGCATAACTAATGTAATTTAGGCCATGTGCAGAATTATGTAATGGTTCTAATTGCATTGAGTAAGTGCATAATTGTGCAATCCAAATGCATTCCATGAAGCATATCACTTG
Source organism: Bungarus multicinctus (assembly GCA_023653725.1). Lineage (NCBI taxonomy): Eukaryota > Metazoa > Chordata > Lepidosauria > Squamata > Elapidae > Bungarus > Bungarus multicinctus. Next base: position 186,370,036 of record CM042834.1, read on the forward strand.
CCTGGACTGTTTTGAAAACAACAAAGTTTGCTATTTGGGGGTGAAGCCTGAATGGCAACCATCTCCAAAGCCCACTGAAAGTCCATCAAAAAGAAGGTTCTGCTGGAGCAGAGGTCTCCAAACTTGGCAACTTTTAAGACTTGTGGACTTCAACTCCCAGAATTCCTCAGCCAGCATAGCTTCATTCAGCCTCCCAGTACTTCCTTGCTGACACATAGAGGTAGATTTTCTTGCCATTGCTGATCACAGAAGAGAGAAAGTGGTTGTGTTTTACTTGGATCAATGTCTTTTAGAGGGTTTGTTTACCAAGCCGAAATAGGAATTTGGAAAATGCATGCCGAGTTGTTTTCCTATTAGATACTGATAGTAGCGTCATCCAGTCATTGCTGTGACAGTATGCCAAGACAGGTGTTTTGTTGCTACAGCAATGTCTGGGTGATCTTATCAACTACTGGGATAGAACTGCTGCTAGAGTCTTGCCTTACAGAGAGATCTGTGCATGTTTGGGGTTAATGGACAGAAGCAAAACATATCTCAATAGGGCTGGTCTCTCTGGAAAATACAGCACAGCTGTGATCAGACCCCAAAGCAGTGTGATTTCAACTGTCATTTAATACCAAGCATTTGTTTCCACATCAGCAGAACATATGGCTAAACAATGCATCATTAAATGTACACTTGACTGGCTTTCCTCATTGCAGCTTTAGCTGTACATCGAGATGTTAGGCCTATGACCGAAGGTTTACAATACACGTTGAAGATCTGCTTTATGGGATCTGCAGATTTAAAAAGTCCTTAGAAATGCCCTTAGCAGGGGAGACCGAAACCAACAACAGGTGCTAATGATGAAGTTTTAATGAGGCCAAATGTACCTGTCCTTTGCTCTCTACAGCCTAGGAGAAAGCGTGTTAACTTTCAATATTTAAATAGCACATTCTGCATGTTTCAGACAAGGAAATGTTGATTTGGAGAAGAATCAAGTCTGTTACACAAGAGTGGCTGTAATTTCTGTTGGAAAGTATCCACCAGATCTTGGCTGACCATGGAGACATCTGAGCAAGGTTAGACTCAGACAGAACTTGGATGAAAGTCTAACTAGAAAACACAAGGCTGTAAGCTAGAGCAGACAAAACAGAGCAGAACAAAATAACAGAGTTGGAAGGGACCTTGGAGGTCTTCTAGTCCAACCCCCTGCTCAAGCAGGAGATCCTATACCATTTCAGACAAATGGTTGTCCAATCTCTTCTTAAAAACCTCCAGGGTTGAAGCACCCACAATTTCTGGAGGCAAGTTGTCCCACTAATTAATTGTTCTAAATGTCATGAAATTTCTCCTTAGTCATAGATTGCTTCTCTCCTTGATTAGTTTCCAACCATTGCTTCTTGTCCTGCCTTCAGGTGCTTTGAAGAATAGATTGATTCCCCCCTCTTCTTTGTGGCCGCCCCTTAGATATTGGAACACTGCTATCATGTCACTAGTCCTTCTCATTAAACTAAAACATACCCAATTGCTGCAACCATTCTTCATGTATTTTAGCCTCTAAAATATATGAAGAACAGTTACTCTTCTCTGCACTCATTCTAAAGTCTCAACATCTTTTTTGTATACAATAGAATAGAATGGAATGGAATAGAATAGAATACTTTATTGCCAAGTGTGATTGGACACACAAGAAATTTGTTTTGGTGTAAATACCCTCAGTATACATAAAGAAAAGATTCATTCGTTAAGAATCAAGAATCATAACGTACAACACTTAATGATAGTCATAGGGTACAATCAACAATCAAATCATACTAGGAAACAGTAAATATAAATAGTAAGGATACAAGGGACAAAGTTACAGTCCTACAATCACAAGTGGGAGGGGATGGATGATAAGGAGTGATGAGAAAATTAGCAGTAATAGTAGTGCAGACTTTGTAATAGTCGAACAGTGTTGAGGGAATTATTTGTTTAGCAGAGTGATGGCTTTCGGGGAAAAACTGTTCTTGTGTCTATTGTTCTGGTGTGCCGTGCTCTATAGCGTCGTTTTGAGGGAAGGAAAGAGTTTATGTCCAGGATGTTAGGGGTCTGTAAATATTTTCACAGCCCTCTTTTTGACTCGTGCAGTATACAGATCCTCAGCTGAAGGCAGGTGGGTAGTAATTGTTTTTTCTGCAGTCCTAATTATCCTCTGAAGCTTGTATCTGTCCTGTTGGGTTGCAGAACCAAACCAGACAGTTATAGAGGTGCAGATGATAGACTCAATAATTCCTCTGTAGAACTGGATCAGCAGTTGGGAGGGTTTCTTCTAAAGTCTACCACCATTTCTACGGTTTTGCGTGTGTTCAGTTCCAGATTGTTCCGGTTACACCACGAGGCAAGTTGTATAACCTCCTGTCTGTATGCAGATTCATCGTTGTCATCGTTTGAAACAATCACTGTTTCAATTGTTTAATTGTTGTTTTAAGTATCATGGCAACATGGATGCAATATTCCAAGCATGGTCTTACCAAGGCATTATAAAATGGTACTACCACTTCATGTGATCTTGATTCTATCCCTCTGTTAAGTTGAAGAAATATTCCAGGAGAAGCCAACAACAAAGCATGCTGTGCTGTCTAGGAGATAAATTTGATTCAAGAGAAAATACTTTTACTCTTTCAGAAAAACGTAATATATGGCCTTCAGGTACTCTTGGGCAGTATCTCCCACTGATAATTCATAAGTGGCCGTGGTGTCTAGGACTGATAGAAACAGGACTTTAACTCTATTTGACTCTTCTGCTCTATCAGAAATTTTACTTTGAATATGCCTTACTACAGGACAAGAAAACCAGCAATCAGCATCAGGGTAACAAACCTATGCTCAGGTTAGCACAATCTTTGTTGCAGTTTTAGAAGTAGCTCTTTGTATTTACATGATGGCAATGCTTTCTAAATTGGAAGCTATATGTATAAATTAGCATGAACAAAAATGCTGTTATCCATACAGCCAAGTATTCCCTATTGGAAAAAAAAAGGTAAAATACTTTTCTCCATAAAAGATAATATTTGATTCATCTAGTCCAATCAGCTGTGGCCAACAAAACTCAACCAGATTCCAGTAGGTACCCACAAACCCCATCTTCCTGTTATTTGACCCGAAATGCTTGCTGCTTTGACGATTTCTTCAAGAGGAAAGCTGTAGGTGTAAAGAGTATAAAGCAGTATCCAAAGTGATTGCTTTTGCAAAGCTTTTCTTGCCTGGATGTTTGAGAGTACTGAGAGACAAGGAGAACTTATTTGTCTCTTTAAAATTTAATTTTCTGGCATAAGGCACATTTAAAATCCACTTCAGACATCACAGTGCCAGCCAAAATTTGTAAAAGTGATTCTGCTGGAGGAAAAAGGGAAAGGAGAAAGGATGGAAAGAGAAAGGGAAGAGAAGAAAGGAAGGGAGAGAGAGAGAGAGAGGGTGAGATGGAAGGGAAGGGAAGGAGGAAGAAATGCATTGCAGTCAACTCTTTTTTAAAAAAAATAATATCCCAGAACTATGACTCTGGATCTTTCTGATCCAAGTCTCACCACATGGCCTCATTTCCCAACTTTATCTTGTCCCAATATATTGCATAGGTAATAGCTATCATTTGCTAAAAGGTGTGGCTCCATTTGGAGAAAATCAAATTGCTACCAATGACATCTTCTGGGAATAATTATGTTCCAGCTTGAGTCCTGTTTACTTAATTCTGGATTTTTTTTTTCTCTGTGAAACTCTTTTTATACAAAATATAAAACATACGAGTTTTTCATACGTATGTATGCATACACACAAACATAAAGAATATTGTAGAAGCAGACTTTCTCACTTTGATCATTCACTCCTCTTTTTTGGCCTTTTTGAAAATAAATTCTTTTGGAATCAAGTACTTTGCACTGAGCTGATAAATGTAGCAGTAAAACTATTCCTTTTGGGGGCACTGTAGCACAGCTTTTAAACTCTTGGAGGCCTCATATATACTTGAAAAGCAGCAGGAACCTGGAATTTTTTCCCCCTTCTAAACCATATAATTATGTTTGGAGGAGATTTTTAAAAAAATTCTCAGAGAAATTTGGCAACCGTATGTGGGTATGCATCCTTCTCACTCCTTCAGTTGTTATATACAGAAAGGTCAAGAGAGGTAAACGCTTGGGCTGACAAGAGAATGCAATGATAGCCCAGATACAGACATTAGAAGACTGTCCTATAGTGAAAATTGGGATAAGAATCTCAGTTCATCAGTATAGGCTTCTGTTCATGTTGCTCATAGCTCTCATCATAGGGTAATACCCTCCTCAACCCTGTCAGCCAGGCCATTAAATAGTAACCTCAGAGGAGAGGGCTTCAATTGCTAATGTGTGCTTAATCTAATCATACTTGAATTTTCTATAGATGTCTGGTCACATTATTGCTACTTTTATGCTTAACACCTCTTATCTGCTATCTGTTTGCTATTACCATATGCCAAGAACATTTTTTGTTCACTGTTGTTGCAATGTCTGCTTGAAAGGCTTACAGCAGAGAACAACCACAACTGAATGGCATTTCTTACCCAGTAGTAAAGCAAATATTTCATTAAAGAACAGAGTGATTAAGCCATCTTGTACACTGAGCTCAACGTCCCAGAACTGTGGCACAATACTATGGCCAGAAGCAACTGAAAAGAACCACATATTAAACTCGTCTTCCCTCTCAATGCGAAGCACGCAAACAGTAAGACGGAGATGAAACTGATGAACCCAATCATATTTCAATACCAAGACTAGAAAAACACATAATTGTTAGAGACATTTTAATTATGACCTATGCAATCTGTCTTCTAAGATGTGTTTAATTAGAGATGGATAAACAGGTTCAGAAAACTCACGAAACCACCACACCCAAACATGTTGCTCTCTAGAAATAAACTATGTTTATATATACACATGCACATTTAAAAAAAAATTACCTTGAAATACATGTCTCTTTTCATATGAATAAACTGGGTGACATACACCTTGCTCTTTGCTTTTTTCCAAGCAATTCAGGAATGTATTCGTGGAATGTTCCAAGTTACATTTTTCTTTCTCAAGCCAAGAAGTAAGAAGATCTAAAGGCGGATGTAGGATTCCACATTTAACGAAATATGTGAATAAATATGTCTAAATGATCAGCCAGATGTTTCCAATAAGTGAAAGATTACTACAATTTTTAAATATATGCTGAATATGTTTCTATACTTTTGCTACCATCGTTTGCCTAAAAGCTCTAATTTCGCTTTTCTGAAAGTTAAAATTGGGGTTCTTCTTCCAAACACCATTCTCTAATTTTTCTTTGGTTACCAAAGGGAAAGAAAGTAAACCCTTCAAAATATTTGAGGCATTTGTATAGAGCTGAATCCTAATTTAAAATATATATATATAGACATTTTTTTCTTAAATCTTACTTTCCAATGTCTTTCCCAGAAATAGTGTTTCTTGAATTGAAATGAAAAAAGAGCATCATTTATACAGTATGTCATTGGTAATCAGGCCAAATTTATCACAACAAACTTTCTTCAGATATTAACTGGGATTCAGGGTTTCAAAGATGCTAAAATAGGAAATTGTCATAAGTACAATCGTTTCCGGAAGAATCCACAACATGAAACTCTTTGAGCTCAAAGACTGACTTCTAGGCTTTGGTGGATTTTCAAAAGACAATTTCTAGATGACACACCTTTGACTTCTTGATTTTGCTTCAGAGAAGAAATCGTTTGCTATGAAGATGTAGTTTCAGTTATATTTTGACCTCTTCAGCTTCTTAGGTAGGTGAGTGAGAGATTAGAGGAGTATGGTTGGATATGAAATTGTTCTAGATATCTCATTCTAGGATATGAATAGGGTACTTGTCCCCTTGTCCATTTCAATAAAGAGTTTTAGTGGGAAGCTTCCAAATGTAATATGTCTTTTTTTTCTTGATCAGTTACTTTCTCATATAAATATATCCTCAGAGAAAAGAAACTCTTAGACAATGCTAATGTTAGGTTTCATCTCATCAGCAAATCAACAATCTGGTAGCCAATTGTCAGAAAGATGTCTGTTTTGGCTAGCTTTCCTTCTGACCAGTATCCCAATTGCCTTTGTAATTGCATGACAGCATTTGTTTCCGTTTCCCATTTGTCAATTTTATTTTATTTTTTCAATGAACCTGCAGTGGAATGTTTAGGAATGGGAAAATCATGGACAGGCTGAGTTGCTTTCCCTGCCTTGTATCCCCATTTCACACATAATATATCTCAAGGCCGTGGAAGAGGAGCTGACACGAGGAGCGATATAGATGCTGCCACTGCAAGCTTTCCAGTCTCCTGTCACTCGCTTCAGAGACCACAAAAGTGAAACATTGATCAACTTAACACACACTCACATACACACAGGGAGAGGCACCTGATCTGAGTTCAGATTACATGTTGAACGGTGGTTTCTGTGAATGGTGTGCGTGTGTGCTTTTGAGTCAGTTTTTAACTGCTGGACTAGTCTCTACAGTTTTCTTGGCAAGGATTTTTGGAAGTGGTTTACCACTGGCTGAGAGAGACTGACTGGCCCAAGGTCACCCAGCTGGCTTTGTGCCTAAGACGCAACTCGAAGTCATGGTCTCCCGATTTCGAACTTGTTGCTTTAACCGTTACACCAAACCAGCTCACCTCTGTGAATTAGCATCCTGCAAACCGTGGCTTCAGATGAAGGACATCACATTTTTAAAACCACGGATTAACTTACAGGTTGGTAAGTGAGGTAACGAAAGAGTAACAATGAGGAGGGGACTTTGTAGGAACAACCACTTTTGTAATTCCTCCATCTTCTTTTCTTAATTATGATCATGGCCCCCTTTACGATAAACATACACCTATGATTTAAATAAGACCGTTCAAACGCTTTAAAAATTACATCTTCGTTTAACACTTTTCAGAAAATTAAGCACTGCTGCTTCTTTCCCTGTCAGTACTTGAGAGTGGTGGGAACAACCGCCTTCCCTCAGAGGGGTGGGTGACTTTCAGTTTTTATAGTTTCACGGGATAAGTCTGTTCTGTATCATACCTTATGCTGGTATTCCATTCTTGACCTTGTGTTGAGCTATAAAGAAATAAATAAATCTCCTAAGTCTTCTTGTTGAGCTTGTTACGAATGCCAGAACTGGCAATTCTACAAATCTGTCAAAAAATGGAATGAAGTGTCTTTAGTGTAAACTGAGACTCAAGTCTGAACAATGACTATGAAAAACTGGAAGGACATTTCTAAGGTTTTGTTTTTTTTAAAATAGCTGATGGAGAGATGAATGTTAGTGCTTCTAACAGCCGAAAAAATATTCATTTATTATGCCACTAAACCAAATCCAGGGAGAATTAAGGGCTGTTCGTATTTTTAGGCAACGTATAGGAATGAGCAAAGCATTTAAAATACCTGAGTACCTTATGTCACTCATTGAAATGTTTTCAACCATCTCTATAAATGTCAGGCTGTAATCCTTGGAGATATCTACCCCCTCCCCGTCTTTTTCATCTAGCAGTATGTTTCCTTGTTTGTACCTGTTGAATATTGCAGAAACATACAACTGTTGTTTTAAGCAAATATAGTGTCTCCTAGCCAACAGGAAAATCCTGTTTCAGATAGCTTTCTTTTACCAAGATGCCATGATGCATGAAAATATTTGTGTGTTGCCACATCAGAATAGGGAACTGCTTTTCCAATTTTTTTCTCTCTCACTCCAACACACCCCACATTTCTGTCAGTAAGATTGTAGATCAATTGGACAACGCGAGATGACAACAGCAATCTATAGTTACTTCTATGGATGCCATGTTTATTTCTAATATGTTTGGAAGAGACTCAAATTAAACCAGAGCTCCCTTTCCCTTTTCCTTTCCCCTTTCCCTTTTTCTTCCCTTCCCTACTGTTTTACATCTGGCTTTTATCAAAATATATTGACCCAGCCAACAGCACTCCAGTGAGGTCATCCTTTTGCTCAAAAGTAGTTCCGCCAGCCTTATCTGGTATATGGTTGGTCTGCTTGCTTTAGGGCTTAGTTCAGACATGCTACTCACCAAACGAGAGAATGTCATTCTTTGCTAGCTTGGAATATGAATATTCTGGGCTTAAAAAGCTTTGAATATGGATTAACCTATGACTGTTTTTGGAGAGAAGAAATGATGAGGAAGCAGGAAAAGATGTCAGGTTCTAACTAGCATATCTGATTCTCTACATCAGGATGGAAAATCTGTAGCCAACCAGATATTGTGTGATTACACTTCCAACAGGCCCAGTCAGCATACGGTATTTATTGGCGGGAGATGCTGAGAGAGATTAGTTCACCAATATTTGAAGTGACTCTCTACTCTACAAATATTCTTTTACTTAAGTATCATTTGGTTCAGTGGAACGTCTGAGTGGGCCTGTCGGAAGTATAATTCTAAGGGTAATCCTGCCTAAGTACTTAACTGCATTAATTTCAATGAGTTTTTAATTCAGGTCCTTTTTTTCTGAAGAGATGCTGATTTCCAGCTTTGGATTCAAAGTCTTTCAGGAACATGGCTGTAAGTTAATAACCCACAAGTTAGGCAACCACCCTGATATCAGTTTCAGGTGTTTGTATGGAATCCTTGTGAGATACTGTATACACTTGGGTAACTGTGGATAGAGGGTGATTTCTATGGGGAAAATAGCAGAGCATTGTAGTCTCCCAACCGTGGATTCCAAAGCCCCAATCTGCTATAATCTTGAAGGAAAAAATAAAGTTTGCCACCCGCTAAACATAACTGAAGACAAATTCCAAATCATATTACTTTGAAAACATAATTTGGCTCAGGTGTGGCACAAACAGGATTGGAGAGTTCTAGAACCACTTGTTTTCACTTGTTTTCAGAGCTTAGGTTGTCACTACATGCATTATTCTTCCAGTGACATTTTGGTCTTTTCAGTCACCAGAAGTGGCATTCTGATAGTAAATCAAGATGTCATTGACATGCAGGGACTTGTCAAATATGCAGTCCTTTATCTTTAAATCAGATGCAGAGGTTCAATTTTTTTTTTATTTGAATTCTGAAGATCCTTTATTGAAGGTGTGTGGAATCTAACTAGGATTGTTCAGGGCTGATTGAAATTACCTTTGCTTAGTTATATCTCAGTATTGTCCTTACAAGGCTAACTTAGGGGTTCTCATTTCAAATTATAACTGTTAATGTAACAATCAAGATATGTTCACTATCCTAAAGATTTACTACAGAAAAATACCAATAAACATTATATCTCCTAAGAAGTAGAAAGAGTAGGTATAATCATGCATTTCACCTGCTCATGATCTTTTAGAACTTCGTAGTAATTTGGGGGGCGGGGGGGCAAAATATCACAGTAATATGATAGAATTGCTTTGGTAAATCTCAAAATTTAAGATGTGATCTTGAACATTGAGTGAGATATATCTACTATCTACTTCTATTCAAGGAAGAAATGAATGGGATACATCCAATAATGTAGTATAAACAAGCTTTTGTTTTGGATAAATGTGCAATTTGTATGTGGAAATAAATTCTCATCCGCTCTTGTATTTTGATTTTTGTCTCGTGATGGAAATTTTGTTTTTTCAATTTATGTTAGGATTGTTCACCAGCCAGAGTCACTTATTGAGATGGGTGGCCAAATAAATAAATAAATAGCCACAGTTGTTTTGGAAGACATGCCAGTGAGATCATTCCTGATTAAATCTTTGTTGAATTAGTCTGACTGGGGTGTTTTGGTCAACCCTCATGGATTATCTCTGCTGGAACAATAAAACATGTCACCATGCTGATTCTACTCAACAACTTTTCGTTCTATTGTCTATGGGCTTACCTCTTTGTCCCCATGATGTTCCTTCATCATCCCCAGCTCATGAGCGCAATGCCTTTAGAAGGAGCAGAATAGAGAAAAAGGATGGGTCGACACATTTCATGCAGACTCAGTTTTAATTCCAAGGTGAGTGGAGAGCGTTCCAATTTAGTGATGGAAAGGGACCTTATGGCTGGGTAGCAAATCAGCCAGGATGTGCTGTTACTGTGGTTTCTCTCTGTGAAGTAAAAGGCTACTATTCTGTCCTATGATAGTCATGGCTCTGCAGGGTTTGGTCTTGTCTACTATGCCTAATATGTGTGTGAAGTTTCTAGGAGAAAGTTTTTCCTGTGTGAAGTTTCCAGGAGAAAGCATTTAGATTTTTCTCTTTCTAAGGCTAAAAGATAACAGAATTGAAAAATGCTCTCACTTGTTAACTAACACAAGGAAACATCGGAATAGCTCTTGATGTCAGAGTAATTTGGCAATGAAGGATTAACAAGGAAATGCAGC